>CM046950.1:104826940-105471298 GCA_025698515.1 Gossypium sturtianum
TTAAACTTAAATAAATTTCTAAAGTTTATCATGGTTTTCGAAATGACTATAACATATGGACGTTTTCTTAAAACATGGGCTTTCATCATAACTTAACAAGTTTTTCCTAAGCTATGGTTGTTTTCAATTATTACGTTTCCGCAACTCCATTATTAAATACAAAGTTTTATAAATTGTTTGTTTTTAAATAAAACTTCTGCAACTAAAAAGGGGTTTGTACTCAACATTTTACTCTATGAAGGGTTTTTAATGAAAACAAGGTTTTCGCTAAAACACTTCAATGTGACACGCCGGACTCGGGCCTAACTTCTAGGTCGGGTTTGGGGTGTTACAGTACATCATGTCGGGTTGAATTTAAATCTCTGCTGGAGAAATTATATGTTGTGGATCTGATCTATATCATCGCAACATCGATACGTGAAATATATCATGGATCTTTTCTAATTCTGACGGTAAAGCTGGCCGATAAACCACTGGACCTATTCTTTCAATGATTTCATACGGCCCGATAAATCGCGGACTCAACTTGCCTTTGTGACCAAATCTAAGGATTTTATTCCACGGAGTTACTTTTAAAAATACTTTGTCACCAATCTGAAATTCAATGTCTTTATGTTTCAAATCCACGTACGATTTCTGTCGATCTGAAACTGCTTTTAGACTGTCGCGAATTACTTTCACTTTTTCTTCAGTTTCTCAAATCAAATCAACCATGTGAATCTTTTTCTCACTCAGCTCAGTCCAGTACAATGGGGTTCGGCATTTGCGACCATACAAAGCTTCATACGGTGCCATCTTTATACTCGATTTAAAGCTGTTGTTATACGTAAATTCAACCAACGGTAAAAATTTCTCCCAATTGCTTTCAAATTCTAAAACACAACAACGAAGCATATCTTCAAGAATTTGAATTACTCTCTCAGACTGACCGTCAGTTTACGGATGAAATGCAGTACTAAAGTTCAATTTCGTACCTAAAGCTTCTTGTAATTTCTTCCAAAATCATGATGTAAACCTCAGATCTCTATCCGAAATAATCAAAATTGGCACCTCGTGTAATCTAACAATCTCTGAGATATACACTTCAGCCAATCTATCAAGTGAATAGTTAGTACGTACCGGAATGAAATGTGTAGATTTCGTTAGTCGATCTATGACTACCCAGATAGCGTCTTTCTTCTTCGGAGACAAGGGTAATCCCAATACGAAATCCATCGTAACTCTATCCCATTTCCATTCAAGTATCATCACAGGCTGTAGTAATCCTAAAGGCACTTGATGTTCAGCTTTGACTTGTTGACAAACTAAACATTTCGATACAAACTCTGAAATGTCTCGTTTCATTCCCGACCACCAATACAGTTGTTTCAAATTATTATACATTTTAGTACTCCCCGGGTGAACAGATAAACAACCACTGTGTGCTTCATGCAAAATTTTTTGAATGAGCTCAGAATTCTTTGGTACACAAATTCTACCTCGGAACATTAAGTAATCATCAGATCCGATCTGAAAGTTAGAATCACTAGTCGACTCACATTGCACTCTTTTGGCTTGCAATTCATTATCATATTTCTGAGCTTCGCAAATTTGTTGCAGAAATATCGATTTAGCTTTCAATTCTGCTAGAACCGAACCATCATCAGATAAGGTTAACTGAGTATTCATCGCTCTCAAAGCAAACAAAGATTTTCTACTCAAAGCATCTGCGACTACATTTGCTTTCCCCGGATGATAATCAATCACTAACTCATAGTATTTAAGCAACTTGAGCCATCTTCGTTGTCGCAAATTCAAATCTTTCTGAGTCATTAAATATTTCAAACTTCTGTGATCGGTAGAAATGTGGCATTTCTCACCGTACAAATGATGTCACCGAATCTTCAATGCAAATACAATAGCGGCCAACTCTAAATCATGCATCGAATAATTCTTTTTATGCGGCCTTAACTGTTTGGAGGCATAAGCTATAACTTTTTCTTCTTGCATCAAAATGCAACCCAAACCATTCAATGATGCGTCGTTGTATATCACAAACTCTTTATCTGATTCAGGTTGAACTAAAACTGGTGCCTCAGTTAACAATGCTTTCAACTGATGAAAACTCCATTGACATTTCTCTGACCACTCAAACTTCACATCTTTCTGTAGCAATCTGGTTATCGGCGTAGCAATCATCGATACTTTAACAAAACATCGATAATAACCAGCTAACCCCAGAAAACTTCTAACTTCAGATACATTTCTCGCTGGTTCCCAATCAACAACTGCAGAAATCTTACTCGGATCAAATCGTATGCCTTCAGCTGAAACAATGTGTCCCAAAAATCTGACTTCTCGAAGCCAAAATTCACATTTACTGAATTTAGCATAGAGTTGCTTATCTCTCAATGTTTGTAACACAATTCTCAAATGCTCGGCGTGCTCAGACTCATCTTATGAATAGATCAGAATGTCGTCAATGAACACAACAATGAATCTGTCTAAATACGGTCTAAAAATCCGGTTCATCAAATCCATAAAGACTGCAAGAGCATTAGTCAATCTGAAAGGCATAACAAGAAATTCATAATGTCTGTACCTCGTTCTGAACGCAGTTTTCGGCACATCTGAATCTTTAACTCACAACGGATAATAGCCAGATCTCATATCTATATTCGAAAACACTGTTGCTCCTTTTGAACTGATCAAATAAATCATCTATTCTTGGAAATGGATACTTATTCTTTATTGTAACCTTGTTGAGCTGTCTATAGTCAATACACATTCTCATTGACCCGTCTTTCTTCTTTACAAACAACACTGGCGCACCCCAGAGTGAAAAACTAGGTCGTGCAAAACCTCTATCTGTTAACTCTTGCAACTGAGATTTCAACTCTTTTAATTCTGTCGGAGCCATTCTATACGAAGCTATAGATATCGGTGAAGTTCCCGGTAATAACTCAATAGCAAATTCAACTTCTCTGATCGGTGGTAACCCCAGAAATTCTTCAGGAAACACATCCACATACTCACAGACAACTGGCACTGATTCAATCTTAGATTCTGACACTTTGGTATCTAAAACATAAGCAAGATAAGCTTCACAACCTTTTCTCACACATTTCTGAGCTAACATAGACAAAATCACAACAGGCAATTCACTCGATTCAACTGATTCAATTTGAAGAATTTCACTGTTCTGACATTTCAATTCAATAGTCTTTCGTCTACAATTCATAATAGCATCATGCAGAGTCAACCAATCCATACCAAGAATTACATTGAACTCATCAAATGGAAAAAGCATCAAATCAACCGAAAAACAGTAACCCAGAGTCATTAAAGGACAGTTCTTGCAAACTTTATCAACTAAAATATACTTGCCTAAGGGGTTCAATACTTTAATCGCAAACTAAGTAGACTCAATAGGCAAACTCTTATTAAACACCAAATTCATACATATATACGAATGAGTCGGTCCAGGATCAATCAATGCAATAACATTACTGTCGTAAAGAGAAAATGTACCGGTGATAACATCTGGTGATGACGCATCTTCACGAGCGTGAATAGCGTAAGCTCTAGCAGGTGCTCTGGCCTCAGATCTCACTGTAGAATCTCTCGTAGTACCGTGATTACCATTCGCATTTCCCGCATTTCTTGGTGGCCTCCCTCTAGCAGCTATATTGCTTGATCTTGCATTCTGAGATTTATCTTTTTCATTTAACTCAGGACAATCTCGAATAAAGTGATCTTGTGAACCACATTTGAAACAAGCCTGGTTATTCATTCTACATTCACCAGGATGTCGTCTCCCGTATTGCTGACATTCAGGTCTATAATTTCTCACACTGCCAACACTCGATACCAATGTAGCTTGAGCTTTAGGACTTGAGTATTGTTTTCCACGATCTCCGTTTGAATACCCGATTGAAGCATTTGGTCGAGTGTACGAATCTCTGGATTTCTTTGACAAAGATTGGTACGGCTTACTTATCGATCTTTTTCTCGAGTCTCTAGCCTCTGAATCTGCTTTTCTCTTTTCTTTGCTAAGCTCCTCGGCTTTGCAAGCTCTATCAACCAGGACAACAAATTCTTTTAACTCTAGAATTCCAACCAGAAGTTTAATATCTTCGTTCATCCCGTCAACAAACTGTTTACACATGATTTCTTCGGTAGAAACATATTCCTGAGCATACTTACTCAACTGCACAAATTCTCTTTCGTACTCAGTCACAATCATACGACCTTGTTTCAATTCTAGAATTTCTTTGTGCTTTTGATCGAGAAACTGCTGACTTATATACTTCTTCCGGAACTCAGTCTGAAAGAATTCCCAAGTAACTCTTTCTCTAGGCACCACAGACACTAAAGTATTCCACCACTGATACGTTGTATCTCTTAAAAATGAAATAGCACACTTTAAACACTCATCTGGCGTGCACAACAATTCATCGAATACTCGAATAGTGTTTTCAAGCCAAAATTTAGCTTTCTCGGGATCATCATCAACAGTAGCTATGAACTCTTCGGCCCCGTATTTTTGTATTTTATCAACTGGCGGCTTATTCAATCATTGAAGTTCCACAACTTGAGGAACTACGGGAACCGATTGGGGATTAGGTGGGGGTGTAGGTTGTTGAGCAGCCGGATTTTTTCAGACAAATTATGTGAACCATTCGCTCATCATTTGGAAAAAGGCTTCTTTAGCCTCTCCCCCATGACTACTCGATAAGTTTCTAGGTTCAGAAGATGCTGTCCCTTGAGCGGGAGCTGGCGTATTACTCTCAACATCATTAGCTACAGCTCGATTGGGATCCATTTGCTATACGAAAACACAATTTAAATTGTCAGGAGTCATCACACTATCACAGGTTATATATGGCAAGTATAGATAGACTCTCACATACGCTACATTAGTCCTAGAATCGACTAAATCGTAGCTCTAATACCAATAAATGTAACACCTATCACCCGTATTTAACGCTGGAATAGGGCTACGGAGTATTACCGAACTTATAATACAAATAAACATACATTTCACATACATTTAATCAAATCATACACACCTAATTCACAACCAATCATTTTGTCCCTAATATGAGCCTACGAGGCCCTAAACATGTATTGGGAGTGGTTCAGGACTAAACCGATAACTTTGGAAACTTTTTGAACACTTAAGAAATTTTTTAAAAAATAGGGCACACACGCCCGTGTGGCCCGGCCGTGTGTCTCACACGGCCAAAAGACACGCCCGTGTGGACATTCAAAATATGAGCACATGGTCGTGTCCTAGCTCGTGTCCGGCCCTGTGTAACTCTCTACTTGGGTCACATGATAAACACACACGTCCGTGTGGCTAGCCCGTGTGCCATAAAAATGGCCATACACGCCCGTGTGTCAGGCCGTGTGCTAGGCTGTGCCAAACCTGTAGGGTATACTGACTTATGCCACACGACCAAGTCACACGCTCGGGTGTGAGGCCGTGTGGAGCATATTGACTTGGTTTCAATTTCAACACCATGGGACACACGACCGTGTAACATAATCGTGTGTAACACACGGCTGAGACACACGCCCATGTCTCTGCCCGTGTGGACAAAAATATGCTATTTACCAAGCCAATTTGCCACCCAAACTTGTGCTCACCTACATCAAATTCAATGGCACCAATACATAAAATCAATAGGCATTTAACAACAACTCCAACCAAGCTCAATTCACTACTTCAATACCAACAATTTACATGTTCATATTACCATGTATTGCCGATTCTAATCATAACAATTCAAAATTCACAAAACATCTATAT
Organism: Gossypium sturtianum; assembly: GCA_025698515.1. NCBI lineage: Eukaryota > Viridiplantae > Streptophyta > Magnoliopsida > Malvales > Malvaceae > Gossypium > Gossypium sturtianum. The sequence continues at coordinate 104,832,735 of CM046950.1, forward strand.
GCATTATTTGAACCAAACATATTACCTTGCCTAAAATCACAAACATACAGTAACCATTTCCAACCATTAGCTACCTTAAATGCTAAACTACCACAAACCATTTGCAAGCAATTATGGGCCACATCATATGCCATTTTCACTTATATACATATACATCCAAAACAACCAAATTAAGCCAACTCTCATGGCTATATACAAATCAAAACATATACATTTACAAGCCAATTTATATGGCTAAAATCATTATCAACACATAATCAAAATGACCATAATCCTATACATACCATATACCAAAATACCAAAGTTCAAAAGTACCAAATGATAGTAGGATAGTGTGATGCAGTCTCCGACAATCCCCGAATCTGAGCTAGCTTTAAAATCACTATAAAACATGGAAAAAAATAAACAAAGTAAGATTTATAGCTTAGTAAGCTCGTATAAAATAAACTAAAACTAATCATAAATACACAAATCATCAATTTGAACATAAAAACATGAAATTCATGTTAACTAACAAACCTTTAACATCTTTAATCATATACTTATATGTGCACTTCACAATTTCTTCGATTTAAAGCTTATACGGTTCATGTACATACCTGAACCATCTCGTATCAATCTCATACTCAACCATGTCTTTCATTTACCCATTGAACCATTCGAAATACTATCAAAAACATGGGAAACTCGCACCCGAAGTGCCACATATATAGCCGAAGCTATCTCAATCACATATCACATATATGCTCACTCTCGAGCTATCAATGAGCCTGCTCACACAAGCTGTCAAGTAACCACAAAACATGTCGGTATACTCAGCCACCGGTAGGACATACAGGACCAGCACCCGGATCACATAATTACATAAATCCTCTAATGACATGTCACTAGTATCCAAATCTATTCCTAAGGTTCAACCGGGAATTTCAATGCCAAATCATCATCAAATCATTGTCGAACATGTCCGTAGTCTCGTATTCATAGTTCATACAATATCAAAGAATTTAAAACATAATTATAACAATGCTTATTACATACGAACTTAGCTCGGATGTAATAACGATGAAACGAGTTGATTAGTCGAGAACTTTGTTTTTCCCTCGATCTAGATACGAGTTTTACTTTCTTGATCTATATGTAATCAAAATTATCTTATTTAATCATCTCTCTATTCAATTTAGTCCAAAATTCACTTTAAGGCATTTTTAAACATTTTTCCCTAATGTTTCACATCTTTTACAATTTAGTCCTTATTTCATAAAATAACAAATTCATGAAATTCAATACTAACCCATGCTAGCCAAATTACCATTATGCCCCTAGCAGCCCATATTTTTCATTTATTTTACATTTTAACCATGAATTTTACACTTTTCACAAATTAATCCCTAATTTGCATTTTCACCAAAAAAATCACTTAACAAAACTTGCATAACTATCATCAAACATTCAAAATCTATCATCAAACATCAAAATACATGCTTATTCATCAATGGAAACTTTCTAAATCTTTCACAGTTTTGCAAAATAGTCCCTGGGCTAGCTAGACCTAGTTGCAACTATCTCAAAAACATAGAAATCATTAAAAACAGAGTCAAAATTACTTACCGATTGAGCAATGCAATGGCCGAATGTTACAACCCTAATTATGGCTTCTTTTCTTCTTTAAAATCTATAACACCCCAAACCCGGCCTAGAAGTTAGGCCCGAATCTGGCGTGTCACATGGAAGTGTTTTTTAAAACCATGTTTCTTGTTATTAAAACTTGTTTGAGAGTTACACCCTCTTTGTTAAAACTTAAAACACTTAAGCATTTTTTATCCACTTGCAAACGTAATTACTTTTAAAACTTTATCTGTTGCAGAAGCATATTTAAAATAAATAATTTACGAAAATGTAGTGTTTAAAAATTGAGTAGTAGAAGCATTTTGAAAACGTTGCGGAAATGTAGTGTTTTGAAGACAGTTATCATTTCAAAAATCATATCCCACTTTTAGCAGTTAGAAAACATCATAAATAAATATAAAAAATAATAAGTTAAAATTAGAGAGGCCTTATAACAACCCAAATAAAAATATTTAAAAGTAAATAATCAAAACAGAAATCATAAGCAGTGTGTGGCCTTCTCCGAGTCCCTCGTAGCTCCAAATCCTCTAAGGCTGTGGATTACCTGCACAGTTAAAGAAATGGGTGAGTTGCGAGAACTCAGTGTGTAATCCCCTATTACAGTTACAGTTTGGGCCCGAGCCCATACGGTATCAGTCTGGGCCTAAGCCCTATTCGGTAATAGCCTGGGCCTAAGCCCTAAATCATATCAATGCAAACGGACATGTAACCCAACCCTTAAAACCAAATCACCACCCGTACCAACCATCTCTCCATGTGGGGACCAAGTCAACCCACCCAGCCAACTCTCCAATAATATAAACCAGCTCTCCATGTGGGGACCATGTCGACCCACCCAGCCAACTCTCCAATAATACCAACCAGCTCTCCATGTGGGGACCATGTCAACCCACCCAGCCAACTCTCCAATAATCCAGCCAAGCTGCTAACAATGATATACGTGGTCGAGCCACTAAGATCAGAATACGTGGCGATGCCACTATAACGGTATTTCCTCCAAATCAGAAAACCCAACCCAATGCAATATGTCATGTCGTAATTAACCCATGTATGCAGTGCATCACAATCATATACATTTATATAAATATCACATAAACATCACTTAAACTACCACTAAGGGTAAAATGGTCATCTTGTCATTTAAGGGTAAAACGGTAATTTCACCCCTCGGGGGTATTTTGGTAATTTTACCCACCAAGGGTATTTTGGTAATTTTACCCATCGAGGGTATTTCGGTAATTTTACCCACCAAGGGTATTTTAGTAATTTTACCCACCAATGGTATTTCGGTAATTTTACCCATCGAGGGTATTTCGGTAATTTTACAAACCGAGGGTATTTCAGTAATTTTATAAACCGAGGGTATTAACGACCCAACAGAAGGTCCACTGTCACCTCGAGTGACTAAAGAAATCTAACTTGACTTAACGGCGAAGATGGGCCTAAGGCCCATTACCCTGCCCAAGTGGGCCCACACACTCATGTGGCCTATTTAGCCTAAAAACAACCACGGCTATGCAACGGCACAGCCCAAATCAATAACTTATCACAACACGGATATTTCATCTGTGTGGGCCCACAAGCCCATTGGGCCCACACGACCCCCTTTCGGCCTGACGCGGCCCAAAGCACCTAATTCATGTGCGCGACATAATAAGCCTATCTATTTCCCATTTAATAGTGTGACTTGCATTTGCGGGCCTTACGACCCATTGGCCCATCGAGGCCCATTCCAGCCCAAGTGACCCACTACGGCCCAAGACCATGAATTTGCTCATGGTGGCCTTTCTCATCACACGCTCACGCTTCGTGAGCACGATTCACCACACGCGTGATCATACGCTCGTATGGCATCGTTCACTGGTATTTCGGCTTTTTGGCATAATGCCAATCAATAATTAAGATAATACAATATACGCACCTTCGGCTTTTCAACCGATTAACAATCAGAACAGTGTATACGGATACACACCTTACCACGTAGAGTACTAAATAATCACGAGCGCCGTCACCTTCACTAGAGCGATCAACTACGATTTGCCCAGTTAAACCAAAGTATTCTAAACAGAGATAATGATGCGAATGGGCCTAGGGCCCATTCTCGGCCCAAATGGGCCCACACGCTCTTGTGGCCCATTTAGCCCAAATCTAGCCACAGATATGAGATTCATATAGTCCAGTCCAATATCTACTACACAATCATACAATTTATTCACATGGGCCCACTCGGCCCAAGGCAGCCTAAACCTGTGAGAACACTCATGAGGGCCTCAACTATCGCGTCGAAGCTCCCACACGTGCGCTCGCACGCTCGTGTGGCTACCATCGCCGTGTGACCGGCATTTCGGCATTTGCCGCTCTACAGTAAGAGTAGTGCGAAATACACACTTGATAGAAATCTGAAGTTAATCCGCGCTCTGAACACTGTTTTGCGTAGAAGCCAACAATGATCGCACCCTTGACCCCCAAGGGGTGTGTCGATCAACTTCGGTCACCACCACCGTGACCCAACGGCATACAAATCAACGAATGATCTAACGCCTAACCCAAACGAGCACGCTACAAAGCGAAAGGGATAAGCCAAGCAAGGTATGCTTACTCTCTTCATGGTTTACTCTATTTAAAGCCAGCTTCTTGCCTATCCTCATGCTAGCTTCCCGATGTGGGATTCTCTATTAATCCTAAAAAAACGACTCCTTAGCAAAATAATCCACCTTTTCGTGCAAAGGGATTCGAACCAAAGTCCTCTCGATAGCCATGTCACGCCACCACCACTAGGACACAAGCTCCTTTGTGTCATAAGTCCAACACATTTAACTATAAAGCCTACCTACTCGCTTCCAGATTTATTTAAAAGAGAAACCAAAATAAATTTTAAGAGCCAAGACTTGAACCTTGGACCCTTTGTTTCCTCTATGGCGTCACTTCCTTGTCTCCCATGTGGCACCATTTGCCACTAGACCACAACTCCTTTTGTGTCTTATTTTACCCTAATTTATTTATGAGTCATACCATTAGAGATCAAGGTTCCACTAAGGCTAAAATTCAAAATTTTTCCTATGGCCTAACTTGAACCCGGGACTTCGTAGTACCCTCTAAACACTCCAAAATCACTCACCTAATAAGTCCAACTTGCATTAGAAGTTCTCTTGTTCTCAAGGCCCAATAGGCCCAATTCTACTAGGCACAAAATTTGGGGCGTTACAAAATCGGCAAGGAAGATGAATGAATGAAAGTTTTATGTTTTGTTTTAATTATTATCATTTATTTGCTAATTTACCTATTTACCCTTTACTAAAACATTAACATTTCATATAAACCATGTCTATCTTTGTCCACTCATGTTTCAAATGGTCTATCTACAACATAAGGACCTCAAATTTAAGGTTCTATAGCTATTTGACACCTTTAGCTATTAGAACATCAATTTTGTACTTTACGCGATTTAGTCCTTTTTATCAAATTGACCAGTCAAACGATAAAATTTCTTAATAAAATTTTCACACAAATATATTATCATGCTATAGACATTAAAATAATAATAAATTAATTATTTTGACCTCAGATTTATGGTTCTAAAACTACTATTCTGATTTGACTAAAAATGGGCTATTACATCTTAATTGTCCACTAACTCATTATGGTCTAATTACCTTTTAAGGACGTCCACTTTAAAGTTCTATAGCCATTAAATACCTTTAGCTAATAGAACACAAGTTTTACACTTTACGCGATTTAGTCCTTTTTATCAAATTGATTAATCAAACGATAAAATTTCTTAACAAAATTTTCACACAAACATATTATCATACTGTAGACCTTAATTTAATAATTAAATAAATATTTTGACTTCAGATTTATGGTCCCAAAACCACTGTTCTGATTTGACTAAAAACGGGTTGTTACAAATGTGCTTGTGAGAGATGCAAGTGATTGATGCGTATTTATACTTATGTAGGTGTCTATTCATATGGGCCTTAAGTGACCATCCATTGCCAAATTCATGCACAAAAGGAGCATTCTAGAATCTTCAAGAATTCAAGCTTTCATTTTGATTCATGTGGCTGTTCGTATGGTGTGCTAAGTACATGTCCATATACATTTCTTAATGGTGAAGGATTCTTGACAATAATGCAAGTGCATGGACGGTGGCAACATGGGAGATGAATTTCTAAACATTCAAGTTGTCCATTCAAGTATTCAAGACACATTAAAGCCTCAATTTAACTTGGTACAAATCCCATGCTATACACATTCAGCCAAGTGGGATTAAAGGGGATTTCTTAAAGGTTAAGAATGCATGAATGCAACTAGTGAAGCAACATCACTATTCAGCCAAAGCATGCTGTAACACCCTGAATTTGGGCCTAGAAGTATTGGGCCTATTGGGCTTTGGGCTTTAGATCTCAGAAAAATTTTAAGCAAGAAAAAGACAATTGGCATGTGGGCTTTGAGGGTAATGAATTTGGAGTGTCTAGGGGTGTTAGAGATGTTCGGGATCAAGTAAGGGTATAGGAAAAATTTTAGTTTTAGCCCAAGGAAACTGTGACTTCAGCTTAGTAGGCCTTTTAAATAAATGAAGAAGAAAATGGCACAAAAGAGCTTGTGGTGTAGTGGCAAAGTGGCGCCACTTAGGAGCAGGGAGGTGGCGTCATTAGCGAACAAGGGAATCCAAGGTTCGAGTAGTGGCATGGTATTTTGTTGGGGATTTAATTTTTTCCTTCTAGATGGTTAGTAGTGGCGTTGGATGTGAACTCTGAAGGAAGTGTTCATGAGAGAAAATTAAGGAAGGGATAAAGGAGCTTATCTTAGAGAAAATTTAGGATGAGATTGAGGAGTTATCAGGGAGAAAAGTTAGGAGCTGAGAAGTGTGAAGAGTTGGTGTCGTTGTGGGAAGTGGGAAGTGTATAAATTTGGCTTAGGAGGGTAAATGAGTGCCGTTTTTTGGTCTTTTATGGGGTATTACGAATTTTCATTGTGGCTTTTGGCATTTGGAGAGTTTCGCAAATAAGTTAGCCTTTCTTTTCTTTACCGAATATCCTGTAGTTACCCTCACACAAGCATATTTGATCTTTTCTTTTCTCCCCCTCATTCTATTCTTCTGTTGCCAAATTATTTCATTGCCGAAAAACCATCATTCCTTTTTGCCAAATTCTCTCTTAGCCAAACTTTTCTATTGTCGAATTCCCATCATCTTCTCTTGCCGAAATCCCCCATTAGTGTCGAATCTTTGTTGTTTTTCTCTATCACAAATCGCTTGGTATCTACTCTCGATCGTGGTTAAAAGTCAATCTCGCTTGGTAGGTCGCAGGATCTAAGGTTGGATTCAGTAAGTATTCTGTTAACTCCCGTTAGTACATTTTGTTGAAAGCCGAAGGGCGATCTAATTTCTCATTATCGTGGATCTTGTATTAATAAGGGTAAGATTCAGAGATCGCTAGCGTGGTAGGATCGTTAGCAAGGATCTGGGGTACACTTGTGATTAGCAGCTAAGGAAGGGCCATTAGAACCCGGGGGCATACGGTAAGGTTACGGTAAGGTTTCAGCTTTTGAGTAAATATTTTTGATTAAGTATGAGTGGTTGATTGAAGGTTGGTTGGTTATAGGATCAAGGCTAAGGATAGGATAGCACGTCGCAGTGATTAGGTGTGTACCAACACTACACACACGATATCGACAATGCCGAAAAGTCAAAAAGCCGAAAGTGGCTTAACAAGCCCGGTGAGCCCTGAGGCTAAGTTTGATGAATTTGGTTGGTTTGGTCATACGTATTAAGTTAGTCACGCATGTTACATGATTTGGAATTGTTTTGGGCCTAGTAGGCCATATGAATGAGATTTGGGCCTAATGGGCCGTAAGGATGTAATATGGGCTTTATGGGGGCGTAGACAAGTATGATAGGGTTAATGGACTTTAGGCCTAGTTTGAACAACTTTGTAATTTCATAAGACTTAAGCTAATTAAACATGTCTGTGGACAAGTCGATTAGTTAGAGTGTGGTAACTGACATATGCATGTCTAGGATTGGATCTAGTGAGAGCTTGGTACTTAAGCGGTCCTAATGACCCACCTCCTCTTTTCTGAGATCCTACCTGGTGCATAGTGTTTGTTCACTTTAACCGCGAGGACTTGTTTATGGGCCAAAATTTATAACTAAAACCTGAGAGGGACCAAATACCCTTATATTTGTAAAAGTACTAAAATACCCTTATATTTGTAAAAGTACTAAAATACCCTTATATTTGTAAAATTACTAAAATACCCTTATATGTGTAAAATTACTAAAATACCCCTAGATTTGTAAATTACCAAAATACCCCTATTTTGTAAAAGTACCAAAATACCTCTGTCTTGCAAAATTACCAAGATACCCCTATTTTGCCAAACTACCAAAATACCTCTGTAGGGTAGATTTACGAAAATACCCCTGGGTAGTGAAATGACAAAAATACCCCTATGTGACTGACATGAGTTTATGGATGTTACTTGTGTGTTTGATGCATTCATATGATATTCTGCTTAGGATGCATATGGGTGGGAATTATGGTACGGAGGAAGATTTGAGGATCGCATGGTCGTATGGTATGGATCCACCGGAGGCTTTAAGCCCAATGTATGATTAGCAGCTTTGCTTTAACATTCGGTAGTACCGCAACTGGGCTACCCATGGTGTATAGCGGAGGGGTGGGTCGAGCTAGAATTCCCTACAGGAGTCATAAGGTTGGAAGGGAAATGGTGTGTGTAGTGGATGGATTTTTGGGGTGGGTTTTACATTATCTTGTTTGTATTTGATGCGATATGATATGATATGAGGTCATTGTGGGCTAAGGCCCAAGACCACCGATTTTGTTAGGGCTTAGGCCCAATGTGAATATTTGTATGTGATTTGATTGCCAAGGGTTGTACACACTGAGTTTCGAAACTCACACCCTTTAATTTAATGTTTCAGGTAATCCTGAATAGACGACTCGACGTGGGAGAGGACTCGGAGATGGCCACACTACAAGCTGATCAAATGTTTTATTTTGTTCAAATGAATTTATTTTGAATACTTTGTTTTTTTTATCATTGGATAGTTATAAGGCCATGTATCTCCAATTTGACGTTACTTATAGGTTTTACTATTATTTCCGCTACTTAATTTTTATTTTAACTTAAATAAATTTCTAAAGTTTAACAAGATTTTCAAAATAACTATAACCTATGGGCTTTTATTTTTAAAACATGGGCTTTCTTCTTAACATAACAAGATTCAAGGATTTTGGGCTTTTAGGCCTTAGATTTTAACTTAGCAAAATTGTTTGAGATTGTGCCTTTGATGTGACATTCCCGGATTCGACCATAACGTCTAGGCCGGGTTTAGGGGTGTTACACATGCACCATCCATAAAGGCACGAACCAAATTTATTAAATGTGTGTGAACATATTGATGCTTTAGTGTGAACAAATTAAGTGTTATGTGTGAACATGATTATGTTATTGTGCACACTATTTGTGTTGAATTTGAATGGCCATTTTGGTGCCTATAAAAAACCACGTAAAAATGACATTTCTGGATAGATCATTTTTTTAATACAAAGAATTATTTTCGTGAGAATTGTTTCTCTTTTGGTTCTTAACCAAACTTATCAAACTTTTTAGAAGTTTGTAGCGTTCACCCTTTGTCTTATCACCCCGTAATCCATCCCGAGGTGTGGGAACTTCCTTATACCCTTGTTCAAGTAATCCATCATGTTTAAGCGGGTCGAGTTCTTTATAACTTCAGTTCCTTAAAGCATTTTAGTATTTTGGGTCAAGGTTTCCACCCCAATTTGAACCTATTCAAGACGATCCTTCCTACAAGCAATTTCTTGAACTTTCTAAGTCTCAGGAAATCACATCAATGTCATGCTATGCAATATGTTTTTGGTTGATGCTTGGTTGTGGAAGAATGTATGATATGTTTAGATTAAGTTTACGAGATGTTTTGGTATGTTTGATGTTTGAAACATGAGATTGATTTAAAAGTTATTTGTGCTTGAGTAAGTGACAATTAAAGTGTCATATAACGTTGAATGGATTGGTATTTTGATGTCTAATGGTTGAGCTTGAAGGATGGAATTTGTTGAGCTACCTTGAAGGTATGATGATATGTTTGAATATGATAATTTGGGATGATGTGAATATATAAATTGAGGTTCCATTGAAGGCATATTGGTTAGATACTTAGGTTGGTTGGTTTAAATGATGTATTTGGTGTTTCTGAATTGAGTTATGCATGAACAAGTATGTCTCTAGTTGATGATTACATGTCTATAATTATATTTAGGAGTACCATTTGAGTTTAGGTGAATTTGGACATGAAATGGACCATTTAAAGATAGATTTTTACCATTTCTGAACTCAAGTATCGATATTTTAACATTTAGTATTGATACTTGACCATATTAATAGTTTTTAAACAAACAAAATGCCAAAATGGTATCGATCCATATTAATAGTTTTTAAACAAACAAAATGCCAAAATGGTATCGATATTTATTTGAGTATCGATACATTTTCATGAAATATCGATACCTTATAATGAATATCGGTACCCTTATTTTACATAACAAATAGAATCGTGATTGTGTACCGATGTTGTAACAACCCGTTTTTAGTGAAATCGGGATAGTGGTTTCGGGACCACAAATCCGAGTCAAAAAGAAAATTTATTTTAATATTATTGCATAGTCTACATTATGATAGGGAAGACGTATGAAATTTTCGATAAGAAAATTTTACCGATTTCATGTTTAATTATGGAAAGGACCAAATTGCATAAAATGCAAAAGTTGAGTTTTAGTAGCTATAAGTGTAATATCCCGAAATTGGGCCTAGTAGGATTGGGCCCAATGGGCCTTGTTTTAAAATTTTTGAGAATGGCATTAATGCAAGTTAGACTTATTAGGTAAGTTATTTTGGAAGGTTAGAGGGCTTCTATGAAGTCCCGGGATCAAATATTAGCTTTGGGGAAATTTTGGTTTTAGGTGAAAATAAACCCTGGAAGTTGGCAGGTAGGCCTTAAGAATAAAATGTGGGGAAAAATGACACAAGTGGAGTGTGTGGTGTAGTGGCAAAGTGACGCCACTTAAGAGACAAGGGGGTGACGCCATAAGGAAGGAAGGAGGTCCAAGGTTCAAGTCTTGGCTTTTGCATTTTGGTTTTCTTTTACTTGGACCTCGGGAATTTGGCTATAGATTTATATTTAGTCGCGCATGGTTTAAGACACAAGAGGAGCTTGTGGCCAAGTGGCTAGCAGCGTGGATTATGTTGCAAGGGGCACAGGTTCGAATCTCATGAGAAGCAAGGGAGTATTTATTTTATGGTGCTGGACGAGAAGAGTTTCAGTTGAATTTAAACTCTCTTGACGAAGGGATCCTACATCGGAAAGATACAAAGAAGGAAGGTGAAGAGCTAGCTATATAAAGAGCATTCCAGGAGGAGGGTTGACACACCTTGGAAGGCGTTTGGGCACAGGAGTGGTCGGAGCGCGGATTAACACTAGAGTCCTATCAGGTGTGTAACTCTCTCTACTCTAGCTGTAGAGCGGCAAATGCCGAAGTGCCGATCACGGTAATAGTAGCCACACGAGCGTGCGAGCGCACGTGTGGGGCTTCACTCGATAGTTGAGGCCATCGTGAGTATTCTTGTGGGTTGGGTCGCTTTGCTTGGGCGCGATGGGCGAAGGGGGCCCAATGGGCCGTGGGCCCAATATAGTAAAATGTATGATGGTGTAGTATATAGTGAACTAGACTAGGTGAATCTCATAAACGTGGCTAGATTTGTGTTAGGTGGGCCACACGAGCGTGTGGGCCCGAATGGGCCGAAATTGGGCTTTAGGCCCAATAGTCCATTTCGACCGAAATGGTAGTTGGGTCGCCGGGCGACATCGGGCCTCTGGAAAGGCCATTCCAGTACGAAATTACCAAAATACCCTTAGTGGGTAAATTACAAAATATCCTCGAAGGGTAAATTATCGATATGCCCTTGGTGGGTAAATTACTAAAATGCCCTTGGTGGGTAAATTATCGATATACCCTTGGTGGGTAAATTACTAAAATGCCCTTGGTGGGTAAATTACCGATATACCCTTGGTGGGTAAATTACTTAAAATGCCATTGGTAGGTAAAATTACGGTTATACCCTTAAAGGTTGATTAGGGTGATTATGTTGTTTTATGTCTATCCGATTATGATGGTAATTCATGTTATACTTATATTTGATATATGTCTAGCATACATGACATACCGCATACACGAATTATTATGTCATATTGCATGGGTTATATGAGTGGAGGGGGCAAAGATATTCGTGTCGACGGGCACCGGTGGTTTGGTACCACATTGTGACTACGGTCACCGAGAGGTTTGGCACCTCCGCAGGTTTGGCACCTCATAGCGACTCGTCCCTGTGGTTAACACCACCGTGGGTTGGCCCCACTTTTGAGATATGGGATCGTCGCTAGTGATTTGGTATCACACATGGGTTGGCCCCACAGATGGATTATTAGTGACTTTGAGTCACCAGTGATTTGGTATCACATTCGTGTCTCCGGACACCAGAGGTTTGGCACCTCATAGCATCTCGTCCCAGTGGTTTGGTACCACAGTGGGTTGGCCCCACAGATAATACAACGGGATTGACGCCAGTGATTTGGTATCACACGATGGGTTGGCCCCATCACTATTATTCGTGACTTCGAGTCACCAGTGGTTTGGCACCACAATATTGATAAATATCGTGTCCTTGGACACAAGTGGTTTGGCACCACTAGTGGTTTGGTACCACACGGGGTAGAAAAAGGAGTTGCGGATGGCTAGGTTTGGGTGCATGATATGCATATTTTCATATGAAATTGTGTAAGGGCCTATTGGATGGGGATTTACACACTGAGTCTCGATGACTCACCCCTTAGTTAAATTTTGCAGGTAATCATTAGATCGCGGATTTGGGAGCTGAGGTGGACTCGTGGAGGCCATACATATGTTCACTCGTAAATTCGTTTCTTTTATTTGGACTTAATTTTTATTTGAGTTTTTGTTATGTAATAAGGCCTTGGGTATTTTATTTGGTTTCAGCTTTCAATTTGTTTATTGCTTATTATTAAATGATCAATATGGGATTTTCCTAAAATGATAATAAACCATTTCTTATTCAAAATTACTTAAACTCGATTTCTCACCACAACTATAAAAATATGAGCTTTTAAACGAATGCACGCTTTTTAGACATTCCTTTCATGTGACATGCCGATTCGATCGTAACGCTTAGGCCGGGTTTGGGGTGTTACAATTATGGTATCGAGCCTAGGTTCAAAAACTCGGTTGTGGGTTTGGGTTCAAAAAAATGTTTTCAAAAGATGGTTTGGAAAATGGTTTAGAAAAATATATATCTGTTTTTTTTGAAATATGGCACCCGAGTCTCCGGCACCAATCCGCACTGTAAGTTTCCTGATACTTTTCTTTGTTATATGCTGTATTTTGAATATCTATTCTGTGTGTTTGGGTTGGATGTGATGTTCGGATATAGAGTTGATTGCGCATTGAAATATTTGTGCCGCTTTAATGGTTAGGTTTTTTTTGTATGTGTAGGATTTCTAAATTCTAGTTAAAAGTATATTAGGGTTATTGGAATCGAGTGCGCAGCGTGAGCACAAACGTTGTAGGTTAGGTGGTACGAATGTTCCTGTAGTTGGAAATTTCGAGGACGAAATTTCTTTAAGGAGGGTAGATTTGTAACATCCCGAAATTGGGCCTAGTAGGATTGGGCCCAATGGGCCTTGTTTTAAAATTTTTGAGAACGGCATTAATGCAAGTTAGACTTATTAGGTAAGTTATTTTGGAAGGTTAGAGGGCTTCTATGAAGTCCCGGGATCAAATATTAGCTTTGGGGAAATTTTGGTTTTAGGTGAAAATAAACCTGAAGTTGGCAGTAGGCCTTAAGAATAAAATGTGGGGAAAAATGACACAAGTGGAGTGTGTGGTGTAGTGGCAAAGTGACGCCACTTAAGAGACAAGGGGTGACGCCATAAGGAAGGAAGGAGGTCCAAGGTTCAAGTCTTGGCTTTTGCATTTTGGTTTTCTTTTACTTGGACCTCGAGAATTTGGCTATAGATTTATATTTAGTCGCGCATGGTTTAAGACACAAGAGGAGCTTGTGGCCAAGTGGCTAGCAAAGTGGATTATGTTGCAAGGGAGCCAGGTTCGAATCTCATGAGAAGCAAGGGAGTATTTATTTTTCGGTGCTGGACGAGAGAGAGTTTCATTGAATTTAAACTCATCGACGAAGGATCCTACATCGGAAAGATACAAAGAAGGAAGGTGAAGAGCTAGCTATATAAAGAGCATTCCAGAGGAGGGTTGACACACCTTGGAAGGCGTTTGGGCACGTGGAGTGGTCGGAGCGCGGATTAACACTAGAGTCCTATCGGTGTGTAACTCTCTCTACTCTAGTCGTAGAGCGGCAAATGCCGGCGATCACAAAGAATAGTAGCCACACGAGCATGCGAGCGCACGCGTGGGGCTTCACTTCGATAGTTGAGGCCATCGTGTAGTATTCTTGTGGGTTGGGGCGCTGCTTGGGCGCGATGGGCCGAAGGGGGCCCAATGGGCCGTGGGCCCAATATAGTAAAATGTATGATGGGGTAGTATATAGTGAACTAGACTAGGTGAATCTCATAAACGTGGCTAGATTTGTGTTAGGTAGGCCACACGAGCGTGTGGGCCCGAATAGGCCAAAATTGGGCTTTAGGCCCAATAGTCCATTTCGACTGAGAATGGTAGTTGGGTCGCCAGGCGACACTGGCCTCTGGAAAGGCCATTCCAGTGTACGAAATTACTGAAATACCCTTAGTGGGTAAATTACCAAAATATCCCCTGAAGGGTAAATTACCGATATGCCCTTGGTAGGTAAATTACGAAAATGCCCTTGGTGGGTAAATTACCGATATACCCTTGGTGGGTAAATTACTAAAATGCCCTTGGTGGGTAAATTACCGATATACCCTTGGTGGGTAAATTACTAAAAATGCCATTGGTAGGTAAAATTACTGTTATACCCTTAGAGGTTGATTAGGGTGATTATGTTGTTTTATGTCTATCTCGATTATGATGGTAATTCATGTTATACTTATATTTGATATATGTCTAGCATACATGACATAACGCATACACGAATTATTATGTCATATTGCATGGGTTATATGAGTGGAGAAGGGGCGATGATATTCGTGTCGACGGGCACCGGTGGTTTGGTACCACATTGTGACTACTTCGGTCACCGTGAGGTTTGGCACCTCCGGAGGTTTGGCACCTCATAGCGACTCGTCCCCGTGGTTAACACCACCGTGGGTTGGCCCCACTTTTGAGATATGGGATCGCCGCCATGATTTGGTATCACACATGGGTTGGCCCCATCGATGGATTATTAGTGACTTTGAGTCACCAAAGTGATTTGGTATCACATTCGTGTCTCCTGACACCGAGGTTTGGCACCTCATAGCGTCGTCCCAGTGGTTTGGTACCACAATGGGGTTGGCCCCACGTATAATACAACGGGATTGACGCCGGTGATTTGGTATCACACGATGGGTTGGCCCCATCACTATTATTCGTGACTTCGAGTCACCAAAGTGGTTTGGCACCACAATATTGATAAATATCGTGTCCTTGGACACCGATGGTTTGGCACCACCGGTGGTTTGGTACCACACGGTAGAAAAAAGAGTTGCGGATGGCTAGGTTTGGGTGCATGATATGCATATTTTCATATGAAATTGTGTAAGGGCACATTGGATGGGGATTTACACACCGAGTCTCGATGACTCACCCCTTAGTTAAATTTTGCGGGTAATCATTAGATCGCGGATTTGGGAGCCGAGGTGGACTCGTGGAGGCCATACATATGTTCACTCGTAAATTCGTTTCTTTTATTTGGACTTAATTTTTATTTGAGTTTTTGTTATGTAATAAGGCCTTGGGTATTTTATTTGGTTTCAGCTTTCAATTTGTTTATTGCTTATTATTAAATGATCAATATGGGATTTTCCTAAAATGATAATAAACCATTTCTTATTCAAAATTACTTAAACTCGATTTCTCACCACAACTATAAAAAATATGAGCTTTTTAACGAATGCACAGTTTTTAGACATTCCTTTCATGTGACATGCCAGATTCGGTCGTAACGTTTAGGCCGGGTTTGGGGTGTTACAATAAGTATCAAATAGCTATGGAATTCAAAACTTGAGGTCTTTATATGGTAATTAGATGATTAAGAGAAGTTAGTAGATGTAACAGTCCGGTTTAGACCCTAGTCAACAGTGGTTTTGGGACCGCAAATTTGAGTCAAAAAAATATTGTAATATTATTTTTCGAGTCTACAGCATGTGGATTACTATGTATGAAATTTTCGTGATTTAATTTGATCGTTTATGTGCTTAATTTGCAAAAAGGACTAAATCGCAGAAAATGCAAAAATGACTTGCTATTTGTTAAAGTGCTATATTGACATGGCTTTTTAAATATGAAGTATGGACCATTGATATGGTTAATGGACATTAATGACCATCCATTATGTGTTATTATTTGTTTTTATTAAAGGTTAAATATGTAAATTAGTTAATAAAGTAAGTTAAATAAAATAAAAACATTTTCATTCATCATTTTCACTTGTTCTTGCCGAAAAGAAGAAAACAAAAAGAGTCATCTTCAAGCTTAGGGTTCGACACTTCTAAGTATTGATTAAGGTATGGATTTTGTTCGATTTTTGATAATTTCTATGTTTTTGTGATCGTTGCTTCGTTTTCTTTTAAGCCTATACCTTTATTCAAGAAATTGATGATGATTTTGAGTTATACCATTATTGATATTGTGAGCTTTGTAATGTTAAATGGTGAAATATGGAAGATATGAGATAGATTAATATGTTTTGTCTTTGAATTTTTGATGAATTTGACTATTATGGGATAATTTGTGAAAATGAGAAATTTAAGGACTAAAATGTAAAATAAATGAAATATATGGGTTGATAGGGATCTATAGAGGATTCGGCTAAGCATGGGTCATTTTGAATTTTGTGTATTTCATGATTTTATGAAATAGGGACTTAAATGTCAAAATGTGAAAATGTGAGGGCTAATTTGTAAAATGCCCTAAATATATGTATATGGTTTGAATTGAATGAATTGTGTTATTAAATAGCCAAATTTGAATTTATATAGATCAAGAACAAAAGAAAACGAAATTAGATCGGGGGAAATCGAAAGTGGTCGAGTAGTCATTTCCATCCGTATCCGTACGAGGTAAGTCTATATACAAATAAATGTGTTTGAGTTGATTTATCCATGCTTGTATGAAATTGAATTGTGATGAATGATTATGGAAGATGCATATGTGAAATCCGAGAAAGCTTCGACAATGTGTCAATGTCTGAAAAGCCCTGTATGAACCATAGGAATAGTTAGGATACGTATGTCATGACATAGGATTCTGATATGTGTTATCATGTAAAACCATGTCTGGGACGTTGGCATCGATTTATTATTTACGTGTAAGACCATGTCTGGGACATTGGCATCGTATATGATTTTGTGTAAGACCCTGTCTGGGACAGTGGCATCGATATTTGATTACATGTAAGACCACGTCTGGGACGTTGGCATTGTACGAGCTCTCAGAGATATCCGAGTATCCTTATGGATTCTGAACGGTTCAATAGGCACTCTGTAACACCCCCAAACCCGGCCCACAAGTCTCGTCCGGATCTGGTTATGTCACTGCGGAATGACGGTTAAAAATCTTTGTCTTTAGAGTAAAACTTGAAAATTTTGTTAACTTCCGGGAAGTAAGTCCATTAAAATTATTAAATAATATAAGCTTGATATAAAATATCCGAATTCAAACTTTATTATAAGTTATTATAATATAAATCATTTGTAAAAATACTTCTAAGTAAACATAAACTTCAACAACCATAAATAGAGTACTTTAAATCAAAAGTGGCCCTTATTACATCAAATAAATTCCCAAAATGCGGATAATATAAAAATCATTATTAACTAACTAAACAAGTAAAACATCTACTTCTGCATGAAAATCTGCTTCTGCATGGCCACCTTCGTATCTACTCTAACCCGGTCCATTACTCACGACTCACCTACGATGTTTAAAAAGTTGGGTGAGTCACACAGACTCAGTGTGTAATTAAACCACTGATATCCACCCACATGTTAGCCACAAATCAACCCAATTATAAAATGCAGCATGTAAATATAATCTTTTAAACATTACCACAATCTGGGCTTGGCCCACAATCAAATCATATTCAAGCACTGGGCTAGGCCCTTTTTTTCATCAATCCACTGATCGCTGGGCTTGGCCCATTTCCACGTATGTTCATATAACATATCAATCCACATGTCATATTGGGCTTGGCCCATTTCCATATCATTTCATAACGGAATAATGCAACATGAAACCCAACCCAATCCTAAGGTCCATCCGCTACACACCCCCTTATCCAGCCTACCACACACCAGGGGACTATCGAGTCACCCTCTCCTTTTCCCTCCAAAAAGGCAACCAATGCCATCCACGATGTAGCGTATAGCTAACATCAAACCACGATGGAGCACACAGCAATCCATCAAGCCACGATATGGCATAGAGCCGATATCAATCAAGGTAACCACGCGAACTAAATCGCAAAGATCCACAACGCGACCTCAGTCAGCGCCAATCCACGATGTAGCACAAAGCTGACATCAACCACGTACTCAAGTACACGGTCCTTCTTTCATAACCCACCCATGCACATGTAACATGATATAACGACAATATGATGCATGTGCATGTCATTCACAAATATAGGCATACACTCATATTTAAATAAATGACAACAATATTTACAATGTGCTACTTACCTGATCATCGGCATACCCCTTTTAGGGTATCTATCACACTTTTACCACTGCACTTATTAGTAAGCATATAACATAAGCAGATATCACACAAAACCCGGAAACAATGGCTAACTACACACCTTATTACTTGGAGTTCTAGACTCTCGATCCTCGACGCTATTGTTTAGTGAGACTACGGCTATTTGCCTAACGTTTTTTGCTACACGTCCACACCCCGGTGGCCAATCCCGAACTGCCGAGACGGCTCTTTTCTTAAACTTCGGGATAGGAGCTTTCTCTTGCCCTCCTTGACTGGTATTGGTCTCCATCAAAAAGCTTAATCAGATAAACGGGTTAAACCTCCAAGTCATAAACTAAATGTTGAACCTTTACCAAATATTGCTTACCAAAATATCTTGAATCCCGGAGAATTGATCTATGTCCCTAAATATCCTTGCTCCTACACCAACCAATCACTAAGATGAGCAACATAGGCCATTCGGCCAAACCAAGCGAATCTCAAAGGGTTAACACATATCTCCCACCTCAAGGCTGATTTGATTTCCAATCAAATCTCAGGACTATGGAATGGTCCTTTTGCAATTGACCACACCCTAAAACGCATAAATGATTAGCCTTAATAGCCTTGGCTTTCGAATAATAAAAGAATAATTACAACATGGATCTTTACCACCACTTATCGAATCGACTACCAACAGTTGAGGAGAAGAATCAAGAAATCCACACCACCCCTAGAATTCGGCCAGGTGCAAACTAATAGGAGAGGAGAAGTTTCGGCTACCAAGGGATTAAAAGAGAATTAATAAAGAGCAACCACTGATCAAATGGTCAAAGAAGAAATCGGCAAGGGTATATGTCTTTGCTTGGGGTTTTCGGTTTCAAGAAAGAAAAAGAATTAAAATTTACTTGGAGGTTCGGTCAACAAAGTATAAAAATATAAAAGGAAATCAAGGAAAAGTAAAATTAAGAAGAGTGAACTAAAATTTGGAAAAAAAGATCACACCACCCTTAAATAATATTCGCTTACTCCCCACCAAGAAGAACCCAAGTTTCTGCCATCACCTATGGCCACTAATTCAAATTAATTTGAATTAAACAACTCCTATATTAATCTATTCAAAATAGCTTGAATGGTTTCAACAATTATCCCCACTTAATCCAATAAATAATAATAATAATCCTATACTTAAAATAACTAAGCAGATAAATAAATAAACTAATAATAAAACTTCATCCAATATCACCACTTTAATAAAAAAAACAAAGCAAAAGACCACCCAAATACCTTTGGCCGGCCACCAAATCCTCTTTAATTCTAATCTAATTTCCTTTCCTATTTAAACTCATATTTTATCACCTAATCCTATAAAAAAAAAACCAATCCAATAGCAGCCATTATCTTTTACTTCTAATTTAAAACCAACTAAAATAATCCTATATTTATCTAAAATAATAAACTAACAAAGCTATCCACCAGCCGAAATAAAAGAAAATGATTAAACAACCTTGGTTTAATCCTTATCCAATGAAGCTCCATGTGCCGTCCCACCTTCAAATTTGCTTTGCCAAAAGAATAGAATAAAATTAAACTCCAAAACGCAACTCTCTTGGTTCGAACCTGGAACCACTGCTGCACACCTCTCCTCCAAAGCCCCAGGCCACTCGGCCACATTGTATTTCATGACATAAGGCCCCAACATTTATTTTTAACCCCTTCCTACTTCAGCCCATCACATAGCAAAATAAAAACGCCAAAAATGCCGCGCCCCACTCGAACCAGCGCCCTTTCTTCCCTTCGCGCCTAAGTGGCGCATGAGAGCCACTTCGCCAGCTTGGACTTTCATGTCCACCAACACAGCCATTAATTTTTAAGGCCTACTTAGCCCAGTCCTTTGGCTGACGCAAAAATAAAACAAAAATTGCTGCCTTAGCAGCTCGAACCCTTGCTCCCTTAGGCGTCCCCTTTCAAAGCTCCAAGCAGCGCCTCCATGCCACTCCACCCAACTCCTTTCTTGCGTCTTAAACTCCATAAAATTATTTTAAGGCCTTCCTGCCCTATTTCCCCTTTTTGCCCTAAAAATCCAAAATTTTCCAAAGCCTTCCCCTTTCATCCGAGCATTCTTAAAACTCTAAAACACATCCAAAAACACCCCAAAAATCTTCCAACACCTGAATTATACTCAAATTGCATAGCCCCTAAATCGGGTGTTACAATTCTACCCTCTTTAAAAATAATTTCGTCCTCAAATTACTTTACTAACAAACGCCCATACAACCTATCTTACCACCTTACGCTTATGTCTTTGCGCACTCTAATCTTACTAAGGCTATCGCATTACCTACACAATCTCTAAGTTCACGCTCAAAATTCAAACACCTCTCTTAGCAGCACCAAAACTAATTCACGGTGCAAGCAAAGCAATTAAAACATGTACCAAAGCAAAGGAGCTTACCCGTTATCACATCCTTTGTCGACTCACTCGAACCATTCCTTCCATGGCTTGAACCACGACCTCTCGTTGCTTGAGGACAATTCTTAACGGATGTGCCTTAGATCCGCACCGAAAAGCATTCTTTACTATTTCCCCAAAGACTCTCCTGTGTGAGGTCTTCCACACCGAGCAACACGAATCGATTCCGATTCTCAAGAATCGCATAGGTGGACGTCATCAGTATTCTCAACTCTCGGTCTTTTCCGAGCATCTCCAAACGATGCTGACGGTCCAACCCTTTTCTTATTCTCGTTCCTATTCTTTTCCCGGTTTTCCCTTACCGTCCTCTTAACTTCTTCAGCTATACGAGCTTTCTCCACTAGCACCGCGAAGTCTCTTTCCCTCTGCGGAGCAATCAATACTCGTAGCTCATCTCGCAGCCCATCTTCGAATCAAACACTCCTTTCATAATCAGTAGCCACAATTCCTTTGGCGTACTGACTTAGCCGCACAAATTTCGCTTCATACTCCACTACCGACTTATTCCCTTGTACTAGATTTAGAAACGCCTTCCTTTGCGAGTCCAAATAACTGGCTCCTACGTACTTTCCTTCAAACTTAACCTTAAAATAATCCCAATCCAATCGATCTGCCGGTACACTTTGCTTGACAGTGAGCCACCAACGATAAGCTTCGTCGCGAAGCAACGAAACAAAGACCCTTCGCCTTTTCTTCATTGGTGCGGTCAAATCGTCCATGATTCTTTCAAACCGCTTCTAGCCAATACTCGCTACATTAGGAGCTACTCCCGACACTCCTCTAAAGATCTCGGCTCCGCTCGATCTAAGCCTTCTCGACACCGACTTCCGAGCTCGCTTTCCCATACCACTCTTGCCACTTGTCAGAGCACGCGTAACATAGCTTGCGACACCGCTAGATCTTCTCTGTCGATCTTGCCCCTCTACGTCCACTGCTGGCGGCACTTCACTTTCTGACCCATGGCCAGACCCTATCGGTTCCGATGCTGCCATTCTACCTCTACCGCGTCCCCTAGAACTCATCTCTATCGTCGTGATTTAATCTGATTAACAAGTTTTATGCATTAGAAATTTGGTTCCACTATTTAACCACGAGCATATTTTATGAAAGAAAGATTTTAGAAGTAGTTCTTTCGATCACACAAGGTTTCAGTTCAAATTCGCTATTCTAATTCAGAGAATCACTTTCACACTCATCAATAGAGCCACCTTCATTTCACAATGAAGCCACATTCCTTCCTCAATAGAGGCACATTCAGTGGTATCTACCACACACATTCACTATTCAGACATTTCTGCCCGTTTCTACCCCAGGGGTATTTTCATCATTTTCCTATAGGTGTATTTCGGTAATGAACCAAAGTGATTCCAAAAACTTTAATAAGTCAGGATCTTTTTGAAATTCCCAAAATTGAAGAGTATTTTTAAAAATTTCGCAAATTGAAGATATAACAGGATTTTGAAAACCAGGGGTATTTTGGTAATTTTTGTCAACCAGGGTAATTTTGTAAAGTAAAAATCATTTTAACAAAAGTTTGAGGGTAATACAGTAATTTACACTATAGAGGCATTTTAGTAATTTTGCCACTAGGGGCATTTTGATAATTTTGTAAATCGAGAAAACGTCTTTCAAAATCAGATTTAGAGTTTACAAACCAAAGGGGTAAATTTTGGAAATTTTAAAACTAAGGATTTTAAAACAAGAAGGCAAATCCTTTTCGGTTTTAATAATTGGTTTAGCCTATGAACAAGTCCTCTTGGTTAAGGTGAACCGTAGCTACGCACTGTGTAGGATTCGAGTGGAGGAGGAGGTGAGTCACGCGGATCGCTTAAATACCAAGCTCCCACCGAATACCAATCCTAGACATGCGCACACAAAGTTGCCACACCTTAACCCGCGACTTACTTCACGGTTTTGTTAATAGTCTTTAAGTCTTATGCATATGTTTGAGTAGACTAGTCCTAGGGTTCAACAGATCCTAGTTCACTAATCTACGAGCCCAACTAAGCCCATAACAGTTCATAATAATACAAAGACTTCAAAAGTCCAAGTACTTACACGATGGACTTGGTCTGAGGTACAAAGTGCCATGCCGAATAACTGAAAAATTTCTTAAAAGCCCATATTTTTGAAAAGCCCATTTTGAAAATGTTTTTGGGCCCAAAACCCTCAAAGTCGAGTTTTGAACTGGCTCGATATACAAATCAGAACACCCCAAACCCGCCCACAAGTCTCGTCCCGGATCGGTTATGTCACTGCGGAATGACGGTTAAAAATCTTTGTCTTTAGAGTAAAACTTGAAAATTTTGTTAACTTCCTAAGTAAGTCCATTAAAATTATTAAATAATATAAGCTTGATATAAAATATCCGAATTCAAACTTTATTATAAGTTATTATAATATAAATCATTTGTAAAAATACTTCTAAGTAAACATAAACTTCAACAACCATAAATAGAGTACTTTAAATCAAAAGTGGCCCTTATTACATCAAATAAATTCCCAAAATGCGGATAATATAAAAATCATTATTAACTAACTAAACAAGTAAAACATCTACTTCTCCATGAAAATCTACTTCTGCATGGCCACCTTCGTATCTACTCCAACCCGGTCCATTACTCACGACTCACCTGCGATGTTTAAAAAGTTGGGTGAGTCACACAGACTCAGTGTGTAATTAAACCACTGATATCCACCCACATGTTAGCCACAAATCAACCCAATTATAAAATGCAGCATGTAAATATAATCTTTTAAACATTACCACAATCTGGGCTTGGCCCACAATCAAATCATATTCAAGCACTGGGCTAGGCCCTTTTTTTCATCAATCCACTGATCGCTGGGCTTGGCCCATTTCCACGTATGTTCATATAACATATCAATCCACATGTCATATTGGGCTTGGCCCATTTCCATATCATTTCATAACGGAATAATGCAACATGAAACCCAACCCAATCCTAAGGTCCATCCGCTACACACCCCTTATCCAAAATTACCACACACACAGGGGGACTATCGAGTCACCCTCTCCCTTTTCCCTCCAAAAAGGCAACCAATGCCATCCACGATGTAGCGTATAGCTAACATCAAACCACGATGGAGCACACACGGCAATCCATCAAGCCACGATATATGGCATAGAGCCGATATCAATCAAGGTAACCACGCGAACTAAATCGCAAAGATCCACAACGCGACCTCGATCAACGCCAATCCACGATGTAGCACAAAGTCGACATCAACCACGTACTCGGTACACCCGGTCCTTCTTTCATAACCCACCCATGCACATGTAACATGATATAACGACAATATGATGCATGTGCATGTCATTCACAAATATAGGCATACACTCATATTTAAATAAATGACAATAATATTTACAATGTGCTACTTACCTGATCATCGGCATACCCTTTTTAGGGTATCTATCACACTTTTACCACTGCACTTATTAGTAAGCATATAACATAAGCAGATATCACACAAAACCCGGAAACAATGGCTAACTACACACCTTATTACTTGGAGTTCTAGACTCTCGATCCTCGACGCTATCGTTTAGTGAGACTACGGCTATTTGCCTAACATTTTCTGCTGCACGTCCACACCCCGGTGGCCAATCCCGAACTGCCAAGACGGCTCTTTTCTTAAACTTCCGGATAGGAGCTTTCTCTTGCCCTCCTTGACTGGTATTGGTCTCCATCAAAAAGCTTAATCAGATAAACGGGTTAAACCTCCAAGTCATAAACTAAATGTTGAACCTTTACCAAATATTACTTACCAAAATATCTTGAATCCCGGAGAATTGATCTATGTCCCTAAATATCCTTGCTCCTACACCAACCAATCACTAAGATGAGCAACATAGGCCATTCGGCCAAACCAAGTGAATCTCAAAGGGTTAACACATATCTCCCACCTCAAGGCTGATTTGATTTCCAATCAAATCTCAGGACTACGGAATGGTCCTTTTTGCAATCGACCACACCCTAAAACGCATAAATGATTAGCCTTAATAGCCTTCGGCTTTCGAATAATAAAAGAATAATTACAACATGGATCTTTACCACCACTTACCGAATCTGACTACCAACAGTTGAGGAGAAGAATCCGAAGAAATCCACACCACCCCTAGAATTCGGCCAAGGTGCAAACTAATAGGAGAGGAGAAGTTTCGGCTACCAAGGGATTAAAAGAGAATTAATAAAGAGCAACCACTGATCAAATGGTCAAAGAAGAAATCGGCAAGGGTATATGCTGCTTGGGGGTTTTCGGTTTCAAGAAAGAAAAAGAATTAAAATTTACTTGGAGATTCGGTCAACAAAGTATAAAAATATAAAAAGGAAATCAAGGAGAAGTAAAATTAAGAAGAGTGAACTAAAATTTGGAAAAAAAAAAGAGCACACCACCCTTAAATAATATTCGGCTACTCCCCCACCTGAAGAACCCAAGTTTCGGCCATCACCTATGGCCACTAATTCAAATTAATTTGAATTAAACAACTCCTATATTAATCTATTCAAAATAGCTTGAATGGTTTCAACAATTATCCCCACTTAATCCAATAAATAATAATAATAATCCTATACTTAAAATAACTAAGCAGATAAATAAATAAACTAATAATAAAACTTCATCCAATATCACCCCTTTAATAAAAAAAACAAAGCAAAAGACCACCCAAATACCTTTGGCCGGCCACCAAATCCTCTTTAATTCTAATCCAATTTCCTTTCCTATTTAAACTCATATTTTATCACCTAATCCTATAAAAAAACCAATCCAATAGCAAAATGCATTATCTTTTACTTCTAATTTAAAACCAACTAAAACAATCCTATATTTATCTAAAATAATAAACTAACAAAGCTATCCACCAGTTAAATAAAAGAAAATGATTAAACAACCTTGGTTTAATCCTTATCCAATGAAGCTCCATGTGCCATCCCACCTTCAAATTTGCTGCCAAAAAGAATAGAATAAAATTAAACTCCAAAACGCAACTCTCTCTTGGTTTGAACACGAACCATCACTGCACACCTCTCCTCCAAAGCCCTGGGCCACTCGGCAACATTGTATTTCATGACATAAGGCCCCAACATTTATTTTTAACCCCTTCCTACTTCAGCCCATCACATAGCAAAATAAAAACGCCAAAAATGCCGCTGCCCCCCACTCGAACCAGCGCCCTTTCTTCCCTTCAGCGCCTAAGTGGCGCATGAGAGCCACTTCGCCATTGGACTTTCATGTCCACCAACACAGCCATTAATTTTAAGGCCTACTTAGCCAAATTTTTGGTGACGCAAAATAAAACAAAAATTGCTGCCTTAGCGACTCGAACCCTTGCTCCCTTAGGCGTCCCCTTTCAAAGCTCCAAGCAGCGCCTCCATGCCACTCCACCCAACTCCTTTCTTGCGTCTTAAACTCCATAAAATTATTTTAAGGCCTTCCTGCCCTATTTCCCCTTTTTGCCCTAAAAATCCAAAATTTTCCAAAGCCTTCCCCTTTCATCCGAGCATTCTTAAAACTCTAAAACATATCCAAAAACACCCCAAAAATCTTCCAACACCTGAATTATACTCAAATTGCATAGCCCCTAAATCAGGGTGTTACACACTCCAAGAAATGAATGATTATGTGAAATGAGTTTCCAATGCATGTACGTTTGAAATGTATGCAAAGTTCGAGTATGATAAGTAAGTATATGTAAAAAATGTAGAATTGAGATGCATGTATGAGATCATTGAAATAAAATGTGTTATATATAAATGTGCTATGATCAAAAGAGCTACATAGAGATGTGATATGTTTGTAAGCAAGTGGTTAGGAACAATTAAGCTAAAAGAGAAATATGAATTTGCTATTGTATTATGCCATAATTTATGTGAATGAAATGGTTTATGAATGTTCTATATGATAAGTTTATTTGTATATGGCTTACTAAGCTTTTGAAAGCTTACTTTGTGTGTGTTTGCTTTGTTTTATAGATTATTGAAGCTACTGAAAGTTCAGGGATCGACGAGTATCATCACCACACTATCGAACTCTATTTTGTACCCTTTTGAAAATGTATATATTGAAGTATGGCATGTATAGGCTAGAATTGTTAAGATATATATTTTGAGACAGATATATATATATATAGCCATGTGTTATGGCATGTTAATGAATGTGAATATGTAACGCCCCGAATTTTGGGCCTAGAAGAAATAGGTTTTGAACAAGGGAACAGTTAGGGGACTGTACATAAATATTTAGTTGTGCAAGAAAGTGACATAAATGAATGTCTGCTTCAGCGGTTAAGTGATTTAGGAGTGTTTGGAAGTGTCTGAGAAGTCAGGGGTTCAAGCCTTGGCTTAGGCAAAATTTTTATTTTAAGTGAATAAAATCCTTGGATCTAGATAGTAGGTTCTTAAATCATTGTGGTTAAAATATGATGCAAAGGAGTTGTTGGTCTAGTGGTAAGGGGCGTGTGGAGTGTACATGGGGTCTAAGGTTCGAGTGGTGGCGCATCAAAAAGGGAGTATTTATTTTGCTGCCAAATTCGTGTGGGTGGTAGAGTTGGATTGAAATACTGCTGAATGGAGTTTGAACTGGTCATAGAGAGAATTGAGGAGGGATATTTGGAGAGATTTGAGGAGAGAATATTGGGATTTGGGGAGGTTGTTGTTTTGGAGAGATAATAGCAGAAAATTAAGGGATAGAAAGTTGATGGAGAGTGTGTAGCCGAATTGGAGGAGGGATTTTTGGGATTTGGGGTTGTTGCCGATTATGTGAGAGTTAGAATTCGGGTTTCATTCCTTTTCTTTCAACCTTGGTCGAATACAACTTCTCTCTTCCCTCACCATTTTTCTTTTCGGTTTTCTCTCCTAGCCGATTCTCCCTTCTTCTTTTTTTAAGCTCTGCCGAATACTCTCCCCTCTTTTCTTTTTCTCTGTTCTTTTCCTTGTTACGTTGTTACTTTGGCTGAGCACCCATCGCACCTTTCTATTTTTGGCTCTCGACTTTAGCAAGGGTTCGTTGATCAATTGGGAGCGCACGATTTTTCTCTTCCTCTCCCTCAAGTGCTCTTCATTGGCCTAATACTGATAGATTAATCTCGATTCTTGGTTCTTTGTACGCTACATCTCTGATCTGCAATCTGTTTTATCGTTGTTGGTAAGTGGTTATGGTATGATAAGGAGTCATCTGTTACTTTTTGAGAAACAGTATTGAGTGGTAAGTGGGGTGCAATTGAGATGGTTTGTCAAGTATGAGTCTAATATAGAGATGGTGACTTTTGTGTAGGTGGTGGTCGAGGTTGATTGGCACATTTCCTGGGAACCAAGGGTGCGGTGATCATTGATTCTCGGAATAAGAGTGTTTGGAACGAGGAGAAACTGCAAATCGTAGCAGGTGTGTAACAGTACTCTGTAAACGGTAATCGACGAAAAAGTCAAAAAAGTGTGTACTCACACTATATTAATCGTAGGTCGGTAAAAGCCGAAAAGCTGAAAAATATGGCATTTGATGCCACACAGGCGTGCGATCGCACGTGTGGCAATCTGAGCCCGCGAAACAGGGGCTTTTGTCTATAGAGGCCACCATGAGCGATCTCATGGGCTTAGGCTATTTTGGGCCATGTTGGGTCGAAATGATGACTGAAATACCCCCATAAGGTAAAATGACCGAAATACCCCCATAGGGTAAAATGACCGAGATACCCCCATAGGGTAAAATGACCGAATTACCCCCATAGGATAAAATGACCGAAATACCCCCATAGGGTAAAATGTCTGTTATACCCCTAGGAGATGAAATGACTGTTATGGCCTTATGTTATGTATGACTCATTTGCTCTATGATATGTATGACTATGATTGAGCATGACTTTTTGCATACACGTGTGATATTATGTCACGACATATTGCATGGGGATGGGTTGTTATATTGAAGGAAGTGTACTGTACTGATAAGGTCGCACGGGTCGCCCAAGATGATTGTGGACCTACTGATGGCTATATGCATTTATTTTACTGGCAGCTTTGTTGCAATACTGTTTAGTGCCGCAACCAGTGCTAATCTTGGTGTGTCTGGCTGGGTGGGTTGATTTTATCCCCATATGGTGTGTTTGGCAGGACGGAGTGGTGTGTAGAGGCTGGATTGGGTAGGATTTCTGACTGCATATCTACACTGATTAATGATACTCGTCATCATTCTCGCATCGATTAATGATATTACATACCGCTTCAATCGCATGACCGATATCTCATTCTTGCGGGCCAAGGCCTCACCGATACTAATATCGAAATTGGGCAAAGGCCCTACTTGATTAATGGCATTGTCTTGGGCTCAAGCCCAATCGTTTCGTTATTCTGAAAGGGCTTAGGCCCACACCGAATCGGGTCATATTGTAATAGCGCTCGCCCAAACCGCATTTATCTACTGCTTAATTGATCGCTTGCTTGTTAGGGGATTACACACCGAGTTTTCGTAAACTCACCCTCTCGCTTAATCAGCATGATAATCCCGGGCGTGTAAGGTGTCGATGCTTTGCGAGGACTCAAGGATGGCCACACAACCGCATCAGCTTTCGTTTTTAGCTTTTGATTTATAAGTAACTGAATATGGGTATTTTTATGTAATAAGGCCTCTTTAAAGTTATAAAATTTAAATTGGGGTTTTTATTTATTTAGTTTGATATAAACTGCTAGTTGTAGAAAAAGACGGGTTTTCAAAAGGTAATTGTTTTCAAAGACACCACTTTTTCGCAACATTTCCTAAAAAACCTCCGCAATAAATGAGATTTTGAAAATTAGTAACTTTTTAAAAGTGATTAGCTTTTAATGATGCACGCTTTGGAAATGAACAACCCATTTTGGAATCACCGTTTAATAACAAAATGATTAATTGATTTTGAGGATTTCAACGACAACAAGTTTTACGCTAAACACTTCAATGTGACACCGCTAGATTCGGCCATAACGTCTAGGTCGGGTTTGGAGTGTTACAGAATATGGGTTAATTTAGTCTATGATATGTGATACAAAAGTTAGTATGTTTTTGATGAGAGGTTGGTATATTGAAATTGGTATGTTTTGGATGAATTAGTATTTAGAAGTGAATGATGCTTGTTGAGGCTTGTAGGTATGACCTATAATGGGTGGCAATTTGGCCTTGCAAATGGCCTATAGTTGCCCACATAGTTGAGCACACGGGCATATATCTTGACCGTGTCCTTCACTGTCCCAATTTGAAGTAAGTCAGACTTGCACACGAGCCAAACACACGGGCATGTGGAAGGCTGTGTGATTTAAGTCAGTGTTGCACACGGGCCAAGCACACGGGTGCGTTACAGGCCGTGTGATTCTAGTCAGTTTTGTACACGGGGCAAGGCACGGGCGTGTGAGGCACACGGCCTAACCACATGGGCGTGTGCCCTGTTTTGAAAGAAAACATTCTAAACTTTGTAAAGTTTTTGTATGAGATCGGTTTGGTCCCAAACCCTCTCTAAAGCATGTTTAAGGTTTCGTAGATCTTCTAAGGGATAAAGTGATTGTGAATGATGATGATTTGTTGATACATAATGTATGTTTGTGAAATATTTGAGAAATGTTCTGATATGTTTGGTAATGCCTCTTAACCCTCGTCCGGTGACGGATACGGGTTAGGGGTGTTACAGTAGATATTTTTGATGATTCATCCATGGAAAATTAGAAAAAGAAAAGGACTAAATTGGAAATTGAAATAAATAAAAGATGATAAATGAAATAAATATCTAATAACATCATTTTATATCATCTTCTTCCCCAAATTCTATGGAAACCCTAGGAAAGAGAAAGAAAATCAAGTAAGCCTAATTGGGTAAGTAATCTTGTCCCGTTTTTAGTAATTTTATAGTTTTGAGATCGGAATAACCTAATCTAGCTATTTTGGGGATCAATTTGTAAAGTTATCAAAGTATTAAAATTTTTCCATGGATGAATATGTTGAAATTTTCAAATTTATGGTAGAAAATGAAAGGTTGTTGATAGATAAACAACTTTTGTAAAGTGAATTTTCATGAAATTGTGATTTAGGGACTAAATTGTAAATATGTAAAATTCATGGAAAATTTCTAATTTTTATGAAATATATGTGCTGTAAATGTTATATGTAAAAATCGGTTAGGCTTGGAATAAGGATTAAATGGCACGAATTTCATTTTCCGAGCTTAGGGACGAAATCGTCATTTATGAAAAGTATAGGGGCAAAATGGTAATTTTGCCTAGGATGTGAATTGAATTAAATTGATAATGAAATGGATTAAATTAATGTTAAATTCATTTATAGATTCGAATAGACCT
Source organism: Gossypium sturtianum (assembly GCA_025698515.1). Taxonomy (NCBI): domain Eukaryota; kingdom Viridiplantae; phylum Streptophyta; class Magnoliopsida; order Malvales; family Malvaceae; genus Gossypium; species Gossypium sturtianum. The sequence goes on from CM046950.1 coordinate 104,864,111, forward strand.
AGTACAAAGTTGGATCGAGGAAAACAAAAAGTATTGGATTAGTAGATCCTTGTATACGAACGTTTATCGAGGTAAGTTCGTGTAACTAGATTATGTATATTAATATGTTTGGACTTGAATGTTGAATATGTGTGAATTGTATAAATGTTTAATGTATAAAATTTATTACATGCATGATATTGCTCGATAAGTATAAGTCCCGTTTGAATAAATGGAATTCGATGGATACATGATTTCCCGATTGGTTGTGGTCTTGCATATGTTGCAGACACACCTTAGCTCAAAAGAGCATCTTGTTATAAGCCTTCTCGAGCTTTCCGTTATATGGTTACTGCATGCATCCTGGTTGGTAGTGATCTTGCATATGTTGCGGACTACCGTAGCTCTTTGTGAGTGTCCTGTTATACGATCGGTTGTGATCCTACATATATTGCGAACACAAACACAGCTTTTTATGAGCGTCCTGATATAGGCTCTTCTTGAGCTTCCTGATATGGCTCGCTTGAACTTCCTGTTATATGGTTATCCGGAGCTCCCTGATAATAACTCTTTGGAGTTACCTGTTAAGCTCAATGAGCTTCATGTTTTAAACTCTTATGAGTTTCCCATTATAGCTCGGATAAGCTTCCTGTTACATGGCTCACATGAGAAACCTGTTATATGGCTCGAGAGAATGCTTCCTGATTATATGCCCTAATGGGTACCCCTAGATATGAATTGACAGATTTTCAGTTTTGTACACTTTAAGTGTACTATATGAGCGTGTCCATCGATATTTGAAACAAATCCAACGGGTAAAGTTTCGACATGGCTAAATTGAACTTGAAATGATCTGTCATGGAAATGTACATGTCATATGAAAGTTATTATATGATGAGCTCATCTTTGATTCTTAAAATTTATGTGGAATAATGACTAACATGTTTGATGAAGTTGTATATTTTAGGCTGTTAGCTAAATTACTTGGATACCTTTTTGTATGCTTACCTTAAATGTAAATGAATGGTAAGTTAAAATTCTCGTTATGCGAACTTACTAAGCATTAAATGATTACTTTGTCTTATTTTTCTTTGTTTTATAGTGCTTGGAAGCTCGTAAAGGTTGAAATCGGTCGGAGCACCATCACACTATCCTTCAGCTCTTTTTTGGTATAAATAGCAAACTTATTTTGGAATAATGGCATGTATAGGCTAACTTGGCTAATGTTGGCATGTAAATGGTTGTTTGTAATCTAGCCATTGGAATGGCTAGTGATGGTATGTTTAGTGAATATGTATATGAGGTTATAATATGATTAATATACGTGTACTTGGTATGGTTAGATTGAATTATGGTAAACATATATGTTTTTTTTTTAAAAAAAAGGGTAAGTTTGAAAACATGTGATGATATATCATGTATAATGTTAATGTTGGCTTGGTTTTAACGTCTTGAATTTGTTGGTGTATGTATGAAAATATTAATATAGGTACAAGGCAAAAATTTAGGTGAGAGATAAGGCTTGGAAATGGCCTTATTTTGTCCATACGGGTAGACACACGAGCTTGTGTCTCAACCGTGTGAGATACACGACAATGCGCACGGGCGTGTGGTTTGGTCATGTGTCCCCTGCAACTTAAAAATTGAGAAATAGAATGTTCAAAACTGGTCACACGAGTAGAGACACGGGCGTGTGTCTCAGTCGTGTGAAATACACGGCCCAACACACGGGCATGTGTCTTGGTCGTGTAAATCCTGCACCTATTTTTGAAAATTAAATTGTCCACACGGGCGTGTGGCTGGCCGTGTGACCCAAGTTAGTAGCTAATTTTGAGCATGGGCTTGGACACGGCCGTGTGCCTTACATCGAATATCCACACGGCTTAAGACAAAGGCGTGTGTCCCCTACACCAAAGAAAAATTTTGAAATTTTGCGAAAATTTTTTTGAGTTTCCGATTTTGTTTCGATTTGATTCTAACGTGTATTTTGGGCCTTTAGGACCCAATTAAGGGACGACATGATTGATTTCGGATATGAATAGTAAATGATATGAAGTTTTCTGTAATTGATCTGTAAACTCCGGTAATGCTCCGTGACCCTGTCTAGCAACGGATAGGGGTTAGAGGTGTTAAAGATGTTTAGCAAGGTTTCGATACGGTATCGATACCCAACGATTAATTATCGATACTAACTCAACCATATGTCGTACCGACTCGCGAAGAGGGCAACACTACTGATGTTGTAGCAGGTATTTTTCTATTATCCTCTGCGCCTGTTTATGCTTTGATAGACCTTGGATCGTCACAATTTTATATTAATTTTGAATTGGCCAAATCGGGGAGTTTAAAATCTGAGACATCTAAAGTATCCATGGTTGTGTCGAGTCCTTTGGGGTAGTCAATGTTGGTCGACCGATTATGTAGGCGGTGTCCATTAGAAATTTAGAATGTATCTTTTCTTGTTGACTTGTTAATTATGCCATTTGACGATTTTGATCTGATTTTGGGCATGGACTAGCTTACTGAGCACGAAGTAGTTTTGGACTATCATAAAAAAAGTTTGTGGTTCAAAATACAGATAGTAACTCGATTGATGTGAATGGTGCCCAAACAAGTGGTTCAACTCGTATCATTTCCACAGTTTGAGCTAATAAACTCCTCAATCAAGGCTGCGAATCTTTCCTGGCCTATGTTATTAACTTGAATGCTGGTGATAGTCAGATCAGTAAGATTTGAATTGTCTGTGAATTCCCTGATGTGTTTCTCAAGGAATTACCAAGATTATCACCAGATAGGGAGGTTGAGTTTGCAATTGAAGTGTTTCTTGGTACAACTCTGGTGTCAATATCCCTTTATCGTATGGCACCGGCAGAGCTGAAGGAATTGAAAGTTCAGTTGCAAGATTTACTGGACCGCGGCTTTATACGCCCTAGTATGTTGCCTTGAGAAGCTCAAGTGTTGTTTGTTAAAAAGAAAGATGATTCGGTGCGGCTCTATATAGATTATCAGTAACTTAATAAACTGACCATTAAGAATTGATACCCTCTACCTCGTAGCGATGATTTATTCGATCAGCTGAAAGAAGCTTCAATCTTTTTCAGGATTGATTTGAGATTGGTTTACTATCAGCTGAAAGTAAAAGATAGTGACATACCAAAAACAACATTCTGTACGTGTTACGAACATTACGAATTCTTGGTGATGCCTTTCGATTTGAAAAATGCTCCGACGAAATTTATGGATCTCATGAATCGTATTTTTCAACCGTATCTGGATCAATTTGTAGTAGTTTTCATTGACAACATTTTGATATATTTGAAATCTGAAGCAGAACACGGAATAGCATCTCCGAATCGTTTTGTAAGTGTTACGAGAAAAGTTATTGCATGGAAAACTTAGCTAACGTGAATTTTGGTTACCCGAGGTTGTGTTTCTTGGGCATGTTATTTCAACTAATGGGATTAGAGTTGATCCGAAAAAGATCCAGGCCACTGTTTAATGGAAAGCACTGTTAAATGTGTTGAAAGTTCACAGTTTTCTTTGTTTAGCTAGTTACTACCGAGGATTTGTAAATGGGTTTTTGAAATTAACTATGCCGATGAAGAAGCTTTTGCAAAAGAATGTTTAGTTCGATTGGAGGTACCAGTGCCAAGAAAGTTTCGAGAAATTGAAACATATGTTGACTGAAACACCAGTTTTAACCTTGCCTAAATCAAGGAAAGACTTTGTGGTATATAGTGATGCTTTGTTGAGTGGTTTGGGCTACATGCAAGACAGAAAAGTGATTGCATATGCATCTTGCCAGCTAAAAACACATGAATGCAACTATCCGACGCACGATTTAGACCTAGCCGTTGTGGTTTTTGCTATAAAGATCTAGAGACATTACCCTTATGGTGAAAAATGTCATATTTTTTCCGATCACAAAAGTCTTAAATACCTCCTAACTCAAAAGGAATTGAATTTCAGACAACATTGTTGGGTTGAACTTCTAAAAGATTACGATTGCATTATCGATTACCATCCTGATAGAGCTAAGGCTGTTGTTGACGCATTGAGTAGAAAAGCACCAGTTGAGTTACGGGCGATGTTCGCTCAACTCAGTATTTGTGATAACGGCAATTTCTTGGCCGACTTGAAAGTCAAACCATGTTGTTTGATCATATCAAAGAAGCACAATTACTGATGCTGAGTTGTCGTAAAAAAAAAGGGAATTGGTTTAGAATGGTTCGATAGAAAATGTAACAACCCATTTTTTAATGGTGTCAAAAACAGTGGTTTCGGGACCACAAATTCGACGAGCGAGTTCGTATAATTAGTATTAAAATTATACCAGTCAATAATAATTTTTATATTGAATTTTGATTTAAGGAATATTAACTATCTGAATTAAAAGTTAGTATAAGTGGTTCGGTTCACAAGTCAAGTGGTTATTGAAAACGAGGTATTAGGACCTCATTTCAATAATTTAAGGTCGTAAATATTTTTATTAAATATTTACAGAGTTGTATTACATGTGAATTGAAGTTTGGTCTGGTAATTTTGATGATTTATTACTTAATTATAGTAAAATGATTAAATTGTAAAAGAGGTCAAAGTTAACTGCTATAGATTTAAAATAGTAAAGGGACCAAAATGGTAATTTAACCATGGTCAAACAGTCTAACTGATGGTGGATATGATTAATCCACTAACTTTTGGGTTATTTATTCATTTAGTCCTAATTAGTTTAGGGTTAAATTGAAATAAAGTTTAGTTAACTAATAAATTAAAACAATTGAAGGATCAATTGTGTAATTAAACCCTCCTTGAATGGTAAATATACCATAGGTGATGATTGTGGACAATAATGGGCTTGAAATTGTTTAAATTGAATGGAAATTAAAAGGGTAAAATGGTAACTTGATAATTAAATATAATGTAAATAAAATAAAAGCTAAAATAACTATAATCTTTTCAATTTTCTTATTTCAAGAACTGAATAGCCATGGGAGGAAAAGAGCAAGCTTTTGGCCAAGCTTAGGATCCTCGTTTGATAGGTAAACCTTGCCCGTTTTTAGTAATTTTTATGTTTCTGAGCTCGTTTTAGCTAATCCGATGACTAATTTGTAAAATTTTCAAATGTTTTGGATTATTCAATTAATGAGACATAGACATTCTTGGAATTTTATGATAGATCATTGAGTTTGGTTGTTAAATAAGACTATTTTGTAAAGTAATTTTTAGTAATTTTAAGGTTAAAGGACTAGAATGTTAAAGTGATTAAATTATAAGGACTTGATGTGAAATAACAACAAGTATATGTTGAAATGGGGTAGTATATAGTTCGGATGAACTTAAATTTGATTAAAATTGATTAAATTGCAACTTTTGAGCTTAGGGACTAAATTGCATAAAAGTAAAATATTAGGGGTAATTTTGTAAAATGTCAAAAAGGACTTAATTGCATAAAATAGTTAATTATGTTGCTGGAAATTTATAATTGAATGAAATTATTATTTAGATCAAGGACGATCTGATAATTGAGGAAAAGAGAAAATTACTGAATAGTCCCTGAACTTTCATTATTGCTGCAGTTAGTCTAGTAAGTTCGTACGGTTTAATTTTAGTACATTTTTAAAGATATTATATGAACCTAATTATATAATGTTGGATTATATTGATGTGTGAAAATGAAAATGTAAATAACGAAATTGATACAATGTCGATCACTGATTGAGATACTCTAAACCGTTACTACAAATCAGTCTTGTAAGTTCGCACAACAAAGTAATTGATTTAGTTGTTGTTCTATGAATTATTGAATAATTTAAGTATACTGTATTTAAATTTGCTTGTGTAGTAAATATTAAATTTTGGAATTGAATCAAATTGAAATGAAATTAAAATTGAGGGTCATGATTGGAAGTGAGGAAAGAATATAATTGAATTCATGTGACAAAGAAATGCTTAAATGATTATATGATATAATAGTGATTGTTTATGTTACTAATGAATTAAATTGATTGATATATGGCAATTAGTAAATTGAACTAAATTGCATTATTAGTTAATTTGGTGTTATGTCTAATAAATAAGAACTATATGAATGTGTGCTCGTAATGGTATAATGTAAAGAAAGTTAATTGAAATGGACATGGTATATGACCCGTATGAACCTTGTAAATACTTCGAACACAAAGGATAGGTCGTTAAGGGTTATACAATTTTGGGTGCTAGTCTTAGATGTCTTACCGATGGATAATCCCTGTACTTGAGCCGTTACTGCAAATTGGTTCTGTAAGTTCGATGTTCGTATTATATATATGGTTATATTTTATTCTTTATTATTGGATTTACTCTTTTAGCTTAAGTATTATAAAGTTGAATGTTGATTTTCGGGAATATACAATACAGTTGAGTTGTTATGGCGGTGTATTGTATTGGGCCTTGGGCCTAGTAGGCTTTATGCCGGTGTATTGTATCGGGCCTTGAGCCTAGCAGGCTTTGTGCTAGTGACTTATCGGGATTTGAGCCTAACAAGCTTGGTGTCGATGTTTATCGGGCTTGATGCCTAGCAGGCTACGTATCGGTGTAACGATATGTATTGGATATTGTTGACTTGAGATCTTACTAAACGAGAACACGGAATATGAATTAAAATAATGTACTGTACGAAACTCAATTGATGTGAGCTGTGATTGACATGAACTTAGTTATATAATCATATAATTTGATCTGTTATGTTTAAATTTAGTAAGATTATCGTTTGATTTAGTGAACTTACTAAGCTTCAAGTAAGCTTACTCCTGTTTTGCATTCATTTTGTAGATTGCATTTTTTAGTTGGGAGATCAGATCAACTCAAAGAATCACTGTAACACCCCTAACTCGTATTCGTCGCCGGATTAGGGTTAAAGGCGTTACCGGACAGATCGAAAACTTTTACAGACGTTTCATAATATAAGTCATCACTCACAATCAAAGTGTCCCTTTTATAGGTCAACGGGACCTTAATCATGCTTTAGAATAGGGTCGGGAATAAACCGAACACATACGGAATTTCTCGAAAATTCAAAAACTTTTCTAAGTTACAGAGGTCACACGCCCGTGTGGACAGGCCGTGTGCCTCCCACGGCTACTAGACACACCCATGTGTCCTGGCCGTGCCAAAATAGAGCATGTATACTGACTTATCCACATGGCCACCAGACACGCCCGTGTGCCATGGCCGTGTAGAATTAGGCTAGCTACTGACTTATTCACACGGACACCAGGCATGCCCGTGTACCACAGCCGTGTATGCAAAACAGGCCATTTGCAAGGCCAAAATGCCACCCACACTTGGGTCAATCCTACAAGCAATATACCAATTCATTTCATGCACAATTGACATCCAAAAACATGTCAAATTAATCAACAAATCTTTACATCCAATCTCATTTCCAATCGTGCCAATTTGCACAACTAAAACACAAATACATTCAAACATTATTCATCTACATTTACCTTTCATATAATCGTTCCTTTGCTCAAACATACATGCTCATAATGCATTCATATGCTTACCATAGTTTTGGCCATTTCATTAGCTATCAAGCCATACCAAATCATCAATCATATATCATATTCACTCATGCATATTACCAACATTTATCTAGCCACATCTCATGGCTATTTATACACATTTCAAACATAATCCAAAATGACTAGCCTATACATGCCATATTTAGCTATATACACATTTCAAAAGTACCAAAACAAGTTTGAGTGGTGTGATGACGATCCTCGACGGTCCCCGAGCCTTTCGTAGCTTTAACGATCTATAAAACAGAGCAAACACACAAAAAGTAAGCTTTCAAAAGCTTAGTAAGCCATATACAAATAAACTTAGCATAAAATGCATATAACCATATTGATACAATGACATTATTGGTTCTCATAGAAAATTCATCACATATATTCTTTGGCTCATTTGCTTAGCCATATCTTACCTTATTCTTCAACTTAAATATCATATATTGTAACACCCCAAACCCGGCCCAGAAGTTAGGCCCGAATCCGGCGTGTCACGTTGAAGTGTTTTTGCGAAAACCTTGTTTTCATTGAAAACCCTTCTAAAGAAAAGTTAAGTAAAATCCATTTTGCTTTCAAAACGAGGTGTATCCAAAAAAAAAAACCATTTCCTTGTTACTATAAAAAAAATTCCTTTGACGGCGGAAGCTCGTTCTTAAAACACAATTATTTTCAAAAACTTGAAATATGCTTAAAAGAAATAAAACCAGGTTTCGTTTCAAAATTTCAATGCATAGTGGAAGTAATGGAATAATAACTAGAGGGCAAGCCTTATTACAATCCAAAATAAAATAACTTAAAATAAATCATTAAAATCTAGAATTTATATATTGAGAAAAACAGGTCTAATCCTCTTGCTAGTTGGCCACCTCTGAGTCCCTCCATCCGTCGAACCGCCTACTGAGGATCACCTGAGAAAAATAAAAGAGGAGTGAGTTTTCAAAACTCGGTGTATGCGACCCTCGTCAAACAAATAGCAAACATAACATATTGTTAACATAATAATATCATACATGCAATGCCGTGCAAACCCTCCCCAAATAATCCATCCGGACACTTCGCCTCAGCCCAACCGAAACATACTTCGTGGGGATTTCTAAATAGACCCACCCATCCGATACACTTCAAGGGTAGCCCGGTTATGTGTACTACCTAACGTTGCAACAAAGTCGCTAATCATATAATGGGCTTAAAAGCCATCGGTGGATCCACGGTCGTCAAGCAACCATGCGATCCTCATATACTTCCTCCGTTCCATAATTCCCAACCCATATGCAACCTAAACAGAATATCATATGAATGCAGCAAATGTACATGTAACATCCATAAGTCTTACATTCAACACATAGGGGAATTTTAGTCATTTTTGCCCTTAGGGGCATTTCAGTCATTTCTCAGTGTTATGGGTCTATTACTTGCCTTGGCCCGTTATCAAGTCCTCGTTGGCTAAAGTGAACAGATACTATGCACCAGGTAGAATTCCAGAGAAGAGGAGGTGAGTCATTAAGACCGCTTAAGTACCAAGCTCTCCCTAGATCCAATCCTAGACATGCATATACCCATTGCCACACCTTAACCTTATGACTTGTCCACGATCACAATTAGTTAATAGTTTAAGTTTTATGCAGGTTAAGCAATTCACCAAAAACTAAGCCTAAGACCCCTTACAAAGCCCAAACAAATTCAGATACGTTTATATGGCCCACAAGGCCCAATCTCATTCGTATGGCCCATTAGGCCCAATCACATTCATATGGCCCATCTGGCCCAAATCAATTCCAAGCCATGTAACTAGCATGACTAGTTCATCACTTATTACCAAATCGTCAAATTCGCCTATTTTGAGCCTACGGCCCATCAGCCCATTTTGCCCATTCTGGCCCGATTGGCCAAACCACGACCCAAGTCCATGAGATCGCTCATGGGGTCTCTGATAACGTATCGATTCCATTTCCCTCATACGAATGTTCACACACTCACAAGACTACCGAAGCCAAACTTTCGGGATTTCAGGATTTCCCAATCCATTGTGTGTGTATAGTGTATGTACACACCTGATAACAAAAAGCGTTGCGATCTCCATAGCCACGATCCTACAAACGATGTCACTCAATGATTAATCACATATACTTATCGAATACTTTACCAAAAGCCGAAGTCTCACCTTAACCTTACCTGAAACACCAAGCCTTAATAGCTTTTCCTCGATCACTAATCACGAGTACTTCCTAAATCTGCATCAATCTTAATTATTAAAAACCGAACCATAAGTGACTTATATCTATCTTAAGTCACCCTTACATTACTTATGACCATTCGGCCAACCTTCAAAACCAAAAGTGAAGAATACTTACCCAAATCCCGAAACGCATAAAGAGTAATTCGGCAGAGATCTGAAGAACAGAGATTCAATATCAATCCCCTACCAAAATCGATTTAGAAAGAGTGGGGGAGAGGAGAAGTCAGTTCTAGCAAGATCAATTGAAAGAGTAAAGTACTTACACAAGAATCGGCTAGGTTGAAAAAATAGTGACGGTACAAAAAGAATTTTGGCAAAGGGAGGGTGGAATTATTCAGCTTTAGAGGGTTTGGAAGAGGTGACAAGGAGAAAAGAAAAAGGTCAAATGTGCTTGTGTGAGGGTAACTATAGGATTTTCGGTAAAGAAAAGAAAGACTGGCCTATTTGAAAAACTCTCCAAAAGTCGAAAGCCACAATGAAAATTCGTAATACCCCATAAAAGACCCGAAAACGGTACTCATTTACCCTCTTAAGCCGAATTTATACACTTCCCACTTCCCAAAACGGCAACAACTCTTTACACTTCCCAGCTCCTAACTTTTCTCCAAGATAAGCTCCTACAATCTCTCCATGACCATTTCAAACCTCTCATCCATCAGACTTTCACTGCAACACAAACTCTAGCCGTCCTGACAGCAAAATAAATACCCCAATAAAATACCATGCCACTACTCGAACCTTGGACTCCCTTGCTTGCTAATGACGCCACCTCTTTGCTCCCTAAGTGGCGCCACTTTGCCACTACACCACAAGCTCTTTTGTGTCCTTTTTCTTCTTCATTTATTTAAAAGGCCTACTAACTAAAGTCACAGTTCCCTTGGGGCTAAAACCAAAATTTTTCCTATACCCTTACTTGATCCCAGGACAACTCCAACACCCCTAGACACTCATAATTCATTAAACCTCAAAGCCCACATGCCAATTGTCATTTTCTCGCTCACCTAAAAATTTTCTGAGACCCAAAGCCCAAAGCCCAATAGGCCCAATTCTACTAGGCCCAAATTCGGGCGTTACATATATACACATGGCTCATTCAAGCATATCTTCACATATTATCTCATCATTTCAATCCACATATTCATCCTTGTAAGTTCGTAGAGATACTTACCTTTCATACACACATAGTGTACTTTCAAACGTACCTGAAACAGATATACAACTCACATAGTCGTTCATTTCTCGAATTTGCTCGTTGAACCGTTCGAAACTAAATAGGATGCTCAGAGTGCTCGGAATAGTCGTACAATGCCAATGTCCCAGACGTGGTCTTACATGTAATCAGATATTGATGCCACTGTCCCAGATAGGGTCTTACACGAATCAATACGATGCCAATGTCCCAGACATGGTCTTACACGTAAATATAATATCGATGCCATCGTTCCGGACATGGTCTTACACGAAAACTCGAATCAATGCCAACGTCCAAGACGTGGTCTTACATGATATCACATAACATACACCTATGTCATGACATGTACTATCCTATCTATTCCTAGGTTCAGACGGGGCTTCTCGGACATCAATATTTAGTCGATACCAAATCTCGGATTTCACATATATCTTATCTCGAGCATATTCATAGCAATCCAAATTTCATATATGCACAATTAAGTCAATTCAAATACATTTATTTGTATATTGACTTACCTCGAGTTCGGTTTAATTGAAACGGATACGGTTACTCGATTACTTTCGATTTCCCGCGATCTAAGTCCATTTTCTTCGGTTCTTGATCTATACATATTCAAATTTAACCTTTTTTTTATTCATCAACTTATTCAAATCAATCCAAAAACACATATTTAGGGCAATTTGCAATTTAGCCCTCACATTTTCACATTTGGACAATTTAGTCCATATTTCACAAAATCACAAAATTATCATATACCCATGCTTAGCCGAATACACACTATGCTCATATCAATCCATAAATTTTATTTATTTCACAAATTAGTCCTTCAAAATATTATTTTCACAATTTAGCCCTAATTAGCTAAATTCACCAAAAATTCAAGAACAAAACATGTTCATTAAACACATATCTTTCATTTAACACCAAAACTCATCACAAAGCTCACCATTTCATCAATGGCACATCTCATAAACATCATCAATTCTTCAAATTACAACATGGGCTTGATAGTAGACTAAGCAACAATCTCAAAAACATAAAAATTATCAAAAACCAAGTCAAAATCATACTTTAATCAAGCTCAAAATCAACCGAAACCTAGCCTTCTTTTTCTTTTCTTCTTTTTTTTGAACATTCGGGCAAAGATGATGAATATGGCCATTATCAAGCTTTTTTTATATCAAATTATGACTTAATTATTCATTTCCCATTTTATCCTTTTATAAAACATATAAGACAAATAAACAATAAGGTTATTTTGTCATTTAATTAACCACTAACTAAATAATGGATTAATTGCCTCATAAGGCCACAACATTTAAAAGCCACAACACATAGGTGCCCTTAACATGTGACATGCCAATTTTGAATTTTAACAATTAAATCCTTATGTCAAATTAAGCATACAAACGGACAAATTAATTCACAGAAATTTCACACATGCTAATTCACATATCATAGACACAGAAAATAATATTAAAATATTTTACTGACTCGGATTTGTGGTCCCGAAACCACTATTCCGACTAGGGTCTAAACTGGACTGTTACAATTCTCCCCCCTCAGGGACTTTCGTCCCCGAAAATCTTACCGTTAAACAGATTCAGATATTGTTGTCTCATTGAATCTTCAGGCTCCCACGTAGCCTCTTCCACTCCGTGTCGATGCCACAACACTTTCACTAACGAAATTTTATTATTTCTCAATTCTTTCACTTCACGAGTTAAGATATGGATCGGTCTTCTTTGTAGGTCATATCAGATCGGATTTCAATATCAAAGCAATCACATGTGACGGATCGGATCGGTATCTACAGGGCATCGAAACATGAAATACATTATGTATCTTTTCTAGCTCAGGTGGCAACAACAATCTATACGCAATAGGTCCAACATGCTCAATGATCTCATACGGTCCGATAAACCTCGGACTTAACTTGCCTTTACATCCGAATCGGAGTACTTTCTTCCACGGAGATACTTTCAAAAATACTTTGTCATCAATCTCGAATTCAATATCTTTACGTTTCAAGTCCACATAGGATTTCTGACGATCAGACGCTGCTTTAAGACTATCACGGATCACATTCACTTTCTGTTCAGTGTCTTTTATCAGATTAACCCCGTGTATCTTATTTTCACTGAGCTCAGTCAAATACAGAGGTGTTCGACATTTACATCCATACAAAGCCTCATATGGCGCCATTTTGATACTTGACTGAAAACTGTTATTATACGCAAATTCAATCAATCGCAGGTACTGTTCCCACGTACCATTTAACTCAAGGATACAACATCTCAACATGTCCTCAAGAATTTGAATAATCTGTTCAGACTGACCATCCAATTGCGGATGAAAAGCGGTACTGAAATGTAATTTTGTACCCAAAGCTTCTTGCAATTTCTTCCAAAACCTTGATGTAAATCGCGGATCTCTATCAGACACAATAGACAATGGCACTCCGTGCAATCTCACAATCTCAGAAATGTAAAGTTCAGCTAACTTTTCAAGTGAGAAATCAGATCATACCGGAATAAAATGGGCAGATTTCGCCAAAAAATCAACTACGACCCAAATTGCATCTTTCTTTCTAGGAGTCAAAGGCAGTCCAGAAACAAAGTCCATCGTTATTCTATCCCATTTCCACTCGGGATTAAGAATCGGTTGTAACAAACCAGATGGAACCTGATGTTCAGCTTTAACTTGCTAGCAGACTAAACATTTCGATACAAAGTCTGAGATGTCTCTTTTCATACCTAACCACCAATAGTGTAGCTTCAGATCATGGTACATCTTTGTACTTCCCGGATGTACAGATAGACAACTGTTATGTGCTTCATTCAAAATCAACTGAATTAACTCAGGGTTTCTAAGAACACAAATTTGATCTCAGAATCTCAAGTAATCATCGGCATCCACTCGAAATTTAGAATCAGAATTCGAATCACATTGAGCTAGTTTCGCTATCATTTCACTATCAACTTTCTGAGCATCACAAATTTCTTTTAAAAACAACGGCTTCACTTTTAATTCTACCAACACTGAACCATCATCGAACAGGTCTAAATCAGCATTTATTGCATGTAATGCAAACAATGATTTCTAACTCAATGCATCGGCAACGACATTAGCTTTACCCGGATGATAATCTATCACAAGCTCATAGTCTTTCAACAGTTCTAGTCATCTTCTCTATCGCATATTCAAATATTTTTGAGTCATCAGGTATTTCAAACTTTTATGATCTAAAAACTCGTGACATTTTTCACCGAAGAGGTAGTGATGCCAAATCTTTAATGCGAATACAACCGCAGCTAGCTCAAGATCGTGTGTCGGATAGTTCTTTTCATGCGGCTTCAATTGCCTCGAGGCATAAGCTATAACTTTTCCTTCTTGCATCAGTACGCATCCCAGACCATTCAACGAAGCATCACTGTAAATCACAAACTCTTTGCCTGATTCTGGCTGTACCAAAATTGGAGCTTCAGTCAACAGAGTTTTCAATCGATCAAAACTTTTCTGACATTTATCGGACCATTCATATCTCACATCTTTTTGAAGCAATCTAGTTAACGGAGTAGCTATCATCAAGAATCCTTTTACAAACTGACGATAATAACCAGCGAGTCCTAGAAAACTGCGAACTTCAGACACATTCTTCAGAGGTTTCCATTCCAAAATAGCAGAAATCTTACTCGAATCGACTCGTATTCCAGAGGCCGATCCAATATGTCCTAGAAAACTAACTTCACGCAACCAGAATTCACATTTGCTGAATTTTGCATACAATTGCTTTTCTCGCAGAGTTTGCAACACAATTCTCAGATGTTCAGCATGCTCATTTTCATCACGTGAATAAATTAAAATGTCGTCAATGAATACAACAACAAATCGATCTAGGTACGGTCTAAAAATTTTGTTCATCAGATCTATAAAACCAGCAGGAGCATTCGTTAGTCTGAAAGGCATAACTAAAAACTCATAATGCTCGTACCTCGTTCTGAAAGCAGTTTTTGAAATGTCTGAATCTTTCACTCTCAACTGTTAGTATCCCGATCTCAGATCTATCTTAGAAAACATAGTGGCTCCTTTTAGCTGATCAAACAAATCGTCAATCCTGGGCAACGGATATTTGTTCTTTACGGTCACTTTATTCAACTGGCGATAGTCAATGCACATTCTCATCATGCCATCTTTCTTTTTCACAAACAGAACGGGAGCACCCCAAGGTGAGAAACTCGGTCTTGCAAACCCTCTGTCAGTCAACTCTTGCAACTGCGACTTTAACTCTTTCAACTCTATTGGTGCCAATCTATACGGAGCTATCAAAATAGGAGTTGTACCAGGCAACAAATCAATACCAAATTCAACTTCACGTATCGGAGGTAATCCCGGTAGTTCTTCAAGAAACACATCAGAAAATTTACAGACAACTGGAACTGATTCAACTTTCTTTTCAGACACTTTCGAATCAATCATAGAAGCAAAATATACCTCATATCCCCTTTTCACATATCTTTGAGCTTTCAGAACAGATATCACGGCAGGCAATCCATTCAAATCATTAGACTCAACCCAAACTATTTCATCATTCTAACCTTTCAAATCAATAGTCTTTCTTTTACAATTCACCACAGCATCATCTAATGTCAACCAGTCCATACCTAGAATGATATCAAACTCATCAAATGGTAATAGCATCAGATCAGCAGGAAAACAGATATCTTGAAACATTAACGGACAGTTCTTGCATACTTTATCAACCAGAACACTTTTATCTAAGGGGTTCGATACTTTTATAATAAACTCAGTAGACTCTACAGGCAAAGTCTTACTAGATACTAAGTTCATGCATATATACGAATGAGTAGAACCAGGGTCTATCAATGCAATCATAGAAGTATCATAAAGTGTAAATGTACCCGTTATAACATCTAGAGATGAAGCTTCCTCCCGAGCTCGAATAGCATACGCTCTGGCAGGTGCTCTAGCTTCGAGTCTCGCAATAGTATCTCTCGTAGTTATCTGACTACCACTGACATTTCTTACATTTCGGAAAGGTCTACCTCTCACTGGAGCATTATCAGATCTCAAATTCTGTGCAGTCTCTGGCTCAACAAACTCTGGGTAATCACGGATGAAATTATCTAATGATCCACATCTGAAGCAAGCTCGGTCATTCAATCTTCAAATTCCCGAATGTCTTTTACCACAATGCTTACACTCAGGTCGTTCGGATCGAATATTTCCAACACTTGACATTGATGTTGCCAGAGCTTTAGAACTCAAATGTGATCTAGCTCGATCTCTACTAGAATGTCCCACATTAAATCTCGAACGACTATGTTCATCTTTGAATTTCTTCGAAGTAGACTGAAATGATTTACTCGAAAATCTCTTTCTCGCATCTCTGACTTCTGACTCAGCTTTTCTTTTATCTTTTTCGAGTGCCTCAGCTTTGCACACTCAATAAATAATCACAACAAACTCTTTTATCTCCAGAATATCAACTAGCAATCGGATATATTCATTAAGGCCATCTTCAAATCTTTTACAGATTATTGCTTCTGACGATACACATTCCTAGGCATACTGACTTAATCTCTGACTAATGTATTTCTTCCGGAACTTAATCTGAAAGAAATCCCATATGACCCACTCTTTCGGAACAACAGAAATCAAAGTTTTCCACCACTGATAAGCTGCATCTCGTAGTAGTGAAACAACACATTTAATACTTTCTTCCAGAGGCAACGACATTTCATCAAATACCCGGATTGTGTTTTCTATTCAGAACTCGGCTTTTTCAGCATCATCATCACTGGTAGCCCTGAACTCTTCAGCCCTATACTTACGGATTTTATCGACTGGAGGCTTGTTCATCAGATTCAGATTCGTAGTCGGAGGCATAACAGATGTCTGAGGGGGATTAGGCAGAAGCGGAGGTTGCGAAACAGCCGGATTATTTCTAACAAACTGAGTGAACCACTCACTTATCATCTGGAAGAAAGCTTGTTTAGCTTCTCCCCCTTGATCGCTCGTAGCTGGTCTCGAATCAGATGGCGCTGTCCCTTGAGCGGGAGCAGGCGCATTGCTTTCTACATCGTCAGCTACGGCTCTTTCAGGATCCATTACTATATTTAAAACACATTTTACACGTCAGGATTCATCACACTATCACAGTTCAGATATATGGCATGTATAGCTAGACTCTTACACGCTACGTTAGTCTGACAATTGACTAAATCGTAGCTCTGATACCAACCAAATGTAACACCCCTAACCAGTATCGGTCGTCGGATTAGGGTTAAAGGCATTACCGAGTAGATCAAAAACTTTTACAGACGTTTCATAATATAAGTCATCACTCACAATCAAATTGTCCCTTTTATAGGTCAACGGGACCTTAATCATGCTTTAGAATAGGGTCGGGACTAAGCCGAACACATATGGAATTTCTCAAAAATTCAAAAACTTTTCTAAGTTACAGAGGTCACACGCCCGTGTAGACAGGCTGTGTGCCTCCCACGGCTACTAGACACATCCATGTGTCCTGGCCGTGCCAAAACAGAGCATGTATACTAACTTATCCACACGGCCACCAGACACGCCCGTGTGCCACGGCCGTGTAAAATTAGGCTAGCTACGGACTTATTCACACGGCCACCAGGCATGCCCGTGTACCACAGCCGTGTATGCAAAACAGGCCATTTGCAAGGCCAAAATGCCACCCACACTTGGGTCAATCCTACAAGCAATATCCCAATTCATTTCATGCACAATTGACATCCAAAAACATGTCAAATTAATCAACAAAACTTTACATCCAATCTCATTTCCAATCATGCCAATTTGCACAACTAAAACACAAATACATTCAAACATGTTTCATCTACATTTACCTTTCATATAATTGTTCCTTTGCTCAAACATACATGCTTATAATGCATATATATGCTTACCATAGTTTTGGCCATTTTATTAGCTATCAAGCCATACCAAATCATCAATCATATATCATATTCACTCATGCATATTACCAACATTTATCTAGCCACATCTCATGGCTATTTATACACATTTCAAACATAATCCAAAATGACTAGCCTATACATGCCATATTTATCTATATACACATTTCAAAAGTACCAAAACAAGTTTGAGTAGTGTGATGACGATCCTCGATGGTCCCCGAGCCTTTTGTAGCTTTAACGATCTATAAAACAGAGCAAACACACAAAAAGTAAGCTTTCAAAAGCTTAGTAAGCCATATACAAATAAACTTAGCATAAAATGCATATAACCATATTGATACAATGACATTATTGGTTCTCATAGTAAATTCATCACATATATTCTTTGGCTCATTTGCTTAGCCATATCTTACCATATTCTTCAACTCAAATATCATATATACACATGGCTCATTCAAGCATATCTTCACATATTATCTCATCATTTCAATCCACATATTCATTCTAGTAAGTTCGTATAGATACTTACCTTTCATACACACATAGTGTACTTTCAAACGTACCTGAAACAGATATACAACTCACATAGTCACTCATTTCTCGGATTTGCCCGTTGAACCATTTGGAACTAAATAGGATGCTCAGAGCGCTCGGAATAGTCGTACAATTCCAACATCCCAGACGTGGTCTTACATGTAATCAGATATCGATGCCACTATCCCAGACAGGGTCTTATACGAATAAATACGATGCCAATGTCCCAGACATGGTCTTACACGTAAATCTCATATCGATGCCATCGTCCCGGGTGTGGTCTTACACAAAAACTCGAATCAATGCCAACGTCCCAGACGTGGTCTTACATGATATCACATAACAGACACCTATGTCATGACATGTACTATCCTATCTATTCCTAGGTTCAGACGGAGCTTCTCGGACATCAATATTTAGTCGATACCAATTCTCAGATTTCACATATATCTCATCTTGAGCAAATTCACAGCAATCCAAATTTCATATATGCACAATTAAGTCAATTCAAATACATTTATTTGTATATTTACTTACCTCGAGTTCGGTTTAATGGAAACGGATACGGCTACTCAATTACTTTCAATTTCCCGCGATCTAAGTCTGTTTTATTCGGTTCTTGATCTATACATATTAAAATTTAACCTTTTTATTATTCATCAACTTATTCAAATAAATCCAAAAACACATATTTAGGGCAATTTGCAATTTCGCCTTCACATTTTCACATTTGGACAATTTAGTCCCTATTTCACAAAATCACAAAATACACAAAATTATCATATACCCATGCTTAGCCGAATACACACTATGCTCATATCAATCCATAAATTTCATTTATTTCACAAATTAGTCCTTCAAAATATTATTTTCACAATTTAGCCCTAATTAGCTAAATTCACCAAAAATTCAAGAACAAAACATGTTCATTAAACACATATCTTTCATTTAACACCAAAACTCATCACAAAGCTCACCATTTCATCAATGGCACATCTCATAAACATCATCAATTCTTCAAATTACGACATGGGCTTGATAGTAGACTAAGCAACAATCTCAAAAACATAAAAATTATCAAAAACCAAGTCAAAATCATACCTTAATCAAGCTCAAAATCAACCGAAACGTAGCTTTCTTTTTTCTTTTCTTCTTTTCTTTGAACATTCGGCCAAAGATGATGAATATGGCCATTAATAAGCTTTTTTTTATATATCAAATTATGACTTAATTATTCATTTCCCATTTTATTAACCACTAACTAAATAATGGATTAATTGCCTCATAAGGTCACAACATTTAAAAGCCACAACACATAGGTGCTCTTAACATGTGACATGCCAATTTTGCATTTTCACAATTAAATCCTTATGTCAAATTAAGCATACAAACGGACAAATAAATTCACAGAAATTTCACGCATGCTAATTCACATATCATAGACACAGAAAATAATATTAAAATATTTTACTGACTCGGATTTGTGGTCCCGAAACCACTGTTCCGACTAGGGTCTAAACCGGACTGTTACAATCACATTATCCCGGGGACTCTTTATGGTAGATTTTGTAAACATCTTGGCTTATATGGCATGTAATAGGGTAAATGAAATATGAAATGTTTCTAGATATGTGTTGGATTGGTATGACTTGGTCTTGGTTCCTATGCAATTGCAAAAAAAAATGACATAGCATGATTTTGCTCATTTTTGGGTACACACAGCCTAGGGCACAGGCTATCACATGGCCGTGTGTCACACATGGGCAACCCACATGAACATGTGCCCTGAACTTATTAGGTGCAATTTTCATACGGGCTGGCACACAGCCTACGACACGGCCTTATGAGGGTATTTTGAATGCTACACGGTCTACGACACGGCCATGTGAAATTATTTCGAAGGGTACATGGTCCGTCACACGGTTGGCCACACGACTATGTTTAGAACCACACAGTCTGGGCTGTGTCACACGGATGTGTGACCCCTATTTTGAAAATTTTAAATTTTTCCTTAAACTTTCTAATTTGTTTTGAATTGGTCCCTAATTATTCCTAAACTAATTTTAAGGCCTCGTAGGCTCGTTTTAAGGCCCATAAATGTACATATTACTCTGATTTGAATTATTACAAAATTCTATTAATTAAATAGACAACTTCATGCTATCTGTTATTGATTATTCTGGATTATATGGTAATACACCGTAACCCTAATCCAGCGACGGGTATGGGTTATGGGTGTTACATTTAATGGTATCAGAGCTATGGTTTAGTCAATTCTCAGACTGGACGTAGTGCATTTAAATACTAGAAATTACATTTCGTATAAACATGTGATAGTGTGATATTGATTGATCCGATCCAACCCCTGCTTTATTGTAGATTTTAAAAATGTCATCTGAATCTAATCATGATGAAACTAGTGAAGTTAACAGTAACATTTTGACTACTGATTCTGGTGCAAGTCATAGTATATCGGTTCCATAAATGTCTGAAAACGAGGTTAAGAATATTTTCTTACAGATTTAGTAAATGTTAATAGAATTTGATGATATTAACCTTGATGAGGTAAATGGTAATATTACAGACTTCGAAACAGGAGGTGAGTTATCGTTTATTGGTCTTGTAAATGTCTGATAGTGAAGTCAAAGTGTTTTTTTTTATTTAATGAGTCAGTGGTTCACAGAATTGGTACGAGCCAATCTAGTGGCCCTATAACCTCTACCCATGTAGTGCTGCTTATGGTATCTTTGGTTTCTCAATAGACTAAGATAATTTGACGACTTTCAATTAAATAATTAAAAGGTATCATATTGAAGAATCCAATGGTAAAATAGATGTGTCATGTCTTTGATAAAAGGTAAGATTGATAACTGGTAATCAACATTAACGACAGTTGTATTAAGGGACTAGATCAACCGGAATTTCTTCAGATTTGAATTAAAAAAAAGTCATCAAATGTCATCTGGACAGGAATTTGTATAGGTCAATGAATATAAGTGAGAAATTGTGTTTGTGAACAGTGTTAAACAGATGTCTAGCTAGTACTAGTTTTGCAAATTAGTCCCTGGGCTAGCTAGTACTAGTTGCAACGATAACAAAAACATAGAAATCATTAAAAACGGGAAAAAATGAACTTACAATTAGACACCAAAGTGACCGAATGCTTCAAACCCTAAAATGGTTTCTCCCCTCTTCAATTTCGACAATTAGAAAGAAAGATGAACAAAATGTGGACTTTGGTTTTACTTATTTTTAATTTTATTACTAAATTACTTATTTAACCTTGGCTATTAATATTAAAAACACTTAATCTCATGTCCATCTTTGTCCATTTAATAAAACAATGGTATAATAGCCACATAAATCCCTCAACTATATAATTCCATAGCCATCTAGTACCTTTTACTATTAGAACATCACGTTTGCACTTTACGTGATTTAGTCCTTTTTATCAAATTGACAAATCAAACGATAAAATTTCTTAACAAACTTTTCACACAAACATGTTATCATACTGTAGACATTAAAATAATAATAAAATAATTATTTGACCTCAGATTCGTGGTCCTGAAATCGTTGTTCTGATTTGACTAAAAACGGGCTGTTACACAACTTTTGTAGAAGAAATTTTGATGAATTTGTCAATCAGGGGTTAAATTGAAAAATAGAAAAATAGTCATAGTTAAATTGTGAAATAAAGGAAATGTAGGGATTTCTATGGACTAAGTTAATATTCAGCTAGCATGGGTATGGATTAAATTGCTTGAATATGCATTTTTATGAGCTAGGGACTAAATTGTATTGAATTCAAAATTCTTGGGGCAAAAGTGTAATTTTGCCAAAACATGATTTTTGGATTAAATTGAATAGAATGAAGTTTGAATTTGTTAAATTTGATTATATATATCAAGAAAAGCAATGTATGAATTTAGATCGGGGAAAAGAAAAAGTATTGGATTAATCGATGTTTTTCTCCGTAAATGTTTGAGGTAAGTTCGCATATTTATTTAGCATTAAATTATGTTTGATTTAAATGCTTTTAATTTATATTCTTAATATTATGACTCTACGGAAATATCTAACTAAGTTGTGGTGACTTCCGGATCCCGTTTGAACCTTAGGAATATATAGGATACAAATGACATGTCATTAGGGGTTATCGTGTTTTGCGTGCTGGTCTTGTACGTCCTACCTTTGGCTGAGTTTTCGGCATGTGTTGCAGTTACTTGACAGCTTGTGTGAGTAGCTCCGTGTAGCTACGTCTTGACTGACAGCTTGTGTGAGCAGACCCATTTATGACTCGAAAGAGAGCATTGATATGAAAAATGAGTTAGTAGTGGTTCGACCACATGTGGGCAATTAGTGTGCAAAATTTCTATGTATCCGATAATATTCTAGTGGTTCAACAGGTATACAAAAAGTGAAGGATCAGTATAAGCATCGACTTATAATGTCATGAAAGCATGGGAAAGGTATGACAAGATATTGATTAAAGATTTTAGTAAGTTTATAATAGAATGAATGTTTACATGGAAAGGTTAATGAAGCTCTTTGTTGTATAATGAGTTTGGTTAATTTATATGCTTATTATACTTGAGGATTGTTGTTGGTGCTTAGGCTTGTGCCAAGCAATGTTGGATATGTTCACCATTCGCTTTTAAGCTTTTATAATGAAATGGTAAGTAATGTTAATGATAAGAACTTACTAAGCATTTTATGCTTACTTGTGTGATTTTCTGTTATGATTCTAGTTAATCGGAGGTTCGTGCGGTTTGGAAGCTTGTCGGAGATCCATCACACTATCCATCAGTTATATCGGTATATTTTGAAGATTTTGAATCATGGTTATAATGGCATGTATAGGTGTCTTGTTTAATGAATTTAGCCATTATTTGTGGCTTATATATATATTATTTTGGTTGATAAATTAGTTGGTATGTAATTATGATTATATGGCATTTTGTGTTGGTTAAGATAATGGTAAGGAAATGTTGATGGGAATGATATAGTAGCAATTAAGGGTTGATGTGGAATGAATGTGGCATAATGTTGAAAATGGTTAGTTTTTGGTATTTTGGAAGTAAGCATCTTTGGCCATATTAGTATGGTGCAATGTTAGGTGAGAAATGGTCATTTTTGCATGGGTTGTTTATGAAATTTTGGTATAAGATCATCATGACAAATCTGTTAGTGAATTTATTTAATTAGTAGTTTAGTTGTGGATTGAATTGGTTAGGTGTTTAAATAAATTGTTTTGTTGAATTAAGGTGCCATTTTGGCGTATTGGTTGAATGGTTAAATTTTAGGTTGATTAAGCTTGGATATGCACATGTAAAGTGAGTTTTGAATGATTGATTTGAGGTAAAATTGGCTTGTGCATGATTTGTGAGTTTGGGTGAGAAAAATGACTTGGAAATGGTCTATTTTTTGTCCACACGGGCAGAGACACGTGCGTGTGTCTCAGCCGTGTGTGACACATGGCCAATCGACACGGTCGTGTGTCCCCTGTAGCTTTAAAAGGGTTGCAAGTCAAGCTGTTACACGGCCTAGCACACGGCCTAGCACACGGGCGTACGACTTGGCTATGTGGCCCAAGTTAGTGAGTTACACGGGTACGGACACGGGCAGGGACACGGTCGTGTGTCCCTATTTCGAATACCCACACGGCCTAAGACACGGGTGTGTATTTAGGCTATGTGAGTCACACGGCTATGTGACCCTTGTAGTTTGAAAATTTTTGACTTTTTTTGAAAAATTTCATATATTTCCGATTTATTCCCGAATAGTTTCCAATGTCTGTTTTGAGCCTCGAGGGCTCGTATAAGGGTTCGTATGTATGTTTTGGTTTGATATTGATATGTTTTACCTTGTGATTTTTATGAATTAAATTGTTCATTGTATGACATTATGCTTCAGTAATGTTACGTAGCCCTAATCCAGAAACGGTTACGGGCTAGGGGTGTTACACTTTTTCCGGTCTAGATACCTTTTGCTGATGTACTTTTTTTAAAATTCAGTTTGGAAAAATTCTCAATTAATATTATCCCTGGGTCCGACCGCTGTCAGCGTCGACCACCAACTATAAGCCTCGTCTTTTAACAGTGATATTGCACATCTAAGATAATTGTAACACCCCTTACCCGTGTTCAATACTGGAACCAGATATGAGGCATTACTGAACTTAACATGCTTAAACATACAACATCGGCCATAAAACTTCATTCAACTTAAAACTTCTTCATTCATATTCATAATGTCCTTATTATGGGTCTACGAGACCCTAAACATACAATCGGAATGGTTTGGAACCAAACCGAAAACTTTTACGCACTTAGAAATTTTTTGTTTAAAACAGGGCTACACACCTGTGTGAAATGGAACATGCCCGTGTGAGCAGGCCGTGTGGTCACACACGCCCATGTTCCCAGCCCGTGTGGATTTTATTTTCACTTCAAACCTATAGGGGTTTTTAGACAGTCGGACACATGCCCGTGTCTATAACCCGTGTCCCCCACACGGACTACACACGCCCATGTCCTCACCCGTGTGTGAAAACCTTGGTATTTCGTTTATGACATCGTAAACACTTAAGGGGCACACAGCCTAGTCACACGCCCGTGTGCTGGCCCGTGTGACGAATTGAATTTTTGCAATTTGATGCAAGGGACACACGGCCTAACAACACACCCATGGGGCTGACCGTGTGTCACACACGGCCTAGACACACGCCCGTGTGTCTACCCGTGTGGACAATTAGAAGGCTATTTACCAAGCCAATTGCCACCCTGAAAAACAAATACACTTATACCACCACAAGCAACACATAACATAGCAAGCATACACTACGAAGAATCACTAACTCATCATGCATACACCACACATTTTTCTCGATCTATAACATGAACTTGTACTTCATGAATATCATCATCATTGGATATATATATAAAACTTAATAAGTATTGGCCAATTCCCAATGGCCATTTACAAAATGAATGAGTGACTAATATAGCCAACACTTTGGCCAACAAATATGACATAACAAAATGACCAAGTTCCTATACATGCCATACTTAAAATAAATCAACTTTACTATACCAAAAGAATAGTTGATAGTGTGATCCGAACTCCGACGTCCTACGATCCCTGAGCTAGCTTGGTGATACTACAAGGAAAAGGGAAAAGAGTGGGGTAAGCATATAGCTTAGTAAGTTTGTATGAAATAAATAGCAACAATAAGACTTATAATAGCATCCATTTATCTCATCAAATGATACACAAGTTCTCAAATACCTCAACATAACTTACTCATGTATACTCTTACCAAATTACATATCACATATTGCATACATTTCTCGTAAATTACTCATGGGTACCTGTAACACTTCTTCACAAAACTTTAGCACTTTTATACTCTTTAAACATAGACTTAGCTCTTTTTCATCTTTACATAAACTTAACTCTTTGTCATCTTTACTTAACTTAGTTCTTTGTCATTGATATATATATATAAACTTAGCTCTTTGCCCGTTGAACTACTCGAAATATCGGAGGATACTCAATCTCATCATACATGTATCACGATGCTAATGGCATATCCCAGATATGGTCTTACATGGGATCACCTCTTGATGCCGATGCCATTTCCCAGATATGGTCTTACACGGGGTCTCTTAACTCGATGTCGATGCCATGTCCCAGACATGGTCTTATACGAGATCGTACATAGATGTCGATGCCATGTTCCAGACATGGTCTTACACGAGATCTTCTTTTGGTGCCGAGGCCATGTCCCAGACATGGTCTTACACGGGACCTTCCTTATTCGGTGCCGATGCCATGTCCCAGACATGGTCTTATACGGGACCTACATTCGGTGCCAATGCCATGTCCCAGACAAGGTCTTATACGATACCTACATTCGGTGCCGATGCCATGTCCCAGACATGGTCTTATACAGGACCTTCCTTATCTCATGTCGTGACATAGGTATCCTCGTTATTCCAAATCTTCAACCGAGACTTCAACTTAATATATTCTCTTAATTTTCTCACCGAGACTTCATTAGTCGATTTTCATGAAATGATATTCATTATCATAAGATCAAGAAATTTAAAATATAAAAACACTATGAAACTTTAATTTCACACAAACTTACCTCGGTACTCAAAATGTGTGTAGATGTTCGATTTAGTCCAACACTTTGTTCTTGCCTCGATTTCGGTCCGGGCTTCGTGTTTCTTGATCTATAATAAAAATTTCACTTGTTCAATACTCACATTGACTAAATTGACTCATGAATCACACTTTGGAAAAATTATGATTTTGCCCCTAAACTTTCACATAATTACACTTTTGCCCCTATGCTCGTAAAATGATTTTTATTCAACTTCCTTGTATTTTAAGCCTAGCCAAATTATTTTCTTAACTACAACAGCCCCCAATTTCCACTATTTCACTCATGTATGACCATTTTTATAACTTTTACAATTTGGTCCTTTTATGCATTTTTCATGAAAATCACTTAAAAAAAATGTTTATCACACATCAAACTTTCATATTCTTCCTTAAAACATCAAAATACATGCATGTCATGCATGGGTAAATTTTTTAACATAAACCCTAGCTCAAAATATAGCTAGAAATAGCTAAATCAAGCTACGAGAATCTCAAAAATACGAAGAACATTAAAAATGGGGCTAAGAGACACTTACAATCAAGCTTGAAAGTTGAAGAAACCCTAGTTATGGAGTCCTTGTGATTCTCGGCCAAGCTTAGAGAAGATGGACATGAATTTTGACTTCTTTTTCCCTTTTAATTCTTTTATTAACCAAATGACAAAAATGCCCTTAAGGCCCCTTTCTTGAGAATTTTTCCTTCCCATGTCCATTTTTGTTCTTCTTGACATTTAATGGTCTAATTGCTAAATAAGGACCTCTAGTAATTTTTATAATTCTATTTCATACTTAAATCTTCTAGAATCTCATATTTTCTAATCTTTGCAATTTAGTCCTAATGGACAAATTGATCACTAATAAATAAAATTTCCTCATGAAATTTTCACACAATCATACAACCACATCATAAGCCTCATAAAAATCATAAAACACATATTTGTACT
Organism: Gossypium sturtianum; assembly: GCA_025698515.1. NCBI lineage: Eukaryota > Viridiplantae > Streptophyta > Magnoliopsida > Malvales > Malvaceae > Gossypium > Gossypium sturtianum. The sequence goes on from CM046950.1 coordinate 104,891,703, forward strand.
TTGGATTTGTGGTCTCACATCCACTATTTTGACTAGGCCCTAAATCGAGCTGTTACAATTCTCCCCCTTAGGGATTTTCGTCCCCAAAAATCTTACCGGTAAAAAGGTTTGGGTACTGGTTTCTCATTGTAACGCCCCGAATTTTGGCCTAGAAGTATTGGTCCTATTGGGCTTTGGGCTTTAGATCTCAGAAAATTTTTAAGTGAGTAAGAAAAGACAAGTGGCATGTGGGCTTTGAGGGTAATGAATTTGGAGTGTCTAGGGGTGTTGGAGATGTCCTGAGAACTAGTAAAGTCATAGGTAAAATTTTGGTTTTAGCCCAGGGGAACTGTGACTTCAGTTAGTAGGCCTCTTAAGCAGATTAAGAGAAAATGGGACACAAAGGGGCTTGTGGCCCAGTGGTAAGTGGCGTCACTTGGGAGCTATGAGGTGGCGTGTTGTCAGCTGAGGAGGTCCAAGGTTCGAGTAGTGGTAAGGTGTTTTTGGAGTGTTTATTTTACAGTATGGACGGCCAGAGTTGTATTGGTTTTGAACTCTTGCTATGGAGAGTTTGAATAAAGCAGGTATGTGGATGTGGAGGAAATTCTGGATAAGATTAAGGTGTTATCAGGGAGAAAAGTCAGGAGATGAGGAGAGGGAGAAGTTGGTGCCGAATGGGACTGTGGGGAAAGGAGTGTTCAGTTGGTGGCTATATAAAGGGGGTGCCGAATTCATTGAAAGGTTCCTTGGGTTCTAATATTTCTTCCTTTTCTCCCCTTCAGCCGAATTCTTTCATTTGCCGAAAATAAAACCCATCATTCTTTTTGTCGAAATTCCTATTAGAGTTGTGTTCTTCTTCTTTCTCTGAAAGCCGAAATCTCCTAAAGTCGAATTTCTTTTTGCCGAATTCTCTCTTAGCCAAACCCTTCTATTGCACAATTGCCAACATCTTCTCTTGTTGAAATTCCTATTTGTGCCAAACCCTTATTGTTGTTCCTCCACCTCAACCGATTGTTACCTACTCTTAGTCACGTTTGAAAGCCGAATCTTGTTCAGTAGCTATCTAATCCGCAGGATCAAAGGAGGATTTCGGTAAGTGCTTAGTTGAACTTTTTAGTGTGTTTTATTAAAATCCGGAGGGGTATCTAACCCCTCCTTGTCGTTAACATGTATTAACAAGGTAAGACTCAACAATCGCAAGCGTGGTAGGTAAGGATTGCTAACAAGGTGGTAAGTGTTCTCGACGTAGTCATGGTTTAGTAAATGGCCGAATCTAAAGTGACTCATAGGGGTGATTTATGATCAATATAGGTCACTTGGTTTTTATGATATAGGTGTTTGGGTGTAGATCTAGAGGATAATCGCCAATAGTAGCAAAGGAAGGGCTACTAGAACGTGAGGCACACGGTAAGGGTACGGTGAGGTTTCGATTTTTATTAGTATGTGTAAAACCTTGGTTAATCGCTAGGAATGTCGATTGTAGGTTCGTGAGTAAGGGGTTTGCAGCACACGAGGTTATCAGGTGTGTAAAAACACTACACACACGATATCGGCAATGTCGAAAAGTTGAAAAGCTGAAAGTGGCTAAACGGGCCCGGTGGGCCCTGAGGCTAAGTTTGATGAAATTGGTTGGTTTTGTCATACGTATTAAGTTAGTCACGCATGTTACATGATTTGGAATTATTTTGGGCCTAGTAGGCCATATGAATGGGATTTGGGCCTAATGGGCTGTAAGGATGTAATATGGGCTTTATGGGGGACGTAGACAAGTATGTTAGGGTTTAATGGACTTTAGGCCTAGTTCTGAACAACTCTTAAATCACATAAGCTTAATCTAATAATCAAACATGCCTGTGGACAAGTCGATTAGTTAGAGTGTGGTAACCGACATATGCATGTCTAGGATTGGATCTAGTAAGAGCTTGGTACTTAAGCGGTTCGAGTGACCCACCTCCTCTTTTCTGAGATCCTACCTGGTGTATAGTGTTTGTTCACTTTAACCGCGAGGACTTGTTTATGGGCCAAAGTTTATAACTAAAACCCGAGAGGGACCAAATACCCTTATATTTGTAAAATTACTAAAATACCCTTATATTTGTAATTTTACTAAAATACCCTTATATGTGTAAAATTACTAAAATACCCTAAGATTTGTAAATTACCAAAGTACCCCTGTTTTGCAAAAGTACCAAAATACCCCTATTTGCAAAAGTACCAAAATACCCATGTTTTGTAAAAGTACCAAAATACCCCTGTCTTGCAAAATTACCAAGATACCCCTATTTTGCCAAATTACCAAAATACCAATGTAGAGGCGAGTTACGAAAATACCCACAGGTAGTGAAATGACGAAAATACCCTATGTGACGAATATGAGTTTATGGATGTTACTCGTGTGTTTGATGCATTCATATGATATTCTGCTTAGGATGCATATGGGTGGAAATTATGGTACGGAGGAAGATTTGAGGATCATATAGTCGTATGGCCATGGATCCACCGGAGGCATTAAGCCCATTATATGATTAGCAGCTTTGCTGCAACGTTCGATAGTACCGCAACCAGGCTACCTTTGGTGTGTAGAGGATGGGTGGGTTGATTTAGAAATCCGCACAGGTGTGTAATGGTTGAAAGGGAAATGGTGTGTGTAGCGGATGGATTATTGGGATGGGTTTTGCATTATCTTGTTTGTATATGATACGATATGATATGATATGAGGTCATTGTGGGCTAAGGCCCAAGACCACCAATTTTGATAGGGCTTAGGCCCAATGTGAATATTTGTATGTGATTTGATTGCCAAGGGTTGTACACACTGAGTTTCGAAACTCACACCCCCTTTTTTTATGTTTCAGGTGATCCTGAATAGACGGCTCGGCGTGGGAGAGGACTCAGAGATGGCCACACTACAAGCTGATAAAATGTTTTTAATTTGTTCAAATGAATTTATTTTAAATACTTTGTTTTTCATTGAATTGTAATAAGGCCATGTATCTCCTAATTGACTTAGATTTTGGGGTTTATTTTTATTGTTTCAACTATCCAGTTAATAAACTTAAATAAAATTTCTCAAGTTATCATGATTTTCGAAATAACTTAACATTTGAACGTTTTCCTAAAATTTGGGCTTTTCCTCTTAGCTTAACAAGATACGAGGGTTTTGGGCTTTTGGGCCTTAAATTGTTAAATTATAAAATCGTTTTGGAGTATGCCTTTAATGTGACATTCCAGACTCGGGCCTAACTTCTAGGCCGAGTTTGGGGTGTTACACTCATAGCCTCTTCGGGCTCCCATGTAGCCTATTCTACCCCATGTCTTTGCCATAATACTTTCACGAGAGGTATACTTTTATTCCTTAGCTATTTAACTTCCCGTGCTAGAATCTTAATCGATTATTCACCATATGTCTTGTCGGGTTGAATTTCAACCTCTGTCGGTGTAATCACATGCGAAGGATCAAATCGGTAACGATGTAACATAGACACGTGAAACACATCATGAATCTTTTCCAATTCAGACGGCAAATTCAATCGATAGGCTACCGGCCCAATCCTCTCGGTAATCTCATATGGTCCGATAAAACGCAGACTCAATTTGCCTTTCTGGCCAAATTTGAGAACTTTCTTCCATGGTGATACTTTCAAAAATACCTTATCACCAACTTGAAACTCAATCTCTTTTCATTTCAAGTCCGAGTAGGATTTTTGTCTATCAGAAGCAGCTTTTAAACAATCACGGATTATTTTTACCTTCTCCTTGGTTTCCCTATCCAGATCGTCCCTGTGAATCTGATTTTCCTTGAGTTCAGTCCAATACAAAGGCGTTTGGCACTTACGCCCATACAAAGCCTCATAAGGCGCCATTTTCAAGCTCGAATGATAACTGTCATTGTATGAAAACTCTACCAATGGTAAATACTTTTCCCAGCTGCCCTGAAACTCAAGAACACAACAACGGACCATATCCTTAAGTATATGTAATAATCTCTTTGACTGTCCGTTAGTTTGTGGGTGAAAAGCTATACTAAAACTCAGCTTTATGCCCAAAGCTTTTTGCAACTTTTTCCAAAATCGGGATGTGAATCTCAGATCTCTATCAGATATAATCGACAAAGGCACTCCATGTAGTCGTACAACCTCTGAAACATACAAGTCTACCAACTTATCAAGTGAATAATCAACGCGTACAGGTATGAAGTGGGCCGACTTCGTAAGTCTATCTACCACAACCCATACGACATATTTCTTGCTTGGTGTCAACGGCAATCCAGTTACAAAGTCCATAGTAACATGGTCCTATTTCCACAATTTACTGTCACATCATGAGCGGTTAACCAGTCCATACCAAGAATTATATCAAATTCATCAAATGGCAATAGCATGAGATTTGCCTTAAAAAAATGACCTCTAATCATCATTGGGCAATCATTGCATACCTTATCAACTAATACACTTTTGCCTAAGGGATTGGACACTTTTATCATGAATTCTGTAGACTCTACAAGCATGCTCATACTAGATACTAATTCCATGCAAATATATGAGTGGGTAGATCCCGGATCAATTAAGGCAACAACATTAGTATCATAGAGAGAAAATGTACCCGTAATTACATCAGGGGATGATGCCTCTTCGCGAGCACGAATGGAATAAGTCCTCGCAGGTGCTCTACCCTTAGATCTTACAGCCTGCTCTCTGGGTGTACTCTTACTACTCGTTCCACTTCCGAGGTTTCTCTGTTGTCTCCCTCTAGTGGTACTTCCCGATCTTGTACTCTGTATTTTCTCTTTTTCGACCGTCTCAAGGCATTCTCTAATAAAATGATCTTGGGAACCACACTTAAAACAAGCTCTCTCATGTGCTCAGCACTCACTGGGGTGACGTCTACCACACTATGGACATTTCGGCCTATTTGGTCGAGCATTCCCAACACTAGCAACTGAAGTGGTCTGGGCTTTAGACCCCGAGTACTGTTTACCCTAACTTCTATTCGAAAACCCAGCTGAAGTAGCCGATCGGGTAGGAAAGTCTCTTGACTTCTTGGATGAGGACTGAAATGACTTATTCAGTTGTCTCTTTCTAGAGTCATGAGACTCCATTTCATCTTTTCTTTTCCCTTTAACCAACTCTTCGACTTTGCAAGCCTGTCCACTAGCACGACAAATTCCTTCAATTCTAGGACACCAACGAATAATTGGATATCTTCATTTAATCCGTCCTCAAACCTTTTACATATAATGGCTTCAGAGGATACACATTCCCGAGCGTATTTGCTGAGCCTTACAAACTCATGCTCATACTCGGTTACTATCATTCTCCCTTGTTTCAGTTTAAGGAATTCTTTTCTTTTTTGGTTGATAAATCTTTGGCTAATGTACTTCTTCCGGAACTCTTCTTGGAAAAACTCCCATGTAATCATTTCCCTTGGTACAACCAACACAAGGGTGTTCCACCACTAATAAGTGGAATCTCTCAAGAGAGACACCACACATTTCATGCACTCTTCAGGTGTGCAAGATAATTCATCAAATACCCTGATGGTATTTTCAAGCCAAAATTCTGCTCTCTCTGGATCATCATCTTTACTAGCTTGAAATTCCTCGGCTCCTTATTTCTGAATTCTGTCGACCGGAGGCTTTTCTCTCCTTACTAATTCTACCACTTGGGGAGCTACAGGGGTAGGCTGAGGAATAGGTAGGGGGGAGGGGGTTGTGCATTCGGGTTCGTACGAACGAACTCCGTATACCATGTATTCACCATGTGGAGAAAGGCTTCCCTAGCCTCTTCTCCTCCTCTCTGACTCACAGTCATTGGTCTATTCTAATTTTCATTTGGCACCATCCCTTAGGTGGGAGCCAGTGCGTTACTTTCTACATCATCTGCCACAGCTCTATCGGGATCCATTTACTATATGAAAACACTATTTAAATCGTCAGGAGTCGTCACACTATCATTACATAAATACTCATATGTATGGCATGTATAGCTAGACTCATGCATACGCTATGTTAGTCCGAGAATCGACTAAAACGTAGCTCTGATACCACTAAATGTAACACCCCTTACCCGTGTTCAATGCCGGAACCGGATATGAGGTAATACTGAACTTAACTTGCTTAAACATAAAACATCGGCCATCATTCATTTTCATAACGTCCTTATTATGGGTCTACGAGACCCTAAACATACAATCGGAATGGTTCAAAACCAAACCGAAAACTTTTACGCACTTAGAAAATTTTTACTTAAAACAGGGCTACACGCCCGTGTGGGCAGGCCGTGTGGTCACACACGCCAATGTTCCCAGCCCGTGTGGATTTTATTTTCACTTCAAAACTACAGGGGTTTTCACACGGCCGGACACACGCCCGTGTCTATAACCCATGTCCCTCACACAGCCTAGACACGCCCGTGTCCTCATCCGTGTGTGAAAACCTTGGTATTCTGTTTATGATGTCAGCAAACACTTAAGGGGCACACGGCCTAGTCACACGCTCGTGTGCTGCCCCATTAGATGAATTGAATTTTCGCAATTTGATGCAGGGGACACACGACCTAACAACACACCCATGGGGCTGACCGTGTGTCACACACGGCCGACACACACGCCTGTATGTCTACCTGGGTGGACAATTAGAAGGCTATTTACCAAGCCTATTGCCACCCTGAAAAACAAATACACTTATACCACCACAAGCAACACATAACATAGCAAGAATACACTATGAAGAATCACTAACTCATCATGCATACACCACACATTTTTCTCGATCTATAACATGAACTTGTACTTCATGAATATCATCATCATTGGATATATATATATATAAAACTTAATAAGTATTGGCCAATTCCCAATGGCCATTTACAAAATGAATGAGTGACTAATATAGCCAACACTTTGGCCAGCAAATATGATATAACAAAATGACCAAGTTCCTATACATGCCATACTTAAAATAAATCAACTTTACTATACCAAAAGAATAGTTGATAGTGTGATCCGAACTCCGACGTCCTATGATCCCCGAGCTAGCTTGGCGATACTACAAGGAAAAGGGAAAAGAGAGAGGTAAGCATATAGCTTAGTAAGTTTGTATGAAATAAATAGCAACATTAAGACTTATAATAGCATCCATTTATCTCATCGAATGATACACAAGTTCTCAAATACCTCAACATAACTTACTCATGTATACTCTTACCAAATTACATATCACATATTGCATGCATTTCTCGTAAATTACTCATGGGTACATGTAACACTTCATCATATAACTTTAGCACTTTTATACACTTTAAACATAGACTTAGCTCTTTGTCATCTTTACATAAACTTAACTCTTTGTCATCTTTACTTAACTTAGTTCTTTGTCATTGATTTATATTTAAACTTAGCTCTTTGCCCGTTGAACTACTCGGAATATCGGAGGATACTCAATCTCATCATACATGTATCACGATGCCAATGCCATATCCCAAATATGGTCTTACATGGGATCACCTCTTGATGCCGATGCCATATCCCAGATATGGTCTTACATGGGATCTCTTAACTTGATGTTGATGCCATGTCCCAGACATGGTCTTATACGAGATCGTACATAGATGTCGATGCCATGTCCCAGACATGGTCTTACACGAGATCTTCCTTTGGTGTTGAGGCCATGTCCCAAACATGGTCTTACACGGGACCTTCCTTATTCGGTGCTGATGCCATGTCCCAGACATGGTCTTATACAGGACCTTCCTTATCTCATGTCGTGACATAGGTATCCTCGTTATTCAAAATCTTCAACCGGGACTTCAACTTAATATATTCTCATATTTTCTCATCGAGACTTCATTAGTCGATTTTCATGAAATGATATTCATTATCATAAGATCAAGCAATTTAAAATATAAAAACACTATGAAACTTTAATTTCACACAAACTTACCTCGTTACTCAAAATGTCTGTAGATGTTCGATTTAGTCCAACACTTTGTTCTTTCCTCGATTTCGGTCCGGGCTTCGTGTTTCTTGATCTATAATAACAATTTCACTATTTTAATACTCACATTGACTAAATTGACTCATGAATCACACTTTGGCAAAATTATGATTTTTCCCTTAAACTTTCACATAATTACACTTTTGCCCCTATGTCGTAAAATGATTTTTATTCAACTTCCTTGTATTTTAAGCCTAGCTGAATTATTTTCTTAACTACAACAGCCCCCAATTTCTACTATTTCACTCATGTATGACCATTTTTATAACTTTTACAATTTGGTCCTTTTATGCATTTTTCATGAAAATCACTTAAAAAAATGTTTATCACACATCAAACTTTCATATTCTTCCTTAAAACATCAAAATACATGCATGTGATACATGGGTAAATTTTTTAACATAAACCCTAGCTCAAAATATAGCTAGAAATAGCTAAATCAAGCTACGAGGATCTCAAAAATATGAAGAACATTAAAAACGGGGCTAGGAGACACTTACAATCAAGCTTGAAAGTTGAAGAAACCCTAGCTATGGAGTCCTTTTGATTTTCGGCCAAGCTTAGAGAAGATGGACATGAATTTTAACTTCTTTTTCCCTTTTAATTCTTTTATTAACCAAATGAAAAAAATGCCCTTAAGGCCCCTTTCTTGAGATTTTTCCTTCCCATGTCCATTTTTGTCCTTCTTGACATTTAATGGTCTAATTGCTAAATAAAGACCTCTAGTAATTTTTATAATTCTATTTCATACTTAAATCTTCTAGAATCTCATATTTTCTAATCTTTGCAATTTAGTCCTAATGGACAAATTGATCACTAATAAATAAAATTTCCTCATGAAATTTTCATACAATCATACAACCACATCATAAGCCTCATAAAAATCATAAAACACATATTTCTACTTCGAATTTGTGGTCTCGCAACCACTATTCCAACTAGGCCCTAAATCGAGCTGTTACAATAATCCTCAATAGGACTAGCCATCTCATCAAAAACCTGTTGAATGTTTTCTAACCAGTATTCAGCTTTTGATGGATCATCATCAATTCTGCCTCGAAATTCTTTAGCCCCATATTTTCTCACTTAATCAACCAGAACATGCCGACTCGATTCAACTATCGGAGGGGATGGTGGCACTAAAGAAGGTACAACATGATGTATAGTAGAGGGTATAGTAGGGGGTGCAGGTCGTTAAGCCACTAGGTTGTTTCTCATAAACTCATAAAACCATTGTCCCATTAAACCGAAAAACATATTTTTAACTTCATTTTCAGACATCGATTGAATCGGTATACTATGACTTGCACCAGAATCAGTAGTCAGAATATTATTGTCTACTTCATAAGTTTTGTCACATTCAGAATCAGATGACATCTTTAAAATCTACAAGGAAACAGGGGTTAGATCAGATCAATCACTATCACACTATCATAGGTTTATATGGCATGTCATATCTAAACTTTAAACACACTACATTCAGTCCAAGAACCGACTAAATCTGACTCTGATACCACTAAATGTGACACCCATAACCCATTTTCGTCGCTATAATAAGGTTACGGAGTATTACTGTACATAACAGAACATTTTATAGCCAATAACAATTAATTTTCAAATTAATTGCATAAATACATAAGAAATTCAAAATGGAATAAATCATGAATTTACGGGCCTTAAATCAAGCCTACGTAGCCTTAAAAATAGCTTTCGAGCAATCAGGGACCAAATAAGAACAAATCAGAATATTTCAGGAAAAACTGAAAACTTTCACATATAGAGGTCACACGGTTGTGTGTCCAGGCCGTAGGGCTATCCCACACACCCATGTAACTACCCCACATGCCTGTGTGTCCAACTGTGTGCTCACCCATGTAACTCACTGACTTAGCTCACACGCCTGTGTCTCAGCCCGTGTGAATCTTGTACCTAACACGCTCAGGGCACACACCCGTGTGGGCTATCCGTGTGTGATACACGGTCGTGTAACAGTCCATGTCCCAGGCCTTGTGTTCCCAAAAATGACCAAATCATGCTATTTCCACACCCAATTGCATAGGTACCTAACCCAATTCATAATACATGTTCACAAGTCTATAAGTAAACCTTTAAACAACATCTTTTTCAACTACTTAAGATCACATTATAATGCTCATATCAAAATATCACCTAGCTATCATTTACAAGTTTTAGCATGAACATAAGAAGCCACTTTGACCATTTTATACCAAGTTAGAATGACACATACCATTCCATGATCATTCACACAAATTTAGCTTAATTTATAACAAGCACACTTACAAAAATTCACATTCAAAACATCAAACATCGAATACTAAAACTCAAAGAGTACCATTCTATCTCCAAATACCAAACAAACTTGCATAACTATGAGATATAGCATAATAACCATTATTTTATTACATGCCATATAAGCCACAATGTTTACAAAATCCACCAAAAGTGTCCTGAGGATAGTGTGATTCTTTGAGTTTGATTCGATCTCCCAACCACAAAATGTAATTGGACTGATTTACAGTAATGGTTCAAATGCAGGGACTACTCCACAACCTTTTCTTTTCCACAATCGCCAACACGTTCTTGATCTATTGATGGAGCAAAGCTAGCCGAATGGAATTCTCTTCTTTTCTCTAGGGTTTCGGCAAGATAGGAAAAAAATAAAAGAAGATGATGATAGAATTCATCTTTGTTTTAGTTTAATTAAAACTTATTTAAGTTATTATAATTTTACCCTTTTTAATTTCACTTGATATTTTAGCTAAAATAAAGCCAAAATTGTTCGCTCACCTCCATAATGGTGTAATTACCATTTAGGTACCTTCCTTTACTTATCAATTATCATCTTGAACCTTTAGTTAATGAACTCAACTTTTGCAGCTTTTACAATTCAGTCCTTTTTACTTATTTAACTATCAAAATAATCAAAACGATAAAATTCCTTAACCAAACTTTAATACAACACTAATGACCTTATAAATATTATCTAATTAATATTTACAACTTAACACGTCAGAGTTGTTGTAACAGTCTGGTTTAGACCCTAGTCGAAACAGTGGTTTCGGGACCACAAATTCGAGTCTAAATATTATTTTTAATATTATTTTCTATGTTCTTGATATGAGATTAAGTATGTGTTAAAATTTCATAAGTTAATTTATCCGTCTGAGTGCTTAATTTGAGAAAAGTAAATGCTAAAATAGCATGCCATAAGTTAAAAGCAATTAAGTGTCATGTCTTTTTAAAGTTGGTGGCCTTATATTGCTATTAAACCATTATTTTGTTAGTGGATGGTTAAATTACATAATAACCATAGTGTTTAATTGTCTTATATGATTAATAAATGGGTAAAATAGGAAATGAATAATTAAACTATTATTCATAAAACAAAAGGCTTAAAATAAACCATTATCATCCTTCACCTAGCCAAATATTGAAAGAAAAGAAAGAAAAAGAGTAAACAAGGGTTCGGCCATGGTTTTGGCTTAATTCAAGGTTAATTTTTGATTCGTTCTTGATAATTTCTACGTTTTTGCAATCGTTGCTTCGTATTCTATAAAACCCATGTTGTAATTTGAAGAATTGATGATGTTTGTGAGATGTTCCATTGATAAAATGGTAAGCTTTGTAGTGAGTTTTGGTGTTAAATGAAAGATATATGTTTAATGAACATGTCTTGTTCTTGAATTTTTTATGAATTTAGCTAATTAGGGTTAAATTATGAAAATAACATTTTGAGGGACTAATTTGTGAAATAAATGAAATGTATGGACTTGTATGAGATACATGAATATTCGGCTAAGCATGGGTATATAGTAATTTTGTGTAATTTGTGATTTTGTAAATTAGGGACTAAATTGTCCAAATGTGAAATGTGAGGGCTAATTTGAAAATTGCCCTAAATATGTGTTCTTTGATTGAAATGAATTAGTTTGTGAATAAAAGAGTGAAATTTGAATATGTATAGATCATGAACCGAAGAAAACGGACTTTGATCGCGGGAAAGCGAAAGTAGTCGAATAACCGAATCTAAACGAATATCCGAATCCTAGGTAAGTCGATATACAAATAAATGTATTTGTATTGAATTATATATGTTCATATGACTATTGTTAAGGATGAATGCATATGAGATGGTGTGTACGTGAATTCTGAGATAGAATCGACTTAGTGTCAACATCGGAGAAGTCTCGTTTGAACCTAGGAATAGATAGGATAGTATATGTCATGACATAGGTGTCTATTATGTGATATCATGTAAGACCACGTCTGGGATGTTGGCTTTGATTTAGGATTTCGTGTAAGACCACGTCTGGGACGTTGGCATCAATATGAGATTTACGTGTAAGACCATGTCTGGGACATCGGCATCGTATTTGATTCGTGTAAGACCCTGTCTGGGACAGTGGCATCGATATCAGATTACATGTAAGACCACGTCTGGGACGTTGGCATTTTACGACTATTCCGAGCATTCTGAGTATCCTATTAGATTCCGAACGGTTCAACGGGCAAATTCGAGATACGAATGACTATGTGAATGGTATATCTGTTTCAGGTACGTTTGGTATGTACACTAAGTGTGTATGAAAGGTAAGTATATATATGAACTTACTAAGATGATTATGTATATGAAATGATGAGATTATATGAAAAGTTATGCTCGAATGAGCCATGTGTATGTGTGATATTTGAGTTGAAGAAATTGGTAAGATATGGCTAAACAAATGAGCCAAAGAATATATGTGATGAATTTGCTATGAGAACCAATAATGTCATTGTATCAATATAGTCATATGCATTTTATGCTAAGTTTATTTGTATATGGCTTACTAAGCTTTTGAAAGCTTACTCTGTGTGTGTTTGCTCTGTTTTATAGATCGTCAAAGCTACTGAAGGCTCGGTGACTGTCAAGGATCGTCATCACACTGCTCAACTCATTTTGGTATCTTTTGGAAATGTATTTTCTAAGTATGGCATGTATAGGCTAGTGATTTGGTATATGTTTGAGATGTAAATAGCCATGTGATTTGGCTAGTTAATGTTGGTAATGTGCATGAGTGAATATGGTATATGATGTATGTTTTGGTATGGCAAGTTAGCTATTGAAATGGTCAAGGCTATGGTAAGCTTATGAATGCATTATGAGTATGTATGTTTAATCAATGAAATGGTTACATGGAAGATAAATGTGGTTGACTCATGCTTGGATGTATATGTGTTTTGGTTGTACAAATTGGTATATAAATTAGCATGATTGAAGTTGTGATTGGATGAAATTACATGTTGATCTTTTGACATAATTTTTGAATGTCAAATGTGTTTGAAATGAATTGGTATGATGCTTATAGGGTAAACCCAAGTGTGGGTGGCATATTGGTCTTGCAAAGGGCCTGTTATGCATACACGGTTATGGCACACAGGCGTGCCTAGTGACCGTGGGATTAAGTCAGTATCTAGCCTAAGAGTACACGGCCATGGTACACGGGTGTGCCTGTGGCCGTGGGGATAAGTCAGTATACATGCTCTGTTTTGGCACGGCCAGGTCACATGGGTGTGTCTAGTAGCCGTGGGAGGCACACGGCCTGACTGCACGGGCGTGTGACCCCTGCAGTGTTCAAAAAGATATAATTTTCTGAAAATTTCTGTATGTGTTCGGTTTAGTCCCAACCCTTCTCTAAAACATGTTAAGGTCTCGGTGACCTAACTAAGGGACACTGTGATTGTAATTGATGACTTGTTTTATGAAATGTCTGTAAAAGTTTCTGATATGTCCGGTAATATCTTTAACCCTAATCCGACGATGGATACGGGTTAGGGGTGTTACATTTGGTTGGTATCAGAGCTACGGTTTAGTCGATTCTCGGACTAACGTAGCATGTTAGAGTCTAGCTATACATGCCATATATTTGAATTGTGATAGTGTGATGAATCCTGACGTGTGAAATGTGATTTTCGTATAGTAATGGATCCTGAAAGAGTCGTAGCTGACGATGTAGAAAGCAATGCGCCTGTTCCCGCTCAAGGGACAGCGCCATCTGATCCTAGACCGGCTACGAGCGGTCAAGAGGGAGAAGCTAAACAAGCTTTCTTCCAGATGATGAGTGAATGGTTCACTCAGTTTGTAAGAAATAACCTGACTGTTACGCAACCTCCGCCCCCGGTTAATCCCCCTCAGACATCTTTTATGCCTCAGACTATGAATCTGAATCTGTTGAACAAGCCTCCGGTCGACAAAATCCGTATGGGGCTGAAGAGTTCAGGGCTACCAGTGACGACGATGCCCAAAAAGCCGAGTTCTGGTTAGAAAACACTATCCAGGTATTTGATGAAATGTCACTAAGTCCCGAGGAATGCATAAAATGTGTTGTTTCTTTGTTACGAGACGCGGCCTATTAGTGGTGGAAAACTCTAATTTCTGTTGTTCCGAAAGAACTGGTGACATGGTATTTCTTTCAGATTGAGTTTTGAAAGAAATACATCAGTGAGAGATTCATTGATCAGAAACGAAAAGAATTTATGGACTTGAAATAGGGCCGTATGTCTGTTACTGAATACGAACGAGAGTTCGTAAGACTGAGTCAGTATGCTCATGAATGTGTATCCACCGAGGCAATAATGTGCAAAAGATTCGAATATGGTCTTAACGAAAATATCCGTTTGCTAGTTGGGATTCTGGAAATAAAAGAGTTCGTTGTGCTTGTTGATCGAGCGTGCAAAGCTGAGGCACTTGAGAAAGATAAAAGAAAAGCTGAATCTGAAGTTAAAGATGTGAGAAAAAGATTTCCGAGCAAATCATTTCAGTCTGCTTCGAAGAAATTCAGAGATGAACATGACCGTTCAAAGACTAATGTGGGACATTCTAGTAGAGATCGAGCTAGATCACATTTGAGTTCTAAAGCTCCGGCAACATCAATGTCAAGTGTTGGAAATGTTCGATCCGAACGACCTGAGTGTAAGCATTGTGCCAAAAGACATTCGGGAAGTTATAGATTGAATGACCGGGCTTGCTTTAGACATGGATCGTTAGATCATTTCATCCGTGATTGCCCAGAGTCTGTTGAGCCAGAGACTGTTCAGAATTCGAGATCAGATAATACTCCAGTGAGAGGTAGACCTTCCCGAAATATAAGAAATGTCAGTGGTAGTCAGAGAACTACGAGAGATACTGTTGCAAGATCTGAAGCTAGAGCGCCTGCCAGAGCGTATGCCATCCGAGCTCGTGAGGACGCTTGATCTCCAGATGTTATAACGGGTACATTTACACTTTATGATACTTCTGTGATTGCATTGATAGACCCTGGTTCTACTCACTCATATGTATGCATGAATTTAGTATCCAGTAAGACTTTGCCTGTAGAGTCTACTGAGTTTGTTATAAAAGTATTGAACCCCTTAGGTAAAAGTGTCATGGTTGACAAAGTATGCAAGAACTGTCCGTTAATGTTTTAAGATATCTGTTTCCCTGCCGATCTGATGCTATTACCGTTTGATGAGTTTGATATAATTCTGGGTATGGACTGGTTGACATTGCATGATGCTGTTGTGAACTGTAAAAGAACGACTATTGATTTGAGATGTCCGAATGATGAAATAGTCAGAGTTGATTCTAATGATTTGAATGAACTGCCTGCTATTGTATCTGTAATGAAAGCTCAAAAATATGTGAAAAAGGGTTATGAAGCATATTTCGCTTATGTAATTGATTCAAAAGAGTCTGAAAATAAAGTGGAGTCAGTGCTAGTTGTTTGTGAGTTTTCTGATGTATTTCCTGAAGAATTGTAGGGATTGCCTCTGATACGTGAAGTTGAATTTGGTATTGATTTGTTGCCTGGTACGACACCTATTTCGATAGCTCCGTATAGAATGGCACCAACAGAGTTGAAAGAGTTAAAGTCACAGCTACAAGAGTTGACTGACAAAGGGTTCGCTAGATCGAGTTTCTCACCTTGGGGTGCTCTCGTTCTGTTTGTGAAAAAGAAAGATGGCACGATGAGAATGTGCATTGATTATCGTCAGTTGAACAAAGTAACAATAAAGAACAAATATCTGTTGCCCAGGATTGACGATTTGTTTGATCAGTTGAAAGGAGCCACTGTGTTTTCTAAGATAGATTTGAGATCGGGGTATTATCAGTTAAGAGTAAGAGATTCAGACATTCCGAAAATTGCTTTCAGAACGAGGTACGGGAATTATGAGTTTTTAGTTATGCCTTTCGGACTAACAAATGCTCCTGCTTTTTTTATGGATCTGATGAACAGAATTTTCAGACAGTACCTAGATCGATTTGTTGTTGTATTTATAGACGACATTCTGATTTATTCACGTGATGAGATTGATCATGCTGAACATCTGAGAATTGTGTTGCAAACTCTGAGAGAAAAGCAATTGTATGCGAAATTCAGTAAATGTGAATTCTGGTTGCGTGAAGTTAGTTTTCTGGGACATATCGTATCGGCCTCAAGAATACGAGTTGATCCGAGCAAGATTTCTGCTATTCTAGATTGGAAACCTCTGAAGAATGTGTCTGAAGTTCGTAGTTTTCTGGGACTTGCTGGTTATTTCTGCAGATTCATAAAAGGTTTTTCGATGATAGCCACTCCGCTAACTAAATTGCTTAAAAAAGATGTGAGATTTGAATGGTCCGATAAATGTCAGAAAAGTTTCGATCAGTTGAAAACTCTATTAACTGAAGCTCCAGTGTTAGTACAGCTAGAATCAGGTAAAGAATTCGTGATTTATAGTGATGCTTTGCTAAATGGTCTGGGATGTGTTCTGATGCAGGAAGGCAAAGTAATAGCTTATGCTTCGAGACAGTTGAAACCTCATGAAAAGAACTATCCGACACACGATCTTGAACTAGCTGCGATTGTATTCGCATTAAAGATTTGGTGTCATTATCTGTTCGGTGAGAAATGTCATGTGTTTTTAGATCATAAAAGTCTGAAATATCTTATGACCCAGAAAGATTTGAATCTACGACAAAGAAGATGGTTAGAATTGTTGAAAGACTATGAACTTGTGATAGATTATCACCCGGGTAAAGCAAATGTCGTTGCCGATGCATTGAGTCGAAAGTCACTGTGTGCATTACGTGCTATGAATACTCAATTAGATCTGTCTGATGATAGTTCAGTGTTAGCTGAATTGAAAGCGAAACCGTTGTTTTTACAGCAGATATGTGATGCTCAGAAAGTTGATAACGAATTGTTAGCGAAACGAGCTCAGCGTGATTTAAACCTTGATCAAGAATTTTGAGTTGATGTTGATGATTGCTTGAAATTTCGAGATTGAATTTGTGTTCCGAGAAACTCAGAATTGATTCAATTGATTTTGAACGAAGCACATAATAGTCATCTACCTGTTCATCCGGGTAGTACAAAGATGTACCATTATCTGAAGCAACACTATTGGTGGTCCGGTATGAAACGAGATATCTCTGATTCTGTATCGAAATGCTTAGTCTGTCAGCAAGTGAAAGCAGAACATCAGGTTCCGTCTGGGTTGTTATAGCCGATTCTAATTCCCGAGTGGAAATAGGATAGAGTGACAATAGACTTTGTTTCTGGATTGCCTCTGACTCCGAGAAAGAAAAATGCGATTTGGATCGTAGTTGATTGTTTGACAAAATCCGCCCATTTTATTCCGATGAGATCTGATTACTCACTTGATAAGTTAGCTGAGCTTTACATTTCTGATATTGTGAGATTGGACGGAGTGCCATTGTCCATTGTGTCTGATAGAGATCCGAGGTTTACATCAAGGTTCTTGAAGAAATTGCAAGAAGCTTTAGGCACGAAATTGCATTTCAGTACCGCTTTTCATCCGCAGACGGATGGTCAATCCTAGCGGATTATTTAGATCCTTGAGGATATGTTGAGATGTTGCATTCTTGAGTTTAACGGTACGTGGGAACAGTACTTACCACTGATTGAATTTGCATGTAATAATAGTTTCCAGTCGAGCATTAAAATGGCACCTTATGAAGCTTTGTACAGACGTAAATGTCGAACACCTCTGTATTGGACTGAACTCAGTGAAAATAAGCTATACGGGGTTGATCTGATAAAAGACACTAAACAGAAAGTGAAAGTAATCCGCGATAGTCTGAAAGCAGCATCTGATCGTCAGAAATCATATGCAGATTTGAAACGTAAATATATTGAATTCGAGATCGGTGACAAAGTGTTTCTGAAGGTGTCTCCGTGGAAGAAAATACTCCGATTTGGACACAAAGGCAAGTTGAGTCCGAGATTCATCGGACCGTATGAAATTATTGAACATGTTGGACCAGTTGCATACAAATTGTTGTTGCCACCTGAGCTAGAAAGGACACATAATGTATTTCATGTTTCGATGCTCCGTAGATATCAATCCAATCCGTCACATGTGATTGCTCTGTCTGAAATTGAAATCTGATCAGATATGACTTACGAAGAAGAACCAATCCGTATTTTAGCTCGTGAAGTAAAAGAGTTGAGAAACAAGAAAGTTCTGTTAGTCAAAGTATTGTGGCATCAACACGGAATAGAAGAGGCTACGTGGGAGCCTAAAGATTTAATGAGGCAGCAATATCTGAATCTGTTTAACGGTAAGATTTTCGAGGACGAAAATCCTTAAGGGGGAGAATTGTAACAGTCCCGTTTAGACCCTAGTCGGAACCCCTGCAGTGTGACAGGTGTGTGACCCCTGCAGTGTTCAAAAAGTTTTAATTTTTCAAGAATTTCTGTATGTGTTCGATTTAGTCCCGACCTTTCTCTAAAACATGCTTAAGGTCTCGATGACCTAACTAAGGGACACTGTGATTACAATTGATGACTTGTTTTATGAAATGTCTATAAAAGTTTCCGATCTATCTGGTAATATCTTTAACCATATTCCAGCGACGGATACGAGTTAGGGGTGTTACAGTTGTGGTCCCAAAACTACTATTTTCGACACCACTAAAAAACGGGCTGTTACAATATGGTAATCATGTGATAAATGAATGGTGAAATTTGAAATGCTTGATATGTTGTAGGCCTTGGTTGGGTTTGATTTATATGTGCATTACTTCACCTACTAACCTTGTGAGGTATGGTGTATAGGAAAAGGAAATTTGCTCTATGACTAAATGGAATTACTCATGGTTGATTAATTTAATGCAATTCGTAAGTCTAAGTTCCTTTATACGATCTTACTAAGCTCTAGTTGCTTATATAGTTGTGTTCTTTGTTTTGTAGATCATTGGAAATCTTGAACAGTTGGAATCTTTTTCAGAGCACGATCAGACTCTCCATCGATCCACTTTGGTAGCTTTTGAATTTATTGAAATGGTTATAAATGGCATGTATAGGGTTGAATGTCTATTTGGTATGTATTGGATTGTGCCAAGCCTTGGTGTGCATTAATGCTTTTGTTGATGGTTGTATATGAAGTGTATTTATAATATTTTAATGGTTGTGCATGACCTTTTGAAATTAGGAAGGAAATGGTTGATTGATATGTTTTTGGATGTGAATATCTCATATATTTGAAGTATGTTAAATGTTTGAACTTATGATGCTAAATTGATTTAGGATAAATGTTTGAATGTGGTGCCTTTGAATGGCATATTGGTTATAACATATAGGATGGTTGAATTGATATTTTTTTTGTATGTGTTTAAGGTGTGTTTTGGTCATATGAATGTGTATGGGAAAGGTGTGTTTTGGTATGCAAGTATAGGATTTGAAATGGCTTGTTGTAGGGGTTAAATTTTGAGCACCTGGCCTAGGACACGGACTGTCACACGACTATGTGCTACACACAGTCATCTCACATGACCGTTTTTCATTTATATTTTTAGTACAGGTTTCACACGGACTGACACACGGCTTGTGACACTGTCGTGTGACCCAACTTCGAATACACATGCGGTCTGACACATGGCCTAGGACACGACCATGTGGCCCTATTTCGAATACTCACACGGGCTGGGAAAGGGCCATGTGTCCTAACTTCGAATGCTCACACAATCTAGACTATGTCACACGGCCTGGCTACATGGCCGTGTAACCCCTGTTTTGCAAATTTTCAAGTTTTTCTAAAATTTTTTGTTTTGTTTCAATTTGACCCTGGATTGTTCCTAAACTATTTTTAGGGCCCCTAAGCCCGATTTAAAACCCATAAGTGTATTTGTATCATGAATTGATTTGTTAGTTTTATGTTATAATTTATTTGGTTAATTGTTTTGTAGTTAAGTGTTCTGTTTAGCTCGGTAACACTCCGTAACCTTAATCTGGCAATGGAGACGGGATAAGGGTGTTACATGAAAACACTTTAAAAAAATGTTAAAAATTATTTTTTAAGCCTTAAAATTCTTTTGAAAATATATGATCAAATTTTCATGTCATGAACTGTTAAATTAAAGTTTGTTCTTACTTTCAATGACGATATTTATTAAATGATTATTTTGGATTAAAATCCATGGTAAGTAGAGGTATCAAATTTATGGAATCTTGTAAAACCATTTGATAGATAGTTGAATTTCAAATTTGGCTCCATTGCATTTGAACTAGATAGAATGAGTGGGGAACAACATGATTACAACTTAAATATTTTATATTAAATGTGGAAATTGGTGAATAGAAGTGAGAGGGGTATAAGTATGAGAACTAAAGATGCTAAAAGGGCATTCTCTCTTGTTCTGAAAATCGTGGTCTTTATTTTCCTTTTCTTTTCTAGAGTAGTAAGGAATTAAGGAGCAACCTGCATGAAGGAAAAATAGTTGTATTAGCTTGAGAAAATAAGAATTTGGCGAGTTGGTAATCTTTCTAAATCTTCTTGTACCTTTTTGATTGAGGGGAAAATGTAAGAAAATGATAAGTTACGATATAGTTCATGGTTGTGAACATAAACTCATTAGATAGCCTATAAAAATGTTCTACATGTTAATGGATTTCATTTGTCTTACTTATGAAATTTGTAGTTTTGATTAATGAATGGTTATTTTGTTAGTTAACCAAGGAGGAGGCCGGAGTGACAAAGGAAAAGCTAGGAAAGTGTAGGGTTCTAGCATTCGGGTCCTTTACGGGTGAATTTCTGAACTCCGACTTTCAGTTTTCATTTTGCATGTGGCAGGGTTATGTTTGTTGGAAAATTTAACTGCACAACCTAGTGATGTAGAACCTTGATGTTTCTGTGTGGAAGTGTTGTCGATGTTGTTTTGTTTTTAGTGTGAATATGTGGTTTAAGTTGAAGATTTTGGCATATATAATTATTGTTAGCATAATCTGTTGAAGTATTACTCGGTAGTGAACTATTGTTTGTTTATGAGTCTATGGTTGTTGAATGAATTTGGGTAAATGGTATATGAATTACTCTTGTGTTAGCGAACTATAAAATTCGAATTAGAATGCAAGTTAATGTAGAAGTGCATATCCTTCTAGATATTTAATGTTGTGTCCAAAATTAAGATATGTTAAATGAATAAAGTATCAGTGTTGTGGAGGGATGTTAATTGAAAAGGGACCGGTGTGGTGGTGGGATTGGTCCTCAAGTAGCAAGTTATGACAATTCATAGGGACTTGTCCTTAAATATACAGATATAAGATAGTCTGCAAGATTTATCATCAAGCGCACAAGTATGTGTCCTGTAACACCCCTAACCTGTCTCCGTCACCGGAATAAGGTTATAGAGTGTTACTGTACATTTCAAAACATTTAACTTTTAAAAGAAACAATTATATCAAACTAACTAATAAAATTCAATAACACATATAGACCGAACCTTAAATTGAGCCTACAGGGCCCTAAAAATAATTTAAAAACAATCAAGGATCATTTTGAAGTAAAACAGAAAAATCTAGAAAAATTGGAAAACAGGGGTCACACGGCAGTGTGGCCAAGCCGTGTGACACAGCCCATACCGTGTAAACATTCGAAGTCTGGGCACACAGTCGTGTCCCAACCTGTGTATCCGCCCGTGTGAGTATTCAAAATAGGGAAAAACGATCGTATGCCAAACCGTGTGTGCATTCGATGTTAGGTCACATGGTCGTGTCATAGGCCGTGTGCCAAACTGTGTGACATGTTAACTTGAGACACATTGTCGTGTCGTAGACCATGTGAAACATGCACCTAAACCAACAGTGGCACACAACCAAGTGGGGTGACCGTGTGTGGCACACGGTCGTGTGACAGCCCGTGTCTTAGGCCGTGTACTCTTATTTGTACCTTTAAATTCAAGTTTACCAAAACATGCATTCTTGGACATCAAGCAACCCAATTTCCATGAATTAAACCTACTCAAAACACAATTAAACAAGCTCAAAACATCCATCCTAAGTGTCTAACCATTTTGCCCTCATTGACACCACAATTCAATAACCAAACTAAAAGCACATTTCAAACCAAAGTAATTGCATTCAAAGTTCTCAAAAACCTTTAATAGCTCATACCAAAATCACCATTCCCTTCAATCCATAATTCAAATTGCCACATTCAGACACTTTCATATGACCTATACCAAATATATCAAACAATTCCCAAAACATATGCATACCAAAACCAAAAACATATTCATATGTTCTAAAATCCATCCAAAGAAAAACATCATTCAAGTTTTGTAACACCCCAAACCCGGTCAATACACCACGACCGAATCTGGTATGTTACGGGAAAACGTACTTGAGAGGTTTAGGTTTTTCGTTTAAAAGCAGGATGTAAACACTTCATTATCTAGTGTTTTTGAAGAAAATTTGAGTAGGCTTGTTTGAAATCAGGTGGTGTATTCAGAAAACCCAAAAATTTTGAAAGCTTAACCAAAAGATGTAGTCAAAACGAGTTTATTCCATTTCATTATTCAAATAGCTTCTTAGTGTTACTTAAGACATTTTAACTTGGTAGAAAATCGAGTTTTGATTTGGAAATCGTTTGAGTTTCTAATGCAAGTCATGGTGAGATACCCGATGGTATAGTTTAAAACACTTTGCGTTATAGTTTTTAAATCATTGTCTTTCCAAATTTTAGTAAAATTTCAACCCACTTATTTTGTTAAGGCATATTAAAGTCTATTTAAAGCATAAACATCATAAAGCATAATTTAAAGGCCTTTTACAACCCAAAACAAAACCCAAATAATAAAAAGCAAGCTAAAGTACCCAAATTATAAAGTCCGAGTAAAACTTTATTAAGCGTGGCATGAGCACCCGAGTCCATCCCGGCTCCATGGCGGCGTCTAAGTGTCACCCGAAATGTCAAAGGAGAGGTGAGTCGAATGACTCATTGCATAAATCCCGCTCCCGATAAAACAACATGCTAACACACATCATACATAGCAACATGATTAATGCAACCCGATCCTAACCATCCATATCGCCTTTTCTACCCGTGTGGTACCAAACCACCGGTGGTGCCAAACCACCGGTGACCCAAAGTCACGAATAATCCAATGATGGGGCCAACCCATCGTGTGATACCAAATCACTAGCAGACGATCCCATATCTCAAAGTGGGGCCAACCCACGGTGGTGTTAACCACAGGGACGAGTCGCAATGAGGTGCCAAACCTCTGGTGTCCCAAAGACACGATGTGATACCAAATCACTTTGGTGACCAAAGTCACAAAATCAACTGTGGTACCAAACCACTGGAGGTGCCAAACCTCTGGTGTCCCAAAGACACAGTGTCCCAAAGACACGGATATCATCATTCTCCCTCCACTCATATCACCCATCAACATACCATACTCATGTGATCATGCATCTCATACAAGTCATGCATATCATGCCAACATGCCAAGCATTATATCTCATAGCATACATAACATAGATCATAATATTGAGTATACATCAGTAGAACTCGTAATGCTACGGACTTACCCGGATCCGTACCTATACCCCACTTGGGTACCAATTAATCCATCATACTGTTTTGGTTTTACAAAGCAATCAGAGTTATTAATAATATTACTAAGTATGGGTGTGTTAGTTACACACCTGCTAAAGCGCAACCCTAATACCACAAGAAACGATCTAAGGCTTCTTGATCACTGGCTCCTATAATCGGCCAAAAGAAAAAGCATTAGACAATCACCACATTCGGCCAACATCAATTAACCAAAGGGGTTAATGTTGATCCCTCACCTTGCTATTGGTTTGATTTCTTATCAAACCCGAACCACAATGGTTCTCCTTCCAACAATCGGCTACACCTTCAAAAGAGAGCAGTTAAAACACTTGAAGCCTTATCTTATTGAAATCCAAAAGAATAGTCTAACAAATAATCCTCTTACCACCACTTATCAATCAGTTAACAGAAAAAACGGCTCCTCTTGCTTGCTTCCACACTCCAATGACCCTATAACGAAGAGATTAATACCCTTCCAAAAACCATATTCGGCCCTTAACCAAACCATAACCAAAGAAAAGACAAGAGAGGGACAAATGGCCATTCGGCCACCCCACTTACCTTGTTCAAGGATTGAACAACCAACCAAGATCCACCCTTCACTAATATTCGGCCAAGAGAGCTACAAGGGAGAGGGAAGAGATTCGGCCTACTCTTCACAAGAAAAAGAATTCAACTTGGATAGCAATGAGAGAAAGAAAAGATTGTGAAATGTGAGTAGGGTTTCGACAAGAGATGAAAAAGATGAATGGAGAAATCGGTTGGGAAAAAAATGGTAAGTTTCACTCTTATGAAAATAAAGAAATTATGAGAGGAGAGAAAGAGAGTATTCGACACAAAGTAAAAGAAAGCAAAGTAATTTCGGCTACCAATTATTCAACAAAAGAAGGAAAATGTGGAAAGAGAGAATACCACTTTCGGTTTTACCCCAAAAGACAAAAGAAGAAGAATGGAGGAGAATATTCGGCCACAAGCACAAAATTAAGAAGAGGCAAAGTAAATTTTTGTTTGAAGCTTTCGGTTTGAGAAAAGAAAATGTGATGAAGCTCTCTTGACAATCAGCTAACCCAAGACCAAAAAGAGACTTTCTTTTTACCAAGTGTGACCAAAACAACCAAAAGAAACAAAATGCCAAAATGCATTCGGCACACCCTCCTACCCCTTACCAAAACCGGCCAACCTCTCCCACAAGCATCCAAGTTTCGCCAACACCCCCAACACTCCTCAATATTCGGCCACATCCCCACAATCACTCCAAGCCACCCATTTCAAATGAGTTTACCAAGTCTCCCTCCACTATTTGCTCTCCACCTTCCATTTGAATGTGGAGACCAAGTCAAGGAAGAATTCTACTTGTCTTCTACCTCTTCCTCCATGCCGTCCAAAATGAAACCAAAATGGGGAACTCTGCGACTTGAACTCAAGATCTCCACCTCATGCAGATTGACGCCACACCTAGCTCCCAAGTAGCGCATGCCTTGCCACCTTGCCGACTTCTCTTTTGTGCAATAAAACTCCAACTAAAATACATATCCCTCGGCTCCATCGGCTCCTCCTATAAAGCCTATAAACTAAAATTTTCCTACCTACTCGGGCACACTCCTAGCCTACAATTAAGCCCCCGACACTACACAAATAGCAACACAAAGACACCAACACATGCAATATCATGCAACAACAAAATAGCCCCTAACCCGGATATTACGATTCACTTCTTAAAAATAATTTCGACCTCGAAATTACGATCGATCGTAAGAGTTGCGGGTATTGTTGTCTCATCATATCCTCGGGTTCCCACGTGGCTTCTTCCACGCCATGATTCCGCCAAAGAACCTTAACCAAAGGCACAGACTTCTTACGCAGAACCTTCACATCCCGATCAAGAATCTGCACAGGTTCCTCATCCATAGTCAAGTCTGGATTTACCTCGATCTCTTCCATCATACCACATGCGACGGATCCGAACGATAACGTCGAAGCATCGAAACGTGAAATACGTCGTGAATCTGACTAAGCTCTGCTGGCAACTCCAGCTGATACGCTACTGGTCCCACTCGTCTCAAAACCTTATACGGCCCAATAAACCTCGGACTTAGCTTGCCTTTCCTTCCGAACCTCAAAACCTTCTTCCATGGCGAGACCTTCAGAAACACTTGATCCCCCACAGCAAATTCTATGTCTCTCCGCTTAAGATCGGCATAAGACTTCTGCCGATCCGAAGCTTCCTTTAATCGACCCTGAATCAACTTAACCTTGTTTTCGGTCTCAGCAACCAACTCGGGTCCTAACAACTGGCGTTCACCTAACTCCGTCCAACACGTAGGTGATCGACACTTCCTACCATACAACGCCTCATATGGTGCCATCTTGATGCTCGCTTGGTAAATCGTTGTTGTAGGCAAACTCGACTAATGGTAGAAACTCTTCCCAACTACCTCTAAAATCCGGGACACAACCTCTCAAGATATCCTCTAAGATCTGAATAACTCTTTACTTGTCGCGCCGATCGCGGGGTGAAAAGCCGTGTCTTTCCAAATCAACACGCGTGCGCCCTGATGCAACGCTTTCCGAACCTTGACGTAAATCGGGATCCCTATCCGAGATGATCGATCATCGCACACCGTGCAACCTTACTATCTCTCGAAACATACGGCCGCCAACCTCAAGTGAATAGTCAACCCTCACCGGAATAAAGTGAGTGATTTAGTCGGACGATCCACCACTACCTAAATCGAATCCTTCTTGCTTGGTGTAGCGGTAACCCACCGACAAAATCCATGGTTATCCTTTCCCACTTCCATCGAGGAATCTTCACAGTGAAGCAACCCGACGGCAAGCGATGTTCACCTTGACTCTGTGACAAGTCGAGGCACTTCCCAACAAACTCTGTCACCTCTTTCTTCAAGCCGAGCCACCAAAATCGCTCTCTAAGATCTCTATACATCTTGCTACCTCCAGGATGCATAGCATAAGGATCGCTATGTGCGTCTGAAGAATCTTCTGTCTCGGTTCAACATCTTTAGGCATACAAGCCTTACCTTGGAAACACAAAGACCCCATCACTAGACAAGCCAAACCTCCAAACCACCATCCACACTTGCAACCTTCGCGCACTCGTAACCTCATCCTCTAATCTGCTTTCTCTCGATCGCTGCTCAACCCAAGTAGGCTTAACTCGCAACTCGCTGCAATACTCCGCGTCGTCATACAAACTCAAGTGGGCAAACATCGCTCTTAAGTCCGAAACAACCTTACGGCTCAACGCGTGCGCCACCACGTTAGCCTTGCCCGGATGATACTCAATCGAGCGATCGTAATCTTTAAGCAACTCAACCCATCTGCATACGCCTCAAATTCAAATCCTTCCGAGTCAAGAGGTACTTGGACTCTTATGATCGGTGTAGACTATTGATCTCTCTCCGTACAAGTAGTGCCTCCAAATCTTCAACGCAAAGACTACGTGCCGCTAACTCGGATCGTGCGTCGGATAGTTGACCTCATGTGGCCTCAAATACGTCGAGAAGCGTAAGCCACAACCTTACCTTCCTCATCAAAGACACAACCCAAGCCCGTATGTGATGCATCACAATAGATGTGAATTCCTTACCACCTCGGGTTGAATTAAAACCGGAGCTTCTGTTAGAATCTTCTTAAGCTTGTCGAAACTCTCCTGCTGTTTCTCAGTCCAAACAAACGGAACTTCTTTCCTTAACAACTTGGTCATGGGCGCTGCTATCAACGAGAAACCCTCAACAAACCTTCGGTAGTATCCAAACAAACCAGAAAAACTCGAATCTCAGCCATTGACTTAGGCGGTTTCCAATCCAAAACTGCCTCAATTTTTCGAGGATCCACTCTAATCCCCTCAGCTGACACTACATGTCCCAAGAAAGTCACTTCTCTAAGCCAGAACTCGCACTTACTGAACTTAGCATAGAGCTGCTTTTCCCTCAAGATCTGCAGCACAACTCTCAAATGCGCATCATGCTCTTCCTCTGTTCTTGAATACACCAAGATGTCGTCTATGAAAACCACGACGAACTGATCCAGATACTGCTGAAACACTCTATTCATCATATCCATAAATGCTGCCGGTGCGTTAGTCAACCCGAACGGCATTACCAGAAATTCGTAGTGCCCATACCGAGTCCGAAACGCTGTCTTGTGAATATCCGCTTCTTTCACCTTTAACTGGTGATACCCAGACCTCAGGTCAATCTTAGAAAATACCACGCACCCTTCAAATGATCAAACAAGTCATCTATCCGTGGCAACGGATACTTGTTTTTAATCGTCGCTTTATTCAATCAAGCGGTAATCTATGCACATCCGCATTGTACCATCTTTCTTCTTAACAAAGAGTACCGCGCACTTACCACACTGCGAAACACTTGGCCCGACAAAACCTCGATCCAATAACTCTGACGAATCGAGCCTTAAGCTCCACCAATTCCTTTGGCGCCATCCTATACGGAGCAATAGACACTTTGGCGCGATTCCGCAATGTGATCTATCCCGAACTCTACCTCATGATCTCAAGCAAAACCCTAAGCTCCTCGTGAAACACATCAAAGAAATTCCTTAACGATGCGGACCTTCTCTACAAAGCACTCTTTAGCCTCCAAGGCATACACATGAACCACATACGCCTCACACCCTTTCCCGACCATCTTCTGCGCCTTGAGCGGATACCACATTAGATAAGCAATCTCTCCTATTACCTATCATAGCCACTTCATCACCCTCAATTGTCCTTAGAACCATGCGCTTTAGCCGCGCAATCCAACTTCGCCCTGGTACTTAACCAACCAGTCCATCCCAAGAATCGATCGAACTCCCCAAACGGCGGTTCCATCGGATCGGCCAAGCAAACACTACCCCTTGGAGTTCTAGGGGTGCGTCTCTAAACAAACTTATCTACTACCACAGAGTGACCTAAAGGGCTAATTACGGTCATCCGCCTGAAGATATCTCGAGTCTAAGTCCATGGTCTCTACTATACTACTCGGCCATGTAAGAATGCGTCGAACCCACATCAATCAAAGCGAGAAAAGGAGAACCAAAAATCAAGAACGTCTCGGTTATGACGTCCGGCAAGTCGCCTCTCCTCTCGGCGCCTTGCGCATACACTAACCCAGCCGTATCGCGCGTCGAAACTACCGCACCTCTCGCCGGTGCTCCACGGCCCCGACCGAACCATTACTACCTCTGCCATTACCACGGCCCTCTGCGGTGGCGGTCCACTACTCTGAATCGGAGTACGGCCCGACTCTAAGATCGAATCTCGCCAACTTACGCGGGCAAAATCCCTCACGCGATGATCCGAGAACCACACTCAAAACAACCTTTTCCACCGGTCCCAGCCAACCTCCTCAATGATATCTCCCACAATGGTTACACCGCGGTCCCCGACTAGCGCAAGAACAACCCTACGGACCGATTCGCCACTCTGTCTAGCCCTTTTACGAGGATTACCCGACGCGATCCGAAGACCCAAAGCTCCTCTTATGCCTTCCTGTCCATACCCCGCCTCACGGACTCCTTAACACCCTCGGCTACCTTAGCCTTCTCAACCAGACAAGAAACTCACGCTCCCGCCGAGGAGCAATCAGCAGCCTCAACTCGTCTCTCGGACCATCCTCAAAACGAACACACCTCTCGCGTGTTCGGTAGCCACAATACCCTAGCATACCGGCTCGGCTTCAAGAACTCACCTCATACTCGGAAACAGACTTACTCCCTTAGACAAGCCTCGTAAATGCCTTTGTTGGGAGTCAATATAACTAGCCCCAATGTACTTCTTTTGATACGCAGCCTAAAATAATCCCATGTCGATCCTCTGCTTTGCCTGTATACAATCGCCCCGAACCGTGAGCCACCACCGATATGACTCATCCCGAGAAGCGATCGATGCCCTTCGCTTCTCTTGGCCAGCTTAAGTCCGTGTCATCCATGATCCGCTCCGTTGCCTCGGCCAATACTCGGCGATCTTTGGGAGCAACACCGAAACACCTCGAAAGAATTCGGCCCGCTTGCCGAGTCGCTCAGAACAGATTTCCTAACTCCCGCACCACCACCTACACCAGCTACCCTTTCCAACACTCGCGGATCGCTCGTGACATCACTGCGTCATCTCCATCGATCTTAAAACTCACCACCTCCACCGGTGGCGGTGCCGGTAT
This sequence comes from Gossypium sturtianum, assembly GCA_025698515.1. Lineage (NCBI taxonomy): Eukaryota > Viridiplantae > Streptophyta > Magnoliopsida > Malvales > Malvaceae > Gossypium > Gossypium sturtianum. Next base: position 104,921,745 of record CM046950.1, read on the forward strand.
CTCATTTTCGACCCACGGCCAGACCCTACGGGTTCGAAAACGATCATCCTACCACGACCTCGTCCACGACCACGTCCACCTCTAGCGCTCATGACTAAATTCTCTACGTATACATTTTTAGGAGTTTTATGCATCGATTTATTCCACTCGCTTTTAAAGCAAAGTCTTATGAATAGTAAAGAAGCTTTGTTTTCGCGAGTTCACGAATCCTATCGATTTGCTTTCTAAAGTAATCCACTATTGCAATCATCCGATCACATCAATAAATCACAAGCAATAGTAAGGGGTACTTACAGGCGAATCGGTGCCTGAGACTCGGTGTCATGCCCTTCAAACCATTTATTTCAAATCAAAACACTTAAAACAGGACTTTTGAAAGCATTTTGGGCCTCGGCCCACAAATGAGCCTTTGAACTTGGCTCGATACCACAATTGTAACACCCTAAACCCGGTCAATACACCACGACCGAACTGGTATGTTACAGAAAAAAGCGTGCTTTGAGAGGTTTAGGTTTTTCGTTTAAAAGCGGGGATGTAAACACTTCATTATCTAGTGTTTTTGAAGAAAATTTGAGTAGGCTTGTTTGAAATCATGTGGTGTATTCAGAAAACCCAAAAATTTTGAAAGCTTAACCAAAAGATGTAGTCAAAACGAGTTTATTCCATTTCATTATTCAAATAGCTTCTTAGTGTTACTTAAGACATTTTAACTTGGTAGAAAATCGAGTTTTGATTTGGAAATCGTTTGAGTTTCTAATGCAAGTCATGGTGAGATACCCGATGGTATAGTTTAAAACACTTTGCGTTATAGTTTTTAAATCATTGTCTTTCCAAATTTTAGTAAAATTTCAACCCACTTATTTTGTTAAGGCATATTAAAGTCTATTTAAAGCATAAACATCATAAAGCATAATTTAAAGGCCTTTTACAACCCAAAACAAAACCCAAATAATAAAAAGCAAGCTAAAGTACCCAAATTATAAAGTCTGAGTAAAACTTTATTAAGCGTGGCATGAGCACCCCGAGTCCATCCCGGCTCCATGTCCGCGTCTAAGTGTCACTGAAATGTCAAAGGAGAGGGTGAGTCGAATGACTCATCCATAAATCCCACTCCCGATAAAACAACATGCTAACACACATCATACATAGCAACATGATTAATGCAACCCGATCCTAACCATCCATATCGCTTTTCTACCCCGTGTGGTACCAAACCACCGGTGGTGCCAAACCACCGTGACCCAAAGTCACGATATCCATAAGTGTGGTGCCAAACCACTTTGGTGACCCAAAGTCACGAATAATCCAATGATGGGGCCAACCCATCGTGTGATACCAAATCACTAGCGAGACGATCCCATATCTCAAAGTGGGGCCAACCCACGGTGGTGTTAACCACGAGGACGAGTCGCAATGAGGTGCCAAACCTCTGGTGTCCCAAAGACACAAGCAGTGATACCAAATCACGCGGTGACCAAAGTCACAAAATCAACTGTGGTACCAAACCACCGGGAGGTGCCAAACCTCTGGTGTCCCAAAGACACAAAGTGTCCCAAAGACACGGATATCATCATTCTCCCTCCACTCATATCACCCATCAACATACCATACTCATGTGATCATGCATCTCATACAAGTCATGCATATCATGCCAACATGCCAAGCATTATATCTCATAGCATACATAACATAGATCATAATATTGAGTATACATCAAGAGAACTCGTAATGCTACGGACTTACCCGGATCCGCACCTATACCCCACTTGGGTACCAATTAATCCATCATCTTGTTTTGGTTTTACAAAGCAATCGAGTTATTAATAATATTACTAAGTATGGGTGTGTTAGTTACACACACGCTAAAGCGTAACCTAATACCACAAGAAACGATCTAAGGCTTCTTGATCACCGCTCCTATAATCGGCCAAAAGAAAAAGCATTAGACAATCACCACATTCGGCCAACATCAATTAACCAAAGGGGTTAATGTTGATCCCTCACCTTGCTATTGGTTTGATTTCTTATCAAACCCGAACCACAATGGTTCTCCTTCCAACAATCGGCTACACCTTCAAAAGAGAGCAGTTAAAACACTTGAAGCCTTATCTTATTGAAATCCAAAAGAATAGTCTAACAAATAATCCTCTTACCACCACTTATCAATCGGTTAACAGAAAAAACGGCTCCTCTTGCTTGCTTCCACACTCCAATGACCCTATAACGAAGAGATTAATACCCTTCCAAAAACCATATTCGGCCCTTAACCAAACCATAACCAAAGAAAAGACAAGAGAGGGACAAATGGCCATTCGGCCACCCCACTTACCTTGTTCAAGGATTGAACAACCAACCAAGATCCACCCTTCACTGATATTCGGCCAAGAGAGCTACAAGGGAGAGGGAAGAGATTCGGCCTACTCTTCACAAGAAAAAGAATTCAACTTGGATAGCAATGAGAGAAAGAAAAGATTGCGAAATGTGAGTAGGGTTTCGACAAGAGATGAAAAAGATGAATAGAGAAATCGGTTGGGAAAAAAAATGGTAAGTTTCGGCTCTTATGAAAATAAAGAAATTATGAGAGGGAGAGAAGAGAGTATTCGGCTTACAAAGTAAAAGAAAGCAAAGTAATTTTGGCTACCAATTATTCAACAAAAGAAGGAAAATGTGGAAAGAGAGAATACCACTTTCGGTTTTACCCCAAAAGACAAAAGAAGAAGAATGGAGGAGAATATTCGGCCACAAGCACAAAATTAAGAAGAGGCAAAGTAAATTTTTGTTTGAAGCTTTTGGTTTGAGAAAAGAAAATGTGATGAAGCTCTCTTGACAATCGGCTAACCCAAGACCAAAAAGAGACTTTCTCTTTTACCAAGTGTGACCGAAACAACCAAAAAGAAACAAAATGCCAAAATGCATTCGGCACACCCTCCTACCCCTTACCAAACCGGCCAACCTCTCCCACAAGCATCCAAGTTTCCCGCCAACACCCCCCCACACACCTCCTCAATATTCGCCACATCCCCACAATCACTCCAAGCCACCCATTTCAAATGAGTTTACCAAGTCTCCCTCCACTATTTGCTCTCCACCTTCCATTTGAATGTGGAGACCAAGTCCAAGGAAGAATTCTACTTGTCTTCTACCTCTTCCTCCATGCCGTCCAAAATGAAACCAAAATGGGGAACTCTGCGACTTGAACTCAAGATCTCCACCTCATGCGATTGACGCCACACCTAGCTCCCAAGTAGCGCATGCCTTGCCACCTTGCCGCTTCTCTTTTGTGCAATAAAACTCCAACTAAAATACATATCCCTCACCTCCATCGCTCCTCCTATAAAGCCTATAAACTAAAATTTTCCCTACCTACTCGTGCACACTCTAGCCTACAATTAAGCCCCGACACTACACAAACGAAGAACACAACACACCAACACATGCAATATCATGCAACAACAAAATAGCCCCTAACCCGGGATATTACAAGTTTAACTTCACAAGTAACAAGTAACCAACATAATTGCAATTCACTTATTACATGCCATATAACCAAAGGTGAACATTCAAAAACTATAAAAGGATTTCCGGATAGTGTGATTTCTTCAAGTTGATACAATTGCCTGATTTCCCCGAAATGTTATCTACAAGGAAATAAGATAAATAACACGAGTAATCTTTCATAGAGCTTAGTGAATTCGATAATTAAAATAATAAACTTACCGAATAAACATATCTATTACAGAACACAGAAAAAAATCAAAATCTTGTCAACCACAATCAAATCACGGGTAAGCTTTGTGCTTAAATGCAAATGATACAATCCAATCAATTACATTATATCATTGAAATATGCTCGATGAATATTATAACGGATTCAAATACGCGCTTAAACATCCAGAACATACCAAAACGCTCAAATGAGCTAACTAGCCGAGAACACACCTCAGCACCAAGTGCCAAGCCCGTAGGCTAATGTCCCTCTGAAACACACCTCGGTACTGAGTGCCATGCCCGAAGGCTTTTCATTCGCCCCTGGAAACACACCTAAATCACTGTAATATAACACGATAGTCTGCATCAAATGTTGAACTTCAGTATATTCAGTAAACAAAAATAAATCAAAAATCATCATCACAACACCAATCAATCCCGTACAGCGCGTGATATAGCCTATTGGCATGCCAATTGCATCCTATCCTACGTTCATCGGCCCAATTACTTACCGAATAATTACGCTTAAGATAATTACTTTCTCAAATCATATCCACTTAATACAATTAAATACTTTCAGGACATTTAACAATTTCAATTCATAGTTAATATAACATTTAAATTATACAAAATTAAAGCGGGCGTGTAACAACCTGATTTAGGGCCTAGTCGGAATAGTGGTGCGAGACCACAAATCCAAAGTAAAAATATGTGTTTAAATGATTTCATAAGGCTTATGAGGTATTTGCATGATTGTGTGAAAACTTCATAAAGGAATTTTATTAATTAGTGAATAAATTGTCCATTAGGACTAAATTGCAAGGATTGGAAAATATGAGATTCTAGAAGATTTAAGTATGAAATAGAATTATAAAGATTACTAGAGGTCCTTATTTAGCAATTAGACCATTATATGTTAAGATGGATAAAAATGAACATGGGAAGGAAAAATCTCAAGAAAGGGGCATTAAGGGTATTTTTGTCATTTGGTAAATAAAAGATTAAAAAGGGAAAAAGAAGTCAAAAATGGTGTCCATCTTCTTCTCCTTTAGATGAAATTTGCAAGGAGCCATAGCTAGGGTTTCTTCAACTTCCAAGCTTGATTGTAAGTGCATCCTAGCCCCGTTTTTTAATGTTCTTCGTATTTTTGAGACCCTCGTAGCTCGGTTTAGCTATTTCTAGCTATATTTTGAGCTAGGGTTCATGTTAAAAAATTTACCCATGTATGAGATGCATGTATTTTGATGTTTTATGGAAGAATATGAAAGTTTGATGTATGATAAACATCAATTTCTAAGTGATTTTCATGAAAAATGCATAAAAGGACCAAATTGTAGAAGTTATAAAAATGGTCATACATGGGTGAAATAGTGGAAATTTAAGGTTGCTATAGTTGAGCATATGATTTTGCTAGGCTTGAAATACAATAAATTTGAATGAAAATCGTTTTACGAGCCTAGGGGCAAAAATATAATTATGTAAAAGTTTGGGGGCAAAATCATAATTTTGCCAAAATATGAATTATGAGTCGATTTAGTCAATGTGTGTATTTAAAAAGTGAAATTTTTATTATAGATCAAGAAACACGTAGCCCGGATTGAAACCGAGGCAAGAAAAAATTTGAGGACTAAATCAAGCATCTATACACATTTTGAGAATCGAGGTAAGTTTGTATGAAGTTAGAGTTTCATAATGTTCAATATTTGAAATTATTTAATATTATGATAAAGTATGTTACTGCTATGAAAATCGACTGATGAACCCTCGATGAAGAAATGGTGAAAATAAGTTATGTGAAATTCTGGATAAAAACTTAGAATAATGAGGTTACCCATGTATTAGCATTGAATAAAGAAGGTCCTGTGTAAGACCATGTCTGGGATATGGCCTCGGCACCAAAGGAAGATTTTGCAAAAGACCATGTCTGGGACATGGCATCGTTATACATGTATGATCTCGTATAAGACCATGTCTGGGATATGGCATCGACATCGAGTTATAAGGTCCCGTGTAAGACCATATCTGGGATGTGGCATCAGCATCAAGGGGTGATCCCATGTAAGACCATATCTGGGATATGGCGTCAGCATCAAATTTATGAACGATGGGTTCGAGTATCCTACGATAATTTGGTTAATTCGTGGGCAAAAGAGCTAAGTATGTAAAATGGTATAGAGTTCAATTCGTTTATGGATGACCTTGGGTATCACCAATGATAAGAATGATGAAGACATGAGTTTATGTTTATGATAGCAAATGTGCTAAGTCATGTGACTAAGTGATACAGGTACCATGAGTAAAATACAAAGTATTAAATCATATTGTGAAATGAGAAGGGTAAGAGTAAGTATGAGTAAGTATGCTTGAGCACTTGATGCTTATGTTATTCATGTACCATGAGATGGATGAGTTTATTTTGAGTATTTATGTTGCTATATAAATTTCATGTAAACTTACTAAGCTATATGCTTACCCCTCTATTTCCCCTTTTCCTTGTAGTTTCGCCAAGTTATCTCGGGGATCACAGAACGTCGGAGCTCGGATCACACTATCAACCGTTCTTTTGGTATAGTAAAGTTAATTCATTTTGAGTATGGCATGTATAGGAACTTGATCATTTTGTGTCATGTCATGTTTGAAGGCCAAAGGGTTGGCTATTAATGTCTCACACTCATTTTGTAAATGGCCATGGTGAATTGGCCAATATTGTTAAGTTTATGTTATAAAGTTGATAAGTTAAATGAAATGAATGTTCATGCAAGTAATTGAGTAAAATACAGGTGGAATGAATGATAATTTAAGGATTCTTAAGAGTTTGGTATTGCTATGTTATGTGCTTCTTGTGATGAAATGAACGAGTTTATGTTTCAGGATGGCAAGAAGGTTTGGAAAATAGCCTTAAACTGTCCACACGGGTAGACACACGGACGTGTGTCTAGGCCGTGTGTGACACACGGCCAGCCCCATAGATGTGTTAATAGGCCGTGTGTCCCCTGCATTTAATTGCGAGAATTTGATTTGTCACACGGGCCAGCACACGGGCGTGTGCTTAGGCCGTGTGCTCCTTAAGGGGTTGCTAACGTCATATATAGAATACCCCTAGTTTTCACACACGAGTGAGGACACGGGCGTGTCTAGGCCATGTGAAGGACACGGGCCATTGACACGAGCGTGTGTCCGGCCGTGTGAAAACCCCTACAGGTTCGAAATAAAAATAAATTCTACACGGGCTAGGGACATGGGCGTGTGTGACCACACGGCCTGCCCACATGGGCGTGTTCCAAGTCACACGGGCGTGTGACCTCTGTTTAGGCAAAAATTTTCAAAGAGTGTAAAAGTTTCCGGTTGAACTTCGAAACCTTCTGGAGGTATGTTTAAGGCCTCGTAGGCCCATGATATGTGTGTTATGGTTAAGAAAGAAAAGTTTGAAGTTGGAATGAAATTTTATTGCCCATAATTACATGTTTAAGCAAAGTCAAGCATGGTAATGCCTCGTATCTGGTTCCGGCGTCGGACACGGGTAAGGGGTGTTACATTTAGTGGTATCAGAGCTACGGTTTAGTCGATTCTCGGACTAACGTAGCGTGAGTATGAGTCTAGCTATACATGCCATACGTAAGATTACTTGTGTAATGATAGTGTGACGACTCCTAACGATTTGAATTGTATTTTTATATAGTTAATGGATCCTGATCCTGACCAAGCTACAGCCGATGATGCTGCAAGTAATGCACCGGCTCCCACGTAAGGGACCGCACCAGTAGAGAGTAGACCCGAGACTTTGGGTCAGGGAGAAGAGGCCCGGGAAGCCTTTCTCCGTATGATGAGCAATTGGTACACAGAGTACATTCGAGCAAATCTTAATGCTCCACCTCCTCCACCCCCGCCTATCCCTCAACCTACCCCTGTAGCTCCCCAAGTGGTAGAAGTTGTAAGAAGAGAAAAGCCTCTGGTTGATAGAATCTGGAAACAAGGAGTTGAGGAATTTCGGGCTAGTAAAGATGATGATCCGGAAAGAGCTGAATTTTGGCTTGAAAATACCATCAGGGTACTTGATGAATTATCTTGCACATCTGAAGAGTGCATGAAGTGTGTGATTTCTCTTTTGAGAGATTCCACTTATCAGTGGTGGAATACCCTTGTGTCGGTTGTACCAAGGGAAAGAATTACATGGGACTTTTTCCAAGAAGAATTCCGGAAGAAATACATAAGTCAAAGGTTCATTGACTAGAAGAGAAAGGAATTCCTTGAACTGAAACAAGGTAAGATGACGGTGACTAAGCACGAGCACGAGTTTGTAAGACTCAGCAAGTACGCTCGAGAATGTGTGTCCTCCGAAGCCATCATTTGTAAGAGGTTTGATGAAGGACTAAATGAAGATATCAAATTGTTCGTTGGTGTCCTCGAGTTGAAGGAATTTGTTGTGTTAGTGGGCCGGGCTTGTAAGGCCGAGGAATTAGGGAAAGAGAAAAGAAAAGCTGAGATGGAGTCTCGTGACTCAAGAAAGAGACAATTGAGTAAGTCATTTCAGTCCTCGTCCAAGAAGTCGAGAGATTTTCCTACCCGATCAGCTACTTCAGCCGGGTTTTCAAACAAAAGTAAGAGCAAGCAATACTCAGGGTCTAAAGCCCAGACCACATCAGTTGCTAGTGTTGGCAACACCCGACCGAGTAGACCGGAGTGCCCCTAGTGTGGCAAACGTCATTCCGGTGAATGTCAAGCAAATGAAAAGGCTTGTTTCAGGTGTGGGTCTCTAGATCATTTTATTAGAAATTGCCCCGAAATGGATGAGAACGAGAAGCCTCAAGATGCAAGATCGGGAGGCACTGCTAGAGAGAGACCACAGAGAAACACGGGAAGTAGAACAAGTAGTAAGAATGCGCCCAGAGAGCAGGCTACGAGATCTGAGGGTAGAGCGCCTGCGATGACCTATACCATTCGCGCCCGCGAAGAGGCATTATCTCCTGATGTAATTACGGGTACATTTTCTCTTCATGATACTAAAGTTATTGCTTTAATAGATCCGGGATCTACCCATTCATACATTTGCATGAAATTAGTATCTAGAATGAGTATGCCTTTAGAGTCTACTGAATTTGTGATTAAGGTGTCTAATCCTTTAGGAAAAAGTGTGCTAGTTGATAAGGTATGTAAAGATTGCCCATTGATGATTAGAGGTTATTGTTTTAAGGCAAATCTCATGCTATTGCCATTTGACGAATTTGATATAATTCTTGGTATGGACTGGCTAACCACTCATGATGTGACAATAAATTGTGGAAAGAAATATATTGAGTTAAGATGTGAAAATGGGGACACTCTTCGTGTTGAACCAGATGATCAAGACAGATTGCCGGTATTGATCTCTCACATGTCGGCTCAGAGGTATGTAAGAAAAGGGTATGAAGCCTATCTTGCCTTCGTTATGAATGCTAAAGAAACTGAGTTAAAGATTGAATCAGTGTCGATAGTGTGTGAGTATCCAGATGTGTTTCCTGAGGAATTGCCAGGATTGCCTCCGGTGAGAGAGGTTGAATTCGGCATTGAGTTAGCTCTCGGTACTGCTTCTATATCGATTGCTCCGTACAGAATGGCCCCAACTGAGTTGAAGGAATTAAAGGCACAGTTGCAAGAGTTGACGGACAAAGGTTTTGCTAGACCGAGTTATTCTCCGTGGGGTGCTCCAGTGCTATTTGTGAAAAAGAAAGATGGCTCTATGAGATTGTGCATAGATTATCGACAACTTAATAAGGTAACGGTGAAGAATAAGTATCTGTTGCCAAGGATCTAGGATTTGTTTGATCAATTGAAGGGAGCCACTGTGTTCTCCAAGATAGACTTGAGGTCCGGCTATTACCAGTTGAGAGTAAAAGAGTCAGATGTGCCAAAGACTGTATTTCGGACGAGGTACGGGCATTATGAATTTTTAGTCATGCCTTTTGGTTTAACTAATTCCCCTGCTATGTTTATAGATTTAATGAATCGTATTTTTCGGCCATACTTGGACAAGTTTGTTGTGGTTTTTATTGATGACATACTGATATATTCTCGCGATGAACATGAGCATGCTGAGCACTTGAGGATCGTTTTACAGATTTTACGAGATAGTCAGTTGTATGCTAAGTTTAGAAAAAGTGAATTTGGCTCAAGGAAGTTGGATTTCTGGGACATATTGTCTCGGGAGATTGAGTCCGAGTTGACCCAAGTAAGATTTCAGCCATTGTTGACTGGAAATCGCCGAGAAATGTATTTGAAGTTAGAAGTTTTCTGGGCCTAGCTGGCTATTATAGACTGTTTGTTAAGGGGTGTTCTATGATAGCTACACCGATGATGAGATTATTACAGAAAGATGTAAAGTTTGAATGGACAGAAAAGTGTCAACAGAGTTTCGAGAAACTAAAGGCAATGTTAATAGAGGCTCCAGTTCTAGTACAACCGAAATCGGGAAAAGAATTTGTGGTCTACAGCGATGCGTCCTTGAATGGATTGGGCTGTGTACTTATGCAAGAAGGTAAAGTGATAGCATATGCCTCCAGACAGTTAAAGCCACATGAGAAGAATTACCCGACGCATGATTTAGAGTTGGCTACTATTGTCTTTGCATTGAAGATTTGGAGACACCATTTGTATGGTGAAAAATGTCGGATATTCACCGATCACAAAAGTTTAAAGTACTTGATGTCTCAAAATGAATTGAATTTAAGGCAACGGAGATGCTTAGAGTTGATAAAAGATTATGAGTTGGTCATTGATTACCATCCGGGAAAGGCGAACGTGGTCGCCGATGCTTTAAGTAGAAAATCCTTATTCGCTTTGAGGGCTATGAATACACAGATGACTTTGACCGACGATGGTTCCATTCTAGCTAAGTTAAGGGTTAGACCGATGTTCCTTCGAGAGATCTATGAGGCTCAGAAAGATGACAGCGATTTACAAGCCAGAAGAGTTCAATGCGAGTCAGGTGTTGAGCCTGAATTTCAGATCAATTCTGACGGATTTTTAATGTTCAGGGACCGAGTATGTGTACCAAGGAACGATGAGCTCATTCGTAAAGTTTTGCATGAGGCACATAGCGGATGCTTATCTGTACATCCGGGCAGCACCAAGATGTTTAATGATTTGAAGAAACGGTACTGGTGGTCGAGTATGAAGAAAGACATTTCTGAATTTGTTTCAAGATGCTTGATTTGTCAGCAAGTAAAGGCCGAGCACCAAGTACCCTCAGGTTTGCTTCAACATATAATGGTACCTGAGTGGAAATGAGACCAAGTTACCATGGATTTTGTAACGGGTTTGCCGTTGACACCGAGTAAGAAAGATGTTGTATGGATTGTAGTCGATAGACTTATGAAGTCAGCCCATTTTATACCTGTTCGAGTTGACTACTCACTTGACAAGTTGGCAAACTTGTACGTTTTAGAGATAGTAAGGCTTCATAGAGTGCCGTTATCAATCATTTCGAATAGAGATCCGAGATTCACGTCCAAATTTTGGAAAAGGTTGCAAGAGGCTTTGGGCACAAAGTTGAAATTTAGTACGGCTTTTCACCCCCAAATCGACGGACAGTCGGAGAGAGTAATACAAGTACTTGAAGATATGCTCCGGTGTTGTATTCTTGAGTTTCAGGGCAGTTGGGAGAAATAATTACCATTGGTGGAATTTGCCTACAATAACAGTTTTTAGTCGAGTTTGAAAATGGCGCCTTATGAGGCTTTATATGGGCGTAAGTGTCGAACGCCTTTATATTGGACTGAACTTAAGGAAAACCAGATTCACGGGGTTAATTTGGTTAGAGAAACCGAGGAAAAAGTAAAGGTGATTCGAGATTGTCTAAAAGCTGCTTCTGATCGACAAAAATCCTATTCGGATTTAAAAAGGAAAGAAATTGAGTATCAAGTCGGTGATAGAGTATTCTTGAAAGTGTCACCATGGAGGAAAGTTCTTAGATTTGGCCGGAAAGGCAAATTGAGTCCGCATTTTATCGGACCATATGAGATCACCGAGAGAATAGGGCCGGTAGCTTACCGATTGGCTTTGTCGTCAGAGTTAGAAAAGATTCATAATGTTTTTCACGTGTCTATGTTGCGACGCTACCGATCAGACCCTTCGCATGTGATTACACCGACAGAGGTTGAGATACTACCCGGCATGACTTATGGTGAATAACCAGTTAAGATTCTAGCCCGGAAAGTCAAGCAATTAAGGAATAAAAGTATAGCTCTCGTGAAAGTTTTATGGCAGAGACATGGGGTAGAAGAGGCTACATGGGAGCCCGAGAAGGCTATGAGGAACCAGTACCCAAACCTTTTTGCTGGTAAGATTTTCGGGGACGAAAATCCCTAAGGGGGAGAGTTGTAACAGTCCGATTTAGGGCCTAGTCGGAATAGTGGTGCGAGACCACAAATTCGAAGTAAAAATATGTGTTTAAATGATTTCATAAGGCTTATGAGGTATTTGCGTGATTGTGTGAAAACTTCATGAAGGAATTTTATTAATTAGTGAATAAATTGTCCATTAGGACTAAATTGCAAGGATTGGAAAATATGAGATTCTAGAATATTTAAGTATGAAATAGAATTATAAAGATTACTAGAGGTCCTTATTTAGCAATTAGACCATTATATGTTAAGATGGACAAAAATGGACATGGGAAAGAAAAATCTCAAGAAAGGGGAATTTAGGGGATTTTTGTCATTTGGTAAATAAAAGATTAAAAAGGGAAAAAGAAGTCAAAAATGGTGTCCATCTTCTTCTCCCTTAGCCGAAATTTGCAAGGAGCCATAGCTAGGGTTTCTTTAACTTCCAAGCTTGATAGTAAGTGCATCCTAGCCCCATTTTTAATGTTCTTCGTATTTTTGAGACCGTCGTAGCTCGATTTAGCTATTTCTAGCTATATTTTGAGCTAGGGTTCATGTTCAAAAATTTACCCATGTATGACTTGCATGTATTTTGATGTTTTAGGGAAGAATATGAAAGTTTGATGTATGATAAACATCTTTTTCTAAGTGATTTTCATGTAAAATGCATAAAAGGACCAAATTGTAAAAGTTATAAAAATGGTCATACATGGGTGAAATAGTGGAAATTGAAGGTTGCTATAGTTGAGAATATGATTCGGCTAGGCTTGAAATACAAGAAAGTTGAATGAAAATCGTTTTACGAGCCTAGGGGCAAAAATGTAATTATGTAAAAGTTTGGGGGCAAAATTATAATTTTGCCAAAATATGAATTATGAGTCAATTTAGTCAATGTGTGTATTTAACAAGTGAAATTGTTATTATAGATCAAGAAACACGAAGCTCGGATCAAAACCGAGGCAAGAACAAAATCGAGGACTAAATTGAGCATCTATACACATTTTGAGAATCGAGGTAAGTTTGTATGAAGTTAGAGTTTCATAATATTCGATATTTGAAATTATTTAATATTATGACAATGTATGTTACTACTATGAAAATCGAGTGATGAAGCCTCGATGAGAAAATGGTGAAAATAAGTTATGTGAAATTTCGGATAAAAACTCAGAATAATGAGGTTACCCATGTATTAGCATTGAATAAAGAAGGTCCCGTGGAAGACCATGTCTGGGATATGGCCTCGGCACCAAATTAAGATTTCGTAAAAGACCATGTCTGGGACATGGCATTGTTATTCATGTATGATCTCGTAAAAGACCATGTCTGGGATATGGCATCGACATTGAGTTATAAGGTCCCGTGTAAGACCATATCTGAGATGTGGCATCGGCATCAAGGGGTGATCTCATGTAAGACCATATCTGGGATATGGCGTCGGCATCAAATTTATGAACGATGAGTTCGAGTATCCTACGATAATTTGGTTAATTCGTGGGCAAAAGAGCTAAGTATGTAAAATGGTATAGAATTAAGTTCGTTTATGGATGAACTTGGGTATCACCAATGGTAAGAATAATGAAGATATGAGTTTATGTTTATGATAGAAAATGTGCTAAGTCATGTGACTAAGTGATACAGGTACCATGAGTAAAATACAAAGTATGAAATCATATTGTGAAATGAGAAGGGTAAGAGTAAGTATGAGTAAGTATGCTTGAGCACTTGATGCTTATGTTGTTCATGTACCATGAGATGGATGAGTTTATTTTGAGTATTTATGTTGCTATATAAATTTCATGCAAACTTACTAAGCTATATGCTTACCCCTCTCTTTCCCATTTTCCTTGTAGTTTCGCCAAGTTAGCTCGGAGATCACAGAACGTCGGAGCTCGAATCACACTATTAACCGTTCTTTTATTATAGTAAAGTTAAATCATTTTGAGTATGGCATGTATAGGAACTTGATCGTTTTGTGTCATGTCATGTTTGAAGGCCAAAGGGTTGGCTATTAATGTCTCACACTCATTTTGTAAAGGGCCATGGTGAATTGGCCAATATTGGTAAGTTTATGTTATAAAGTTGATAAGTTAAATGAAATGAATGTTCATGCAAGTAATTGAGTAAAATACGGGTGGAATGAATGATAATTTAAGGATTCTTAAGAGTTTGGTATTGCTATGTTATGTGCTTCTTGTGATGAAATGGACGAGTTTATGTTTCAGGGTGGCAAGAAGGCTTTGAAAATAGCCTTAAAATGTACACACGGGTAGACACACAGACGTGTGTCTAGGCCATGTGTGACACACGGCCAGCCCCATGGGTGTTTTAGTAGGCCGTGTGTCCCCTGCATTTAATTGCGAGAATTCGATTCGTCACACGGGCTAGCACATGGGCGTGGGCTTAGGCCGTGTGCTCCTTAAGGGTTTGCTGACGTCATAAACAGAATACCCCTAGTTTTCACACACGGGTGAGGACACGGGCGTGTCTAGGCCGTGTGAAGGACACGAGCCATTGACACGGGCGTGTGTCCGGCCGTGTGAAAACCCCTGCAGGTTCGAAATAAAAATAAATTCTACACGGGCTAGGGACATGGGCGTGTGTGACCACACGGCCTACCCACACGGGCTTGTCCCAAGTCACACGGATGTGTGACCTCTGTTTAGGAAAAAAAATTTCAAAGAGTGTATAAGTTTCCGATTGAACTCCGAAACCTTCCGGAGGTATGTTTAAGGCCTCGTAGGCCCATGATATGTGTGTTATGGTTAAGAAAGAAAAGTTTTAAGTTGGAATGAAATTTTATATCCCGTAATTACATGTTCAAGCAAAGTCAAGCATGGTAATGCCTCGTATCTGGTTCCGGCGTCGGACACGCGTAAGGGGTGTTACAGTGCGAACTTATCAAGACTAAACTACAGTGGCAGCAAAAGTTCAGGGACTATTATGCAACCTTCCATTTTCCTCTGTTATCTACTTGTTCTTGATCTATAATATAATTTATTTCAATTATTAGCCCCAATTTCATATAATATTCAATCTAGTGCATATGATTTCCTATTTATAATTTTTTTTACATTTGCCCCAAACTTTTACACTTAATTCAATTTAGTCCTCAATATTAAAATGAGTCTATTTTCACAATTAGACCCTAAACACATGTGTTGCATCCATTTACATCCTTGATCAATCCACCCATGCTAAAATTTCTCAAGGAAACCTTACTTATTTTAATTTATTTGCAAATAAATCCCTAAACTTAAAATCATGAAAAATCTCTTGACAAAAATTTCTATTTAACATCCAAGCATAGTAATCCACCATTAAACTTCAAAATCTATAATATTCATCAATGACATCTTCCAAAACATTTAACAATTTAATAAATTAATACTCGAGTTAGCTAAATAGAGCTAAAACGATTCCAAAAACATAAAATTCATGAAAAACGAATAAAAATTATACTTACATGCATGAACATTAAAAAACCGAACATCCAAGCTCCAACTATGGCTATTATTTTCTCAAATTTCGTTAAGAACACCAAGAAGATGATAATTTCATTCGTTTTTCTTTTATGTTTTTCTATGATTTAATTACCTAATTACTTATTTACCCTTATAATATAACGTAACAATCAACCAAACTTAGTCTATATTTTGTCCAACAACTTATTATATGGTTTAATTACCATTCAACTCCTTCCCTTCATCTTTTATTAACTATTTAACACTATTAAATAATAGTACTAACTTTTTAACTTTTACTATTTAGTCCTATTTAATTAATTAACTATCTAAACATCAAAATTTCTTAATCAAAATTCAATATGACACATATAATTTTGTAAATATTAAATAATTAATATTTACAGACTGACACGTCAGAATTGTGGTCCTGAAACTACTATTTCCGACACCACTGAAAATCAAGTTGTTACATGTCCACACCATAATGAGTCTACATATATGATAATCAACCAAGCATAGGTCCAAAAGAATCATCCATGAAATATGAACCTAAGTGTACAAGTTCACTAAGTATGTATTCGCAAGTTTGGTTCCTCTAAAGGAAAATCTGCGAGTGTGAGTCCGCCAAGACCATCATTCAAACAAGAGTCCACATGGATTATCATCCAGGAATGAGTTTGTCAGATTATCCGCAAGTAAGAGTCCACAATAACTTTATTGTAAGCTAATACAGTCTGTAGGACTCTGCGATAAAAAAATTAACGAAATTAAGTCCTCCAATTACAAGTCCGGCCGAGCAAATTTGCATAGTGCGAGTTTGTGGGTCTGAGTTCTCCAAGCACGATTGCACGACAAATAATCATTGAACGTGAGTCCACAAGAACTATCTGTAAGTACAGATTTGTATATACCATGACAGGTATGGATTTACAAACTTGAGTCCACAAGCATGTGCCCGTAGACATGAAGCCACAAATGTGATTTCACAAACATGCGTCTGGTGTGTATTTGCCAAGATATTTCAGCCTGTATAAGTCGCATTGGGTAAATCCACCTAGACTTAAGATAACAAACATGTTCGCAGAGAGTGAAGGTGAACTGTTTATTTGAACGAAGTGTACTGTATGCGCGTTGCTTATGTTCATACGTGAATTGTTTAATGTGTTAGTTAGTTGTCTTTATGTGTGAACTATTTTCCATGCGAGCTGTACGTGTGGATGAGTAAACATCATGAGAACTCACTCAGTTCATCTTGAACTTCTCATGTTTCTTGATTTATTTCTTTCAGGTATTAAAAGCCATTTTGAACTTCGAGGGAGGGACTAAGCCAAAAGTTATGGTTCTTAGTTATGAGCCTCTTATTTGTATTTAGTAACATATTCATATCGGGGGAGTCCTTAAGCTAGTAAACTAAGAACCTGGTTTTAGTGTATTTAGCCAAAACTCTTTTGAACATAAGATAGTATGTATGGTTGGATTAAAAAAACATATTGTAAACTTTTATGTATGTGCCAACAACGAAATAAGTTGCCAACTCATGCTATTGCACAATTCCAGTGTGTTGAATGTTTCAAAAATGATTTAAGTTTTGGTAGTAACATCATCTTGTTCGGGTCCAGTGATTAGACCGAGCAAGGGGTGTTACATTTCAACCATATTTTCATTAAATAATTTAAAAAATATAATATGTAAATTTTATCTTAAATATTGTTATATCAAAATCTCAGGACATCAAAGCTAACACATCATAAAGCATTTGCATCCTTCCGTAAGCCTTCCCCCATGCGTGGAAGCAAGACCTCCCATAAATTTCCTCCCATGCGTTAGAAGTAGGACCTCCC
The DNA here is from genome assembly GCA_025698515.1 of Gossypium sturtianum. Classification (NCBI taxonomy): domain Eukaryota; kingdom Viridiplantae; phylum Streptophyta; class Magnoliopsida; order Malvales; family Malvaceae; genus Gossypium; species Gossypium sturtianum. Next base: position 104,939,115 of record CM046950.1, read on the forward strand.
GTAAGCCTGCCCCCAACAATTTCCTGGAAAAAGGAAACAATGTCTAAAAAGCATGTTGTAAAATAGACATTTGGACATATTAGCCTATGAATTGATTATATATTAGAAATTCAATCGCTAATTTATGATAATGGATGTGAGAGAAAATAAATTTTCTTTGTTTAGTATTACTACAATTAGAATGAGTTTCAACCCTATTATTAGACACTGATAATGGAAACCTAACTTTTAATTGGTAACCTCTAATTTTAAAGTTCAAAGAGTAAAAACAAGTTATCATTATGTGTCTATGATGCACTTAGTAAAACTCATTCTAAAAACAAGTTTAATAAAAATTAGTGTGCTTGAAATGTTTTGAGACTTTTTATTGTATCTTAAAAGCATATAAAAACCTTTAAAAAAAATGTTCTACACACTTCAAATCCGTTAAAAAAAATATTCTACACACTTCAAATCCGCTAACATTATTTTATTTATCTTGTTTGTATTCTTCTATTATTTATTTTTCTAACACTGACTAGCAAAGCGATAGTGCAATGGGATTGGTGTATGGGAAGCGGTAAGAAGCACTCACCCCAACTTGGAAAGGGTTCAAAACCGGAGACAGAGACGCCGGCAATGCTCTGCCAGTAGAGAACCGAAAGTTTTTCACGAATTGGAGAAAGCGATAAACCAAGGAGTCGTGGAAGCTATAGGCCCAGCAAAACGTGTAGAAATGAGAGAAGACAACCAGCTTTGGAACGTGTGTAATTGCCATGCACAAAATTCATTCCTAACCCTAGAAAACCTGCAGCTTTCATGGAAGGCTGTCCATTTTTCCTCTTACTTTTTATTATCCTGGAAAACTTTTTACTTCTTTTTACATTGTCTTTCTTTTTTCCCCTACCCTTTGTGTATTTGGAGGTTTCTTCCTAGCTGGAGAAATGTCCATTACAGCTATCATGGAGGAGTTTCTCTTTTCCTACCCTTTCCTTAAAAACATATCGGCTTTAGATAAGTCTGCTGGATTTGGTGCAACTTGCAAAACAAGACAAGACATGAAATGTCTATGCCTCACAACTCTTACATACAATTGATCCATTTCAAAGGGAAATAATAGTAGTTAGAGAAACATCTTTGTGGACAAAACTGATTTGTCAGATTACATGGCCTAGTGTTCAAATGATCATTGTTAACCTGCGACTACAAAGAATAATACTAGCTGGGCCTAATAGTCAAGAAAATGGAAGAAAGCTAATGGTTGGTAGATTTTAGTGGTGCCTTGGTCTGTGTCTCCTAGGTCCACGGTAATCTTCATGAATGCTAGGTATCCAGTGGTGGGATCTTTTAAAAACTTTATGGGCTTTTTTCCTCTTGGTACCTCTACAATGCGCTTCTTTGCAGAGGATGTCATCTCCCCTAACTCCATTACTGTTTTTCATCAGAGAACCCTCCTGCTTGGAACAATAAGTTTTACACTTAATATTTAGGAAAGGAAGAGAAATAAAAGAAAAAAAAAAGGTTCCATATTACAAGCAAAATAATGAAGGAACTGGATACCAACTTGCAGTTTAGGATGCATTGATTTGGAAATTTTGTCCAAGCGGATCCCTTCAAAAAGCAACATAAGAAATCAGAATTAATTTATGATCTGTAATGGGAATGCAGAAACAGGTTCACATCAGTTGTTACTAAGGAAGAATTCTTGGCATACCTTCAATACTGGAAAGGACAATGAGAAACACCAGAAGAGAGACTGCTAAGCAGGAAGGCCTCATTTGCAAAATTTTAAAAAAAATAATTATGAGCAGATATGGAATTCTAAGGTCAGTAAAAGAACTTCTGTTTCACTTTATTGCTGAGTGCAGGAACATTTGAATGTTAGACCCTCTGAATTGCCAATAGCCTGGGAAGTGCCTTTAATATATACTACTTGGCTTTAAGGACCTACCAAGTTTCCCACTTTCAATCGACTTGAAAATATATATATTTAAGTTTGTTCTTTAATGTGTTAAATAAAATGACTATTCATTTGAGCACCCCAAGAACACACCATACTCAACTGTGGATTGTGTGTAGGTGTGGTTTTAGAGTACTTATATACGGACTGTGTAGGCTTGTAGGGGGGCATTGTATTATTAATTAACGAGATGTTCTCCACTACGTTCAATGTTTTAAGTGTCAATATGAAACCAAAAAAGACAACAACAACATTTCCTTAGCTGCAGCACTACTCTTTAGGAGATAGCTCGAGGGTCTTCTGAAATGACGTTACTTGGCCAATGACCACATAAAGCTTTAAATATTATAAATAAACTTTTACTGGTTTCTCAATTGAGTAGACCATTGATAAAACAGAAACAACTAATTCAATTTTATTTTAAGAACCATGCAATCAAATTCAATTTTTCTTTCAAGATTAGACAACTGACATATACTATACTATATTGTACAATAATCATTATGTTCTTGATGTTACTTATTTATGGCAGTCAACAGCTTTTTTTCACCTTTTGACTCGAGCTATAATAATAAGGATTATTCCATTTTAGTCAACAGCTTTTTTTCACCTTTTGACTCAAGCTATAATAATAAGGATTATTCCATTTTAGATGACTTATCATATTAAATAGATATGGATGCCTTGCATGGAGGCTTATGGTTGTTTTTGGATTGAAGTGATAATAGTGTAGGCAAAATTAAAAATAATAGTGAGATGAGATTGTTAAAGTTGAGTGACTCGAATTCTTGCTAAAATAAAATATAGTGGTAAAATAAAATAAAAGTAAAATTCATATAGAATTATATTTTTTTTTCTATTGATTAGAATAAGGTTTTTCAATCTTACTACACTTCATCTATTCACCATTGATTAGAATAAGGTTTTTCAACTTATAAATAGATGTAGCCTAAACCCCTCTTGCATCATTCGAATTTCAACATTAGTAAATTTTCTTCTCCTTTACCCGTGGTTTTTTTCCCGAAAGGGTTTCCACGTAAAATTTGTGTTCTTATTTTTTCTTTCTTTTTACTTTGAGATCATTTTATATTGCCAATGTCGACGTTAGTTCAACAAACTGGTATCAAAACTTGTCGGGTTGCTTGTCTCGATAACGGTAATGGCGACATTGAAGTATGATATTTCGTTGTTGGGTCGCAACACCAAATTCGCGTTGTTGCAGATAAAGATGCAGGCAATTCTTGCGCAAATGGATTTGGAGGATGCTGTAACACCCCTAACCCGTATCCGTCGCCGGAGTAGGGTTACGAGGTATTACCGATCAATACACATCATTTAACACACATAATTCATACATTTATGCATTCATATACAAATACCTGATAAACCGAAATAGTAACATATTTTAAGCTCACATTTAGCATGCTTTTGGATGAATTATCCTTTATTTTATGTAATTTGGTGCTCTTAATCCTTTGTTTTCATGTTTTATACTCAGGAAAGCACCGGAGGATGAAAAGAACAAGAAACGGGCTTAAAACGGACCAAGTGGGCCATATCACAAAATCGACACGGCCTGGGCCCAAGACCACACGGCCATGCTCCTTCAGCAGCCTCGAACACGGCCTGGCCATGATTCACACGGGCGTGTGCCATGGTCGTGTCCCTGCCGTGACAAAGAGAAATTTCACTCAGATTAGGATGCTTAGAGGCGAAGTAACACATTCCGAAGCCTATATAAACACCCTAAGTATGACCTAAAAAGGGGAGTCGACAGAAGCCTTCTGTCGGGGCGTCTTGCTAGGCCAAAGGAGGCAGATTTGTGGAGGTTTACTTGAAGATAGCCAGTTGATCCATCTCAAGAAGCCGGAATCATACTCAAGACGGATGATCTCTCCTTCAATTCCTTCAGGGGGTTTTAGGGATTTCTTATGTTTTGTTTTATCTTTTCTTCCGAGATGTTTTCTTTTATTGTTATGAACTAAACCCTCGGATACACGAGGGGATGAAACCTAAGATGAATCTTGTTATCGTTCTTTGAACTATATGATAAATATTTGACTTGTTCTTAATTCTTGTGTTGATATTTCCGGGATATTGATTCAAGTTTGATGTGCTTAGGTGGAGGAGCAAAAGTCCCACCTAAGAGTAGATCTAGCATAGTTAAGCGGAGTTGATCGCGCGCTTAGAGATAGGGTGATTTAGATTTTGCCAGTTAGGGTGAAACCTAATATGGGATTCCATAGATCGAGTTAATGCAATTCTAGGGTTTTAATTAGAAAGAGATTTCAATTAATCAACCTAGGGTTAGGCGTTATTCGCTTCGAGAGAGGGTTTAATATACATTAGGGAATCTTACGGATCAAGTCAAATGAATAAATTGTCTTGTTCAGTGTTAGATAACAAGTGAAGTCTAGGTGGATTCTTCCTTGGGTATTGTCTTTATCAATTGGTTTCTCTCACAAGTATTTTCCCCAAATTCATTCTTCTTTGTCTTAGAGTCTTTAGTTTAATAATTAGTTAATTTAGATTAAACAACAAATTCCCTTTATTTTAGGCTAGATAATAAAAAGAAAGTTAGTATTAGTACTTTTAGTTCCTTTGGGTTCGACATTCCGGTCTTGCCTTAACTATACTACTGTTCGATAGGTGCGCTTTCCTCAAATCGTTGTCATAGTTAGTTTCCAGGTTCGATCATTCTCATTATAAATTTTAAGACGTTGACATCGCATAAACACAATGATCAAGTTTTTTGCGCCGTTGCCGGGGAACTAAAATATTAAGAACGCTCAATTTTTATTACTTTAGCCATTTTTTTATTTTCTTTGCAATTTACATTTATTTCTTATTTTATTTTTAACTTTGCTAATTTTTTCTTCTTTTATTGTTTTCTCCTTACAGATACCTCTAGTTTATGACTAGAAGGAACCCGACAGGACCCCTAATTTACGACAGTGATATTGAAAGAACAGTTCACAGAAATCACAAAGAAATAAGGCGAAGCTTAAACTACGTAGAAAAGGGCAAGAAGGCGAAACCAATCCTACTGAAGGGATGGCCGAGAACAATCCACCACCTCAAGAGATGGCCGAAAATCATGCTCTTCGAACTATGTATGATTATGCTAAACCTAGTTTAACAGGAACTGAGTCAAGTATTGTTAGACCTACTATTGCTGCAAATAATTTTGAACTAAAACCTAACACAATTCAGATGATACAGCAATTTGTTCAGTTTGATGGTTTGCAGGATGAAGATCCAAATAATCACTTGGCAAATTTCCTAAAATTTTGCGATACTTTCAAGATAAATGGTGTTACTGACGATGCCATCCGTCTTCGGTTATTTCCCTTTTCTTTGAGGAATAAAGCCAAACAGTGGTTGCATTCTCTTCCACGAGGGTCAATCACTACATGGGATCAAATGACCGAAAATTTTTTATTAAAATATTTTTTGCCGGTCAAAATGGCCAAGTTAAGGAATCATATCTCTTCTTTTATGCAGATGGATTTAGAGACACTTTACGACACATAGGAGAGATATAAAGATTTGCTGAGAAGGTGTCCACACCATGGTTTACCCTTGTGGCTACAGGTCCAAACTTTTTACAACGGTGTGAACCCTTCAATAAGGCAATTAATCGATTCAGCCGCCGGCGGAACTCTGAATAAAAAAACTCTTGAAGCAACTTATGAATTTATAGAAGAGATGTCACTGAATAACTATCAGTGGCAAGTCACAAGGACAAGGCCAACAAAAGCAGCTGGAGTTTATAACCTCGATGCAGTAACCATGCTATCAAATCAGGTAGAGATGTTACATAAAAAATTTGATGGTGTTTACGATTCCTCGCAGGTACAACCAGTTATGCAGTGCGAAATAAGTGGAGGCGTGGCGAACCTGAGTACCCACCCTACGGACAGGGCATGGAGAGCGAACAAATGAACTATATGGGTAACAATTTTCGATCTCAAAATAACCCTTATAGTAATACTTATAATCCAGGTTGGAAGAATTACCCCAATTTCTAATGGGGTGGTCAAGGAAATCAAAGGCAACAACAATCCCAAAACTTCCAACAACAGCCCTACCCACAGGAAAAAAAGCCGAACCTTGAGGAGGTGCTGACAAAATTCATGGCAGCCATAGAAACACGTTTCCAAAATACCGAGACAACATTAAAAAATTAACAAGCATCGATTCAAAGGATCGAGAATCAGTTAGGGCAAATAGCTAAGGCGATCGCTGAAAGACCACAAGGAAGCTTACCAAGCAACATTGAGACTAACCCAAAGGAGCAAGTCCAAGCCATAACAGCTCAAGAAAGTAAAGGGTTAGATGAGCCCAATCTAAGGCAAGAGAATATGGTCGAAGAAGGTAAGGTTGAGGTAAGTAATAACAAGCACAAACCGGCAATCAAAGAGTACCAACCTCGCATACCATATCCCAAGCATTAAGGAGAGACGACACGAGAGAACAGTTCGGTAAGTTTCTTAAACTTTTAAAAAATTACATATTAACTTACCACACTTGAAGCCCTTTCGCGGATGCGATTCTAGAAAATTTTTAAAAGAGCTGTTGATTTAAAAAGCGAAGAATAGACGAGGCATCACATGTGGAACTAAGCGCAATGTGCTCGGCAGTATTGCAAAATAGACTACCACGGAAATTAAAAGATCCAGGGAGTTTTACAATTCCATGCTAAATTGGTAGTTTATCTATTGATAATGCGTTAGCTGATTTAGGGGCAAGCATAAATGTCATGCCTTATAAAATGTTTAAACAACTAGGTCTAGGGAAACCCAAACAAACTAGGATGAGCATTCAATTAGCTGATAAAACTATTAGAATTCTTAGGGGTATAATTGAAGATGTACTCGTAAAAGTTGAAAAATTCGTATTCCCAGTAGACTTTGTCGTATTAGACATGGATGAGGACAATAGTATCCCATTAATCTTAGGAAGACCATTTTTAGCAACTGCTAGAGCTAAAATTGATATCGGTGCAGGAGAACTCATACTTCGTGTAGGTAATGAGACAGTCACACTCCAAGCTCTCGATTCGGCTAGAACATCGAGTAATCAAGGTGAGAAAACAAATTTTATGGATAACCATTCGGTTAACCCTTCTTTTCAGGAAGCACCACAAAAGAACACAACTGAACCCGATCCTATACCCCGTCTCAACAAAAAAATAACTCACGAGGAACAAAGGATTCAGATTGATGAACTAGACGAGTGTAAGACGCATTTCAAAGAAAACTAGGGATACACAAAGCAGAACCAAAGCCACTCTACGAGACAGACAAGTTCAAATTTGGAGATCAGGTATTGATAGATAAAGCAGACCCTCGAATATCTCCTCCCGACCCTAATACAAACAAAAAAATCCCTTTTAAGGTAATCAAGGTTTTCCCATACGGAACAGTCGAGGTAAGTAATCCTATATTTGGCACTTTTAAAGTAAATACTACTCGACTCAAACTTTATCATGATAATGAAGCTGATAGCATGAGGAAGGATGTTTAACTTTTCAAACCACCATGATTGGGCGAATGAGAGGTAAGTCTAGCTTAAGACTTTAAACGAGCGCTTCTCGGGAGGCAACCCGAGTACTAACTCCATTAATTTTTACATTTTTACTTTTATTTTTCCTTTTCAGCATTTAATTTTAAACTAACCAAAGTGCAAATTTCTAGACCACACGGCCTTACACACGGCCGTGGCCGTGGCCGTGTGGATACTACGGACTCTCGTACTGACATAGCAGAGGTAGTAAGAGCCAATGATGAAAGATTCCCAGATCACAGACGACTATAAATTGCCACAGCCGTGTGATATGGCCGTGGCCGACACTAAGGGAAGTCACACGGGCTCCGACTAAACACCACGGCCGTGCGATACAGACGTTGTTGACACCGTTTTATCAAACATGGGCGTGGTGACCACGAAACGGGCGTGGAAGAAACGAATGAAGCACAGAACGGCCGTGCGATACGATCGTGTGACCCAACACGCCCATGGTGCACGGGCGTGGGGATGTACCAGACCTCAAAACTCTATTTAAACCACCCTTTTCTCAACTACTCCCCATTCCCCTTCCTCCATACATTCTTAGACCCCCCTTCCATATTCTCCTTCCTTGGCCTTTTTCCAAACTCTAGATGTACACCATATCCATGTCGAAGAAGCGAAAGGATCCTAGCACAGTCTTCCCCTGTGGGAGACCAATTTACATAAGTTCATGCCGACCGCTTCATCCACTCGACAAGCCAAGGATATTTGAGGCCATTTCGTTTTTAATTTTCTTTTTTTCGTCGCATTTATTTTCCTTCTCTTTATCTTCCTTGTCCCTAAATAAATAATTAGTTTTTTTGAATTTTTCTTAGTATTTCTTGGCTATTTCTTCACGGGCTACCCAATTTCTTCATCTAGCGCAGTAATAGTGGGCAGCCCCCATACCACCACCAGAGACGCCACCTCCAACTTATCTTTCACCTCCGAATCAAGTTTCCACACCTCCAACCCAAGGAATCCATCCAAATTCAGGAAGTTTCATCTCTCCCTATCTTTTATGAATTTCTATCTATCTTTGTACATTGAGGGCAATGTACATCTTAAGTGGGGGGTGAATCTTAAAAGTGCCAAACTTTTGCATTATTCTCAAATCCTGAATTATGCCTTGTCTTAAAGTAAGTTTCTCATATTATGATTAGAATGAAATTTCCTTTGATTTATGATTTTTGTTAATGTGTTTTTGATTAAGTCATTGATAATTGTGCATTGATGATTTATACTTTAAGATACTAGAGAATCAAGCATGATAGGTCTATTTTTCAAAATTAAAATTTTTCTAGGTTGTCTACCTGAATTTAAATATTACTTTGAAGTTTGAAATTTACGAGGCTGACATAAAAAACCCATAATTTTTGTGAGATTTTGAGCCTTATAGAGCATATATTCTTTTTCTTGCTTACTTTATTGATTATGAGTGTGTCAACATTGATTTGTTATTCTAGAACTTGCATCGATTATACATGCCGAGACCACACCTTTGATTTGATATACAGAGATGATGAAGGCACCTAGGATTTAACTCACTTACTCCACTAAAACCCTACCTTCACAATTAACCCCTAGTGAACCCCGTTTAATCCTAACAACCCTTTTTATTGACTCACCCACTAATTTTAACCCGAAACCCTTTGTTTTTGTTATCACCATTCCTTTTGACTACCCTTATATCGAGATTTGATTTGATCAGTTGCCTAACTATGATCTTTATTTCAGTAGTTAAATTCATCCTTTATTATGTATTTGACTTGTTCTTAAAAAAATCAAATCAAAGTATATTCATTATTAGCTCTGTGATCAAGTAAGCTTATACATCTAAATTCCAATTGTTGAAAAAAGAAGCTCGTATTAGTAGTGGTATTATTATTACAAGTTTTGAATTGATATAATTATTTATATTCAGTTCATTGTTTCTAGTTAGGTAATTTGTCAATTCAATCTCAATTCTAACCTTCTAATTCAGCCTTTATCCACACCTTTAACCCAAGCCCAAGTTACAACCTCATTAAAGACCTTTTGATTTGTGTATCATCTCATATTATAGTGGTGGAGATTTGATTTTCATGCAAGCCTATGGGATTAACTCTTCATGTTTGACTTTTGAGTGCTTTTTCTTGAACCTTAAACACCTCGAGTGATTTGAGTGAATCTTTAGTGAGGATGTCAATCCTTGTCGATTTTGAATAAGAGGTAACTATTTAGATGAGGGGAAACACCTAGGTTTTGTGCTACAAAGGTATGACTTAGATTGTTTGAATCTTTAGGACTCTTTGAGTTGAATCATCCATGTATAAATTATCTTTGAATTATGATGAAATATTATTGATGAATATCATGAATTGAGGAAGTTTGTTTTAATTATGAGTTGAGATTTTTGCTTGAGGATAAGAAAAGCTTAAGTGTGGGGTATTTGATAAACCGAAATAGTAACATATTTTAAGCTCACATTTAGCATGCTTTTGGATGAATTATCCTTTATTTTATGTAATTTGGTGCTCTTAATCCTTTGTTTTCATGTTTTATACTCAGGAACGCACTAGAGGATGAAAAGAACAAGAAACGAGCTTAAAATGGACCAAATGGGCCATATCACGAAATTGACACGGCATGGGCCCAAGACCACACGGCTGTGCTCCTTCAGCAGCCTTGAACACGGCTTGGCCACGATTCACACGGGCGTGTGCCATGGCCGTGTCCCTGCCGTGACAAAGATAAATTTCACTCAGATTTGGATGCTTAGAGGCGAAGTAACACATTCTGAAGCCTATATAAACACCCTAAGTATGACCTAAAAAGGGGAGTCGACAGAAGCTTTCTGTCGGGGCGTCTTGCTAGGCCAAAGGAGGCAGATTTGTGGAGGTTTACTTGAAGATAGCCAGTTGATCCATCTCAAGAAGCCGGAATCATACTCAAGACGTAGGATCTCTCCTTCAATTCCTTCAGGGGGTTTTAGGGATTTCTTATGTTTTGTTTTATCTTTTCTTCTGAGATGTTTTCTTTTATTGTTATGAACTAAACCCTTAGATACCTAAGGGGGATGAAACCTAAGATGAATCTTGTTATCGTTTTCTAAACTATATGATAAATATTTGACTTGTTCTTAATTATGTGTTCTTAATTCTTGTGTTGATATTTCCGGTATATTGATTCAAGTTTGATGTGCTTAGGTGGAGGAGCAAAAGTCCCTGCCTAAGAGAAGATCTAGCATAGTTAAGCGGAGTTGATTGCGCGCCTAGAGATAGGGTGACGAGATTTTGCCGGATTTGGGTGAAACCTAATATGGGATTCCATAGATCGAGTTAATGCAATTCTAAGGGTTTCAATTAGAAAGAGATTTCAATTAATCAACCTAGGGTTAGGCGTTATTCGCTTCGAGAGAGGGTTTAATATACATTAGGGAATCTTACGGATCAAGTCAAATGAATAAATTGTCTAGTTTAGAGTTAGATAACAAGTAAAGTCTAGGTGGATTCTTCCTTGGGTATTGTCTTTATCAATTTGTTTCTCCCACAAGTATTTTCCTCAAATTCATTCTTCTTTGTCTTAGAGTCTTTAGTTTAATAATTAGTTAATTTAGATTAAACAACAAATTCCCTTTATTTTAGGCTAGATAATAAAAAGAAAGTTAGTATTAGTACTTTTAGTTCCTTTGGGTTTGACATTCCGGTCTTGCCTTAACTATACTACTGTTCGATAGGTGCGCTTGCCTCAAATCGTTGTCATAGTTAGTTTCCAGGTTCAATCATTCTCATTATAAATTTTAAGACTTTGACATCGCATAAACACAATGATCAATACCATTCAATACAATCATATTGTCCCTTATAAGAGCCATACGAGGCCTTAAACATGTTTTAAAATTGATTCGGGACTAAATTGATAACATGTGAAAATTTTGGAAACTTAGAAAAATTTTAACATTTCAAATATCACACGCCCATGTGAACAGGCCGTGCGAAAACATGGCATACATACTGACTTGTGTCTCACGGCCGAGGACACCCCCGTGTGCCATTTAGGGGGGTATACTGACTTGTACCATACGGCCGGTCACCCGCCCGTGTGTGAGGCTATCTGGAACATACTGATTTCAATTCCATTTCAACACCAGGGGACATACGGTCGTGTAACATGACCATGTGTCACACACGCCCGTGTCCTTGCCCGTGTGGACAAAAATAGGCTGTTTGCAAAGCCATTTAGCCACCCTATTTTCACAAGCAAACATAAGCATAAATGGTATCATTCCATAACCCAATAGGAAACCATTCCATAACATTTCATACCTATATTATACCAATTCAACTTAGTATTCAAATGTCTAATTAACATCATGCATTATCCATTCATATGTCAAATGCATATCAAGACATTATTGGCACATTTTCATTCCATCTATTTCTTGCCAAAATATACCATAATTGGACACTTATACACAACCAACACATAGTACCAAAATAAGCCAAATCACATGGCTTAAACCATACCCAAAATATACCAAAACCATGATATCAAGTAACAATATTTATCATCTTTAAAACTAGCCTATACATGCCATATTTACAATTATCCACAAGTTCAAAAGTACCAATCAGAAATTGGATAGTGTGATGTGCAACTCCGACTTGTCCGAAACGAGCGAGCTAACGAACCTCTATAAAAGAAAGAAAAAGAAACAGAGTAAGCTTTATAGCTTAGTAAGCCCGTATAATTTAGAATTAAACTTACCAATTCAATACAAATAATATAAGGTAAACTCCATAAAATTTCCAAATGCCTAACACAAGCATTCATCCATAGGTTAGTCATATTAATACATGAAATCATCTATTATCACAATTCAATACTCCATATATATATATTGCATCCAACATTTCATTCTCAATCATATAATCAATAATTCATTCAGTAACAGTACTCATCCGTATAAACAGAATTTATGCCCGTTGAACCTATTAGAACTCCAAAGTATACTCGGGTGATAAACATCAGTAATCCGTCAATTCATTATCATTTATGCTCTTTCGAGCCATGATCGGTAAGCTCCTCCTGAGCTGATGAACAGTAAGCTCTATTGAGCTGAAACGGTAAGCTCTATCAAGCTGAACAGTAAGCTCATACGAGCTGAAACGGTAAGCTCTAATGAGCTAAAAATAGTAAGCTCTTACGATTTGATATATCGGTAAGCTCATCCGAGTTGTGGTGAGTCCGCAACAAATGCAGGAGCTCGACCAAAAAGGTAACCCTAGTGACATGTCACTCGTATCCTACGAATTCATACGATTCAAATGGGGCTCGGTAACCAATAGATTATATCGATAAGGCATTCATATTTTAAGTATATCAGTTATTCAATCACATACATTCATTTCAAATATTTACCAATATATGAAAGTTCGATTTTAATTATACAAACTTACCTCGTATCGCTCGGATAACAACTAACGGCTATTCGTCAATCTTTCCATTTCCCTGATCTAAACCTTATCTCAGCTTATCTTGATCTATATATTATCAAATTTAGTACATTCATTATTCAATCAATTCAATTTAGCCTTTAATACAATATTTTGGCAAATTTACACATTTACCCTTATACTTTTCACATTTTTACAATTTAGTCCTTTTCACATAAAATTGTAAATTCATGCAATTTAGTACAATTTCATGCTAGCCGAATTTCATAGGGACTCCTAGCAACCCATATATTTCATTATTTCACACTTTTAACAACCACATTTTACATTTTTACAATTTAATCCCTATTTTGCATTTTTGTTAAAAATCACTTTACAAATCTAGTTTAACTATTAACAATTAATCAAAATCCATCATCAACCTTCAAATTACTCAAACATTCAACAATGGAAATATGATAAATCTTTAATAATTTCAAAATCTAGGGTACGGGCTAGCTAGAATACGAAGCAACGATCTCAAAAACGTAAAAATTATTAAAAAACGGATCAAAAATCGTACCTTAATTTCTCAAAATAGCTTGGTTGAATGAAGAAAGTAGAAATGGTGTTTTATTCACCCTAATTTCGGTTGATGATGATTAATGGAGAAAGAATTTGGTTTTGTTTTATTATAATTAACCTTAATTACCAATTTACCTTAATAACCTTTAAAAATATTATAAATTACACCATTTGCCATGCTATCATCATCCACTTAAGGACCTTTACTTTAAGGTTCTATAGCTATTAGAAACTTTTAGCTAATAGACCACAAGTTTTACGCTTTACGCGATTTAGTCCTTTTTTTGAATTAAGCATTTAAATAGTAAAATTTCTTTATGAAACTTTCTCACAATAGTTCTATCATGCTGTAAACTTTAATAAAATAATAAAATAAATATTTTAACCTCGGATTTGTGGTCCCAAAACCACTGTTTCGATTTGACCTAAAAATGGGCTGTTACAACTCTCCCCCCTTAGGGATTTTCGTCCCCAAAAATCTTACCAGTAAAGAGGTTAGGGTACTATTTTTGCATAGCTTCCTCGGGTTCCCACGTAGCTTCTTCAATCCCGTGTTTATGCCAAAGAACCTTCATTAGAGCTATGCGTTTATTTCTCAACTCTTTGATTTCATGAGCCAAAATCTTGATCGGTTCTTCACTATACGTTAAATAAGCTTGTATCTCAACATCTATCGGAGAAATCACATGTGACGGATCGAATCTGTATCGGCGTAGCATAGAAATGTGAAAAACATTATGGATCTTTTCAAGTTCTGACGGTAAAGCTAGTCAATATGCTACAGGCCTTATTCTCTCAATAATTTCATACGGCCCGATGAATCGCGGACTTAACTTTCCTTTACGGCAAAATCGAAGAACCTTTTTCCACGGTGACACTTTTAGAAATACTCGGTCCTCGACTTGAAATTCAATTTCTCTACGTTTCAAATCTGCGTAGGATTTCTGTCGATCTGAAGCTGCTTTTAAACTGTCGCGAATTGTTCACTTTTTTTTTCAGTTTCTCTGATCAATTCAACCCAGTGAGTCTTTTTCTCACTCAATTTAGTCTAGTATAGAGGAGTTCAACATTTGTGGCCATATAAATCTTCGTACGGTGCCATCTTTATACTCGTTTGGAAACTGTTGTTATACGCGAATTCAATCAATGGTAAGTATTTTTCCCAACTACCCTCAAACTCTAAAATACAACATATCAACATATCTTTGAGAATCTGAATAACTCTCTCGGTCTGACTATCAGTCTGAGGATGAAAAGTAGTACTGAAATTCAACTTGGTTCCCAGAGCTTCTTCCAGGTTCTTCTAGAATTGCGATGTAAATCTCGGATCTCTATCAGAAATAATAGATAGTGGCACTCCGTGTAATCGAACAATTTTAGAAATGTACAACTCAGCTAATCTATCAAGTGAGTAATCTATACGTACTAGTATGAAATGAGCAGATTTCGTTAGTCGATCAACAACAAAATCCATTGTAATTTTATCCCATTTCCATTCAGAAATCATCATAGACTCAGAAGGCACTTGATGTTCAGCTTTTACTTGCTGACAAATCAGACATTTTGATACAAACTCTGATATATCCCGTTTCATACCTGTCCACCAGTACAGCTGTTTCAGGTTGTTATACATCTTGGTACTACCCGGATGAACAGAAAAGCGACTATGGTGTGCTTCATGTAGAATTTTCTGAATAAGCTCTGTATTTTTCGGTACACAAATTCTATTTTGAAACATTAAACAGTCATCTGTTCCAATATAAAATTCTGTATCAGAAATAGACTCACATTGAATTCGTTTAGCTTGTAACTCACTGTCATTTTTTTTAGCTTCGCAAATATGTTGAAGAAATATCGGTTTAGCTCTTAACTCAGCTAATATCAATCCATCATCACAAATCATCAACTGGGTGTTCATTGCTTGTAATGTAAACAAAGATTTTTGGCTCAGGGCATCAGCAACAACATTAGCTTTTCCCGGCTGATAATCAATCACAAAGTCATAATCTTTCAAGAACTCGAGCCACCTTCGTTGTCGCAAATTCAAATATTTCTGTGACATCAGATATTTCAAACTCTTGTGATCCATATAAATGTGGCATTTTTCACCATATAAGTTGTGTCGCCAAATTTTCAATGCGAATACAATTGCAGCCAACTCTAAGTCATGCGTTGGATAGTTCTTTTCATGTGGTTTCAATTGTCAAGAAGCATATTTTCCTTCTTGCATCAAAACACATCCCAGACCGTTTAATGACGCGTCACTATAAATAAAAAATTCTTTTTCCAATTCCAGTTGTACCAAAACTGGTGTTTCAGTTAACAGTACTTTCAACTGTTTGAAACTCTGCTGACATTTTTCTGACCATTCAAACTTCACATCTTTTTGAAGCAGTCGTGTCATAAGTTTCGCAATCATCAAAAATCCTTTCACGAATCTTCGGTAATATCTTGCTAAACCCAGGAAACTACGGACTTCAGACACATTTCTCAGAGGTTTCCAATCAACAATAGCAGAAATCTTGTTCGGATCAACTCTAATACAGTCAGCTGAGACATATGCCCCAAAAATCCAACCTCTTTAAGCCAAAACTCACATTTACTAAACTTTGCAAATAACTGCTTATCACGTAGAGTTTGTAACACAATTCTCAAATTTTCGGTATGCTCAGATTCATCTCATGAATAAATCAGAATATCGTCAATGAATACAACAACAAATCTGTCTAAATATGGTCTAAATATTCGATTCATCAAGTCCATAAAAATGGCAGGAGCATTAGTTAAACCGAAAGGCATAACAAGGAATTCATAATGTCCATACCTTATTCTGAAAGCAGTTTTCGGAACATCCGACTCTTTGACTCGTAACTGATAGTAACCTGATCTCAAATCAATCTTTGAAAATACTATAGCCCCTTTCAACTGATCAAATAAATCATCAATCTGCGGTAGAGGATATTTATTCTTTATAGTCACTTTATTCAGCTGTCTGTAGTCGATACACATTCTCATCGTGCCATCTTTCATTTTCACAAACAATACCGGTGCACCCCAGGGAGAATAACTCGATCATGCAAAACCTTTGTCTGTCAATTCTTGCAACTGAGCTTTCAATTCTTTTAATTCTATTGGAGCCATTCTGTATGGAGCTATCGGTATCAGCATTGTTCCCGGTACTAATTTACCAAATTCAACTTCTCTGATCGGTGGCAAACCCGGTAATTCTTCTAGAAATACATTTGAAAACTCACAAACAACAGGTACAAATTCAATCTTTGATTCAGACACCTTTGTATCTAGTACGTATGCAAGATATGCATCATAGCCCTTTTTCAAATATTTCTGAGCTAACATAGACGATATCACAATAGGTAATTCATTCAAATCATCAGACTTAATTCGAAGAATCTCACCATTTTGACATTTCACTTCGATAGTCTTCTGTCTACAATTCACAACCGCATCGTGCTTAGTCAACCAATCCATACCAAGGATCACATCAAACTCATCGAACGGCAGAAGCATCAAGTCAGCCCGAAAATAGTAACCCCGAATCATCAAAGGGCAATTCTTACAAATTTTATCAACTAAAATAGACTTGCCTAAGGAGTTCGATACTTTAATTACAAACTCTGTAGACTCGACATGTAAACTCTTTTTAAATACTAAATTCATACAGATAAATGAATGAGTTGATCCAGGATCTATCAACGCAACTATATCAGTATCAAAAAGAGAAAAAGTACCGGTAATAACGTTTGGTGATGATGCCTCCTCTCGTGCACGAATAGCATAAGCTCTGGCATGTGCTCGTGCCTCAGATCTCACAGTCGAATCTCTCGTAGCACCTCTGTTACCACTCATATTTCCAGTATTTTGGGGTGGTCTCCCTCTAGTAGTTGTGTTACTTACTTTCGCCGGTTGTTCTCTTTCAGCTGTAAACTTTTCTGGACAGTCCCGGAGATAATGATAAAGAGATCCACATTTAAAGCAAGCTCCACTCACTAATCTACATTCACCATAATGTTTCTTTTTGCAATTTTTACATTCAGGTCCAGCATTTCTAACGCTTCCCACACTGGCAACGGATGTCGCCTGAGGTTTAGAACTGAAATGTCTCGCATCTCTGTCTCTAATCGAAATTCCCACAGAAGTCATAGAACGAGGATGATATTCTCTAAATTTTTTTGATACTGACTGATGTGATTTGCCCGGAAATCTCTTTTGAGAATCTCTAACCTCAGAATAGGCTTTTCTTTTCTCTTTGCAAAGCTCTTCGGCTTTACAAGCTCGCTCAAACAAAACAACAAACTCTTTCAGCTCAAGAATTCCAACTAACACTCTGATTTCTTCAATCAATCCATCCTCGAATCTTTTACACATTATAGCTTCAGAAGAAACACATTCACGAGCATATTTGCTGAGTCGTACAAACTCTCTTTCATATTCTGTGACTAACATACAACCTTGCTTCAATTCAAGGAATTCTTTTCTTTTCTGATCGATAAACCTTTGACTGATGTATTTCTTTCTAAATTTAACTTGAAAGAAATCCCAAGTAACTCTTTCTCGCGGAACTACAGATATCAAGGTATTCCACCACTGATACGCGGTGTCTCTCAATAGTGATATAACACACTTTAAGCATTCTTCAGGTGTGTAAGATAATTTGTCGAATACCCTAATCGTGTTCTCAAGCCAAAACTCGGCTCTCTCAGGGTCATCATTAATAGTGGCTCTTAATTCGTCAGCTCCATGTTTCTGTATCTTATCGACAAGTTGTTTATTTAATCACAGAGGATCAATACCTTGAGAAATTACAAGGATCAGTTGGGAAACAGGTGGGCGTGGAGGTTGCTGAACAGCCGGGTTCGTACGAATGTACTGTGTGAACCACTCGTTCAATATCTGAAAGAAGTCTTCTTTAGCCTCACCCCCGTGACTACTCGTCACGGGTCTAGATTCAGAAGGCACTGTCCCTTAAGCGGGAGCTGGCGCGTTACTTACTATATCATCCGCTACAGCTCGTTCGGGATCCATTACTATATAAAAACACATTTTAAAACATCAAGAGTCATCACACTATCATAGTTTTATATATGGCATGTATAGCTAGACTCACATATGCTACATTAGTCTTAGAATCGACTAAACTATAGCTCTGATACCAACAAATGTAACACCCCTAACCCGTATCCGTCGCCGGAGTAGGGTTACGAGGTATTACCGATCAATACACATAATTTAACACACATAATTCATACATTTATGCATTCATATACAAATACCATTCAATACAATCATATTGTTCCTTATAAGAGCCATACGAGGCCTTAAACATGTTTTAGAAGTGATTCGAGACTAAACCGATAACATGTGAAAATTTTGGAAACTTAGAAAATTTTCAAAATTTCAAATATCACACGCCCGTGTGAATAAGCCGTGTGCCTCACACGGCTAGTAGACACTCCCGTGTCTTAGACCATGTGAAAATAGGGCATACATACTGACTTGTGTCTCACAGTCGAGGACACGCCCGTGTGCCAGACCGTGTGCTATTTAGGGGGTTATACTGACTTGTACCATACGGCCGGTCACACGCCCGTGTGTGAGGCCGTGTGGAGCATACTGACTTCAATTCCATTTCAACACCAGGGGACATACGGCCATGTAACATGACCATGTGTCACACATGCCCGTGTGAACAAAAATAGGCTATTTGCAATGCCATTTTGCCACCCTATTTTCACAAGCAAACATAAGCATAAATGGTATCATTTCATAACCCAATAGGAAACCATTCCATAACATTTCATACCTATATTATACCAATTCAATTTAGTACTCAAATGTCTTATTAACATCATGCATTATCCATTCATATGTCAAATGCATATCAAGACATTATTGGCACATTTTCATTCCATCTATTTCTTGTCAAAATATACCATAATTGGACACTTATACACAACCAAAACATAGTACCAAAATAAGCCAAATCACATTGCTTAAATCATACCCAAAATATACCAAAACCATGATATCAAGTAACACTATTTACCATATTTAAAACTAGCCTATACATGCCATATTTACATTTATCCACAAGTTCAAAAGTACCAATCAGAAATTGGATAGTCTGATGTCCAACTCCGACTTGTTCGAAATGAGCGAGCTAACGAACCTCTATAAAACATAGAAAAAGAAACAGAGTAAGCTTTATAGCTTAGTAAGCCCATATAATTTAGAATTAAACTTAACAATTCAATACAAATAATATAAGGTAAACTCCATAAAATTTCCAAATGCCTAACACAAGCATTCATCCATAGGTTAGTCATATTAATACATGAAATCATCTATTATCACAATTCAATACTCCATATATATATTGCATCCAAGATTTCATTCTCAATCATATAATCAATAATTCATTCAGTAACAATACTCATCCGTATAAACAGAATTTATGTCCGTTGAACCTATTAGAACTCCAAAGGATACTCGGGTGATAAACATCAGTAATCCGTCAATTCATTATCATTTCTGCTCTTTTGAGCCATGATTGGTAAGCTCCTCCTGAGCTGATGAGCAGTAAGCTCTATTGAGCTGAAATAGTAAGCTCATACGAGCTGAACAGTAAGCTCATACGAGCTGAAATGGTAAGCTGCAATGAGTTGAAAACAGTAAGCTCTTACGAGCTGATATATCAGTAAGCTCATACGAGCTGTGGTGAGTCCGCAACAAATGCAGGAGCTCGACCAAAACGGTAACCCTAGTGACATGTCACTCATATCCTACGAATTAATATGGTTCAAACGGGGCTCGATAACCAATAGATTATATCGATAAGGCATTCATATTATAAGTATATCAATTATTCAATCACATACATCCATTTCAAATATTTACCAATATATAAAATTTTGATTTTAATTATACGAACTTACCTCGTATCGCTCGAATAACAACTAACGGCTATTCGTCAATCTTTCCTTTTCCCCGATCTAAACCTTATCTCGGCTTATCTTGATCTATATATTATCAAATTCAGTACATTAAGTATTCAATCAATTCAATTTAGCCCTTAATACAATATTTTGTTAAATTTACACATTTACCCCTACACTTTTCACATTTTTACAATTTAGTGATTTTCACATAAAATTGCAAATTCATGCAATTTAGTACAATTTCATGCTATCCGAATTTCATAGGGGCTCCTATCAACCCATATCTTTCATCATTTCACACTTTTAACCACCAGATTTTACATTTTCACAATTTAATCCCTATTTTGCATTTTTATCAAAAATCACTTTACAAATCTAGTTTAACTATTAACAATTAATCAAAATCCATCATCAACCTTCAAATTACTCAAACATTCAACAATGGAAACATGATAAATCTTTATTAATTTCAAAATCTAGGGTACGGGCTAGCTAGTATACGAAGCAACAATCTCAAAAACGTAAAAATCATTATAAACGGATCAAAAACCGTACCTTAATTTCTCAAAATAGCTTGGCCGAATGAAGAAAGTAAAAATGGTGTTTTATTCACCCTAATTTCGGTTGATGATGATGAATGGAGAAAGAATTTGGTTTTGTTTTATTATAATTAACCTTAATTACCAATTTACCTTAATATCCTTTAAAAATATTATAAATTACACAATCTGCCATGCTATCATCATCCACTAACCTATAAATGGCCTATTTACCACTTAAGGACCTTTACTTTAAGGTTATATAGCTATTATACACTTTTAGCTAATAGAACACAAGTTTTACGCTTTACGCGATTTAGTCCTTTTTACCGAATTAAGCATTCAAACAGTAAAATTTCTTTACGAAACTTTCACACAATAATTCTATCATGCTGGAAAATTTAATAAAATAATAAAATAAATATTTTAACCTCAGATTTGTGGTCCCAAAACCACTGTTCCGAGTTAACCTAAAAACGGGTTGTTACAGATGCCCTGCTAGGTATAGATAAGATGCCTCCGACATTGACGGAGAAAGAGAAGAAGAGTAAAGATTGAAAGGCTTTAACGCAATTATATATTTATTTTTCAAATGAAATTCTACACGACGTGATGAGGAAGAAGATTGTCGCTGCATTATAGGCAAAGATGCAACAACTATGCATGTCGAAAACCCTAACTAGCAAGTTGCATTTGAAGCAGCTATTGAGATCGAAATACACTAAGAGGGGGTGAATTGGTGTTTATAAAGATTTTAAGGAAATGAAAAAAATCAAACGACTCAAGAAATTATAGTGGTTCGGCATCAATTGCCTAAATCCACTACCTTAGTTTTCCTCAACTAAGGATTTTCCAAATCCACTAGATTTAAACCTTTAAGGAAAAGGTTTAACCTTACAAATACCTATCATTTCAAAGGTAAGATAGAACCACTTCCCCTTAAGGTTTTCTACCCAAAACCTTAAGTAACACCTCACAAATGAGAGAAAAATAATGATGAATAAGATGATAAATCTAAAAGGTAGATAATCAACAATTAAGCACTCTTACACGAAGTTACAACACTTGAAAGAATATAGAAAACTTAACCACAAGTGTGTACAAAAAATATTTAGTAAAAGATTGAGAAATATTGGAAAATTGAGTTCTTGGAAGTTAGGCACTTGTTTCTTGTCTTTTATTGACTTCAATGGGGAGCCTTAACATTGTATTTAAGTCCTCTAACAACCTTGTGGACGTTTGTAACCGTTAGAAACAAATTAGAGTCATTGCAGCCATAAAAACTCGCATTAAATACAGTCTGTAGCTTCGTTGTACTGGTAGAAGGAATCTTGTATTGGTAGAAGTCTTTCCAAAATATGACTGTTGGGCTCGTTCTATCGATAGAAGTTCTCCTGTATCGATAGAACTTTGAGGGTTTCATTTGGTATCGGTAGAACCCATCAGAGTATCGATAGAAGTGTAGGGGAGGCTGAACTTTGGCTACTATTTTGACTTGTTTCGATAGAAATCCTCAAGGTAGTGGTAGAACTCTAGTGGTTTCAACCGGTATCAGTAGAACCTAGCAGAGTATCTGTAACATCCCAAAATTGGGCCTAGTAGAATTGGACCTATTGGGCCCATTGGACCTTGAGCGTAGAAGCGTTTTAAAATTTATGGGAATTTGAGAATGACATTATTTCAAGTTGGACTTATTAGGAAGGTGATTTTTGAAAGTTACGGGGTTCTATGAAGTCTCGGGGTTGAATTGGGCCCTAGTAAAAATTTGGTGTTTAAGCCTATTTAGGAGAAATAGTAAGTGACCTCAAAGCTTATGGAAATAAATGAGTAAATTGCTAGCATAATTGAACAATTTGTAAGAAGGTTATGGCGCCACATGAAGTACCTTGAGGGAAGAGGTTCAAATCCCATTGTGTGCAAATTTTGACTATTATTTTTGCATTCTTTCCCTAAGTGTCAGCCAAGCATGTAAATAAGGCAAGGTGGACTTTTTATTTTTGGCAAGATGGCTAAGGAAAATAGGAAAGGATGAAGGTGAGGAAAGAAATCAAGAGAAAGGGGAAAGTAAGGGGAACATGTGGCCCTTTTCAAAGGAAGTGTTATGGAAAGTGTGGTTGGCCAATTTTTGACCATTATGGTCATGAATGTGGACGGTTTTGTGGTAAAAGGGAGGTAGCCGAATTTTACTTGGTGTTTTGGTAAAACTATAGTGTTTATTTTGGTCAAAAATACCTTTGGCTTCAATAGTGTCATTTTCTCCAAATTGCTACTCTTTGTGAGTTTTAGTTTTTCTTCTTTATTTCTTCTTTGCCGAACCTCCTAGCACATTTGTGCAACATGTTCATCTCCTTTGATAGCCGAATCACCTAGCATCCATCCAACCTTCCATCCTTTTCTTTTAACCATTCATCTAATCTTTTCTCTTCTCTAAATCGACACCACCATAAAATCACATTTTCTTGTTTGATTATCCTCCATAGCCGAATATCAATATTCATTTTCTTTTATAACCGAACCTTCATCTCTTTTCTATCTTTTCTTCTCATCCGTATTTACACTCAATCCTTGATTAATCGATAAGTGTTCATCTCAACATTTCTTATTTTTTTTCTCTTAATACTAAATCTATGTTTTGGTTTGGGATGGTCATTTTGACCGAGACCATCACCTTATTCTCTCTCAAATGAGATTATTTTCCTTCTTCGTAGTGTTATAAAGGAAGGCCGAAACTTTGAATCTTCTGAAGTTATCGTACAATCGTTGGGAATCGATCCTAAAAATCTTCAAGGTAAAGGAGCACAAGTGATTTGTATTAACCAAATTATTATCGTCGACTCGTCAAGCAAGTGGGGTAAGAACGTTGTTATGAGATTTGTTTTTGCCAAAGGTGGGATAATTGCTAACAACTCTTTCGCTCACCAAATATTGTTAGGACGGGATTTCAGTAGTCAAAGGATAGTTTCGATTTTTGGTGCACTGAGGGAGATCACATTCGTGGTAAGTGGAGTTAGCCTAATAAAGTGTTTCTAGTTACGATTATCATAGTTGAGACTAATCTTCTATCAATTATCATTATAGGTGTTGAAACGGTAAAAAGCACAACCCATAATCAAGGTGTGTAATCCTGTACCCTTCCGAATACACGTTGAAATGGTGTGTGTTCTCACATCTCTCTGATGGTTTGCATGAAATATTCTGTGATTCGGTCGAAATACCGAAGAAAATCAAAAATTGGCATCCGTGACCACTCGGGCTTTCGTATGTTTGTAGTGATAACCATAGTTTGCAATGAAACAGTTTGGTCAGCAGTAGTGATGTGATTTTGGAAAAATCACGAAAAATAAGATAAAGGGAATTAAAAAGTGAATAAGATATCGAATTAAAGATTACTGTGTCTATTTTCATATGAAAGAAACAGAGTAGGAAGAAAATTTTATATTCAGTGATATGTTAATTTTAGTGAGACTGGTTCTGATGGACTTTGTGGTTCCCTATTCTGTCTTGGAAAAATTGGTTAAAATTGTGCAAAGTGAATTATGAGTTATAAGTTATATGTATGGATTCCTTAGAGAATCTATTTTTAATAGAAATAAGTGGGAGCAACATATGAAAACTGTACAGTGAGATATTTGAATTTCGGTTAAGAGAGGGCAGAATCGTTGGACAGTGAAACAAGGGAAACTTTAAGGAATAAGCCGTACTAAATGGTTAAGCCAAAAATTTTGGAAAAATAGTAGTAAGAAGATATATGAGCCTAGTTTTAAGGAAAATTTACTGATTTAGATTTCGAGATTCTTAACTTGAGTTATAGTCAATTTAGTCAGTACGACGCAGATGTGATATATTGCTTAATGGGCCGATCTGATATATTGCTAAATGGGCCGATCTGATATATAGCTTAATGGGCCGATTTGATATAATGCCCTAATGGACCGATTTTGTAAAGTGTTAATGGGCCAAATTGTTTGTAATAAATCTCTGAGTTATTAATTATCGTGGTTATATTGTAAATATTATGATTTACGATGTATGTTGCATTTACATAAGTTGCATAGGATTGGGATATTGATGATCGGGGAAGTGAAATTTGGTGGCTCTGCCATATATTCTGGTGACTTTGTCACATTTTGTCTAGTGGCTAAGCCACGTATATTCTGTTATTCTGGTGGCTTGACCATAATTCGGATATATTATAAATGGCTAAATGCCTGCGATTGGTGTGTTGGCGGGGTGGGTTGACAAAAGATCCCCACAGGTGTGATGGATGGTACGGGTGGTGTGTAGCGGATGGATTATTAGGTTGGTTTGGGATTGCATACATTCATACATTTGCTTCATTTTAAGAACTGTATGTTAAATGGGCTTAAGCCCAAGATATTGCTAATGGGTTCAGGCCCAGTGGATGACGGTAAGGGGATTATACAATGAGTTCTTGTAACTCACCCCCCTTTTTCTTAACCCTTGTAGGTAATGCTCCGTGACGAGGACTTGGGGCCATGGATGACTCGGTGCAGGCCATACTTCAGAAATGGTGTTTATTTTGAACTTTAGATTTTTATTTCCGTTCACTTTACTATTTTGGTTTTTATGATGTAATAAGGCCTCTGGAGTATTTATTTTTGCTTTATGTTGACGTACTTTAATTTTGCTTGAATTGTTTTTAAATGGGAATTTTTCTAAAAACTTAAATAAAGATTGTCCAAAATTGATTAACAAAAGGATTTCATAACAAACTTTTACAAATAATTTTAACTCGGATTTTCTTTAAATTTTATCAATGACATTTTCAAAAGTCACGATTTTAAAAGATTACTAGTTCGATTATCGATTTATCAAACAACCTCTCAAAAATACTTGTATTTTATCTACGTTTCCGCAACGTTTTCAAAATGCTTCTGCAACTCTATTTATAAACGTCACATTTTCGTAAATTGTTTATTTCAAATATGCTTCCGCAAACGAAAAGGTTTTTTAAAGATAATTACGTTTTCAAGTAGACATCAATTGCTTAAGTGTTTTGGGTTTTAACAAAGGGGCTGTATTTCTCAAGCAAGTTTTTACTTCTATGTGACACACCAGATTTGGCCCTAACTTCTAGGCCGAATTTGGGGTGTTACATTTTATGGTATCAAAGCCAGGTTACAAAACTCGGCTGTGGTTTGGGTTCAAAAGTGTTTTCAAAGCCGTTTAAAATTTTAATTTATAAATGTATGTTCTAAAGGAAGTATGGCACCACGGGTATCCGACACCAAGTCAAGTAAGTTTATATTTTTATTTTATAATTAGTATGGTATGACTATAGAAATACTTTAGAACTATTAGCTATAGGAGCTAAGACTTTAGAGACTGAGACATTATGAAATTTGACCTGCGAAAACAACTCTTATACCCGTTTTTCATAAGACATTGTTTAATAAACATTGGAACTATAGACTGATTCATAAGGCTTTTAATCAAGATTAAATCGACTTAGTGAACATGAGCGCTAGAAGACGTGGGCGCAGTAGACGTAGAGGTGGTAGAGGCTGAGGTGCTAGGGCTAGATTGTAACATCCCCAAACCCGGCCTATTCACTACGACCGAATCTGGTTATGTTAGTGAAAATATGTTTCCTTACTTAGAATTTAAAACATGAAAGTTTATTATCTTCGGTAAAGTCATGTCCATTTAAAATTATTAAATAATATATACTTGGGATGAATTAAAACTTTATTATAATTTACTAAAATATAACTCTTTTGTAAAAATATTGCTAAATACGTCATAACCTTTAACAACTATAAATAGCGTACTTTAATCAAAAGTGACCCTTATTACATCAAATAAATAAACCAAGTACTTTGAATTAAAAAGCTTCAAATAAAAATATTCAAAACGTCTACTTCTGCATGAAAATCTGTTTCTGCATGGGCCACCTTGTATCCACTCCAACCCGTCCACTAGTCACGACTCACCTGCGATGATTAAAAAGTTGGGTGAGTCATACAGACTCAGTGTGTAATTAAACCACTGATATCCACCCACATGCTAGCCACAAATCAACCCAAATATCAAATGCAACATATAAATATAATCATTTAAACATTACCACAATCTGGGCTTGGCCCACATTCAAATCACATCACATACTGGGCTAGGCCCATTTCTCAATAAACCACATATCAACTGGGCTTGGCCCATTTCCACGTATGTTCCCAAAACATACCTATCCACATGTCATATTGGGCTTGGCCCATTCCATATTATCACAAAAATAATGCAACATGATTCCCAACCCAACCTAGGGTCCATCCGCTACACACCCCCTTATCCAAATTTACCACACACCGGGGACTATCGAGTCACCCTCTCCTTTTCCCTCCAAAAAGGCAACCAATGCCATCCACGATGTAGCGTATAGCTAACATCAAACCACGATGGAGCACACAGCAATCCATCAAGCCACGATATGGCATAAAGCTCATATCAACCAAGGTAACCACGCGAACTAAATCGCAAAGATCCACAACGCGACCTCAGTCAGCGCCAATCCACGATGTAGCACAAAGTCGACATCAACCACGTACTCAAGTACACCCGCACCTTCTTTTCATAAACCCACCCATGCACATGCAACATAAAATAATGCCATGATAATGCATGTACATGTTATTTAGCGTATTATCACATATTCACATCAATAATCACACTTCATCGATTCGATACTTAATGGATTATCGACATACCCCTTGAGGGTATCCATCTCATAACTTTTACTGCACTTGTTAGTACACAATCAACACATACGGATATAGCAAAAACCCGGAAAACGGTGGGTTAGTTACACACCTTATTACTAGGAGTTCTAGACTCTCGATCCTCGACGCTATCGTCTCCAGCGAAACTACGACTTTTTGCCTAACGCTTCTTCTTTGTTGGCCCACACCACGTGGCCAATCTCAACAGCAATAAACGGATCTCTTCTTGAACTTTGGGATGGGGACTTTCCTTGCCCACCTTGACCGGTACTCGAACCCACGTCCATCGTAATCACTTAATTAGAACCCTTTGGTTAAACACCATAATACAAAATCTCAAGCGAACAACTACAATTTAACTACTTACCAAACGATCTTAAATCTCAAAGGCTCCTCTGTACTTTTGTCGACTTGCCCTTGATGAGTCCAAACAATTCAAGACCTTCCTTTAGACTCCTTGGCGCCGGCTACAAGCTCAATGTCGACAACACTACACCTCACCATTCGGCTTCCAACTTGATAAAGTAGGAGAGATGGAGGGCTAAGGATTTCGGCTATCAAGGGGCTAAAAGAAAATAAAAGAAATACTTGGCTACAAGGCCAAAGGAGAAATCGGCACACCAAGAGGAAGAGGCAAAAGACTTGATGAACAACTAGCACTCCCCCCTCCCCTATTTATAGTATTCGGCCAACCCCCCTTGAAGTCTCCAAAATTTGGCCAACACCTCACTAATTTAATCCCACTTGAACACTTCCCTAATAATCCAATAATAATTCTTTTAATCTTCATAATATCCTTGATTATCTCCTATAATAATCCTAAAAAAAAACTCTTAATATTAACCAAATAAAAATCCAATAATAATGCTCATATTATCCCATTATTATTTAAAAAATAATAATAATAATAGGTCCACTTAATCTAATTAATAAATAATAATAAAAAAACATATTATCCTCTTCCAAAAAGAGTCTTCTAGCCGTCCAACACTTCAATTTGCTGCCCAAAAAGAAATAAAATTCAAACTCCAAAATGCAGCTTCCTTGGCTCGAACCTGGGACCAAGTCGCTCTCCTTTCCCCAACGCCTGTGCCACTCGGCCACCTGATTTTATGCTAGAAACCCCAAAGATTTTATTTTTAAGGCCTTCATACTACACCATATCCGCATAAAATAAAACATGCCAAAAGTTGCTTCCACTTTCTCGATCCCGCGACCGCACAAAGCCCCTTCTCAAGTAACGCCTTAGCCACTCCGCCCACCTGCCTTTCATGTCCATAAGCCACACCATTTAATTTTTAAACCCTTCCTACGTCAGCCCATAACCGCATATAAAATAAAACACCAAAATGCCGCTTCTACCACTCGAACCAGCTCCCTCACCCTCCTCCAGCGCCTAAGTGGCGTACGGGCACCACTTTGCCAATGCCTTTCTTGTGCCTTAAACTCCACAAAATTATTTTAAGGCCTTCTTGCCCTATTTCCCCTTTTTACACTAAAATTCAAAAATTTCCTAAGTCATCCCTTGCCTTCTAGGGTTCTCCAAACCCCTCAAAATTCCTCCAACATGACCCTAAGCCTACTAAACACTCGAGTTATGCTCCAAACGCATAACCCCTAAACCAGGGTGTTACATAGATCTTCAACATCGGGGCGTATGCCCGAAAGGGAGGCGCCGACATCGCCAGTGGTTGAGACAGGATCTCATGATCGAGCTGGGGTTGATGAGCTAACTCAGATAGTTAAGGAAGTATTGGAGGAGGTTAAAGGAATCGGTGAAGCACTTCGAGTTAGGTCTGTGAGCTGTAAGAAGAAATTAGATCGCCGTTCTTTTGGGTCGCAGTCTCATTCTGTAAAGCATGTCAAGGCACGACCAAACTTTTCGGCTTGTGATTTTTACAAGAGGCGTCATCCGGGAGAATGCTGGAGGAGGTCAGGAGCATGCTTGAGATGCAGGTCTAAGGAGCATAAGGCTCGGGATGGTTTCATCACCATCAAGTCAGGTATGTTTTGGTTGGACGTGATGATTGAATATAGAAAATTCTATTTATAAGTGGTAGATAACTGTTTGCTTCTGTGGTTAGATGTTTGGTTGCGTGAAAGAGGATTCAAGATTATGTTAAAAGTACATTGGTGTTATTAAGATCAGAGTGCGCAGCGAAAGCATAGTGGTACGATTTAAGCGGTGCGGTTAGTAGTTGGTTGGAAATTTCGAGGACGAAATTTCTTTAAGGGGGTAGAATTGTAACATCCCAAAATTGGGCCTAGTAGAATTGGACCTATTGGGCCCATTGGACCTTGAGCATAGAAGCATTTTAAAATTTATGGGAATTTAAGAACGACATTATTTTAAGTTGGACTTATTAGGAAGGTGATTTTGGAAAGTTACGGGGTTCTATGAAGGCTTGGGGTTGAATTGGGCCCTAGTAAAAAATTGGTGTTTAAGCCTATTTAGGAGAAATAGTAAGTGACCTCAAAGCTTATGGAAATAAATGAGTAAATTGCTAGCATAATTGAACAATTGGTAAGAAGGTTATGGCGCCACATGAAGTACCTTGAGGGAAGAGGTTCAAATCCCATTGTGTGCAAATTTTGACTATTATTTTTGCATTCTTTCCCTAAGTGTCGGCCAAGCATGTAAATAAGGCAAGGTGGACTTTTTATTTTTGGCAAGATGGCTAAGGAAAATAGGAAAGGATGAATGTGAGGAAAGAAATCAAGAGAAAGGGGAAAGTAAGGGGAACATGTGGCCTTTTTCAAGGGAAGTGTTATGGAAAGTGTGGTTGGCCAATTTTTGACCATTATGGTCATGAATGTGGATGGTTTTGTGGTAAAAGGGAGGTAGCCGAATTTTACTTGGTGTTTTGGTAAAATTATAGTGTTTGTTTTGGTCAAAAATACCTTTGGCTTCAATAGTGTCATTTTCTCCAAATTGCTACTCTTTGTGAGTTTTAGTTTTTCTTCTTTCTTTCTTCTTTGCCGAAACCTCCTAGCACATTTGTGCAACATGTTCATCTCCCTTTGATAGCCGAATCACCTAGCAGCCATCCAACCTTCCATCCTTTTCTTTTAACCATTCCTCTAATCTTTTCTCTTCTCTAAATCGACACCACCATAAAATCACATTTTCTTGTTTGATTATCCTCCATAGCCGAATATCAATATTCATTTTCTTCTATAACCGAACCTTCATCTCTTTTCTATCTTTTCTTCTCATCCGTATTTACACTCAATCCTTGATTAATCGGTAAGTGTTCATCTCAACATTTCTTATTTTTTTTCTTTTAATACCGAATCTATGTTTTGGTTTGGGATGGTCATTTTGACCGAGACCATCACCTTATTCTCTCTCAAACGAGATTATTTTCCTTCTTCGTAGTGATATAGTGGAAGGTCGAAACTTTGAATCTTCCAAAATTATCGTACAATCATTGGGAATCGGTCCTAAAAATCTTCAATGTAACACCCCAAACCCGGCCTACATAGTACGACCGGATCTGGTATGTCACAAGGAAAGGTAGTAAAAAAAATTCGCGATCGTTTAAAAATTTCGAGTTTTGATTATCAGTAGTTTGTGAACCGTTCATTAATATTTTGGAAAACAGTTATTTGTGTTTTTAGGAAAACTCCGTATTGATCATTTAATCATAGATAATAACCGCATTAAAACAAAAACCAAATTAAAATCCAAGTGGCCTTATTACATAACATAATCCCGAATTAAAATGAAATTTAAAAGAAAATAACAGTTAGTTTACTAAAGTGACGACGTATGGCCACCACATAGTCCACCTCGGCTCCAAATCCTCAAGATAGGGGTTACCTGCAAAAGTTAAAGAAGAGGGGGTGAGTCACCGAGACTCAGTGTGTAAATCCCCATTAAGCGAAATCTGGGCCTTAAGCCCACAGATGCACATTGGGCCTTAGCCCATTCAATATAGCGTATATCACATGTATGCAATGCAGCCCAGCCCAACCTAATTTTCCATCCTCTACACGCCACCCGTACCAGCCCAATACACCGTGGGGATTTCTACAATCAACCCTCCATCCGCTACACACCTCATGTGTGGCACCAAGCCACTCGTGGTTCTAGACCACTGTGATACTAGATCACCATGACAAAGTCACTATTATCATGCGTGGGGCCAACCCACCGTGGTATCAAACCACCGTGACAATCCCTGAAGAATATATGTGGGGTCAACCCACTGTGGTACCAAACCACTGGGACGGGTCACTAAATCATCATATATATACGTGGTATTAAACCACCGTGGCACTAAGCCACCGAGACATGGTCACTAAATCAGTTATATGTGGGGCCAACCCACTCGTGGTACCAAACCACCGTGACAGTCTCAAATACTTCCCCTTTCGCATCATATTCCAAACCCATGCAATATGACATAATAATTCGTGTATGCAGTATGTCATGTATGCAAAACATATATCAAATATAACATATAACATGGATTACCATCATAATCAGATAAATGGAATACAACATAATCAAGCTAATCAACCTCTAAGGGTATAACAGTAATTTTACCTACCAAGGGTATTCTCGTAATTTACCTATCGAGGGTATTTTAGTAATTTCGCACCTGCAATGGCCTTTTCGAAGGCCTAATGTCGCCCCGAGCGACTCGGCTACCACTTTCAATCGTTACCGGACTATTGGGCCTAAAACTCGATTTTGGCCCATTCGGGCCCACACGCTCGTGTGGCCCAACTAGCACAAATTTAGCCACAGATATGAGATTCACCTAGTCCAGTCTACTATATACTACGCAATCCTACAATCTACTCATATGGGCCTACGGGCCCATTGGGCCCACTCGGCCCCTATCGGCCCAAACAAAGTCAACCCACAAGAATACTAACGATGGCCTCAACTATCGCGTCGAAGCCCCCACACGTGCGCTTGCACGCTCGTGTGGCTACTATCACCGTGTGACCGGCATTTCGGCATTTTCCGCTCTACAACTAGAGTAGAGAGAATACACACCTGATAGGAGTCTGAAGCTTATCCGCGCTCCGAATGCTCCTATGCCCAACGCCAACCAGGTATGCCCCCTCTCCCATCATAGATAGCTCTATATATAGCCAGCTTCTCACCTTCCTTCTTTGTATCTTTCCGATGTGGGATCCCTCCGCTGGCAGAGTTTAAATCCAACTCAAACTCTGGCCGTCCAATCCGCAAAATAAATACTCCTTTACTAATCCCGAGACTTGAACCTCAGACCTCTTGCCAGCTGTAACGCCACCTTGCCACTAGGCCACAAGCTCCTCTTGTGTCTTAAAACATGCCCAACTAAAGATAAGTCTATGGCCAAGGTCAAAATCCATTTAATAAAATAATCTAAAAGAAATGCAAGTACCAAGACTTGAACCTTGGACCTCCTTCCTTCCTTGTGGCGTCACCCCCTTGTCTCTTATGTGGCGTCACTTTGCCACTACACCATACACTCCACTTGTGTCATTTCCTCCACATTTTATTCTTAAAGCCTACCTACTAACTCCCAGGGTTTTTTCCACCTAAAACCAAAATTTCTCCTAAGCCCAAGTTTGATCCCGGGACTTCATAGAAGCCCCCTAACCTTCCAAAATCACTCACCTAATAGGTCCAACTTGCACTAATTCCAATCTCTTGATCTCAAAAATTTTAAACGCTACTACGCTCAAGGCCTATTGGGCCCAATCCTACTAGGCCCAATTTCAGGATGTTACATTCAAGGTAAAGGAGCACAAGGGATTTGTATTAACCAAATCATTATCATCAACTCATCAAGCAAGTGGGGTAAGAACGTTGTTATGAGATTTGTTTTGGCCAAAGGTGGGATAATTGCTAACAACTCTTTCGCTCACCAAATATTGTTAGGACGGGATTTCAGTAGTCAAAGGATAGTATCGATTTTTGGTGCACTGAGGGAGATCACATTTGTGGTAAGTGGAGTTAGCCTAATAAAGTGTTTCTAGTTACGATTATCAAAGTTGAGACTAATCTTCTATCAATTATCATTATAGGTGTTGAAACGGTAAAAAGCACAACCCGTAATCAAGGTGTGTAATCACGTACCCTTCTGAATACATGTTGAAATGGTGTGTGTTCTCACATCTATCTGATGATTTGCATGAAATATTCTATGATTCGGTCGAAATACCAAAGAAAACCAAAAATCGGCATCCGTGACCACTCGGGCTTGCGTTTGTTTGTAGTGATAACCATAGTTTGCAATGAAACAGTTTGGTCAGCAGCAGTGACGTGATTTTGGAAAAATCACGAAAAATAGGATAAAGGGAATTAAAAAGTGAATAAGATATCGAATTAAATATTATTGTGTCTATTTTCATATGAAAGAAACGGAGTAGGAAGAAAAATTTTATATTCAGTGATATGTTAATTTTAGTGAGACTGGTTCTGATGGACTTCGTGGTTCCCTGTTCTGTCTTGGAAAAATTGGTTAAAATTGTGCAAAGTGAATTATGAGTTATAAGTTATATTTATGGGTTCCTTAGAGAATATATTTTCAATATAAAT
Source organism: Gossypium sturtianum (assembly GCA_025698515.1). NCBI lineage: Eukaryota > Viridiplantae > Streptophyta > Magnoliopsida > Malvales > Malvaceae > Gossypium > Gossypium sturtianum. The sequence continues at coordinate 104,973,385 of CM046950.1, forward strand.
AAGTGGGAGCAACATATGAAAACTGTACAGTGAGATATTTGAATTTCGGTTAAGAGAGGTAAGAATCATTGGACAGTGAAACAAGGGAAAATTTAAGGAATAAACTGTACTAAATGGTTAAGCCAAAAATTTTGGAAAAATAGTAGTAAGAAGATATATGAGTCTAGTTTCAAGGAAAATTTACGGATTTAGATTTTGAGATTCCTAACTCTAGTTATAGTCAATTTAGTCAGTACGACACAGATGGACAGTTTCGATTTTTATGCCCCACATTAGTAGTTAAGTCTAGGTTGCAGAATTACCATAATACCCTTAGAGGGTAAATTACCAAAATATCCTTGGATTGCGAGATTACCAAATTACCCTTAGTGGGTAAGATTATCGAATTACGAAAATGCCCCTAATGGGCCGATCTGATGTATTGTTAATGGGCCGATTTGTTATAATGCCTTAACGGGTCGATTTGTTATATTGCCTTAATGGGCCGAATTGTTATATTGCCTTAATGGGCTGATTTGTTATATTGCCTTAACGGGCCGATTTGATATATTGCCTTAATAGGCCGATTTGATATATAGCCATAATGGGCCGATTTGATATATTGCTTAATGGGTCGATCTGATATATTGCTAAATGGGCCGATCTGATATATGGCTTAATGGGCCGATTTGATATAATGCCCTAATGGGCCGATTTTGTAAAGTGTTAATGGGCCAAATTGTTTGTAATAAATCTCGATTTATTAATTATCGTGGTTTATATTGTAAATATTATGATTTACGATGTATGTTGCATTTACATAAGTTGCATGGGATTGGGATATTGATGATTGGGGAAGTGAAATTTGGTGGCTCACCACATATTCTCGTGACTCACACATTTTGTCCGGTGGCTAAGCCACGATATTCTCGTTATTCTGGTGGCTTGACCACAATTCGGATATATTATAAATGGCTAAATGCCTGCGATTGGTGTGTTGGCGGGGTGGGTTGACAAAAGATCCCCACAGGTGTGATGGATGGTACGGGTGGTGTGTAGAGGATGGATTATTAGGTTGGTTTGGGATTGCATACATTCATACATTTGCTTCATTTTAAGAACTGTATGTTAAATGGGCTTAAGCCCAAGATATTGCTAATGGGTTCAAGCCCAGTGGATGACGGTAAGGGGATTATACACTGAGTTCTTGTAACTCACCCCCCTTTTTCTTAACCCTTGTAGGTAATGCTCCGTGACGAGAACTTGGGGCCATGGATGACTCGGTGGAGGCCATACTTCAGAAATGGTGTTTATTTTGAACTTTAAATTTCTATTTCCGTTCACTTTACTATTTTGGTTTTTATGATGTATTAAGGCCTCTGGAGTATTTATTTTTGCTTTATGTTGACGTACTTTAATTTTGCTTGAATTGTTTTTAAATGGGAATTTTTCTAAAAACTTAAATAAAGATTTTCCAAAATTGATTAACAAAAGGATTTCATAACAAACTTTTACAAATAATTTTAACTCGGATTTTCTTTAAATTTTATCAATGACATTTTCAAAAGTCACGGTTTTAAAAGATTACTAGTTCGATTATCGATTTATCAAACAACCTCTCAAAAATACTTGTATTTTATCTACATTTCTGCAACGTTTTCAAAATGCTTCTGCAACTCTATTTATAAACGTCAAATTTTCGTAAATTGTTTATTTCAAATATGCTTCTGCAAATGAAAAGGTTTTTTAAAGATAATTACGTTTTCAAGTAGACATCAATTGCTTAAGTGTTTTGGGTTTTAACAAAGAGGCTGTATTTCTCAAGCAAGTTTTTACTTCCATGTGACACACCAGATTTGGGCCTAACTTCTAGGCCGGGTTTGGGGTGTTACAGTATCGATAGAAGTGTAGGAGGGGCTAAACTTTGGCTACTGTTTTGACTTGTTTCAGTAGAAGTCCTCAAGGTATCAGTATAACTCTGGTTGTATCAATAGATCAGACCAGGGTATCGATAGATCTTCCGGGCAAAAACTACCTTGCACACTGGAGTGCGTTCTACCGATAGAAGTCTGGGTTGTATCGGTAGAACCCAGAGTTGTCTCGGTAGAACTACCAGTTCTATCGGTAGAATTCTGTAGCTTTTTCAAGATATTTTCATCTTGAGTTCTACCGATACTTGTCCACCTAAGTATCGATAAAAGTCCTTCAGACATCAAAAACTCGTTAAAAGATAAGTTAGTTCAAGGCTTTTTAACAATTTATTTTGTCCAACACTTTGAAAATAATTTTAAGGACTTATAAACAATTTTTGCAAATTTAAGTAGGGAATTTTTAATATACTTTTTTTATATCAAAATACTTGAAAACTAGAGCTAACAATGTAACACCCCTAACCCGTATCCATCGTCGAAATAGGGTTATGGAGCATTACCGAAATTTTTTAACTTAAAACCCATTATAACTGTTTCAATAAAACACATCATAGCTCAATCAAATACATGCATAACGTCCCTTTTTCGAGCCCTTGAGGCCTTAGAAACACTTTATAAATGATTCAGGACTAAATCGGAAACAATCAAAAAGTTTAGTAAAAAGTCAAAAAATTTGAACTGCAGGGGTTACATGGCTGAGACACGCCCGTGTCTCAGGCCGTGTGGGTATTCGAAATAGGGACAAATGGCCGTGTTCGTGCCTGTGTAACTCTCTGATTTGGGTCACACGGCCAAGCCACACGCCCATGTGCCAGGCCGTGTAACTCTCGAAATGCAACCTTTAAAAACCTACAGGGGACACACGACCGTGTCACATGACCATGTGTCACACACGACTGAGACACACACCCGTGTCTTAGGCTGTGTGTACAAGAAATAGGCCATTTTCTATCCATTTCTCTCACCCAAAACATGTTCATACATACAATTCATTTGCACCTATTTTAAGCATTCAAAAATGTACCTAAAACATGCATATTAAAGCTCGATCAATATGGTATTTATCCATACAACCAATATGTCCAAAAGGCACCTCAAAAGCAAGCACTCAACTTAACAACACATATGTATAATTGATCACCTTGCTACCATTTTAAAACATATCATACTTAACTTATACCATGTCATTAGAACTTATTTGAACCATTGTTTTCATGCATCCCAAATACACATATATTTAACTTATATATATTAGACCATATTTCATCCATATTTATTTAGCTTAATTCCATACCATGTTATACCATAATTGACCACAAGCCAAATTCACATTCAAACATACCAAATGGGTCATAATTCAACCAATTATACTTGACTAAATTTCATATCAAATCATGCCCTAAATGATCATTTTGCAAACATGCCAACACTTACCACTTTGGCCATAAAAACCATGCATCAATTTGATCATATAAACACCAACCATTAAGCATCAAGGTGCCAAAAGCACACCAACCATCAAAGCATCAAAATAACATAATTTTCACAAATTCAAAGCAATATTACTTGCCTTTATCATTAACTAAACATTAGACATAGTCCACTTATACATGCCATTATAACCATGACCAAAGCATCAAAATCTATCGATAAAATCAATGGATAGTGTGATGGATCTCTGGCTAGCTTCCAACCCAATCGAGCTTCCAATAATCTGTAAAGTAAAGGAAAAATAACTACGTAAGCAATGAATGCTTAGTAAGCTCGTATAAACTTAAACATAGCATTCTATTTCAATAATGAACATTATAGGTTAAATATAAACCTATACCAATGCCTCAATATTTATCGAACCATAATCATCAACTCACAATGGAATAAGTCTATCAACACCATATATATATTTATCATTCCTAGCATAGTAGGATTTCATAAGACTTTGAACCCTTCCATTTACTTACTTTAACTTAAATAACAACATCAATTCATTAATTAGCATATTTGTTCATTAGTTAGGTATATTCATCCATAACATACGTAAACTTCTCACATACAAGTACATCTTTCAACTCATCATTCCCTTTTACTTCATCATATTTCATTTCAACTATGAACTTACCAATTTCATTACCTTTTCATACCCGTTTCCTTTGCATAATACAATACATAAGCATAACATCAACCATGACTATGAGCTAGTGCAGTTAACATAGCTCTTTTGAAATCAACTACATGATAAACCATGTCATAAGAAATTACATACTTTTAATTTATACCACCCTTTTCATGTACATAAGCATATTACCAATTAAACACTTACCGTTTCAATGTATTTCATTAAGACTAAGCATGATATAATCCAATCATAAGCTTGACACAAGCCTAACCATCATCCACAACTCATGTTAGAGCACCAACTCATAAATCAATTGAAATAATATAAAGTAAGTGACATACATGAACAACATCATTTGAAATCTTCAATTTCATGAGCGTAAACATTCTTTCATTGAATGTTACCTTTTCATTCCTTTTCATAAATTCATGACATAAGTCATTTGAATACTTACCGTTCCTTCCCATTTTATGCCCATTGAACCACTTAGAATAATACCGGATATGCGGGAAAGCTCACACAAAGTGTGCTAAACATATAGTCGTAGCTCACACAAGCTGTCGGTCGGAATGTAAGCTACACGATGCTGCTCACACAAGTTGTCGAGTATCCGTAACTATGCTGGACCTCAGCCATCGGTAGGACATTCAAGACCAGCACCCGAAACATGGCAACCTGGGTTTGCTCACACAAGCTGTCGGTCAGAACGTAGCTACACGGTGCTTCTCACACAAGCTATCAAGTACCCACAAAACATGCCGAAACTCAGCCACCAGTAGGACATTTAGGACCAGCACCCAAAACATGGTAACCCTAATGACATGTCATTTGTATCCTATATATTCCTAAGGTTCAAACGGGGCTCGATAGTCGTCGTATGTCGTTGAATTTTTATCGTCTCTTTACTCGATAAATTGTATAATAGCATATATATATTTATTCAATTACAATAGAATCACATACTAACATTCAATTAATCAACATTATACAATATTCAGTTCATACGAACTTATCTGGCTAAATTGCAGAAATGTCAAAGTACATGGGCATTTTGGTAATTTTCCATTCTCCTCTATTTCTCACCCGATCTTGATCTAAATTAATAATTTCATTCAATATATTAATTTAGATAGTAAAACAATTTATTTTATGCAATTTAGTCATTTTGACATTTTTACAAAATTGCCCCTAACATTTTACTTTTATTCAATTTAGTCCATGAGCCTAAAATATGCAAATTAACCATTTTTAATGCCAATTCACACCATCCGAATATTCATGGCACACAAAATAGCCCACCTTTGTAATAATTTCACATCAAATCCCTGTATTTTTACTATTTCAATAATTTAGTCCCTAATCAGTAAATTCATCAAATATCACTTAACAAAATACTTTTAAATACCAACTAACAGTTCAAATTCATCTTTTAATATCTAAAATCACAAGGTTAATCAATGGAAACATTCACAATCTTTAACAGTTTCAAAATCAAAGGTACGGGTTAGCTAGAGTTAGTTGTAACGATCTCAAAAACATAAAAATTATTAAAAACGAGCAAGAATTGCTTACCATGCATGAGGAAATCACCATGGCCGAACCTAGATTAAGGTTTTCCATGGACATTCGGTTGTTTAAGATGAAAAAAAAAAAGATGATACTAAATTAGCCTTTTCTTTTAATTTAATTTAATTTAATTATAAAATTACCATTTTGTCCATTTAAAAATCATCCAAATTTCATGCTTTTAGTTGCCCAAAACCGTCCACTAAATTCTTAAATGCTCTAATTACAATTTAAGTCCCTTTTCCTTTATTCAATAAACCATTTAATCACTCAAATCAAATAGTGATCAAATTTTACTTCTTTTAAAATTTAGTCCTTTTTAATTAATTAACTATCGAAACGTTAAAATATTTCAACGAAACTTTAATACCACCTTAATGACACTCTGTAAATATTTATAAAAATATTTACGACTCAGTTTATAGAAACGAGGTCCCGATACCTCATTTTCTAAAACCACTTGACCTTAGGGTCTTACCACTTGAACTTAATTAATCATTCAAATAGCCTAAATTACCATATCAAAAATCTTTTCAAAACCATAATCGACTTGTAAATATTAAATAATAATATTTACGAACTTACTCGTCGAACTTGGTGGCCCTAAAACCACTGTTTCTGACACCACTAAAAAACGGTTGTTACAAACAATCTTCCTATTTTTTATATAACAAAAACATTTTGAAAAATTTGCTAACTCCCCCTATCTTAAACATTATTTTAAAAATATGCTCCCTATTTGAAAAATATATTTTAGACATCATTTCATTTAAATTTCCAACTTAAAGAATTTGGCTTTAAGATTTAGTTGAAAATTATATTGTGCAAATTTTGCATTTTTCTCCCCTTTTTTTGTAATATCAAAAAGAATGTATGCTTGAAAAACTAGGGGAATAAGTGCACAATACATTTGAAATAAAAGAAAAACAAGCAATGGCAATACATTTGAAATAAAAGCATCCATATGTACTACCGAAACAACTAAGTAGAAAATGAAAAAAAAAATATATGGAAAAAAAGTACAAAAACAAATAGATAACATTTGTAAAACCATATAATACCATGCTTAAACAAATATCTACAAGAAAATCAAGTAAAAATATGCTTGAAAGCAATCAAAAAGTGGAAAATACATTTACTATCATACTTAAATTTCGATCTATGATTTAAAATACTATCCAACTTAATCATATCACATATTAACAATATTTCAAACATGCGAGAATAAAGAGAAATAAGGAATTTACAAGTTTACAAATATAATCAAGTAATATACACAAAGCATGTATAAAACAAAACAAGTGTCAAAGAATGTCAAAAAGATTATACAAAAAGCTTATGAAGGCATGTTCATTGGTCCTAACTCTTCCCTAATTATCCAAAATCTCTCCTTATCTAAAAGCTTTTTAAAAATATCAGCTTGTTGATGCAAAGTATCTACAAACTCTAGAACTATGTCACCTCTTTGCACCTTATCTCTAATGAAATGGTGTCTTATCTCTATGTGCTTCGTTCTAGAGTGTTGGATGGGATTTTTGGTTAATCAAATAATACTAGTGTTATCACACCTTATAGGAATGTGATCTATATCAATTCCATAGTCAACTAATTATTGCTTCATCCAAAAAATTTGAGCACCACAACTTCCTACGGCAACATATTCTGCTTCGGTTGTGGATAAAGTTATAATATTTTGTTTTTTAGAGAACCAAGAAACAAGCATGTTTCGTAAGAATTGACATGTTCCAGAAGTGTTTTTTCTATCTAACTTGCATCCTCCAAAATTCGCATCGGAGTAAGCATGCAAAGTAAATGATGAATCTTTGGGATACCAAAGTCCTAGGTTTCGAGTGTCCTTAAGGTACCTAAAGATTCTCTTAATGGCTTGTAAATGTGACTCCTTAAGAGATGATTGAAATCTAGAGTATAAACAAACACTAAACATTATATCCGATCTACGTATGGAAAGATAAAGCAATGACCCTATCATAGACCTATAAAGTTTAGTGTCAACACATTTACCTCCTTCATCTTTATCAAGCTTTGTTCAAGTGCTCATTGGTGTTGATTGAGGCTTCAAGTCCTCCATTTTAAACTTCTTGAGCATTTCCTTGATGTATTTGGCTTGATTGATGAAGATGTCATTTTTAGTTTGCTTGATTTGGAGCCCCAAAAAGAAATTGAGCTCATCCATCATGCTCAAATCAAATCCACCTTGCATAATCTTAGAAAATTCTTGACAAAGAAATTCATTAGTAGCACCAAATATAATATCATCAACATAAATTTGTACTACTAAAATATATGTCTTCAGTTTTTATGAACAATGTGGTGTCTACTTTGCCACTTCTAAAGCCATTTTCAATTAAAAATTTGGAAAGCCTTTCATACCAAGCTCTAGGAGCTTGCTTCAAACCATATAGAGCTTTGGACAATTTGAAAACATGATTTAGAAAAATTGGATTTTCAAAACCGGGAGGTTGTTCAACATAAACTTCATTTATGAAACCATTTAAAAATGCACTTTTGACATCCATTTGAAAAAGTTTGAAATTATTTGAACATGCAAAAGCTAATAACATCCTAATGGTTTCTAACTAAGCTACCGGTGCATAAGTTTCATCATAGTCTATACCTTCCTCTTGGTTATATCCTTTGGCAACTAATCTAGCCTTGTTTCTAACAATGTTACCATTTTCATCAAGTTTATTTCTAAAGACCCATTTAGTTCCTATAGTTGGATGGTCACTAAGTCTATCAACTAAATTCCATACTTGATTTCTTTCAAATTTATTTAATTATTCTTGCATAGCCATTGTAACACCCCATTTCCGATTCCGAGGCTAAAATCGGATACGAGACATTACTATGCTTGAACTTGCTTAAACATGTACTTTTGGGCTACAAAATTTCGTTCTGAATTAAAAACTTCTCTTTCTTAGTCAAATCATTCATATTGTGGGCCTACGAGGCCTTAAACTTGCGTCCGGAAAATTTTACAAGTTAAAAGAAACTTTTCTTTTAAAACAGGGGCCACACGCCCGTGCAAGATTAGACACGCCCGTGCATAGACACACACGACCATGTCCCCGGACCACGCCTAAAAACCTAGTATTCTACCAATTTGCCTACGGCCAAGGCACACGCCCATGTATTTTGGGAACACGCCCGTGTACCCTATCACACGTCCGTGCCTTTCACCCGTGGTCGACACTGACTAATCACAAACGGTTTTGACACGCCCGTGGGCCTAAACCGTGTGCCATACCTTAGTATTCTGACTTATTCAGCATGGCCTCAGCACGCCCGTGTGCTTTAACCATGTGACCATTCAAATTCTAATTTTCAAGGTGCAGACTCCACACGGCCAGGGCACACGCCCCTGGCTTGATCGTGTCTCTCACCACCCAGACACACGCCTGCAGTGTGTCTACCCATGTGGACCGAACAAGGTCGCTTGCCAAGCTCTTTGCACTCCTATAGCTTACACAACTTATACTCATCCATCACATTCATAATCACTCAAGTTAAAATTCCCATCCCACATAGAAAAATACATCTTTTCATAAAACATAATAGCCAACAACTATGGCATTATACAATTATCCCATAACTCATTTAGGCCAACACATTTGGCACAATAACAATGACTTAATCAACCTCATGTACTAGCCCTATACATGCCATGACTCATAATGACTTGATACCTCATACCAAGTGTCTCCTCGATAGTGTGAAAACATCTCCGACGGCCTCCAACCCGAGCTAGATAAAATATCCTATAAGAGATGGGAAAAAGAAGAGGAGTAAGCAATAAAGCTTAGTAAGTTCATATGCAATTAAGAATCAACTATCAATATTCATATGCTTATACTCAATCACAAGGTATTAGAATGAGTTTTACTCTTGAACTCACAGTTACCTATTCAATCATTCATAATGCTTACTCGTTTCGTCTCTTACCACATTCTAACCATATCTCGGGCTTAATGCTCGCATTCATTAATTTACCATGCAACAAGCCAATTCGCTCGTTTAATTAGCATACATCCTGCACTGATCATCACAAGATCATATCAAACAACACATCATGCATTCTCAATAAACCATTCATACTACCAATCTCTTAGTGGCTACACACTTAGCCCACCATTGAATCACTTATAGAGTGGTATCGCACTCAGCCCACCAATCAGTTATACTAATGGTGATTTCGCACTTAGCTCACCAATCATTTATAAGCGATGGTATCGCACACAGCCCATCGATTACTAATTAATCAGGGGGTAACGCACACAGCCCACCGGTAATAATATAGTTGATGGTATCGCACACAGTCCATTAATCAGTTATACTAATGGTGATTTCGCACTTAGCTCACCAATCATTTATAAGCGATGGTATCGCATTGCACCCCATCGACACTTAATTAATCGGTGGTAATGCACACAAATTTCACCGATAATAATATAGTTGATGGTATCGCATTTGCCCCATCAATTAATAATATATCAAGTGGTACCGCACACAGCCCACCGATAATATACATTCGCAAATACTTATCCACACACATTTTCTCTAATTCAAACGTTCATCTGTAAACCTCTTCATTCATTATCATTCTCACTTAACTTTCTACGATTCTCATTAGCATCCACACAATACATCAACAAATCTATCTCATGCAACTAAGGTGCAATAATAACACTTATCCCACTAGGGGTTCATCAGATATTGAATTCAACTCAAATTAGTTCTAACATTTACTTGTACTTCTCGTGGTACAACCACCTACCTTCAAATTGTTAACTAACTCTCTCGAGTCTCATACACATAGTTCTCATTGACAACATACCCTAATAGGGTCTCACACATAATAACATATCAATGCCATGTCCTTGAGATGGTCTTATACGAACTCTTACACCAAGGCCATAATCAAATATGGTCTTACTCTAGACTTTAACCATCATCGTGTCATTCTATATACATTTTCCATTACTCTTAGATCCAATTCTCTTGACATCTCATTAAGGATATTTCATACGTTTCATAGAGTAAATCTACTTTCCATACATCATTGGAATATTAAATTAACTCGTACATAGTTACAGCAGTCGCACACGAACTTACCTCGATGTCGAAAGAGCTGAAAAGGACTTTTTGCCTACATTTCTCTTTTCATCCATTCTAGGTCTGAAACTCATTTTCTTTGATCTAGAACAATAAAATTTACTCATTTAATCACTTAATGATCGAATTACAACATAATCTCTACTTAGGTAAAAATGACCATTTTTCCCCTACATTTTGGCAAAATTACGATTTTGCCCCTAGGCTCGTAAATAAATTTTCATCACATTTTCTTGTTAAACAAGCCTAGCTGAACATTTAATCCTCGTACAACTATTCTCAATTCCATCAATTTCATGCTTTAATGAACAAATTACAACTTTTACATTTTAGTCCCAATTAGGTGTTTTCATGACAACACCTTTCACAAAAGTTGTTTCTCATCATCCTATCATTCATTTTCTTTCATAAAAACTCATCAAACAACATAAACTCTCTCATGGAAAGTCCCTAAACTTTCAACCATATTGCAAACTAGTCCCCTCTTTAGAAAGCTTAAGCTTTGGGGACTCCAAAAGTACAATTTTTATCAAGAAAGATCATCAAAATCACTTACTTGAGTGGAGAATTGCTTGCTGAAATATTAAGCTTCAAAAACCCCTCCCATGGCTGCTATTTTCGGTGGAGGAAGAGAAGAAATAAAAAGATGATAGCTTGGCTTATTTCACCTTATTTTATTTCTTTTTAGTCACCTAACATGTCCACATCAAATGCTCTTGTCCCCTTTAGCTTCTTTGACCGGCCAAGCCACTTAAACAAGGCCAAATTGCACATTTGGTACCCCCAATTTATAAAACATAGCTATTTGGTGCCTCTAGCAAATAAAATAGAACTTTTGCACTTTATGCGATTTAGTCCTTTTTCACAATTTAGCTAGAAATTGCTAAAATTAAGGCACCAAAATTTTCATGCATCCTCATAAACATGTCATAACACATAACATAACATGAAAATAATTTTCTAACCTCAAATTATTGATTCTGAGATCATCTGTTCGACTAGCCCCTAAATCGTCATCATTATAATTCTCCCCCTTAGGATTTTTGTCCCCAAAAATCTTATCAAAGTGAGTTGCTATTATCATTCTCAAAACGCTTCAGAACTCTTCAAAGTCGTGAATCCACTTATCCTCTAGTTTCTCATACCAATAACTCTTTAGCTGTGATACATAAGATCGAAACGTAACTTGAAACCTAGGTTATTCTTCCTCTGGGCATATACTATATCCGTAAATCCACAAATTTTGAATTCTCGCACATGACCAAATGATCGCTTGGATCTTCACCGTTGATTCACTATAATTCAATGACATCCCCTCTTTTGGGAATCTTGTCAAACTAAATTTGAAATCTATAAGGTTTTATCTCACTTTCTCATTAAAGCATTCACCGACTGTAATAGCCTTGACTTATACACTTTGAAAACTCAGCTTTTAGTGGTCAACTATTTCTGACCATAATCTCAATCATATCGTGAAATATACTCTATTGTCAAAACATTTATGCGCATAACTGCATTTCCTTATTCTTGCATTAGAAGATATGCCACTACTGAATTCCATACCAAAACTTCTGTATAAGTTTTGGACTCATCATCACTCAAATTCTATCTCAAGGAAACATTGACAACGGAAATCTTATCCAACCTGGATTTTATCATCTCAATAAACTCATTCAGAGCTTATTTAAAATACCATTTACTAACTCACTTCTAAACCCTTTTGTTCTGAAAGGAAGATCGCTCTAGACATTAACCTTGTTGAAATTAGGGTATTACCAACTAAGATCAACCGAGTAACTAACTCGCATCGTCTAACATGGATTATTCATTCAGACATCTGTACTATGTCTACTATCTGAAAGTATTATAATAACTATACCCGTCATTGTATTAGCTCTAGCCATTTCACTATTTCATTTTCAAAATCTCCTGTAGCGTATGATACTCTTTCATCATAAAAAAAAATTCAGAAAATACACATTGATGATTCCATGGATCAATATATATAATATCTAACTCACCACACAGACACAAAAGTGATCGTCTCAGATCACCAACTTTGTCATCTCTTTCTCTCGATTCGGATCGATCTCGATATTAGAACTTTCAAATAAAATGCTTCTTTCAACAACTTTCAACTCAACCATCACGGTTTGAACATTTCGATGAGCATATCTTTATATCATGCTCCCTATTCACGTACATACATAATTTTATTCTCTTTACTGATTCATGCGTGAATATACACAGAACTTGAATCATAACTCAATACATTAATCTACTCTTCTCTCCATACTGAGAACATATTTTAAGCACACTCCCATCCGAGTTTCTCTTGCTATGCTAATCTAAAACCTTTACTAGCATCATATCTTACGATAGTAGGGACATCTCAATCGAATTCATTAACTCTATTCAGCTTACTCGAAAACTCAACATACAATGTGAAACTTGTGATTTCACTTCTTATACCAGAATCATCACTAACTTTCTCCTCAAAGTACCCGAATAGGATTACTAGGAGATAAAGAAACGTCGATTCCAAATAACTAAATCGATAACCGTTTCATCTGATTTTTTTTACTATCTGCTAACATTCTCACACAGTCATAGTTTATGAAAAGAACAACCATATCAGCCCTAGACGGCAACAGATATTTATACATAATACTCAAGGAGATTATTATAATCCATCCATGGCATCAACTAACCATGCACAACTACAGGTTTTGAGCCAACTTACTCATACTCGCCATTTATTTAGCACATACTGTGCCACACATCGTACTCATTTCTTCTCGGCCCTTTCATGAGTGCCTGTATTCACCCATTCACATGGCTTTAGTACAATTCTCATTTCTATCTCTAGACTCATCTACGTGTCCCATTGATCACTAGGGATAATCAAAGACGCATATTCATCGTCATTCATGTAGGTACGAAACCAATGCCACATCCCCGAGGTGGTCTTATATGGGGTCACCTCTAAATGCCAATGCTATATCCCGGATAAGGTCTCATATGGACTTCCACATCGAATATCTATGCCATATTTTGAATATGGTCCTACACAATTCTCATATTCATTACCGAAGCCATATCCCGGATATGGTCTTATACGGGATTTCAATTCGGTGCCGAGGCCATGTCCCGGACATGGTCTTATACGGGACCTTCTCTATTTCATATATCTCGATGATAGACTCATCACTTTAGTCCTCTATGACTTCAACCTCATGTTCAACAACAATTACTCTATTTAATAGAATATTATGCATCAATGTGATACAAGGCATTCTTAATCATGCTAACATAATTATTGCATTAATCTGATGCAAACTTACTCAAGTTCCACATTAATATCTACTCGAGTACTCAACATTTAACTCTAATTCCTCTTACTATTGCTTATTAATCTAGAGAATGTCTTACGGGTTTGAGTACGTCATTTACTTAATTTCCATAGTCCAACTATGGTCTTACTCGTATCGCAACATCATAGCCCAGCTATTACTTTACATATCATTACGATGCCATAGCCTCGCTATGGTCGTACACGAAATCTCATATCAATACCAATGCCATATCCCAGATACGGTCTTACATGGAAACTCATATCGATGTCGACGCCATATCCTAGATATGGTCTTACACGATTTCGTACCGAAGCCAGGTCCCAGACGTGGTCTTACACGGGATTACTATTTGGTGCCGATGTCATATCCCAGATATGGTCTTATACGGGATCATGTATCAATGCCAATGCCATGTCCCAGACATGGTCTTACACTGGCTCTCATATTGTGGTCGATGCCATGTCCCAGACATGGTCTTACACTGGCTCACATATTGCCATGGTCCAACCATGGTCTTATTCATCATTTTATCATTGAACGATCGTACTCATCTCCTGCATTCTACTTAGTCAAACTTCTCAGTTTAACTTTCACACTATAATATGTGTGACTTCATAACAGAACCATAAAACAAAACATTATACATTCTCTATTTTAACAGTCTCGCGTGAGATTTAACTATGTGAACATATTTATCATAACCAATGGCATCACAAATCTCAAATGCTTACTTACTCTTACTGCTTCTCACATACATCATGGTACTTACTAGTCTCATGTTTGTAAGGTAAACAAGGTACCTGTAACACTTGATCACATAGATCAGTATACCTTACTATAATGAACATAATCTCAACATCATCATTCATAACATGAATTATATTTGTTAGTCAGCCTTCACTAGCATGACACAATATCAACTTTACTACTAACTTTATTGCTATCTTATTTAAGATTTACTCATTTGCCCTATGAATTTCTATGAATAGCCGAGGATACTGAATCTCATTTCACATAACTCGATGCCAAAGCCATATCCTAGATATGGTCTTACATGGGATCTCTCACCTTGGTATCGAGGCCATGTCTTGAGATGGACTTATACGAAGTCTTTCTCGTGTGTTCCCTTTGGGACTTACCATTGCCATGTCTTGGCTTGGTCTTATACGGACTTTCTCATCTCATGTGATAGATCAAGTATCCTAAGCTATTCAACTTCAATCGAGGCTTCCTCATGCTTAATCTTATTGATTTCTTTGTCTAGCATAGTATTAAACATTTCCATGGTAATAGCGTACCTTATACTAAGCAATTCAATGATAGAAATCATAAAGCTTAGAAATCATACAAACTTACTGAAATTAGCTCGGTTGGGAAACATCTCTGTCTTAACAAAACAATTTCGTTAGAGCCGGGAGACATCACACTATCACGGTCCACATATGGCATGTATAGCTAGACTCTTACTCACACTAGGTTAGTCCTAGAACCGACTAAACCATAGCTCTGATACCACTAAATGTAACACCCCATACCCGATTCCGAGGCTAAAACCAGATACGAGACATTACTATGCTTGAACTTGCTTAAACATGTACTTTCGGGCTACAAAATTTTGTTCTGAATTAAAAACTTCTCTTTCTTAGTCAAATCATTCATATCGTGGGCCTACGAGGCCTTAAACTTGCGTCCGAAAACTTTTACAAGTTAAAAGAAACTTTTCTTTTAAAATAGGGGCCACAAGCCCGTGCAAGATTAGACACGCCCGTGCATAGACACACACGCCCATGTCCCCGGACAGTGCCTAAAAACCCAGTATTCTGCCAATTTTCCCACGGCCAAGGCACACGCCCATGTATTTTGGGAACACACCCGTGTACCCTATCACACGTCCGTGCCTTTCACCCGTGGTCTAATCACACACAGTTTTGACACGCCCGTGGGCCTAAACCGTGTGCCATACCTTAGTATTCTGACTTATTCAGCACGGCCTAAGCACGCCCGTGTGCTTTAACCGTGTG
The DNA here is from genome assembly GCA_025698515.1 of Gossypium sturtianum. NCBI lineage: Eukaryota > Viridiplantae > Streptophyta > Magnoliopsida > Malvales > Malvaceae > Gossypium > Gossypium sturtianum. The sequence continues at coordinate 104,989,487 of CM046950.1, forward strand.
ACCATTCAAATTCTAATTTTCAAGGTACAGACTCCACACGGCCAGGGCACACGCCCCTGGCTTGATCGTGTGTCTCACACGGCCTAGACACACGCCCGTGTGTCTACCCGTGTGGACCAGAACAAGGCTGTTTGCCAAGCTCTTTGCACTCCTATAGCTTACACAACTTATACTCATCCATCACATTCATAATCACTCGAGTTGAAATTGCCATCCCACATAGATAAATACATCTTTTCATAAAACATAATAGCCAACAACTATGGCATTATACAATTATCCCATAACTTATTTAGGCCAAAACATTTGGCACAATAAAAATGACTTAATCAACCTCATGTACTAGCCCTATACATGCCATGACTCATAATGACTTGATACCTCATACCAAGTGTCTCCTCGATAGTGCGAAAACATCTCCGACGGCCTCCAACCCGAGCTAGATAAAATATCCTATAAGAGATGGGAAAAAGAATAGGAGTAAGCAATAAAGCTTAGTAAGTTCATATGCAATTAAGAATCAAATATCAATATTCATATGCTTATACTCAATCATAAGGTATTAGAATGAGTTTTACTCTTGAACTCACAGTTACCTATTCAATCATTCATAATGCTTACTCGTTTCATCTCTTACCACATTCTAACCATATCTCGGGCTTAATGCTCGCATTCATTAACTTACCATGCCACAAGCCAATTCGCTCGTTTAATTAGCATACATCCTGCACTGATCATCACAAGATCATATCAAACAACACATCATGCATTCTCAATAAACCATTCATACTACCAATCTCTCAGTGGCTACACACTTAGCCCACCATTGAATCTCTTATAGAGTGGTATCGCACTCAGCCCACCAATCAATTATACTAATGGTGATTTTGCACTTAGCTCACTAATCATTTATAAGCGATGGTATCGCACACAGCCCATCGATTACTAATTAATTAGGTGGTAATGCACACAGCCCACCGATAATAATATAGTTGATGGTATCACATATAGCCCATCAATCAGTTATACTAATGGTGATTTCGCACTTAGCTCACCAATCATTTATAAGCGATGGTATCGCACACACACCATCGACACACTAATTAATCGTGTGTGCAATGCACACAGCCCACCGATAATAATATAGTAGATGGTATCGCACACAGCCCATCAATTAATAATATATCAGGTGGTAATGCACACAACCCACCGATAATATATATTCACAAATACTTATCCACACACATTTTCTCTAATTCAAACTTTCATCTGTAAACCTCTTCATTCATTATCATTCTCACTTAACTTTCTATAATTCTCATTAGCATCCACACAATACATCAACAAATCTATCTCATGCAACTAAGGTGCAATAATAACACTTATCCCACTAAGGGTTCATCAGATATTGAATTCAACTCAATTTAGTTCTAACATTTACTTGTACTTCTCGTGGTACAACCACCTACCTTCAAATTGTTAACTAACTCTCTCGAGTCTCATACACATAGTTCCCATTGACAACATACCCTAATAGGGTCTCACACATAATAACATATCGATGCCATGTCCTTGACATGGTCTTATACGAACTCTTACACCAAGGCCATAATCAAATATGGTCTTACTCGAGACTTTAACCATCATCGTGTCATTCTATATACATTTTCCATTACTCTTAGATCCAATTCTCTTGACATCTCATTAAGGATATTTCATACATTTTATAGAGTAAATCTACTTTCCATATAACATTGGAATATTAAATTAACTCGTACATAGTTGCAACAATCGCACACGAACTTACCTCGATGTCGAAAGAGCCGAAAAGGACTTTTTGCCCACATTTCTCTTTTCATCCGTTCTAGGTCCGAAACTCATTTTCTTTGATCTAGAACAATGAAATTTACTCATTTAATCACTTAATGATCGAATTACAACATAATCTCTACTTAGGCAAAAATGACCATTTTGCCCCTACATTTTGGCAAAATTATGATTTTGTCCCTAGGCTCGTAAATAAATTTTCATCACATTTTCTTGTTAAACAAGACTAGCTGAACATTTAATCCTCTTACAACTATTCTCAATTCCATCAATTTCATGCCTTAATGAACAAATTACAACTTTTGCATTTTAGTCCCAATTAGGTGTTTTCATGGCAACACCTTTCACAAAAGTTGTTCCTCATCATCCTATCATTCATTTTCTTTCATAAAAACTCATCAAACAACATAAAATCTCTCATGGCAAGTCCCTAGACTTTCAACAATATTGCAAACTAGTCCCCTCTTTAGAAAGCTTAAGCTTTGGGTACTCCAAAAGTACAATTTTTATCAAGAAAGATCATCAAAATCACTTACTTGAGTGGAGAATTGCTTGCTGAAATTTTAAGCTTCAAAAACCCCTCCCATGGCTGCTTTTTTCGGTGGAGGAAGAGAAGAAATAAAAAGATGATATCTTGGCTTATTTCACCTTATTTTATTTTTTTTAGTCACCTAACATGTCCACATTAAATGCTCTTGTTCCCTTTAGCTTCTTTGATTGGCCAAGCCACTTAAACAAGGCCAAATTGCACATTTGGTACCCCCAATTTATAAACCATAGCTATTTGGTGCCTCTAGCAAATAAAATGGAACTTTTGCACTTTATGCGATTTAGTCCTTTTTCACAATTTAGCTTGAAATTGCTAAAATTAAGGCACCAAAATTTTCATGCATCCTCATAAACATGTCATAACACATAACATAACATGAAAATAATTTTCTCTAACCTCGAATTATTGATTCTGAGATCACTGTTCCGACTAGCCCCTAAACCAGGCTGTTACAGCCATTGTCCAAAATTCATCATTTAAAGCATCATCAATGTTTTTAGGTTCTATGCAAGAAATGAAAACAACATAATTACAATTATTTCTAATTGAAGATATAGTAATTACCCCTTTAGATGGATCACTAATGAAATGTCCATCCTTAATATATGAAAGCTCTCTTGGGTGGCTAGATTCTCTTTCAACGTGAGTTGGTTCTCGGAGTTTATCAATTTTAAGTTCTTGAACCAACTTACTTACGCCTTGATCCACATGTGATGCTTGATTTTGATCAACTTAATATATTTTTACATCATCAAAATCAATACATTCCTTTCTAGAAGAAGAGTTAGATTCTTCAAAAATAACATGTATAGATTCTTCTACAATAAGGGTTCTCTTGTTAAATATTCTATAAGCTTTAGAGTTTGTGGAATAACCAAGAAAAATATCTTCATCACTTTTGGCATCAAATTTTCCTAAATTTTATTTTCCATTATTCAAAACAAAACATTTGCAACCAAAAGGATGAAAGTGGCTTATGTTAGGCTTTCTTCCTTTAAAAATTTCATAAGGAGTTTTCTTCAAAATAGGTCTAACGTAGCTCTATTTATAATATAGCAAGAAGTGTTTATGGCTTCCGCCCAAAAATATCTTGGCAAATTATTTTCACATAACATGGTTCCTACCATTTCTTCTAAGGTCATATTTTTCCTCTCAACAACTCCATTTTGTTGAGGGATTCTAGGTGCCGAAAAATTGTGACTAATATCATGTTCATTACAAAAATGATTAAAGCTAAGGTTTTCAAATTCTTTTCCATGATCACTTCTTACACTTAAAATTGAATATCCCACTTGATTTTGAATCATTTTACAAAAACTAATAATTTTTTCTAAAGCTTCATCTTTTGAAAACAAAAAGAAAACTCATGTATATCTAGAATAGTTATCAACAATAACAAATTCATATTATTTACCTGTAACGCCCCGAATTTAGGCCTGGAAGTATTGGGCCTTGAGTATGAGTCCGTAAGGAGGCTGCAAATAGGTATTTAATTGTGAAAGGATATAACACAATTAAATGTCTGCTCAAGTGGTTAAGGGTCCTGAGAAGTGTTGGAAAAGTCCTGGGTTCAAACCTGAGCTCTAGCAAAAATTTTGGTTTTAAGTGAATAAAACCCTGGATGCCTGGATGTAGGCATTAAATTATTTTGATAAAAAAATGATACAAGGAAGCATGTGGCCTAGTGGTTGTGGCGTCATTAAGGGAGTAAGGGAGCTTGGGTTCAAATCTTGGCTCTTGCAGAATTTCTTTAATTTTTGGCTCTTATAAGAATCTGGACACTGGCACATAGGTTTTATAAATATTTGCGCATGTTTTAAGTCACGAAAGGAGCTTGTGTTGTGGTGGCATGTAGCGTGTGGAGCATAGGAGAGGGCAAGGGTTTGAATCCCATTGCAAGCAAAAAGGGATATTTATTTTGCAGTTGGGACGGTTTTGGAGGATTGATAGAGGGATCCCACATCGAGAAGCTGGCTTTAAATAGAGCGATATATGAGGAGAGTAAGCATACCTTGGTTGGCGTTTGGGCATAAGAGTGTTCGGAGCGCGTATTAACTCCAAATTCCTATCAGGTGTGTATTTCGTACTACTCTAGTCAGAGGCGGCAAATGCCGAAAATGCTTGGTCACACGCGGCGATGGTAACCACACGAGCGTGCGAGCACACGTGTGGGAGCTTCGACGCGATAGTTGAGGCCATCATGAGTGTTCTTGTGGGTTTAGGCTATTTGGGCCATGTGGGGCCAATGGGCCCATGGGCCCAATCGGATAAGTTGTATGATTGTGTAGTAAATATTGGACTGGACTATGTGAATCTCATATCTGTGGCTAGATTTGGGCTAAATGGGCCACACGAGCGTGTGGGCCCATTTGGGCCGAGAATGGGCCCTAGGCCCATTCGCATCGTTATCTCTGTTTAGAATACCTTGGTTTACAAAATTACTAAATACCCTTGGTTTACAAAATTACTGAAATACCATTGGTTTACAAAATTACTGAAATACCCTTGGTTTACAAAATTATTGAAATACACTCGGTTTGCGAAATTACCAAAATACCCTTGGTTTGCGAAATTACCGAAATACCCTCGATTTGTAAAATTACTAAAATACCCTCGGTTTACAAAATTACTGAAATACCTTTGGTTTACAAAATTACTGAAATACCCTCGACTTGTAAAATTATCGAAGTACCCCCGATTTGTGAAATTACCAAAATACCCTCGATTTGTGAAATTACCAAAGTACCCTTAATTTGTAAAATTACTGAAATACCCCTGTAGGGTAGAATTACTGAAATACCCCCGATTTATGAAATTATTGAAATACCATCAATTTGCGAAATTACTTGTGAAATACCCCTATAGGGTAGAATTACCGAAATACCCCTATAGGGTAGGATTATTGTAATACCCTTGTAAGGGTAAAATGACCGTTTTGCCCCTCGAGGGTAATTGGCTCACTTGAGGTACGATTGGACTGATTTGACGGTAATTGACTATTGTGACTGTGTATGTATGATTGTTTATGGGCATAACATTTCGCATACATGACATACTGCATGGGGTTGGGATATTGATACGGAGAAAGTTCTGATAGGGTCGCATGGGTCACATGAGACGACTGTGGATCCAATATTAATCTGATAGGGTCGCACGGGTCACATGAGACGACTGTGGATCCAGTATTGATCTGATAGGGTCGCACGTGTAACACCCCAAACCCGGTCAACACACCACGACCGAATCTAGCATGTCACAGAGGGAATTGTTTTGAAGAGATCAGGTTACCGGTTAATTTTCCTAGTGAAAATTCTTTGTTGTTTTATGTTTGTAGAAAACAGGTGCATGATTAGTTAAAAACCAAAATTTTGAAATCCTGGAATATAACTTTAAAACTTAGTTGTCGATCCATAGGTTTAGAAAACGCTTAAGTCATTTTAAAACCCGATGTTCCTTCCTTAACTATTTAGAAATCCGTTAAGTTGAATGTGGAAAACTTAAGTTTGAAATCCATTTGAGTTGTTGTTGTTATCAATTGATTTGTCTTACCCGATGGTAAACATTTGGAAACCATTGCGTTCTTTAGTTTAGAAAATCTTGGGCTCAAACTTATTTAGTTAACCATGTAATTTATTTAGCCCAGTTAAAAACAAATCCAAAGCATAAAAATAATCCAACATAATCAAAAGGCCTTATTACAAACCCATAATAAAAGTGAAACCGAATTGAAATAAAACAAAGTACCCAAACCAAAGTCCACGTAAAGACCGAGTTTATTTAATGCATGGCCACCTCCAGTCCGCCGGCTCCTCATCCGCGATCTATGAATCACCTGAAATGATAAGGGAGAAGGTGAGTCACCAAGACTCAGTGCATTTTCCCCCTCCCGATTAATGCAACGTACTTACACAAATCATAACCAAGCAATATACATAATGCACCCAAACCTAGCCATCCATAACCCCTTTTCTACCCCGTGTGGTACCAAACCACTGGTGGTGCTAAACCACTGGTGACCCAAAGTCACGATATCCAATAATAATGTGGTGCCAAACCACTGGTGACCCAAAGTCACGAGTAATCCATTTGTGGGGCCAACCCACGTGTGATACCAAATCACTGGCGTCAATCCCGTTATATCAAATGTGGGGCCAACCCACTGTGGTGCTAAGCCACTGGGACGAGACGCTATGAGGTGCCAAACCTCTGGTGACCCAAAGTTACGAAATATCAATAACTGAGTGTGGGGGCCAACCCGCGTGTGATACCAAATCACCGCGATGATCCCAAAATATCATCTGTGGGGCCAACCCACCGTGGTGCTAAGCCACCGGGACAAGTCGCTATGAGGTGCCAAACCTCTCGTGACCCAAAGTCACAAAATAATCGGTGGTACCAAACCACCGGAGGTGCGAAACCTCCGGTGACCCAAAGTCACGGATATCATCTTCCCCCTCCTCTCATATCACCCATACCAATGCATTACAAGTGCAAATCATGCCATCATGCTTTAACGTGCAACATAAAGCAAATATATCATAAATCATATTATTATGCACCATATCGCAAAAGTCATATCGAAACGGACTTACCCGAATCCTTGCTCACACCCATAAGGCATCATATCAAGATCTCAAAGTTTTCGGCTTTTAATCAAGATTAGGTTATTAATATATTACCAAGTTATAAAGTGTGTAAGTTACACACCTGTTACTAACGCAAGCACTAAATCCCAAAAACCCGATCTACTGCACTAGATCTCCTTGTCCTACATTCGGCCAACACTCAAAACCATTAACAAGGCCATTCGGCCACACCAATAAATCCCGAAAGATGAGGTAACGCATAACTAACACCATCCTTACCTTTTTGCCTTACGAATGCTAACCACAACCCAAAGTATGCGAGACTGATCTTCCCCCTACAATCGGCCACCAACACAACTTAGTCTCAATAGCCTTTGGCTTTTCCAAATAACTTAAAGAATGATTAAACCGTGATGTATCCTTACCACAGACTTTAATGAATCACTTGCCAGAGAAAAGATGGCTCAGATCTACTGCTTCCAAAGTCCCGAATATCCTATAAGAAATCGATTCCCATTAATAATTAACAATACTATCAACAATTGCCGGATTAGGCTTTTGCTCTCATGAGAGTCGACAGAGAGAAAAGAAAAGGGAATAAAGAAATTCGGCCAACAACACTTACCCTTCTTCAAAACCGATTAGAGAAGAACCCAAAGAAGATCTAGGCTTGATTGATATTCAGCCAAAATAAAACAAGAAAGAAGAAGAGAGATTCGGCTATGGTTGATTGAAGACAAACAAATGGGATTCGGCTAGATTGGAGGAAGAGCAAGGAAAAGAAAGTGAAAGGGAAGAGGGAGGATTCGACAAAGGAAGATGGAGAGGATTTCGGCACAAGGGTTGGAGAAAAGAAAAAGATGAAAGGAGGAGGGTTACTTTTCGGCTACAGAGAAAATAAAAGATGAGAGAGGGCTCAAATGGAGATTCGGCCAAAATGCCTAAGAGAGAAAACGACAGGCACTCATGGACTTTCGGCTTTTGATAACACAAGACACCAAGGAAGAAATCAGCACAAGCTAAGAGGGTTTTCGGCTCTGACACAAAACAAAGAATGAGGCCTTCCAAGCTAGCCGAAAAATGTCACCTAGCTAACTAAGGAATTTCGGCACTCCCCTTACTCAGCTTCCCAAACCGAACACTCCTCTTCAAACAAGAGTTCAAATTTCTAACAATCGCCTAAGCTTCTCCTGCCACTAATTCAAATGAGTTTGAAATATTCAAACTCCTAAATTTTCTCTCTGCCACCTATTTGAATTAATTTGACTTAGTCCATGCTTATCTGACAGAGTTTGTGTTGAGCACAACTCCTCCCCCTTGGCGTCAAAATGTAAAGCAGAAAATGGGATTTCTGCTGCTCGAACCTGAGTTCTCCCACCTGTTTGTGGCGTCATTCTCAGGGCCCTAAGTGGCGCCTCCTTGCCACTCTGCCAAGCCAATTCTTGTGCTACAATACCCCATGAATTACACTTAACCCTTAGCTCCTTCAGCTCCCTTTTCTTAAAACTTAAAGCAAAAATTTCCCTGCCACCTGGGCCTACTCTAGACTTATAACTAGCTCTTAAAACACCTCAAATAACAACACCACAGTCCATACTCATGCAAAATAATTCAATCACAACTAACCCCTATTTCAGGATATTACAGTTCTACCCCCCCTTAAAAATAATTTCGGCCTCGAAATTACCTGGTCAAAAGAGTTGAGGGTATTGCTGTCTCATCACATCCTCGGGTTCCCACGTAGCTTCTTCCACGCCATGGTTTTGCAATAATACTTTCACCAGTGGAACGGACTTCTTACGCAAGACTTTCACATCTCGATCCAGAATTTGCACTGGTTCCTCTTCCATGGTCATATCTGGACTCACCTCTATTTCTTCCACTGCTACAACATGCGATGGATCTGAACGATAACGCCTAAGCATGGAGACATGGAACACATCGTGAATCTAACTCACTCTCTGCGGCAACTCGAGTGATAGGCTCGGTCCCACTCGCCTCGATTACCTCATACGCCAATAATAAACCTTGGACTTAATTTGCCTTTCCTTCCAACCTCAATACCTTCTTCCACGGTGAGACCTTCGAAAAGACCTTGTCACCCACGGCAAACTCTATATCCCTCCGCTTGAGATCGGCATATGACCTCTCCGCTGTCCGGCTTCCTTTAATCGAGCCTGAATCAACTTAACTTTATCCTCGGTTTACGCAACCAACTCGGTCCCAACATCCGACGCTTACCCAACTCCGTCCAAAGATGTAGGTGTGCGACACTTCCTACCATACAACGCCTCGTATGGTGCCATCTTGATGCTTGCTTGGTAACTATTGTTGTATGCGAACTAAGCTAATGGTAGAAATTCTTCCCACTACCTCTAAAGTCCAAAACACAACCCTCAAAGATATCCTCTAATATCTCAGATAACCCTTTTCATCGCCTCACGATCGTGGATGAAATGCCGTCTCGAAATCCAACCGCGTACCCAAAGCCCGATGCAACGCTTTCTAAAACCTCGACGTAAATCGGGATCCCTATCCGAGATGATCGATCATCGCACACCATGCAACCTCACTATCTCTCGACACATACAACTTAGCTAACTTCTCAAGCGAGTAATCAACCCTTACCAGGTATGAAGTGAGTGACTTAGTCGACGATCCACAATTACCTGGATCGAGTCCTTCTTACTAGGCGTAAGGGGTAATCCATCGACAAAATCCATAGTGATCCTCTCCCACTTCCATCGTGGAATCTTCACCGGCCGAAGCAAGCTCGCGGCAAGAATGATTTCGACCTTGACCTGCCGACACGTCGACACTTTCCTACAAACTCCGTTACTTCCCGTTTCGCACTGCCACTAAAATCGCTCTCTTAAATCCTCAGTACATCTTACTACCTCCGTGATGCATAGCGTATGGGCTGCTATGTGCATCCCGAAGAATCGTCTGCTTTAACTCGACATCCTTCGCATACAAGCTTTTCCTTGAAAACACAAGACTCCATCACTGGACAAACCGTAATCCTCTCGAACCACCATTTTGAACTTGCAACCTCCGCGCATTCAAACCCTCATCCACTAATTGTTTCTCCTTGATTTGCTCCACCTGTGTCGCCTTAACTCGCAATTCCCAAAAGACTCCCATCGTCATACAAGCTAAGACGAGCAAACATCGCTCTTAGGTCTAGTACAACCTTACGGCTTAACGCGTGCGCCACCACATTAGCCTTGCCTGGATGATACTCGATTGAACTGTCGTAGTCCTTCAACAACTCAATCCATCTGCGCTGCCTCAAGTTCAAATCCTTCGAGTCAAAAGATACTTGGACTCTTATGATCCGTGTAGACTATCGACCTTTCTCCATATAAGTAATGCCTCTAAATCTTCAAGGCAAAACCACCGCCGCTAGCTCCAAGTCGTAAGTCGGATAATTACCCTCATGCGGTCTTAGCCGCCGAGATGCATAAGCCACTACCTTCCCGTCTCGCATCGGCACACATCCCAAGCTAGTATGTGATGCATCGCAATATACCGTGAATTCCTTCCCGCTTCCTCATTTGAATCAAAATCGAGCTTCAATCGTAATTCTTTTCAACTTGTCAAAACTTTCTCATTGTTTCTCGGACCACACAAATGGAACCCCTTTTCTCAATAACTTGGTCATCGGTGCTGGGATCAAAGAAAATCCCTCTACAAACCTCCGATAATATCTTGCCAGACCTAGAAAACTCTAAATCTCTGCAACTGACTTAGGCGGCTTCCAATCCAACATCGCCTCAATCTTTCGAGGATCCACTCTAATCCTACCGATACTACGTGACCCAAGAAAGTCACCTCTCTAAGCCAGAACTCGCACTTACTAAATTTAGCAAATAACTGCTTTTCCCTTAGAGTCTGCAACACTACTCGCAAATGCGCATCATGATCATCCTCCGATTTTGAATACACCAATATGTCGTCTATAAACACCACGACAAATCGGGTCCAAATCTTTCTTTGAAACACCCGATTCATCATGTCCATGAATGCTGCCGGCGCGTTAGTCAACCCAAACGGCATCACCATGAATTCGTAGTGCCCATACTGAGTGTGAAATGCCGTCTTGTGAATATCAGCCTCCTTCACCTTTAGCTGATGGTATCCTGACCTTAGATTGATCTTCGAGAACACCGATGCACCCTTAAGTTGATCAAACAAGTCATCTATCCTGGGCAATGGATACTTATTCTTGATCGTCAGCTTATTCAATTGGCGGTAGTCTATACACATCCGCATCGTACCGTCCTTTTTCTTGATAAAGAGTACCGGTGCTCCCCAAGGCGAAACACTTGGTCGGATGAAACCTCGGTCCAACAACTCCTGAACCTGAGCCTTTAGTTCCACCAATTCCTTCGGCGCCATCCTATACGAGGCAATAGACACTGGCGCAGTTCTGGGTAGCAAGTCTATGCCAAATTCAACCTCACGATCCGGAGGTAGTCCCGGAAGTTCCTCTGGAAATACGTCAGCAAATTCCTTTATCTGTTCGGACATTCTCCACACAGCACCTTAGCCTCCAAGGCACACACATGAACCATAAATGCTTCACGACTCTTCCCGACCATGTTCTCGACTTTCAAAGCGGATACCACGTTGGATAGATAATCTCTTCTATTACCTATCATAACCACGTCTTCACCCTCACCCGTCTTTCAAATCCATGCGCTTAGTCACGCAATCCAAACTTGCTGGTACTTCACCACCAAATCCATCCCAAGAATCGATCGAACTCCCCAAACGGCGGTTCCATCGGATCGACTACAAACACTACCCCTTGGAATTCTAGGGGTACATCCCTATACAGCTTATTTACTTCTACAGAGTGACCTAGAGGGCTAATTACGGTCATCTCCTAGAAGTAGTCTCACGATCTAGGTTCATGGTCTCTACTATACTACTAACAACATACGAATGCGTCGAACCCACATCAATCAAAGTAGTATATGGTAATCCAAAGATCAAGAACGCATCGGTTATGACGCCCAGCATGTCGCCTCCCTCTCTCGATGCCTCGCCGCATATACCAACCTGTGTCGTCTTGCCTCGGTGTTGCTGCACCTCGCCTGGTGCTCGCGGCCCCGACTCGTAACCATTACCTCCTCTACCGCTTACCATGACCCTCTGCGGTAGCGGTCCTCATTTCGAACCGAGCACGACCACGACCCTCGATCGAATCTCGCTTGCTTACGTGGGCGATCCCTCACACGATGGTCCAACGAGCCACACTCAAAACATCCTTTTCCACCGGTCCAACATCCTCCCCAATGAGATTTCCCACATCGGTTTTACCTGCTGCGGGTCCCCGATTGGCGAAAGAATGCACCTTCCAGATCGATTCGCCCACCATGTCTAGCCTTTTCTCGGGAATTACCGGCCGACCGGATGATCTAAAACCTCTCTTATGTCTATTCCTATCCATATTCTCGCCTCACCGACTCCTTAACCCCTTCTGGCTACCTTAGACTTTTCCACGAGCGACAAAAAAACTCATGCTCTCATTGTGGAGCAATCAAAGCAACCTCGGCTCATCTCTCAAACTGTCCTCAAACTCCGACACACTGCTCATGTTCTCAGAGCCACGATACCCCTAGCATACTGCTCAACCTTAAGAATTTCGCCAGTACTCCGATACGGACTTACTCCCCTGAACCGATCTCGAAACGCCTTTCCCTGTGCATCAATGTAGCTAGATCCAATATATTTCTTTTGATACGTTGCCTTAAAATATTCCCAAGTGAAATCATCCGCCGCAAAGACTATCCCAAACCGTGAGCCACCACCGGGTATGACTCATCCCGAGAAGCGACACTATCCCCTTCTGGCTCCTCGCCATCGATCCAAATCGTCCATGATTCGCTCCGTCGCCTCTAACCAATACTCACCGCATCGGGAGCCACACCGTAAACACCTCGAAAAACCTCGGCTCCATTGGCTCTGAGTCGCCGATACTGCACTTACGAGCTCCCGTGCCTCCACCGCTCCAGCCACCCTCTCAAGAACTCGCAACATCGCCTGTGACACTGCATCATCCCCTGTATGATCCTGAAACTCAACACCAGCAATTGGTGGTGGTGGCATCTCATTCTCCGACCTCCGACTGATCCCACCGGTTCGCACACGCTCATCCTACCCCGACCGCGCGTCCACGTGTATTATGACCACGACCTCGAGTGCTCATGTCTAATGTCTCGACTTATCCGGTTTGCAAGTTTAATGCGTCGCCTCTACTCCACTCAAGTATTAAAGCACAATCTTATGAATAGTTCTTATTAGAGAGTTTTGTTTTTCGCGAGTTCACAGAATCCTATAAGTTTCAGTCTCTAGGGTAGTCCACCATCACTAACCATTCATAGCATATCATCATAATCAATTGCAAACATCGCTTAGGGTACTTACTCGGGCGGATTGGTGCCGAGACTCGGTGCCATGCGTTTTGACCCATGTATTTTCCAATAATACCATACTTTAAAACATTTTGGGCCTCGAGCCCACAGCCGAGCCTTTGAACTTGGCTCTGATACCAAAAATGTAACACCCCAAACCAGGTCAACACACCATGACCGAATCTGGCATGTCACAGAGGGAATTGTTTTGAAGAGATCAGGTTACCGGTTAATTTTCCTAGGGAAAATTCTTTGTTGTTTTATGTTTGTAGAAAACAGGTGCATGATTAGTTAAAAATCGAAATTTTGAAATCCTGGAATATAACTTTAAAATTTAGTTGTCGATCCATAGGTTTAGAAAATGCTTAAGTCATTTTAAAACCCGATGTTCCTTCCTTAACTATTTAGAAATCCGTTAAGTTGAATGTGGAAAACTTAAGTTTGAAATCCATTTGAGTTGTTGTTGTTATCAATTGATTTGTCTTACCCGATGGTAAACATTTGGAAACCATTGCGTTCTTTAGTTTAGAAAATCTTGGGCTCAAATTTATTTAGTTAACCATGTAATTTATTTAGCCCAGTTAAAAACAAATCCAAAGCATAAAAATAATCCAACATAATCAAAAGGCCTTATTACAAACCTATAATAAAAGTGAAACCGAATTGAAATAAAACAAAGTACCCAAACCAAAGTCCACGTAAAGATCGAGTTTATTTAATGCATGGCCACCTCGAGTCGCACGCCTCTCATCCGCGATCTATGAATCACCTGAAAGATAAGGGAGAAGGTGAGTCACCAAGACTCAGTGCATTTTCCCCTCCCGATTAATGCAACGTACTTACACAAATCATAACCAAGTAATATACATAATGCACCCAAACCTAGCCATCCATAACCCCTTTTCTACCCCGTGTGGTACCAAACCACTGGTGGTGCCAAACCACTGGTGACCCAAAGTCAAGATATCCAATAATAATGTGGTGCCAAATCACCGGTGACCCAAAGTCACGAGTAATCCATCTCGTGGGGCCAACCCACGTGTGATACCAAATCACCGGCGCCAATCCCGTTATATCAAATGTGGGGCCAACCCACTGGTGTGCTAAGCCACCGGGACGAGACGCTATGAGGTGCCAAACCTCCGTGACCCAAAGTTACGAAATATCAATAACTGCGGTGTGGGGCCCAACCCACGCAGTGATACCAAATCACCGCGACGCGATCCCAAAATATCATCTGTGGGGCCAACCCATCGTGGTGCTAAGCCACCGACAAGTCGCTATGAGGTGCCAAACCTCCGTGACCCAAAGTCACAAAATAATGTGTGGTACCAAACCACCGGAGGTGCTAAACCTCCGGTGACCCAAAGTCACGGATATCATCTTCCCCTTCCTCTCATATCACCCATACCAATACATTACAAGTGCAAATCATGCCATCATGCTTTAACGCAACATAAAGCAAATATATCATAAATCATATTATTATGCACCATATCGCAAAAGTCATATCGAAACGGACTTACCCAAATCCTTGCTCACACCCATAAGGCATCATATCAAGATCTCACAGCTTTTCGGCTTTTAATCAAGATTAGGTTATTAATATATTACCAAGTTATAAAGTGTGTAAGTTACACACATTTACTAACGCAAGCACTAAATCCCAAGACCCGATCTCCATCGCACTAGATCTCCTTGTCCTACATTCGGCCAACACTCAAAACCATTAACAAGGCCATTCGGCCACACCAATAAATCCCGAAAGATGAGGTAACGCATAACTAACACCATCCTTACCTTTTTGCCTTATGAATGCTAACCACAACCCAGAGTATGTGAGACTGATCTTCCCCCTACAATCGGCCACCAACACAACTTAGTCTCAATAGCCTTCGGCTTTTCCAAATAACTTAAAGAATGATTAAACCGTGATGTATCCTTACCACAGACTTTAATGAATCGCTTGCCAGAGAAAAGATGGCTCAGATCTACTGCTTCCAAAGTCCCGAATATCCTATAAGAAATCGATTCCCATTAATAATTAAAAATACTATCAACAAATGCTAGATTAGGCTTTTGCTCTCATGAGAGTCGACAGAGAGAAAAGAAAAGGGAACAAAGAAATTCGGCCAACAACACTTACCCTTCTTCAAAACTGATTAGAGAAGAACCCAAAGAAGATCTAGGCTTGATTGATATTCGGCCAAAATAAAACAAGAAAGAAGAAGGGAGATTCAGCTATGGTTGATTGAAGATAAACAAATGGGATTCGGCTAGATTGGAGGAAGAGCAAGGAAAAGAAAGTGAAAGGGAAGAGGGAGGATTCGACAAAGGAAGATAGAGAGGATTTCGGCACAAGGGTTGGAGAAATGAAAAAGATGAAAGGAGGAGGGTTACTTTTTGGCTACAGAGAAAATAAAAGATGAGAGAGGGCTCAAATGGAGATTCAGCCAATATGCCTAAGAGAGAAAATGACAGGCACCCATGGACTTTCGGCTTTTGATAACACAAGATACCAAGGAAGAAATCGACACAAGCTAAGAGGGTTTTTGGCTTTGACACAAAACAAAGAATGAGGCCTTCCAAGCTAGCCGAAAAATGTCACCTAGCTAACTAAGGAATTTCGGCACTCCCCTTACTCAGCTTCCCAAACCGAACACTCCTCTTCAAACAGGAGTTCAAATTTCGGCAACTGCTTCAAGCTTCTCTTGTCCACTAATTCAAATGAGTTTGAAATATTCAAACTCTTAAATTTTCTCTCTGCCACCTATTTGAATTAATTTTACTTAGCCATGCTTATCTGACAGAGTTTGTGCTGAGCACAACTCCTCCCCCTTGGCGTCAAAATGTAAAGCAGAAAATGGGATTTCTGCTGCTCGAACCTGAGTTCTCCCACCTGCTTGTGGCATCATTCTCAGGGCCCTAAGTGGCGCCTCCTTGCCACTCTGCTAAGCCAATTCTTGTGCTACAATACCCCACGAATTACACTTAACCCCTAGCTCCTTCAGCTCCCTTTTATTAAAACTTAAAGCAAAAATTTTCCTGCCACCTGGGCCTACTCTAGACTTATAACTAACTCTTAAAACACCTCAAATAACAACACCACAGTCCATACTCATGCAAAACAATTCAATCACAACTAACCCCTATTTCAGGATATTACAGCACGGGTCGCATGAGATGACTGTGGATCTAGTATTAATCTGATAGGGTTGTACGGGTCGCATGATGACTGTGGATCCAGTATTGATCTGATAGGGTCGTACGGGTCGCATGACGACTGTAGATCCAATATTGATCTGTTAAGGTCACACGGGTCGCATGAGACGACTGTGGACCGACGGACGACTTAAAGTCGCGTAATCTGATTATGGCTCTGTGCCAACCTAAATACGACTCTGTGCCATCTTGATTATGGCTTTGTGTCAATCGTATTTACCCGTGGCTATGTGCCTAACAAATATATTGACGACTGTAACATCCCGGTTTAGGGCCTAGTCAGAATAGTGGTTCGAGACAACAAATCTGAGGGTTATGAATGAGTTTTTGAGGTTTATATTATGTATGCGTGCTAGTGTAAATGTTTCATGAAGCAATTTTGTGGAATTGTGGTTGAATTGTCCAAAAGGACTAAATTGCAAAAGTTATAAAATGTGTGTTTCTAGAAGCTATTTGTGTGAAATAGCTTTAGATTATTAATTAGAGGTCCTTAAATAGTAATTTACCCAAATTCTAATTTTTGGACAAAAATAGGCATGGATGAGTCAAAATTTGAAGTTTATCAAAAAGGGCATTTTGGTCATTTATCAAATAAGTGATTAAAATAGGTGAAAAGATGACAAATTCATTCATCTTCTTCCCTTAGCTCACCGAAAATTAGAGAAGCCATTGTTAGGCTCTTTCAACTTTTCAAGCTTGCTAGTAAGTGCTCCTAAGCCCGATTTTGATATTCTTCGTATTTTTGAAGTCCCGGTAGCATGAGTAAGCTATTTTTAGCTATTTGATGAGCTATAATGGATGTTTAAAAATGTGGTCATGAATGACATGCATGTATTTTGATGTTTTATGGAAGATTATGAAAGCTTGATGTAGTAGAAACATCTTTTGTTAAGTGATTTTCCATGAAAATGCATGTAGGGACTTGATTGTGAAAAACTTTAGTTTGGTCATACATGTGTGATTTAGTGAGATTTGATGAATGCTTTAGTTGAGTAAGTGGTTCGGCTAAGCATGAAAGGATAGAAAGTTGAATAAAAATCACTTTACGAGCCTTGGGGCTAAAGTGTAAATATGAAGAAGTTTAAGGGCAAAATAATAATTTTGCTAAAGTATGAAATGTGGGTCAATTTAGTCAATGTGTGTATTGAATAAGCTGAATTATTCATTATAGATCAAGAAAGACGGTTCTAGGATCGAAACCGAGGCAAAAGCAAGGTGGTGGACTAAATTGCATATTTCCATACTTTTGAGTATCGAGGTAAGTCTATGCATAAATAATGCATTCATACTTACAATTTGTTAATGCTAGCTAGTGTGTAGCATGTTTGAGAACCTATGTGGGATGAATGTAGTAGAAAATGTGGAATGAATGTATGATCGAGAATGATTAAGTAAGTAGACTTGTGCATGTGTTGTGATAATGCTAGATGGTGGGCTCAGTGCGATGCCATCCTAATGCATATTGACGATGAGCTAGCTATGTGCGATGCTATTGTGAGGTATATCGTTTGGTGAGCTATGTGTTGAATCACTATGAATACCTTTATGGTAGGCTAAGTGCGATACCACCTTATTAATCAATTGCGGTGTGCTAAGTGCGAAACCACTGAGATATTGGCTGTGTGGATTAACTGTGTGTATTAGCTATGTGTAATAGCTGTGTGGATTAGCTATATGAACTAGCTGTGTGGATAAGTTATGTGGATAAACTGTATGGATGTATTATGAGAAATAATGATGTGTTGTATATTGTGTAAATGTGACATAGAATGCAGGGGTGCATTTCGATGGTTATGAGTATGTGACTCATGATGTGTTGGAAATGTGGTAAGGGTTAGAAAGAGTAAGCATAGTTGTTCATTACTTTTGGTAGTATAATGCTAATTATTGTTTAGCTTATACTATGATGCTTATTTGTTTATGTGTAAACTTACTAACCTCAAAGCTTACTCTTTTTCTTTTCCCTTGTCTTATAGATTAAAAGCGTTGAATCGAGATACGAGGATCATCAGAAGATAGCCCACATATCAGCACACTTTGGTACATGAAACTTAATGTTTTGTATATGGCATGTATAGGGGCTAGATAAGTTAGTAAATTTTGTTGTAAATGGCTAAGATGTGTTGGCCTTTAGATGGATAGCTTATTTTGTATAATGCCGTGGTTGTTGGCTATTACATCATATGAAAGAAAGATGTAGTTTTCTATGTGAGAATGCACTTCAATTTGAATTGATTATGATGGTGTTAGATGAGTAGATGTTGTGTATGTTAGAAGGGTGAAAAGAACTTGACACTTAGTCTTGTTCTTGACCATGTGGATAAACACACGGGCGTGTGTCTAGGCCATGTGTGACACACGGTCAGCCCACGGGTGTGTGCTGTGGCCGTGCGTCCCCTGCATGTTAACATTGTAAGTCAGGATAGTCCACGGGCTAGCCACACGGGCGTGTGACTAGGCTTTGAGGCCGTGTGAAGTCTGCACTTGACACTTAGAAATTTAATTGTCACACGGGCCAGGGCCATGGGCGTGTCCAGGCCGTGTGGATTTAGTCAGTGTCGACCACGGGTGGAAGGCACGAACATGTAATAGGGTACACGGGCGTGTTCCCAAATCGCATGGGCTTATGCCATGACCGTGGGGCATTTGGTAGAATGCTTGGGTTTTTAGGCACAGTCTAGGGACATGGGCGTGTGTGCCCATGCACGGGCATGTCTAATCTTGCACGGGCATGTGAGACCTGTATAAAAGGGAAAAATTTTAAGGATCGTAAAAGTTTTGGATTAGTCTCGAGAGCCCTCGTGTGTATGAGTGAGGCCTCGTAAGTCGAGAATGAGGTTATAGCGAGTAATGACGTTGAGCCTAAGTGGTGATTAAGTGGTTTGAGTTCGGTAATGCCTCGGGCCCAGTTCCCGGCGTAGAACCTGGGTAAGGGGTGTTACATTTAGTGGTATCAAAGCTATGGTTTAGCCGTTTCTAGGACTACCGTAGCGGGTGTAAGAGTCTAGCTATACATGCCATAAGTGTACAATGATAATGTGGTGGTTTCTGATGATTTAAAACTTGTTTTATATAGTATATGGATTCCGATCCATTGACTGCTGATGAAGCAGCTAGTAATGCGCTGGCTCCTGCACAAGGAACCGCACCTGTTGAGAGTGGACCCGAGGCTAGGGGTCAAAGGGAAGAGGCACGGGAAGCCTTTCTCCAAATGATGAGTAATTGGTACTCAGATTATGTTCGAGCGAACCCTAATGCTCAACCTCTTCCACCTCCTCCTGTACCTCAGCCAAATCCAGTGGCTCCTCAAGGTATGGATGTAGTAAGGATATCGAAGCCCCCGGTGGATAAGATTAGGAAGCACGGGGCTGAGGAGTTTAGAGCTAAGGTAGATGATGACCCAGAGAGGGCGGAGTTCTGGTTAGAGAACTCGATGAGGGTGTTCGATGAGCTCTCATGTACACCTGAGGAGAGTTTGAAGTGTGCTGTATCGTTGCTGAGAGATTCGGCATACCATTGGAGGAAGACGCTGATGTTAGTGGTCCCAAAAGAGCGGGTGACGTGGGACTTCTTTCTGGAAGAGTTCCAGAAGAAGTATATAAGCCAGAGGTTTACTGACCGAAAAAGGAAAGAATTCCTTGAGCTGAAGCAAGAAAGGATGACAGTAGCTGAATTCGAGCGTGAGTTTGTTAGGCTTAGCAAATACGCTCAATAATGTGTGTCGACAGAGACCATCTTGTGCAAGAGGTTTGAAGATGCGCTGAATGAGGATATCAAACTCCTAGTGGGCATTTTGGAGTTGAAAGAATTTGTGGTACTAGTTGAGAGGGCAAGTAAGGCCGAGGAATTGAGTTCAGAAAAGAGAAGGGCTGTGAGTGAAGCCCGAGATGCTAGAAAGAGATCGATGGGCAAGTCGTATCAAGCCCAGTCGAAAAGATCCAAGGAAGTGAATCCTCGGACGACGACACCAGTGGGTTATTCGCATCGATACTTGGGCAATACTCGTTCAGGTTCGAGAGTCCAAGCCCCCTCGATGGAAAGTGTGGACAATACAAAGAGTAAACCGGAGTGTCCTAGTTGTGGTAGGTATCACACCGGAGAGTGTTGGGGAAATAGATAGAAATGTTATAAGTGTGGTTCCCCTGACCACTTTATCCGTAGCTGTCCCGAGAGGGATGATAAGGAAGAGAAACAAGAAGTGAGACCTAGTGATGTGTCTACGAGGGGTAGACCACTAAAGAACCCAAGAGGTGGGGCTAGTGGTAGAGGTGCGCCCAGAGATTCTGCTGTGAGACCAGAGGGTCGGGCACCTGCGAGGACGTATTCCATTCGCGCTCGCGAAGAGGCATCCTCCCCTGATGTGATAACGGGTACTTTTTCTCTCTTTGACACCCTTGTTATTGCTTTAATAGATCCAGGGTCTACTCACTCTTATATGTGCATGAGATTAGCATCTAGTTTGAGTATGACCATTGAGTCTACGGACATTGTGATTAAGGTGTCAAACCCGTTAGGAAAGTATATGTTAGTGGACAAAGTGTGTAAGAATTGTCCTTTGTTGATTGAGAATCATTGTTTTCTGGCAAACCTTATGTTGTTGCCATTTGATGAGTTTGATCTAATCCTAGGCATGGATTGGTTGACTACCCATAGTGTCTTAGTGAACTGTGGTAGTAAGTTTATTGAACTGAAATGTGAGAGTGGAGATGTAGTTCGGGTTGAATCAGGTGGATCGGACAGTCTACCCGTGATGATTTCTTCCTTAGTGGCTGAGAAATGTTTAAGAAAAGGGTGTGAGTCATATCTTACATTTGTGTTGAATACTCAAGAGGTTGGAGTAGAGTTTGAAACAGTGCCAGTGGTATGTGAGTACCCAGATGTATTTCCAGAAGAGTTACCCGGATTACCTCCAGTGAGAGAGGTCGAGTTCGTAATTGAGTTGGTTCCGGGAACGGCACCTATTTCGATTGCTCCGTACAGAATGGAACCTGTAGAGTTGAAGGAACTAAAGGTTCAGTTGCAAGAATTTACAGATAAGGGTTTTGCAAGACCGAGCTACTCGCCGTGGGGTGCTCCGGTATTGTTTGTGAAGAAGAAAGATGGGTCTATGAGGTTGTGTATAGACTATAGAAAACTGAACAAGGTGACGGTTAAGAATAAGTATCCTTTACCAAGGATTGATGATCTTTTTTATCAACTGAAGGGAGCTACAGTGTTCTCCAAGATAGACTTGAGGTCTGGTTATTATCAGCTCAGAGTGAAAGAGCAAGATGTGTTGAAAACTGCGTTTCAGACAAGGTATGGCCATTATGAGTTTTTGGTTATGCCGTTTGGTTTGACGAATGCACCTGCGATTTTTATGGATCTGATGAACCGTGTTTTCAGACCGTATGTGGTCAAGTTTGTGGTTGTCTTTATTGACGACATATTGATCTATTCTCGGGATGAGAACGATCATAAAGAGCACTTGATAATTGTCTTGTAAACTTTGAGAGATAAGCAGTTGTATGCTAAGTTTAGCAAGAGTGAGTTTTGGCTCCGAGAGGTCGGATTCCTAGGACACATGGCGTCAGGTGATGGTGTCAGAGTTGACTCGAGTAAGATATCGACTGTTATGGATTGGAAACCGCCGAGGAACGTGTCTAAAATTAGGAGTTTCTTGGGATTAGCAGGATATTACAGACGTTTCGTAAAGTGGTTCTCTGTGATTGCTACCCCGATGACAAAACTGTTGCATAAAGATGTCAAGTTTGAATGGATGAGACATGTCAACAGAGCTTCGAGAGATCGAAAACAATGTTGACCGAGGCACCGCTTTTGGTTCAACCGAGATCGGGAAGGAGTTCGTGGTTTATAGTGATGCGTCGTTTAATGGTCTCGGTTGCGTGTTGATGCAAGAGGGTAAGGTTGTAACACCCTGGTTTAGGGGCTATGCATGTTGGGTATAATTCATGTTCTAGTAGGTTTTGGGTGTGCTTGGATGTGTTTGAGAGGTGGTAAGAATGTTTGGACTCAAGGGGAAGACTTTAGAAAATTTTGGATTTTTAAGTGCAAAAAGGGGAGGTTGGCGATGGGTGTCTTAAGAGAATTATTTGGGGGAATTAGACATAAGAATTGAGCAAGTAAAGTGGCAAGGGAGACGCCACTAAAGAGCTTGGGGAAGTGACGCCTCAGGTGCAAGGGAAGGGGCCAGTGTTCGAGCTGCTAAGGCAGCACTTTGGCCTTTGTTTTTGCGTCAATGAGGTAAGGAGTTGGGCAGCTTTTGGATGCTTAAAAGATGGAGAAAGACTTGGTCTTTTTTTTTAAATTTTGGCTAGGAAGAGGTTTGACTCATTCAAACTTTTTGAATGGGTGTTGGGGAGGAATTGTAGGAGCAAATAGTGGGATTTTTGTGGGATGTTGGAGCTAGGCCGTGTAGTATAAATAGGGGAGGAGGTGCTCATTTTCATTCACCATTTGTGCTTTCTTGACTTGTTTCCATTTCTTTGTGTGCCGAATCCCTTTTGGACCCTTTGCCGAATCCTAGTTCTTTCTTAAGCCTTCATCCATTTGTCTACCAACACTAAAAATATCCCTTCTCTTCACCTATGCACTTTGGCCGAATCTTCAAGGTCACCTAGCCGATTTTCCTACTTGGTTCTCTCCATTTTTCCTAAACCGAAACCATTTCATATTGTCCCCTCATACCTTCTTTCTTTCTCTATTGCCGAAACCTTTCTCCTTGTCCTGGTGGTAGTTGGCCGAATCTTAAGCAGAGGGGGGTGGAGCGTTTGGGTCTCTGCTCTAGTCATTGTGAAGGCCAGGAGGAGCGGTAGGGAGGACTCGTAGGTTCGATTCATCAAGGGTGTGTCGACAGAGTTTTGGTTAAGTAGCGTTTCGGGTTTTGGTATCATTTAGGTGCGTAATCAACGCACTATTTCTTCGGTCTTTGGTTTGTTAAATGTGTTTACAAATGCGTGATATGAATGATGGCCGATTATAGTGGCTTGAATAGTGAGTTATTTATGATATATACATGATGCGATAATCCACATGTGATGCTTACTCTTTTGTTAATCTGACATGTTGAACTTATGCATGCATACATGGGATTTGGGCCTGACTCAATGGACGAAGAAGTGTACACAGGATGTACGTGGTCTAATGTTAGCTCAGGCTACATTAGCGCTTGAGGGTTAGCTTTGTGCTACCTCAAGGGAGGTGTTGGCTAGGTGCCCATCTCGGCGGTTGATTGCTATGTGCATCATCGTAGGCAGATTGCGATATTGTGATCACTTGGGTTGATCGGTGGCTCAACCACGACCTTGAGCAAATGAGCTTGCCAAGGTAAGATGTTATGGATCACAATGTGATCGGTGGGGAGTTTCCTGACCTTAGGCGAGTCCGCTAAGGTTGGTGTACGTTGGACAAAGGGTTGGGCTGAAATGCATTCTTGCATGATTTATTCTTAATATTGTGTGGGTATGGGCCAAGCCCATACGTGTGGAAATCGATGTTTTGATTATGCACTGAGTCAGTGGACTCACTCTTTATTTTCTAACCATTTCAGGTGATGCGTAGATTGGACCGGGATCGGAGAGGACACGTGGTGGCCCATGCCGAAGGCGTTGTTTTTAGTTTTATTAAATATTAAGTATTTCTTTTAAATAATGGTTGTAATAAGGATTTATTTTATTATTTTTGGTATTATTTTATTATCAACTCTATGATGGTTTGTTCAAATTGAAACACTATGTGACGATGGATATATTTTTATAACTTACTTATTCAATTATGGAATTATTAAACATGTGGCTATAATTTCAAAAGAACATGGTTTCCAAGAGCAAATAAATTTTTACTATTTTATACTAAGTCTAAAATATTTTCACTAACATAACCAGATTCGGTCAGGACTTGTGGGCCGTGTTTGGGGGTGTTACAGTTTGGTATCAGAGCCAGGTTCAAAACTCGGCTTTGAGGGTTTAAGGCCCAAAAACGTTTCAAAATGGGTTTTTATGAAATATTTTTAGGTTATTCTGGCATGGCACCTGTACCTCCGGCCCGAGTCCGCCAGGTAAGTACTTCAGACTTCTGAAGTGAATTGTTACATGAACTGTTATGGGCTTATTTGGGCTCGTAGATTAGAATATTAGGGCTATTGAACCCTAGGACTAGTCTACTCAAACACATGCATAAGACTTAAGGTTACTAAACAAACCTATGATTAAGTCGCCGAGTTGAGGTGTGGCAACCATTGTGCGCATGTCTAGGAGTGGATCCGAAGAGCACAGTACTTAAGCGATCCTCGTGACTCACCTCCTCTTCACTGAATCCTACAGTGCGTAGCTACGGTTCACCTTAACCAAGAGGACTTGTTCATAGGCTAAACCAATTATTAAAACCCGAAAGGATTTGCCTCACTGCTTTAAAACCCTTAGTTTTAAAATTTCTAAAAAAAAAACCCCTGTAGGAAAATGACGAAATTACCCACAGGTAGGGAAGGAAACTTGATTGCTCGAAAGAACTACTCTCGAAACTTCATTGCATAAAATTTCTCGTGGATAAAACAGAGAAACAAGAATTTCTAATGCATAAAACTTTTAAGCAGACTAAATCGAGGCGCTAGATATGAGTTCTAGGGGCGTGGTCGCAATACTCGTGGGCGTGGTAGAGGTAGGATGTCGAGTGTCTCAACCGGTTGGGTCTCGCCATGGGTCGAGAGCGCGATGTGCGCCACCACCGTTGAGGTGGAACAAACAGGATTAGGCCCCGGAGGAGACGACGCGATGATCGCGGAGCTATCTTTGCGGGTGCTTGAGCGAGTGGCGAGAGCCAATGGGGCGGTGGGACTCGGAAGTCGCATGCCAAAGGCTTAGGGGCGAATGGGGCCGAGGTCTTGAGAGGAGTGTCCGAGTAGCTCGAACGTGGCGAATCACGCTTGAGGTCATTGAAAGGATTATGGACGACTTAGACTTGATCGCGAGGAGAAGCTTAAGGGTGTTGTTTCGTTCTTTGCGGGATGAAGCCTACCGGTGGTGGCTCACTATTAAGGAAAGTACCCTGCGGATCGAGTGGATCGGGTTATTTTAAGATCAAGTTCGAGGAAGTATGTCGAGCGAGCTATGTGGATGCTCAGAGGAAGGCGTTCCTCAATCTGGTGCAAGGTAGCAAGTCGATAGCGAGTACGGTCGAAGTGAGTTTGCGTTTGAGCCGGTATGCTCGGGGAATCGTGGCAACCGATTATGAGAGATGCGTTAGATTTGAAGATGGGTCTGCGGATGAGCTGCGAGTTTTGATTGCTCCACATCGGAAAGAGAGACTTCGCCGCTTTAGTGGAGAAAGCTCGAATAGCCGAGGAGGTCAAGAAGGTGAGAGGCTCAATAGGGAAAGGAACCGTGATAAGAGAAGTGTTGGATCGCCGAAGTGGTTGAGAGGGTCCGTAAGAGACCGAGGGTTGAGGCTCTGTTCATATTGTTAAGACAAGCGAGAGGAATCCAGATCGTCCGTAATGCGCGATGTGGAAGGTACCATGTTGGCGAATGCCGGAATCGTGTTCGAGAGTGCTTGAGATGCAAGTCCAAGTCTCATCGATTAAGGATTGTCCCCTAATCCGAATGGGACTCGAAAGCGAAGGCCAAGGTTATGTACAACCAGCAGAGGTGGTCGACAAGCAGCGATAAGGGGTCGCGTTCGAACCATAGAGGAAATGGTTTCGGCCGAGGTCATGTGGCGATGAAGCTGCAGATAATGGTGGCACCGAGGCAAGGCGGCCAGTCTAGTTTATGCGATTCGTCGGAGAGAGGATAATGATGTGCCTGATGGGTCAACTGGTAAGTTCCTTAAGTCTGAAATACTCTTCAGAGTTTTGTTCGCTTTGGTGATTGTTCGAATTGTTGCTCGTAAAGTAGTTGGAACCTTGGGTATGAACTTAGAAACTGTGCCTAGAAGGTATGTTAGCTCTTTAAGATCGAGTCTTGCGACTTTAGCGTAGTGGGAAGAATTGGACTGTTAGTTTAGACAAGTAATTTGAGGACGAAATTATTTTAAGGAGGGTAGAATTGTAACACCCTGGTTTAGGGGCTATGCATGTTGGGTATAATTCATGTTCTAGTAGGTTTTGGGTGTGCTTGGATGTGTTTGAGAGGTGGTAAGAATGTTTGGACTCAAGGGGAAGACTTTAGAAAATTTTGGATTTTTAAGTGCAAAAGGGGAGGTTGGCGATGGGTGTCTTAAGAGAATTATTTGGGAATTAGACATAAGAATTGAGCAAGTAAAGTGGCAAGGAGACGCCACTAAAGAGCTTGGGGAAGTGACGCCTCGGTGCAAGGGAAGGGCGGTGTTCGAGCCGCTAAGGCGACACTTTGGCCTTTGTTTTTGCGTCAATGAGGTAAGGAGTTGGGCGACTTTTGGATGCTTAAAAGATGGAGAAAGACTTGGTCTTTTTTTTTTTAAATTTTGGCTAGGAAGAGGTTTGACTCATTCAAACTTTTGAATGGGTGTTGGGGAGGAATTGTAGGAGCAAATAGTGGGATTTTTGTGGGAGGTTGGAGCTAGGCCGTGTAGTATAAATAGGGGAGGAGGTGCTCATTTTCATTCACCATTTGTGCTTTCTTGACTTGTTTCCATTTCTTTGTGTGCGAATCCCTTTTGGACCCTTTGCCGAATCCTAGTTCTTTCTTAAGCCTTCATCCATTTGTCTACCAACACTAAAAATATCCCTTCTCTTCACCTATGCACTTTGGCCGAATCTTCAAGGTCACCTAGCCGATTTTCCTACTTGGTTCTCTCCATTTTTCCTAAACCGAAACCATTTCATATTGTCCCCTCATACCTTCTTTCTTTCTCTGTTGCAAACCTTTCTCCTTGTCCTCGGTGGTAGTTGGCCGAATCTTAGCGAGAGGGGTGGAGCGTTTGGGTCTCTGCTCTAGTCATTGTGAAGGCCGGAGGAGCGGTAGGGAGGACTCGTGGGTTCGATTCATCAAGGGTGTGTCGGCGAGTTTTGGTTAAGTAGCGTTTGGGTTTTGGTATCATTTAGGTGCGTAATCAACGCACTATTTCTTCGGTCTTTGGTTTGTTAAATGTGTTTACAAATGCGTGATATGAATGATGGCGATTATAGTGGCTTGAATAGTGAGTTATTTATGATATATACATGATGCGATAATCCACATGTGATGCTTACTCTTTGTTAATCCGACATGTTGAACTTATGCATGCATACATGGGATTTGGGCACGACTCAATGGACGAAGAAGTGTACACAGATGTACGTGGTCTAATGTTAGCTCGGGCTACATTAGCGCTTGAGGGTTAGCTTTGTGCTACCTCAAGGGAGGTGTTGGCTAGGTGCCCATCTCGGCGGTTGATTGCTATGTGCATCATCGTAGGCGATTATGATATTGTGATCACTTAGGTTGATCGGTGGCTCAGACCACGGCCTTGAGCAGCGAGCTTGCCAAGGTAAGATGTTATGGATCACAATGTGATCGGTGGGGAGTTTCCACGGCCTTAGGCGAAGTCCGCTAAGGTTGGTGTACGGTTGGACAAAGGGTTGGGCTGAAATGCATTCTTGCATGATTTGTTACGAATATTGTGTGGGTATGGGCCAAGCCCATACGTGTGGAAATCGGTGTTTTGATTATGCACTGAGTCAGTGGACTCACTCTTTATTTTCTAACCATTTCAGGTGATGCGTAGATTGGACCGGGATCGGAGAGGACACGTGGTGGCCCATGCCGAAGGCGTTGTTTTTAGTTTTATTAAATATTAAGTATTTCTTTTAAATAATGGTTGTAATAAGGATTTATTTTATTATTTTTGGTATTATTTTATTATCAACTCTATGATGGTTTGTTCAAATTGAAACACTATGTGACGATGGATATATTTTTATAACTTACTTATTCAATTATGGAATTATTAAACATGTGGCTATAATTTCAAAAGAACATGGTTTCCAAGAGCAAATAAATTTTTACTATTTTATACTAAGTCTAAAATATTTTCACTAACATAACCAGATTCGGTCAGGACTTGTGGGCCGGGTTTGGGGGTGTTACAAAGGTAATCGCTTATGCCTCGAGGCAGTTAAAACCGCACGAGAAGAATTATCCGACTTGCGATTTGGAGTTAGATGCGATTGTTTTTGCGTTAAAGATTTGGCGACATTATTTGTAAGGTGAAAAGTGCCGAATCTTTACAGATCACAAGAGTTTAAAGTATTTTATGGATTAGAAGGATCTGAATCTGAGACAGAGACGGTGGCTTGAGTTGTTTAAAGACTATAAGTTAGTCATTGATTACCACCCGGGAAAAGCGAATGTGGTTGCGGATGCCTTGAGTAGAAAATCCCTGTATGCTCTAAGAGTTATGAGAGCGAGTTTAGTATTGTCTAATGATGGTGCTATTTTGGCGAGTTGAGAGCTAGGCCACTATTTGTTCAACAAATATGTGAGGCTCGGAGAAATGACAACCGAGATGCAAGCTAAGATAGCTAAGTGCGGGTCGAATGTGATTCGATTTTCAAATGGGTTTGAATGGTTGTTTGCTTTATCGCGACAGCAATTTTTGTTCCTAAAAATGAGGAGTTGATTCGAAAGGTTTTGCATGAAGCCCACGAGTGGATGCTTGTCGAAGACATCCGGCAAGATCTGAAAATGTACAACGACTTGAGGAAGTTGTATTGGTGGCCGGGTATGAAAAGAGATATTTCGAGTTTGTGACTAAGTGTCCGATTTGCCAACAAGTGAAAGTCGAGCATCAAGTGCCTTCGGGATTGCTTCACCCCGGTGATGGTTCCCGAATGGAAGTGGGAT
This sequence comes from Gossypium sturtianum, assembly GCA_025698515.1. NCBI lineage: Eukaryota > Viridiplantae > Streptophyta > Magnoliopsida > Malvales > Malvaceae > Gossypium > Gossypium sturtianum. The sequence continues at coordinate 105,018,891 of CM046950.1, forward strand.
CGGGTTACCATGGATTTTGTAACGGGTTGCCGATGACTCCGAGAAAGAGAGATGTGTGGGTTGTTGTGGATAGATTGATTTAAGTCACTCACTTTATTCCAAACATGTTGATTATTCATTTGGATAAGTTAATGAGTTGTAATGTGGCGTAGATAGTGAGATTGCATGGTGTACCCGTGTCTATTATATCGGATAGAGATTCGAGGTTTACTTCGAGGTTTTGGAAGAAGTTGCAAGAAGCCATGGGTATGAGATTGAATTTCAGTACTGCATTCCATCCGCAATCTGATGGTCAGTCTGAAAGAGTGATTCAAGTTCTTGAAGATATGCTTCGATGCTGTGTGTTAGAATTCGAAGGTAGTTGGGAGAGATATCTACCTTTGGTCGAATTCGCCTATAACAATAGTTACCAGTCAAGTATACAGATGGCACCGTCTGAGGCTTTGTATGGTCATAAGTGTCAGACTCCTTTGTATTGGACCGAGCTTAGTGAGAAGTGGATCCATGGGGTTGATCTAGTAAAAGAGACCGAAGAGAAAGTGAAAGTAATCCGTAATAGTCCGAAGTCGCTTGCGACCGGCGTAAGTCGTATGCGGATTTGAAAAGAAAAGAAATTGAGTTTGAGGTAGGCGACAAAGTATTTTTGAAAGTATCGCCGTGGAAGAAGATTATGAGATTTGGACGGAAAGGGAAATTGAGTCTAAGGTTCATTGGGCCGCATGAGATTACAGACAGAATTGGGCCTGTAGCTTACCAGTTGGCTTTGCCGGTAGAGTTGGAAAAGATTCATAATGTGTTCCATGTGTCGATGTTGCGACGGTATCACTCTGATCCTTCACATGTGATTCATTCAACAGAAATTGAGATAAAACCGGATATGTCTTATGAAGAGGAGCCGATTAAGATCTTGGCTCGATAAGTGAAACAGTTGAGAAATAAGAGCATAGCACTAGTGAAAGTGTTATGGCAGAAACATGGCGTGGAAGAGGCTACGTGGGAAACGGAAGCAGCTATGAGAGAGTAACATCCAAACCTCTTTTCTGGTAAGATTTTCGGGGACGAAAATCTCTAAAGGGGGGAGAGTTGTAACATCCCAGTTTAGGGCCTAGTCGGAATAGTGGTTCGAGACCACAAATCTGAGGGTTATGAATGAGTTTTTGAGGTTTATATTATGTATGCATGCTAGTGTGAAAGTTTCATGAAGCAATTTTGTGGAATTGTGGTTGAATTGTCCAAAAGGACTAAATTGCAAAAGTTGCAAAATGTGTGTTTCTAGAAGCTATTTGTGTGAAATAGCTTTAGATTATTAATTAGAGGTCCTTAAATAGTAATTTACCCAAATTATAATTTTTGGACAAAAATGGGCATGGATGAGTCAAAATTTGAAGTTTATCAAAAAGGACATTTTGGTCATTTATCAAATAAGTGATTAAAATAGGTGAAAAGATGACAAATTTATTCATCTTCTTCCCATTAGCTGCCAAAAATTAGAGAAGCCATTGTTAGGGCTCTTTCAACTTTTCAAGCTTCCTAGTAAGTGGTCCTAAGCCCGGTTTTGATATTCTTTGTATTTTTGAAGTCCCGGTAGCATGAGTAAGCTATTTTTAGCTATTTGATGAGCTATAATGGATGTTCAAAAATGTGGTCATGAATGACATGCATGTATTTTGATGTTTTATGGAAGATTATGAAAGCTTGATGTAGTAGAAACATCTTTTGTTAAGTGATTTTCCATGAAAATGCATGTAGGGACTTGATTGTGAAAAACTTTAGTTTGGTCATACATGTGTGATTTAGTGAGATTTGATGAATGCTTTAGTTGAGTAAGTGGTTCGGCTAAGCATGAAAGGATAGAAAGTTGAATAAAAATCACTTTACAAGCCTTGGGGCTAAAGTGTAAATATGAGGAAGTTTAGGGGCAAAATAGTAATTTTGCTAAAGTATGAAATGTGGGTCAATTTAGTCAATGTGTGTATTGAATAAGCTGAATTATTCATTATAGATCAAGAAAGACGAAGCCCAGATCGAAACCGAGGCAAAAGCAAGGTGGTGGACTAAATTGCATATTTCCATACTTTTGAGTATCGAGGTAAGTCTATGCATAAATAATGCATTCATACTTACAATTTGTTAATGCTAGCTAGTGTGTAGCATGTTTGAGAACCTATGTGGGATGAATGTAGTAGAAAATGTGGAATGAATGTATGATCGAGAATGATTAAGTAAGTAGACTTGTGCATGTGTTGTGATAATGCTAGATGGTGGGCTAAGTGCGATGCCATCCTAATGCATATTGATGATGAGCTAGCTATGTGCGATGCTATCGTGAGGTATATCGTTTGGTGAGCTATGTGCTGAATCACTATGAATACCTTTGTGGTAGGCTAAGTGGGATACCACCTTATTAACCAATTGCGATGTGCTAAGTGCGAAACCACTGAGATATTGGCTGTGTGGATTAACTGTGTGTATTAGCTGTGTGGATTAGCTATATGAACTAGCTGTGTGGATAGGCTGTGTGGATAAGTTATGTGGATGTATTACGAGAAATAATGATGTGTTGTATATTGTGTAAATGTGACATAGAATGCAGGGGTGCATTTCGATGGTTATGAGTATGTGACTCATGATGTGTTGGAAATGTGGTAAGGATTAGAAAGAGTAAGCATAGTTGTTCATTACTTTTGGTAGTATAATGCTAATTGTTGTTTAGCTTATACTATGATGCTTATTTGTTTATGTGTAAACTTACTAAGTTCAAAGCTTACTCTCTTTCTTTTCCCTTGTCTTATAGATTAAAAGCGTTGAATCGAGATACGAGGATCATCGAAGATAGCCCACATATCAAAGACACTTTGGTACATGAAACTTAATGTTTTGTATATGGCATGTATAGGGGCTAGATAAGTTAGTAAATTTTGTTGTAAATGGCTAAGATGTGTTGGCCTTTAGATGGATAGCTTATTTTGTATAATGCCATGGTTGTTGGCTATTACATTATATGAAAGAAAGATGTAGTTTTCTATGTGAGAATGCACTTCAATTTGAGTTGATTATGATGGTGTTAGATGAGTATATGTTGTGTATGTTAGAAGGGTGAAAAGAACTTGACACTTAGTCTTGTTCTTGACCATGTGGATAGACACACGGTCAGCCCACGGGTGTGTGCTGTGGTCGTGCGTCCTCTGCATGTTAACATTGTAAGTCAGGAAAGTCCACGGGCTAGCCACACGGGCGTGTGACTAGGCTTTGAGGCCGTGTGAAGTCTGCACTTGACACTTAGAAATTTAATTGTCACACGGGCCAGGGCCACGGGCGTGTCCAGGCCGTGTGGATTTAGTCAGTGTCGACCACGGGTGGAAGGCACGGACATGTAATAGGGTACACGGGCGTGTTCCCAAACCGCATGGGCATGTGCCTTAACCGTGGGGCATTTGGCAGAATGCTTGGGTTTTTAGGCACGGTCTGGGGACATGGGCGTGTGTGCCCATGCACGGGCGTGTCTAATCTTGCACGGGCGTGTGAGACTTGTATAAAAGAGAAAAATTTTAAGGACCGTAAAAGTTCCAAATTAGTCTCGAGAGCCCTCGTGTGTATGAGTGAGGCCTCGTAAGTCGAGAATGAGGTTATAGCGAGTAATGACGTTGAGCCTAAGTGGCGATTAAGTGGTTTGAGTTCGGTAACGCCTCGGGCCCGGTTCCCGGCGTAGAACCCAGGTAAGGGGTGTTACAACGAATCTGTGTCGATCATACTTACCCAAGGCTGTAACACCCCATACCCGAGTCTGAGGCTAAGACCGGATACGAGACATTACTATGCTTGAACTGTCTTTAACATGTACTTACAGGCTATAAAATTTTATTCCGAATTAAAAACTTCTCTTTCTTAGCCGAAACATACTTATCATGGGCCTACGAGGCCCTAAACACATGACCGGAACTTTCAGAATTCAATCGGAAGCCTTTCGTTAAAACAGGGGTCACACGCCCATGTGACTTGGGACACGCCTGTATACCCCTAAAACACGCCTATGTCTTCCACCCGTGGTCGACACTGACTAATATCACACGGCCTTGACACGCCCGTGGCTTTGGCCCGTGTACTAAACCTTGGCATTCTGACTTATCCACACGGTCCATACACACGCCCGTGTACTTCCACTGTGTGGTAATTCAATTTACAAGTGCAAGGTGCAGACTTCACACGGCCTTGGCACGCGCCCATGTGCCATCCGTGTGTATCACACGGCCTGAACAAACAGCCGTGTGACCAGCCCGTGGTCTATACTGACTTAAGACATTAAGGTGCAGGAGACACACGGCCTAGACACACGCCCGTGTGTTTATCCTTGTGGGCACTTAGAGGCTATTTTACCAAGCCTTTTATACTCTTGTCTGCATACATTCATATGCTACTTCAATACATTCTCAAATCATCAATTAAAACACATGAATTAACACATTTGATTCATAAAAATGAAGTCTTTCTCCCATACATGGGGTAGAACTATTTCTAGAACAATTTTAATCGACTTTTGTCGTCATCTATGTCTATATACAAACGTCCCATAACTCATTTAGGCCAACACATTTGGCACATTAACAATGACCTAATCAACCTTAAGTACTAGCCCTATACATGCCATGACTTCTAAAGACTTGATACATCATACCAAGAGTCTGCTCGATAGTGTGAAAACATCTTCGGCGACCTCCGACCCGAGCTTGTTAATATAACCTATAAGAGATGAGAAAAGTAAAGGAGTAAGCAATAATGCTTAGTAAGCTCATCTGCATAATGTGTCAAATATTGATATTCATTGAATATACAAAATTACAAAATATCATGAAGAGTGTCTCTCATAAACTCATGGTTACTTACTCAACCATTCTTGAAACTTACTCATTCAATCTCTTACCACATTCTTACCATGTCACAAGCCAATTCGCTCGTTTAATTAGCATATGTTCCTGCACTGATCATCACAAGATCATATATAACAACACATCAAGCATTTTCAATAAGCCGCTCATGCTACTAATATCTCGGTGGTTTCGCACTTAGCCCACCATTGAATCTCTAATAGGGAGGTATCGCATATAGCCCACCAATCATTTATAAGTGATGGTATCACACATAGCCCATCGATTAATAATCAATAAGGTGATATCGCACATAGCTTACCGTTATTTACATTCATGGATAATAATTCACAAGTATATCTCTATTTCAAATGTTCATTCAAGAACATCCTCACATGTTTCCATTTTTACTTAACTTTCTACGATACTGCTTCTCATTCACACAAATGCATCAAATACACATACCCCACTAGGGGTTCATCATTTATTGAATTCATCTCAATTCAATTCTACACATACTTGTGCTACTCATGGTACAACCACATACATTCACATATACATTGAATCATTCGAATTGTTAAATAACTCTCTTGAGTCTCATGCACATAGTTCTCGTTGTCACTCTACCCCGATTGGGTTTTACATACACTAACATATCGATTCCATGTACCTGACATGGTCTTATACGAATTCTTACACCGAGGCCATATCCCAATATGGTCTTACTCGAGCCTTTAACCATCGTCCTATCGTGCTATACACTTTCCTATTACTCTAAATTCAATTCCATTGACATCTCATCAAGAGACATTTCATACATTCATATATTAATATACATTTCATACAACATTGGAATACTAAATAAGCTCATACGTAATTTCAACATTTGGACATGAACTTACCTCGATGTCGAAAGAGCCGAAAAGGACTTTTTGCCCACATTTCTCTTTTCATCCGTTCTAGGTCTGAAACTCATCTTATTTGATCTAGAACAATGAAATTTACTCATTTAATCACTCAATGATCGTATTACAACATAATCTCTACTTAGGCAAAAATGACCATTTTGCCCCTATACTTTGGCAAAATTATGATTTTGCCCCTAGGCTCGTAAATAAATTTTCATCACATTTTTTTGTTAAACAAGCCTAGCTGAACATTTAATCCTCTTACAACTATTCTCAATTCCATCAATTTCATGCCTTAATGAACAAATTACAACTTTTGCATTTTAGTCCCAATTAGGTGTTTTCATGACAAAACCTTTCACAAAAGTTGTTTCTCATCATCCTATCATTCATTTTATTTCATAAAAAATCATAAAACAACATAAACTCTCTCATGGCAAGTCCCTAGACTTTCAACCATATTGCAAACTAGTCCCCTCTTTAGAAAGCTTAAGCTTTAGGGGTCTCAAAAGTACAAAAATTAACATCTAAAGCCATCAAAATCACTCACTTGAGTGAAGAGAAGCTTGCTGAAATTTTCAAGCTTTCAAAGCCCTCCCATGGCTGATATTTTCAGTTGAAAAAGAAGAAATAAAAAGATGATAGCTTTTTGGCTTATTTCATCTTATTTTATTTCTTTTTAAACACCTAACATGACCACATTTAATGATCTTGTCCCCTTAGCTTACTATGGCCGGCCAACTCACTTAGACAAGGCCAAATTTCTCATTTGGGACCTCTAATTACTAAGCCATAGCTATTTGGTACCTTTAGCATAGAATGGAACTTTCGCACTCTATGCGATTTAGTCCTTTTTCAAAATTTAGCTAGAAATCGCTAAAATTAAGGCACCAACATTTTCATGCATCCTCATAAACATGTCATAACACATAACATAACATGAAAATAATTTTCTCTAACCTCGAATTGGTGATTTCGAGATCACTGTTCCGACTAGCCCCTAAATCGGGCTATTACAAAGGCTGTGTGCCGATTATATTACCGTCGCTGATGGCTATGTGCCAAACATAATATAGTTATTGATGGCTTTGTGCCAATTATAATATCGCTACTGAAGGCTTCGAGCCATATATATATATATATATATACTAGCAGCTTTGCTGCGATTTTAGTTAGTGCCGCAACCGGTGCTAACATTGGCAGTGTAGGGATGGCGTGGGTGATTTATTCCCCGCAGGTAGTGCAGGGTTGGACGGAGGCAAGTGCAGGGTTGGATGGGATGGGTTAGCATGCATCACACATTGTGCATATGGAATTGATTCTGTTATGGGCTGTGACCCAATTGATATTGTAGTGGGCTCTTGCCCACGTATGCTCTGATTTGTACTTTGCATCGTTTCGTTAAAAGGGCTTTGGCCCGCATCGCTTAGGTTTCGCTTAGATATCTTGTCGTTACTCTAGTAAGGGGATTACACACTGAGTTTTTGCAAACTCACCCCGTTTTTAACTGTGCAGGTAATCCCTAGCATTAGGAGGATCAGTGCTGCGAGGGACTCGGAGATTGCCACACGACTGCTTTTGGATTTCATTTATGCTTTAGATTCTATTTTGGGTTTTAATTTTTGTAATAAGGCCTCTTTAAGTTTTTGGATTTTAAATTTGGGTTTTATTTATGTTTGAATTATATTCGTTAGATGTAAATCACGGTTTTCCAAAATGTTAACTATTTTTAAACAACACTACGTTTTCGCAACATTTTCGAAATGGTTTCGCGACTAAATATTTTTCGTAAATCAATTACTTTCAAAACTAGCTTTCGCAACTGAAAAGATGTTTTGGGAATAAAACTAATAATTTTTAATGTACCTCGTTTTAAAAATAAACTAACGTAACTGGGATTTTACTTAAGTTTTTAAACAATAAGGGTTTTCAATGAAAACATGGTTTTCGAAAAACACTTCAATGTGACACACCAGATTCGGGCCTAACTTCTAGGCTGGGTTTGGGGTGTTACATTTAGTGGTATCAGAGCCTAGTTACAAAACTCGGCTGTGGATTGGGTTTTTAAAATTGAATTTCCAAAAGAATTGTTTCAAAAAGGTTTGAAAATAGTTGAAGTTTTTGAAATGTTGTATTGACTGTTTTTCTGGAAGTGTGGTTCACCGAGTCTCCGGTGCTGAATCCGTAAGTTTTCTGTTAGACAGTATTTAAAATTAGATTTTGTATTTATTCAGTGTATGTTCTGGAAATCAGATTGGCTTTTTTAGCTAGCAACAGTACTGTGATGAATTCTAAAGGCAAGCAAGGTCGCGAGGAGTCGCCCGTCTCTCCGGAACATAAGATGGTTCAGGAGACGGTGGTCAAGGTAAGTCTGCCAACTTCGGGTAACGATAACCCGGAGCTTGGTACGGAGGCACTAACCCGGTTGGTAAGGGAAGTAATGGAAGAAGTGTTTGAGGCAGGAATTAAGGCGTATGGTGAAACACTTCAGGCTAGGTGCTCGGAGTGCAGCAGGAAGAGGGATCACAGTCCTTTGAAGCAGGAGCCTGTCTCGTGAAACGCGCGTTAGACGCTGGCGTCGACCTTCCGCTTTGCGAGCATTGCAAAAGGCACTATCTGAGTGAATGTTGGAAGAAGTCAGGAGCGTGTCTTAGATGCGGGACTAAGGAGCATCGGGTTCGGGATTGCACAGTCTCTTTTAAGTCAGGTGTGTTTTGTTTGGGATGTGATGTTTGAATATAGAAATTGTATGCATGTGTGATAAATATCTGTTTGCTTCTGTGGTTAAATGTTTGGTTGTGTGTAAGAGGTTTCAAGATTAAGTTCAAGGTGTATTAGTGTTATTAGGATCAGAGTGCGCAGCGGTAGCGTAGGGGTGTAGTTGTTACACAACCACCCTGTTAGTTGGAAATTTCGGGGACGAAATTTCTTTATGGAGGGGTGAGTTGTAACGCCCCGAATTTGGTCCTAGAAGTATTGGGCCTTGAGTATGGGTCCGTAAGGAGGCTGCAAATAGGTATTTAATTGTGCAAGGATATAACACAATTAAATGTCTGCTCAAGTGGTTAAGGGTCCTGAGAAGTGTTGGAAAAGTCCTGGGTTCAAACCTGGGCTCTAGCAAAAATTTTGGTTTTAAGTGAATAAAACCCTGGATGCTTGGATGTAGGCCTTTTAAAATATTTTGATAAAAAAATGATACAAGGAAGCATGTGGCCTAGTGGTTGTGGCGTCATTAAGGGAGTAAGGGAGCTTGGGTTCAAATCTTGGCTCTTGCAGAATTTCTTTAATTTTTGGCTCTTATAAGAATCTGGACACTGGCACATAGGTTTTATAAATATTTGTCCATGTTTTAAGTCACGAAAGGAGCTTGTGTTGTGGTGGCATGTAGCGTGTGGAGCATAGGAGAGGGCAAGGGTTCGAATCCCATTGCAAGCAAAAAGGGATATTTATTTTACAGTTGGGACAGTTTTGGAGGATTGATGGAGGGATCCCACATCGGGAAGCTAGCATGAGAGTAGGCGAGAAGCTGGGTTCAAATAGAGCAATCTATGAGGAGAGTAAGCATACCTTGGTTGGCGTTTGGGCATAAGAGTGTTCGGAGTGCGGATTAACTCCAAATTCCTATCAGGTGTGTATTTCGCACTACTCTAGCTGTAGAGCGGCAAATGTCGAAATGTCGGTCACACGGCGATGGTAACCACACGAGCTTGTGAGCACACGTGTGGGAGTTTCGACGCGATAGTTGAGGCCATCATGAGTGTTCTTGTGGGTTTAGGCTGTTTGGGCCACGATGGGCCGAAAGGGGCCATGTGAGGCCAATGGGCCCGTGGGCCCAATCGGATAAGTTGTATGATTGTGTAGTAAATATTGGACTGGACTATGTGAATCTCAAATCTGTGGCTAGATTTAGGCTAAATGGGCCACACGAGCGTGTGGGCCCATGTGGGCCGAGAATGGGCCCTAGGCCCATTCACATCGTTATCTCTGTTTAGAATATCCTTGTTTACAAAATTACTAAATACCCTTGGTTTACAAAATTACTGAAATACCCTTGGATTATAAAATTACTGAAATACCCTTGGATTACAAAATTACTGAAATACCCTTGGTTTACAAAATTATTGAATTGGTTTACAAAATTATTGAAATACCCTCGGTTTGTGAAATTACCGAAATACCCTCAGTTTGAAAAATTACCAAAATACCCTCGGTTTGCAAAATTACTGAAATACCCTCGGTTTACAAAATTACTGAAATACCCTTGGTTTACAAAATTACTGAAATACCCTCGACTTGTAAAATTACCAAAGTACCCCCGGTAAGCAAAATTACCAAAGTACCCCTAATTTGAAAAATTACTGAAATACCCCTGTAGGGTAGAATTACTGAAATACCCATGTAGGGTAGAATTACTGAAATACCCCCAATTTATGAAATTACCAAAATACCCTCTATTTGCGAAATTACTTGTGAAATACACCTATAGGGTAGAATTACCGAAATACCCCTGTAGGGTAGAATTACCGAAATACCCCTATAGGGTAGAATTACCGAAATACCCCTGTAGGGTAGAATTACTGAAATACCTCTATAGGGTAGGATTATTGTAATACTCTTGTAAGGGTAAAATGATCGTTTTGCCCCTCGAGGGTAATTGACTCACTTGAGGTACGATTGGACTGATTTGACGGTAATTGATTATTTTGACTGTGTATGTATGATTTTTTATGGGCATAACATTTTGTATACATGACATACTGCATGGGGTTGGGATATTGATACGGAGGAAGTTCTGATAGGGTCGCACGGGTCGCATGAGACGACTGTGGATCCAGTATTGATCTGAAAGGGTCGCACGGGTTGTATGAGATGACTGTGGATCCAGTATTGATCTAATAGGGACGCATGGGTCGCATGACGACTGTGGATCCAGTATTGATCTGTTAAGGTCCCACGGGTCGCATGAGACGACTGTGGACCAACGGACGGCTTAAAGCCGCGTAATCTGATTATGGCTCTGTGCCAACCTAAATATGGCTCTGTGCCATCTTGATTATGGCTTTGTGCTAATCGTATTTACTCGTGGCTATGTGCCTAACATATATATTGACGACTCTGTGTCGATCATACTTACCCAAGGTTGTGTGCCGATTATATTACCGTCGCTGATGGCTATGTGCCAAACATAATACAGTTACTGATGGCTTTGTGCTAATTATAATGCCGCTACTGAAGGCTTAGAGCCATATATATATATACTAGCAGCTTTGCTGTGATTTTGGTTAGTGCCGCAACCGATGCTAACATTGGTATTGTAGGGATAGCGTGGGTGATTTATTCCCCGCAGGTAGTGCAGGGTTGGACGGAGGCAAGTGTAGGGTTGGATGGGATGGGTTAGCATGAATCACACATTATGCATATGGAATTGATTCTGTTATGGGCTGTGACCCAAATGATATTGTAGTGGGCTCTGGCCCATGTATGCTCCGATCCAGATCGCATCGTTTCGCATTAAAAGGGCTTTGGCCCGCACTATTTAGGTTTCTTTCAGATAATCGATCGTTACTCTAGTAAGGGGATTACACACTCGAGTTTTCAAAAACTCACCCCATTTTTAATCATGGCGAGTAATCCCCAAAGATTAAGAGGATCGGTCTTTGCGAGGACTCGGAGATGGCCACAGGACTGCTTTTGGATTTCATTTATGCTTTAGATTCTATTTTGGATTTTAATTTTTGTAATAAGGCCTCTTTAGGTTTCTGGATTTTAACTTTGGATTTTATTTATGTTTGAATTATATACGTTAGAAGTAAATCACGGTTTTCCAAAATGTTAATTGTTTTTAAACAACACTACATTTTCGCAACATTTTCAAACTGGTTTCACGACTAAATATTTTTCGTAAATCAATTACTTTCAAAACTAGCTTCCGTAACTAAAAAGATGTTTTGGGGATAAAACTAATAATTTTTCAATGTACCTCGTTTTAAAAATAAACTAACATAACTGGGATTTTACTTAAGTTTTTAAACAAGAAGGGTTTTCAATGAAAACATGGTTTTCGAAAAACACTTCAATGTGACACGCCAGATTCGGGCGTAACTTCTAGGCTGTGTTTGGGGTGTTATATTACCTCCTAAACTCATAGTTCTAGTGGATCCAAAAAGGTCAATATGAATAAGTTGGACTGTAACAGCTCGTTTTTAGTTAAATCGAAACAGTGGTTTTGGGACCCCAAATCTGAGTCAGAAAGAAAATTTATTTTAATATTATTGCATTGTCTGCATCATGATATGAAAGACGTATGAAATTTTTGATAAGAAAATTTTACCGATTTTGTGTTTAATTAGAAAGAAAGGACCAAATTGCATAAAGTGCAAAAGTTGAATTCTAGTAGCTAGAAGGATTAAATAGCTATGGAATTCAAAATTTGAGGTCCTTACATGGTAATTAGACCATTAAGAAAAGTTAGTAGATATTTTTGATGATTCATCCATGGAAAATTAGAAAAAGAAAAGGACTAAATTAAAAATTGAAATAAATAAAAGATGATAAATTAAATAAATAACTAATATCATCATTTTATATCATCTTCTTCCCCAAACTCTATGGAAACCCTAGGAAAGAGAAAAAAAATCAAGCAAACTTAATTGGGTAAGTAATCTTGTCCCGTTTTTAGTAATTTTTATATTTTTGAGATTGGAATAACCTAATCTAGCTATTTTGGGGATCAATTTGTAAAGTTATCAAAGTATTAAATTTTTTCCATGGATGAATATGTTGAAAATTTGAAATTTATGGTAGAAAATGAAAGGTTGTTGATAGATAAACAACTTTTGTAAAGTGAATTTTCATGAAATTATGATTTAGGGACTAAACTATAAAGATGTAAAATTAATGGAAAATTTCTGATTTTTATGAAATATATGTGCTGTAAATGTTATATATAAAAATCGATTAGGATTGGAATAAGGATTAAATTGCATGAATTTTATTTTCCGAGCCTAAGGACAAAATTTGAATTTATCAAAAGTATAGGGAAAAATAGTAATTTTGCCTAATATGTGAATTGAACGAAATTGAATGTGAATTTTATCAAATTAATGTTAAATTCATTTATATAGATCCGGATAACTCAAGTACGAAGTTAGATCGAGGAAAAGAAAAGGTATCAGATTAGTAGATCCTTGTATACGAACGTTTATCGCGGTATGTTCGTGTAACTAAATTGTGTATTTATATGTTTTTAAATTGAATTATATGTATGTGAATTGTATCATTTTCATGAATATGAAATTAATCTTATATCCGACAAAGCCCGATGTATGATAAGTCCCATTTGAATAATGGAATTCGATGGATACAGGATTTCCCGATTGGTTGTGATCTTGCATATGTTGCGGACACACCATAGCTCTTACGAGCATTCTGTTATAAGACCTCTCGAGCTTCCCGTTATATGGTTCCTGCGAGCATCCTGATCGGTAGTGATCCTGCATGTGTTGCGGACTACCGCAGCTCCTTGTGAGCGTCTTATTATATGATCGGTTGTAATCTTGCATATATTGCGGATACAAACGCAACTCTTTATGAGCGTCCTGATATAGGCTCTTTCTGAGCTTCCTGATATGGCTCGTTTGAACATCCTGTTATATGGCTATCCGGAGCTCCCTGATAATAGCTCTTTAGAGTTACCTGTTAAGCTCAATGAGCTTCCTGTTTTAAACTCTTATGAGTTTCCTAATTTAGCCCGGATAAGCTTCCTGTTACATGGCTCACATGAGCATCCTGTTATATGACTCAAGAGGGTGCTTCCTGATTATGTGCCCTAATGGGTACCCCTAAACATGAGTTGACAGATTACAGTTTCGTACACTTTAACTGTACTAAATGTGTATCCATCTATATTTCAATTAAATTCAACGGGCAAAGTTTTGTTATGGCTAATCTGAACTTGAGATGAAATATGATAAGAAAAGTATATGTGAATGAAAGCTATTACATGCTTAATCCACAAGTGTGTACAGGAAATATTTAGTAAAAGATTGAGAAAGATTGGAAATTTAAGTTCTTGGAAGTTACACACTTGTTTCTTATCTTTTGTTGACTTCAATTGGGAGCCTTAACATTGTATTTAAGTCCTCTAACAACCTTGTAGACGTTTGTAGCCGTTAGAAACAAATTAGAGTCGTTGCAACCATAAAAACCAACATTAAATACAGTCTGCAGTTTCATTGTACCGGTAGAAAGAATTTTGTATCGGTAGAAGTCTTTCCAAAATATGACCATTGGGCTTGTTCTATCAGTAGAATTTCTCTTGTATTACTAAAACTCTGAGGGTTTTATTTTGTATCGGTAGAACCCATCAGAGCATCGGTAGAAGTGCAGGGGGAGCTGAACTTTGGCTACTATTATGACTTGTTTCGATAGAAGTCCTCAAGGTAACGGTAGAACTTTGGTGGTTTCAACTTGTATCGGTAAAACTCAGTAGCGTATCGATAAAAGTGCAGGAGGGCTAAACTTTGGCTAATGTTTTGACTTGTTTCGGTTGAAGTCCTCAAGGTATCGGTATAACTCTGGTTGTATCGATAGATCAGACCAGGGTATCAGTAGATCTCCTAGACCAAAACTACCTTGCACACTGGAGTGCATTCTACCGATAGAAGTCTGGGTTGTATCGGTAGAACCCAGAGTTGTATAGGTAGAACTGGGAGTTTTACCGGTAGAATTTTGTAGCTTTTTCAAGATCTTTTCATCTTGAGTTCTACCGATACTTGTCCACCTAAGTATCGGTAGAAGTCCTTCAAACTTCAAAAACTCGTTAAAAGATAAGTTAATTCAAGTCTTTTTAATAATTTATTTTCTCCAACACTTTGAAAATAATTTTAAGGACTTATAAATAATTTTTGTAAATTTATGTAGGTAATTTTTAATATACATTTTGTTATATCAAAATACTTGAAAAACTAGAGCTAACAACAGCTTCTTTATGCTGATTATTTGGAGGAAGGTGCATCTGTGCAGGAACACTTAACTGTGTTTAAAGAAATTCTCACAGACCTAGAGGCCATGGAGGTTCAATATGATAAAGAATATTTAAGGTTAATTCTACTTTGCTCGTTGCCCCTGTCTTACTCAACCTTTAGAGATACAATTTTGTATAGCCGCGAATCTCTTACAGTTGATGAAATCTATGCTTCCTTAACCTCGTATGACAAGATGAAACATCTTGTGGTTGGATCCAACTCTCAGGGAGAGGGTCTCATTGTTCGTGGGAGACTAGAACGAAATATTGATGATAATCGTGAGGGGACACATGAACAAAATCCTCGCAGTTAATCTGAGGGTAGATCGAGATCTTCAAACAGAGGTAGAACCTATAACTTCTACAAGAAGAAAGGGCACATTAAATTTGAGTGCTATAAGTTGTAGAATAAGATCTAAAACGAGGCTTCGAATCAAAAGGGAAATCAACCAAAATAATCCGGTGAAGTTGATGTTGTAGAAGACTACAGCGATGGTGAACTCCTAGTTCTGCTGACAACTTTAAAGTGAGAGAGGAGATCCTCGATTCTGGTTGCACTTTCCATATGAGTCCCAATCGGGATTTATTTACAACATATGAATCAGTGTCTGAAGGTGTTGTTTTGATGGGAAATAATGCTTCATGTAAAATCGCAGGTATTGGCATAATCAAAATTAAGATGTTCGATGGAGTCATCAAAGCACTTAGTAACGGACGACATGTACCATAATTGAAGAGGAATTTGATTTCGTTGAGTACTCTTGACTCAAAAGGACACAAGTACACAGCTGAAAGTGGGGTTCTAAAAATTAGCAAGGGTTCCCTCGTTGTGATGAAAGGCAAAGACTGTTTTGCAAGGTCCTACTATTACTGGTGATGTAGTTGTCGCTTCCTGTAACAACTCGTTTTTAGTGAAATCAGAATAGTGGTTTTGGGACCACAAATCCAAAGTTAAAATATTTATTTTATTATTATTTTATGGTCTACAGCATGTTAGTAGTATCGTATAAAAATTCCATTAAGAAATTTTACCGTTTGCATGCTTAATTTGATAAAAAGTACTAAATTGCAAAATGTGCAAAACTTGAGTTCTATAAGCTAAAGGGATTAAATAGCTATGATATTAAAAGGTTAGAGGGTTTATGTTGTAATTAAACCATCCATAATATGAGTGGACTGTTATGGACACTTTATTAGGTGATTTAATGGTTATGTTATAAGGTTAATTAAGTAAATAAATAAATAAAGTAAAAAAAACAAAGTAATTAAGGTATCATCTTTCTAAGCTACTCTTCACCTGAAATAAAGAAGAAAAACCCCCATTTTAAACACGTTGAAGTTTCGACAATCAAAGTTCTTGCA
The DNA here is from genome assembly GCA_025698515.1 of Gossypium sturtianum. NCBI lineage: Eukaryota > Viridiplantae > Streptophyta > Magnoliopsida > Malvales > Malvaceae > Gossypium > Gossypium sturtianum. The sequence goes on from CM046950.1 coordinate 105,035,048, forward strand.
TGAGATCAATTTTGAGGTTAGTTTTTGATGATTTTTACGTTTTCGGGATCGTTGTAGTTTAGTCTAGCTAGCCCAGGGACTAATTTGCAAAACTGATAAAAGATTAGGGTTTGCCCTGAATGTATACATGTTGTTTGTTGTAACACCCCTAACCCGTATCTGTCACCGAAACAGGGTTACGGATCATTACTGGAATTTTCAGAACATTTTCAGATAATTCAAATAGTTACTATTCATTCCTCGAGTTTTATTAATAATGTCTCTTAAATGGACCCTCGAGGCCCAATATAAGAACTAGAATCGAGTCGGGACTAAATCGGAAACTCTAAGAATTTTTCGCGAAATTACAAATTTTTTTTAAGGTGCAGGGCTCACACGCCCGTGTGGTCCAAGGGACACGCCCGTGTGACCCTGGGACACGCCCGTGCTACAGGCCGTGTTCGACCCTGTGTAACTCTCTGACTTGTGCACACGGCCATGCCACACGCCCGTGTGCTAGGCCGTGTGGTTAATTAAATTCTTTCAAAATTAGGTGCAGGTTTTACACGACCAAGACACACGCCCGTGTTCAAGGCCGTGTCACCCACACGGCTGAGACACACGCCCGTGTCTCTGCCCGTGTGCTCAACTCTGAGCATTCTGTTTCTCAAATTTAAGGTGCAGGGGACACACAGCCTAACCACACGCCCATGTACCAGGCCGTGTGTCACACACGGTCTAGACACACGCCCGTGTGTCTACCCGTGTGGACGAAATAAAGCCATCTCTAGCTTCATTTCTCACCCAAAATCACAACAATGACCTGCACTTAAACTCACATCTAAATACCAACCATTTCAAGCATTCAATTTAAACAAACTCCATCATTCAACATGGCATATCATTGCATGCATTCATGTTTATAATCTTACCTTGGTCTGGTCCATATGTTAGTCATAATTTGATCAACTACTTAACACATATGTAGCTACCATAGTATGACATTATAAATATATATCAAAACAAACCATTACTAGCCATTCCAATGGCTAGATTACAAGCATCATTTTCATTTACATGCCAATAGGGCCAATATAACCTATACATGCCATTACAACCATAATTGATTTACCATATTGTATCGACATGGGCCGATGGATAGTGTGAGTGATCTCCGTCAAGCTTCCAATCCAACGAGCTTCCGATTTACTCTAAAACAGGAAAATAAAACTAAGTAAGCATAAAATGTTTAGCAAGTTCGTATAACATGGTACTTAACTTACCATTCATTCTATTTTGAGGTAACTATGTAAGGCATATTCAATCAATTTGACCTCAAGCCCTACACACATCCTCATTGCCCTTGTTAGTCATATATTCCATAATAACATCAAAAACATATATGGGCTCAACAACAATCAAGTTTCCATGCACATATGTTTTCCACAACATGTATTCATTTAGCATGTATAAATCATCTTTTTATATTACAAGTATAATTTCATAATAGTTCATCTCGAGTTCAGATTATTTCATGTTAGAACTTGTAACACCCCAAACCCGGCCCAAACACCACGACCGGATCTGGTATGTCACTAAGAAAATTTTGGAAGAACATGTCGTATTTTCAGAAAAATATTTTTTTCTAAAGTTTATCTTCTTATTCGAGAGAAATTTAATAGTTGATAGTTTAAATAAAATATGCCTTTATAAATTAAAAACCCAAATTTAAATAGATACATTAGTTCAATAAGAATTTAAATAACTAAAAGTAATTAAAGCCCAAAATAAAACAAAACATAAACTAGTGGCCCATAGCCTTATTACAACGAGATTTAAAATCCATTAATTAAAAATATAAAGTATTAACTTGAGACTTTTTGCTGGATCCAGTTGGTCTTTTGCATGGCCACCTTGCGTTCCTCTTCACCGGTCCAAGCACTAGGTATCACCCGAAAGGTTAATTAATAGGGTGAGTCGCGAGACTCGCAGTGCAACCCTCATGCACCACTAGATTTTGGCCTTAGGCCCATAAAACAGATTAATAATTCCATTTAAAAAAATAACAAATAATATGCAAGTCCCAACCCATTTGCCTAGGTTTCCATCCGCTACACGCCCCCGTACCAACCATTCACGCCATTGGGGATTTCTACAATCGACCCACACCGCTACACGCCAAGATGGCAGTCATGCTGCTCATCAACATATTATGGCCGAAGCCCTTATAATGCATCACGGCATTAGCCGCTACAACATATAACGAGATCAAGTAATAAATCATACACATATAACGTATAACTTCCTCCTTTCATCAACCCAACCTATGCAAATCATAAAATCAATATGCTTTTATCATATAAAGTCAAACATTCATCGACTGTGATTTGCTTCACCCTTTTTCGGGTTTCCAACATTAAACTGAGATATCGATATTTAAAACAACATATAAACTTATGAGCATACATTAATAATCAGATCTAGATGGTGGGAAAGTATTACACACCTGATATCGTGAAATCCAATATTCTTAGTTGATGTCCTTGCTATCCGGATCTATTATCCTCAATTTAAAGCCTTGCTCAAAAGCCTGAAAAACACACAAAGATTTAGCCCCTTCAACAATCGGCCAAGGTTAATAAATCCCAAATTACACGTTAAAACTAATAGATCCCTTACCTTGAAATCTCGAAAGTAACACGATTCTATAACTTAGAGATCTATACGATTGACTCCACTAAAGTTCCCTTCAGATTTTAGCACAAGTAGGCACCACAGAAGTAATTCGGTAATCACAGGAGATGAGATCTAGGGATTTCGGCTTTTAGGAAAATCCCGGAAAAAGTATGAACAAGAGAAGGCTGATGTGTCTTTGGCTTTTAAAATACTTGAGTTAAGAGTTTCGGTTTCTGACAGGAAAAGAGAAGAAGAAAAGAAAACAAGGAAGAGACATGAAGATTTCATAGGAAGAAAAAGAATGGAAAGAGTTTCTGACTTTTGAATCAAAGTGAAGATGAGGAATAGGCTTAGAGATTTCGGCTTTTGCAGAGAATGAAGAAGAAGATGGAACTTTAGGAGTTTTCTGGCTTTTACTCGAGAGAAGAAGAGAAAGAATGAGAGAAAAACCCAAATGCTGAAATTGAAGAGATATTCCCCCTATTTATAGAAATTTCGGCACTTACCTAACCTTGCAGATAAATCCTATCTTTTCTCCTTTATCTTAATCTACTAGCTCATCTAAAAGAGACTTAATTATCTCTAACTCCTCCCTCCTTTATCAGCATATTATCCACATATTTTAATCATTAAAATCCCTAAATTTTAGCCTTTATCTGCTTATTATCCACATAAAATAAATTCCTAAATAATAGCCTTTATCTGCTTATTATCCACATATTTTAAACATTAAAACCCTTAAATTTTAGCCTTGTTGCCATCCACTCCACCTAATCCTAATGCCCAAAATTTAGCTAACTTAAATTAAAAGAATTGGGCTCCATGAAACTTAAATTTGGGCCCCTTACTCCCTTGTGTAGCGTCACCTCCTAAGATTGGGCCACAAGCCCACTTTGGTATTTTAAACATAGATACTACCTTTTAAACCCTATAATGCCCAAACAGATAATTTTAATCAAGGCCTCTACCTAAGCTTTGAGCCCAATTTAGACCCCTAACATTTAAATTAACACATTAAACATTTCCACCCATTAAACGCATAGGCCCAAAAATTCGGGATGCTACGAGTTCTACCCCTTAAAGAAATTTCGTCTTGAAATTTCCAACTAACTATTAATCGTACTACCCAAGTCTCACCACTATGCTTTATTTGCGCACTCTAATTCTAAAGTCAAAATAAACACTTAGTATACTATGGTAGGTGCATGCCGGTATTCGTATCTAAAGCGCCCTCGTCCCTTGTACTCATGCTATCGCTTTGCGTTTATCCGATTAAAATTTTTATGAATTATTGGTTTTCTTCCACTCGATTATCCACGAACAGTCTTATGATTAGTAGTTTTAAGAGTAGTTCTTTGGAATTCGCAATTCAGTCTCAAGTTCACCTTTCCTAGTTCTAAGAACTACATACATTCAACCATCAACATACTGACAACATCCATGCACCCATATTCAACACATAGGGTTATTTTCGTTATTCCACTACCCATTGGTATTTTTCGTAATTTTATCCTCTGAGGGTATTTTAGTAATTTTCAAAATAGAGTTCCTTGTTGATTTCGTGAAATAAGGGTATTTTGGTAATTTTGCAATCAAGGGTACTTTGGTCATTTTACACATTAGGGGCAATTTAGTAATTTTTACAAATCAGAATATTTTCAAAATAATTTTTTTATTTTTAAAACAAACAGGGGTATCTTGAAGGATTTGATTTCAAAAGAAAATAGTAGTGTTCGGTGGTTGTGGATTTACATTTTATTGTCATGTGTTGTGTTGTTTTTTTACGGAAAAATTTTGTTGACTATGTAAATCGTGGTATATTTGCAAATCATGGGTATCTTGGGTTTTTTTTTTTTTTTTTCAAAACAAGGGTTTCTAGCAATTTTGTAAAGATAAGGTAGCTTGGTCCCTTTCGGGTTTTAATTATAGATTTTGGCCCGTCAACAAGTCCTCGTGGCTAGGGTGAACAGTCACTATGCACCAGGTAGGATTCCATCGAAGAGGAGGTGAGTCACTAGGATCGCTTAAATACCGTGCTCTTCCGATCCTTCCTAGACATGCGTATGACGGTTACCACACCCTAGTCTTGCGGCTCGTTAACGGGTTTGTTTAGTGAAATTAAGTTTTATGACATTTTAAGAAGTGGTTTGAACTAAGCCTAGAGTCCATCAAGTTCTAATCTAACTAATCTACGTCCCATAAAGCCCATCAAGCCCACGGATATATATCACACAATGGTTCGAGTACTTACAGCGGACTTGGGTAGAGACGCAGTGCCATCTTTGAGCTAACAGACCTGTATAAATATGCATGTTTCGAAAACCCAACTTTAGAAAACGTTTTGAGACCAAAAAAAAAATCCCAGAGCTGAGTTTTGAACTGGGCTCTGATACCAATTTGTACCAACCCAAACCCGGCCCAAACACCACGACCGGATCTGGTATGTCACTAAGAAAATTTTGGAAGAACATGTCGTATTTTCAGAAAAATATTTTTTTTCTAAAGTTTATCTTCTTATTCGAGAGAAATTTAATAGTTGATAGTTTAAATAAAATATGCCTTTATAAATTAAAAACCTAAATTTAAATAGATACATTAGTTCAATAAGAATTTAAATAACTAAAAGTAATTAAAGCCCAAAATAAAACAAAACATAAACTAGTGGCCCATAGCCTTATTACAACGAGATTTAAAACCATTAATTAAAAATATAAAGTATTAACTTGAGACTTTTTGCTGGATCCAGTTGGTCTTTTGCATGGCCACCTTGCGTTCCTCTCCAGCCCGGTCCGAAGCACTAGGTATCACCTGAAAGGTTAATTAATAGGGTGAGTCACGAGACTCAGTGTGCAACCCTCATGCACCACTAGATTTTGGCCTTAGGCCCATAAAACAGATTAATAATTCCATTTAAAAAAATAACAAATAATATGCAAGGCCCAACCCATTTGCCTAGGTTTCCATCCGCTACACGCCCCCGTACCAACCATTCACACCATTGGGGATTTCTACAATCGACCCACACCGCTACACGCCAAGATGGCAGTCATGCTGCTCATCAACATATTATGGCCGAAGCCCTTATAACAGATCACGGCATTAGCCGCTACAACATATAACAGATCACGGTATAAATCGCTACACATATAACGTATAACTTCCTCCTTTCATCAACCCAACCCATGCGGTCATAAAATCAATATGCTTTTATCATATAAAGTCAAACATTCAACGACTGGGTGATTTGCTTCACCCTTTCGGGTTTCCAACATTAAACCGAGATATCGATGATTTATCACAACATATAAACTTATGAGCATACATTAATAATCAGATCTAGATGGTGGGGAAGTATTACACACCTGATATCGCGAAATCCAATATTCTTAGTTGATGTCCTTGCTATCCGGATCTATTATCCTCAATTTAAAGCCTTGCTCAAAAGCCGGAAAAACACACAAAGATTTAGCCCCTTCAACAATCGGCCAAGGTTAATAAATCCCAAATTACACGTTAAAACTAATAGATCCCTTACCTTGAAATCTCAAAGTAACACGATTCTATAACTTAGAGATCTATGCGATTGACTCCACTAAAGTTCCCTTGATTTCAAAGACAAGTAGGCACCACACACAGAAGTAATTCGGCAATCACGGGAGATGAGATCTAGGGATTTCAGCTTTTAGGAAAATCCCTAAAAAGTATGAACAAGAGAAGGCTGATGTGTCTTTGGCTTTTAAAATACTTGAGTGAAGAGTTTCGGTTTCTGACAGGAAAAGAGAAGAAGAAAAGAAAAAAAGGAAGAGACATGGAGATTTCGGCTAGGAAGAAAAAGAATGGAAAGAGTTTCGGCTTTTGAATCAAAGTGAAGATGAGGGAATAGGCTTAGAGATTTCGACTTTTGCAGAGAATGAAGAAGAAGGTCGAACTTTAGGAGTTTTCGCTTTTACTCGTAGAAGAAGAGAAAAGAATGAGAGAAAACCCAAATGCTTTGAAATTGAAGAGATATTCCCCTATTTATAGAAATTTCAAGACTTACCTAACCTTGCAGATAAATCCTATCTTTTCTCCTTTATCTTAATATACTAGCTCATCTAAAATAGACTTAATTATCTCTAACTCCTCCCTCCTTTATCAGCATATTATCCACATAATTTAATCATTAAAATCCCTAAATTTTAGCCTTTATCTGCTTATTATCCACATAAAATAAATTCCTAAATAATAGCCTTTATCTGCTTATTATCCACATATTTTAAACATTAAAACCCTTAAATTTTAGCCTTGTTGTCATCCACTCCACCTAATCCTAATGCCCAAAATTTATCTAACTTAAACTAAAAGAATTGGGCTCCATGAAACTTAAATTTGGGCCCCTTACTCCCTTGTGTGGCGTCACCTCTTAAGATTGGGCCACAAGCCCACTTTGGTATTTTAAACATAGATACTACCTTTTAAACCCTATAATGCCCAAACAGATAATTTTAATCAAGGCCTCTACCTAAGCTTAAGCCCAATTTGGACCCCTAACACTTAAATTAACACATTAAACATATCCACCCATTAAACGCATAGGCCCAAAAATTCAGGATGTTACAGAACTTTACTCATATCTTTTGAAATATCAAGGTCTCACGAGTAGTAGTACACTTAAGGTTTACAAGTCTATAATCAAGGATGAGCATTCTCATCAATTAATTTCCACGTACAAATATCATCATATCATACTTTCATATATCACTTGTCATGTATCATCATTTTCTTGTATTTCAGACGGATACTGTAGTAACTCATTTTATTATTCATACCTTCTCATGTTTGGATTGTCACCTGTTGAAATTATTCGGAATATCGATGGATACAGATAGTACACTCGAGGTGTACAAATCAAGATCCGTCAATTCATGTCCAATGGTACCCATAAGGTATTATTTCAGAGAGTACACTCTAGAGCCACACATGTATACAACATGATTACCAGTCCAGGCTAAATCCTTTTTATGACATATGCTCTAAGGAGCTTGATCTGGATTGCCCGTCCGGGCTAAATCCAATCCATAACATATGCTCGAGAGGACTTATATCAGGATTACTCGTCCAAGCTAAATCCTTTCTGTAATGAGGTCAATAGGATTACACGTCCGAGCAAAATCCCGTCAGCAACAAATGCAGGACCTCATTCATTTCGGGAAATCACATATCCATCGATTTTCCATTTATTCAACCGGGATTTAAACACTTTTCTAGCATTATCGGGCATGTGATTATTTCCTACATCCATAACATTCATATAATTCAAATAAACACATCCCACATTCATTTCAAGCATATAAGTAACATTTTTCATCATTTATCCTTTATCATCTGTCTAGTATTATCATTTAATTTAAACATTTTTATTTATCGGGCCTGAATCGGATATGTAATCATTTCACATATTTATGACATTTATACAATTTACATAAACACAATCAATGCAAGCATGTAAATAAACAAAATTTAGTTACACAAACTTATCTCGACAAATGTTTGTGTACATAAATCTACTAATCCAACATTTTCCTCTTTTCCTCGTTCTAACTCCGAATTTGGTCTATCCGGATCTATACGAGTAAATTTAACGCCAATTTATCACATTTCATATTCATGTGGACTCATTTTACATCCTAGGCAAAATTACCATTTTGCCCCTAACTTTTCCATAAATTCCAATTTCGTCCCTAGGCTAAAAAAATGATTTTTTTTCAATTTACTCCCTATTCCAAGCCTAACCAAAATTCCATCATAAAATTTACAGCACATGTTTTGTAACAGCCCGATTTAGGGCCTAGTCAGAATAGTGGTGCGAGACCACAAATCCAAAGTAGAAATATGAGTTTTATGATTTCCATGAGGCTTATGAGATGATTTCATGATTGTGTGAAAATCTCTTGAAGTAATTTTATTAATTAGTGAATAAATTGTCCATTAGGACAAAATTGCAAAGAATAGAAAATATGAGATTCTAGAAGATTCAAGTATGAAATAGAATGATAAAAATTACTAGAGGTCCTTATTTAGCAATTAGACCATTAAATGTTAAGATGGACAAAAATGGACATGGGAAGGAAAAATTTCAAGAAAGGATCATTAAGGGCATTTTTGTCATTTGGTTAATAAAAGAATTAAAAGGGAAAAATAAGCCAAAATTATTGTCCATCTTCTTCCTCTAGTGCCAAAATTCGCAAGGAGCCATAGCTAGGGTTTCTTCAACTTCTAAGCTTGATAGTAAGTGCATCCTAGCCCCGTTTTTAATGTTCTTCGTATTTTTGAGACCCTCGTAGCTCGGGTTAGCTATTTCTAGCTATATTTTGAGCTAGGGTTCATGTTCAAAAATTTACCCATGTATGACATGCATGTATTTTGATGTTTTATGGAAGAATATGAAAGTTTGATGTATGATAAACATCTTTTTCTAAGTGATTTTCATGAAAAATGCATAAAAGGACCAAATTGTAAAAGTTGTAGAAATGGTCATACATGAGTGAAATAGTGGAAATTGAATGTTGTTATAGTTCAGAATATGATTCGGCTAGGCTTGAAATGCAAGAAAGTTGAATGAAAATCATTTTACGAGCCTAGGGGAAAAAGTGTAATTATGATAAAGTTTAGGGGTAAAATTGTAATTTTGCCACAATATGCATTACGAGTCGATTTAGTCAATGTATTTATTTAACAAGTGAAATTATTATTATAGATTAAGAAACACGAAGCCCAGATCAAAACCGAGGCAATAACAAAATCGAGGACTAAATCGAGCATGGATACACATTTTGAGAATCGAGGTAAGTTTGTATGAAGTTAGAGTTTCATAATGTTCGCTATTTGAAATTACTTAATATTATGACAATGTATGTTATTGCTATGAAAATCGAGTGATGAAGACTCGATAAGGAAAGGGTGAAAATAAGTTATGTGAAATTCCGGATAAAGACTCAGAATAATGAGGTTACCTATGTAAGACCATGTCTGGGATATGGCCTCGGCACCAAAGGAAGATCTCGTATAAGATCATGTCTGGGACATGGCATCGACATTCATGCATGATCTCGTATAAGACCATGACTGGGACATGACAGCGACATCGAGTTATAAGATCCCATGTAAGACCATATCTGGGATATGGCATCGGCATCAAGGGGTGATCCCATGTAAGACCATATCTGGGATATGGCGTTGGCATCAAATTTTATGAACGATGAGTTCGAGTATCCTACGATAATTTGATTAATTCGTGGGCAAAAGAGCTAAGTATGTAAAATGGTTTAGAGTCAAATTCGTTTATGGATGACCTTGAGTATCACCTATGATAAGAATGATGAAGATTTGAGTTTATGTTCATGATAGTATATGTGTAAAGTCATGTGGTTAAGTGATACAGGTACCATGAATAAGTACAAGTTATGAAATCTTAATGTGACATGAGATGGGTAAGAATAAGTGTGAGTAAGTACGAATAAGTTGCCTAGGCATCTGAGACTTATGTTGCTATTGTTTTATGAGATGGTTGAATTTGGTTTGAGTAATTATGTTGCTTTTGAATTTCATGCAAACTTACTAAGCTATATGCTTACCCCTCTCTTTTCCCTTTTTCCTTGTAGTTTCACCAAGTTAGCTCGGGGATCATAGAATGTCGGAGCTCGGATCACACTATCAACCGTTCTTTTGGTATAGTAAAGTTAATTCATTTTGAGTATGGCATGTATAGGGATTTGATCGTTGTGTCATGTCATGTTTGAAGGCCAAAGGGTTGGCTATTAATGTTTCACACTCATTTTGTAAATGGCAATGATGAATTGCCCAGTATTATCAAGTTTATGTTTTAAGGTTGATGGGTATAATGAAATGAATGTTCATGCAAGGTAATGAGTAAAATATGGATGGAATGAATGATAAATTATGGATTTTCATAGTTTAATAATGTTATGTTATGTGTTTCTTGTGATGAAATGAACGAGTTTAAGTTTTCAGGGTGGAAAAGGGGCTTGGAAAATAGCCTCTAATTGTCCACACGGGTAGACACACGAGCGTGTGTCTAGGCCGTGTGTGACACACGGCTAGCCCCATGGGTGTGTTAGTAGGCCGTGTGTCCCCTGCACTAATGTACGAGAAAACGATTCGTCACACGGGCCAACACACGGGTGTGTGCCATGGTCGTGTGCTAATTAGGGTTTGATGACGTCATAAACAGAGAGCTCCATGGGCAAGAGACACGGGCGTGTCTAGGCCATGTGAAGGACACGAGTTATAGACACGGGCGTGTGCTCAGCTGTGTGAAATAAGTCAGTGTCGACCACGGGTGATGAACACGGGCATGTCTTAGGGGCACACGGGCGTGTCCCTTGGACAACATGGGCATGTGGCCCCTATCTAGGCAAAAATTTTCAAAGACTGTAAAAGTTTTCGGTTGAACTCCGAAATCTCTCGGATGAGTGTTTAAGGCCTCGTAGGCCCATGATATGTGTGTTATGATTAAGAAGGAAAAGTTTTAAGTTGGAATGAAATTTTATAGGCGTAATTACATGTTCAAGTAAGGTCAGGCATGGTAATGCCTCGTATCTGGTTCCGACGTCGAACACTGGTAAGAGGTGTTACATGTTTTCTATAAACTTCAGAACTTTTCATCAATTTTCACCACTTTATATTTTAGTCCCTAAATCATGTTTTCATCAAAAATCACTTTGTAAAAGTTGTTTATCTATCAACAACCTTTCATTTTCTACCACAAATTTCAAATTTTTAGCATACACATCCATGACCCATTTTCCATACTTTAATAACTTCTCAAATTAATCCTCCAAATAGATAGATTAAGCTATCTCAGTTTCAAAAATATCAAAATTACTAAAAACGGGTCAAGGAAACTTACCCAATTTGGCCATAAAAGTTTCTTCTCTCTCTCCTAGGGTTTCCATGTATTTTTGGGGAAGAAAATGATAAAAATAAGATGATATTTCTTTTTATCATCTTTTAATTAATTAAATATTTTCACTTTCCAATTTAGTCATTCCCCTTTTTCTAAATTTACATGGATGAGTCACCAAAATATCTACATACTTTTCTTTAATGGTCTAATTACCTTATAAGGACCTTAAGTTTTGAATTCCATAGCTATTTAATCCTTATAGCTACTAGAATTCAACTTTTGCATTTTATGCGATTTGGTCCTTCTCGTAATTAAGCACATAATCGATAAAATTTTCTTTTCAAAATTTTCACATGACATTTCTAACATAATACGATTCATATAATAAAATAAAAATAAATTTTATTTTTGGCTCGGATTTGTGATCCCGAAACCACTGTTTCGATTTCACCAAAATTGGGTTGTTACATTTGTGATGTTTGATGGAAGAAAATGAACCTTTGTTGTTAGATAAACAACTTTTGTTAAGTGATTTTTTGATGAATTTGTCAATTAGGGGTTTAATTGAAAAATATGAAAATTTCATGGTGAAATTGTGAAAAAATGAAATGTATGAGCTGCTATGAACCCATATGAAATTTGGCTAGACTTAGGTAAGGATGAAATTGCATGAATTTCATTTTATGAGCTTAAGGACTAAATTGTTAAGAAATTAACACATTAGGGGCAAAAGAAAATTTTATAAAAATATGAATTTGGATTAAATTTGTAACAGCCCATACCCGTATCCGTCGCCAAAACAGAGTTAAAGAGCGTTACCGGAACTTTCAGAACATTTTGCAAACAATTCATGTAAGTTTCTATTTATACAATGAGATTATTCATAACGTCCCTTAAATGGACCCTCGAGGCACAATACGAGCATTAGAAATGAATCGGGACTAAACCGAGATCTCAGGGAATTTTTCACCAAAATTCCAATAATTTTCCTAGGTGCAGGGCTCACACGCCCGTGTGGTCAGGCTGTGTACTACACACGCCCGTGTCCCTAACCCGTGTAACTCACTAACTTTTAAGGCATGAAGAAATTGAAGTCACACGGCCAAGTCACACACCCGTACGCTAGGCCGTGCGACGAATTTAATTTTTAAAATTCAGGTGCAGTTTTCACACGACCGTGTAACGCGCCAGTGTCCAAGGCCGTGTCAACCACACGGCTGAGACACACACGCTGTCTCTGCCCGTGTGCCCAATTCTAAGCATTCTGTTTCTCAAAACTAAGGTGCAGGGGACACACGGCCTAACTACATGCCCATGTTACCAGGCCGTGTGTCACACACGGTCTAGACACACGCCCGTGTGTCTGCCCGTGTGGACAAAAAGAAGCAATTTCTAGCTTCATTTCTCACCCAAAATTTCACCCAAGACCTGCACTTGAAACACACAACCAATACCAACCAATCCAAGAATTCAAATTAAACAAACTTCATCATTCAACATGGCATATCATTACATGCATAGGTGGTTATAAACTTACTTTGATTACATCATAATAACCTACTTATTCATAACAAAATAGGCCATTACTAGCCATTCCAATGGCTAGGTTACAAGACATCATCATCAAGCTACCAATGGTCAAGTTGTCCTATACATGCTATTATACCAAAATGATTTTTACTAAGTATACCCAAAATAAGCTAGTTGATAGTGTGACGATGCTCCAATGATCTCCAACCTTCACGAGCTTTCGAGCACTATAAAGCAGGGAAAATAAAACAGAGTGAGCATTACATGCTTAGTAAGTTCGTATAACGGAACTAAACTTACCAATCCCGTTTATTTAATCTAAGCATACAATAACAAGTTTTCCATCCATTTGGTTAAATTTGCCTAAACACATGCATCCAATCAAGCATGTTAGTCACAAAGTTTACATATATATAGCAAGTAAGAATAGATGAGCTCATGCATTACAATTTCAAGACATTATCATTTCATCTCATAATTATCATGTCATGTCAAGAGTTTTAGGTCTGTTGAATTATTGGAATTCCGATGGTTACTCAAGTAGTACACTCGAGGTGTACGATTCCATAATTCGTCAATTCTTATTCGATGGTACCTATTAGGGTACTTAATCAAGGAACACACTCTCAAGTCACATATCGTATAACAAGATTACCAGTCCAGGCTAAATCCTTTATATAACGTATGCTCAAAGAGTTCAATTAAGGTTACCAGTCCAGGCTAAACCCTAATCATAACGTATACTCGAGATGTGTTACATCAAGATTACCCGTCTGGGCTAAATCCTTTCTATGACAAGGTTTACAGGATTACTCGTCCGAGCTAAATCCTGTCCGCAACAAATGCAGGACCTTATTCGTTTCGAAAAAGCACATATAATCATTAGAATCTAATATTCAATTGGGATTTACCCCTTTTCACCATTTCAAGCATGTATTGAATTTCTCATTATAGCATTCAAGTAATGTACATCATTATAATTCACTTTCCATACAACATAACATTAAAATTAAACATATTTACATGGCTGATTAAGTTACACGAACTTACCTCGACACTTGTTCGCGTTAAAAGTCTACTAATCCGAAACCTTTTCTTTTCCTCGATCTAACCTCGAATTAGTGTTGTCCGAATCTATATAAATGAATTTAACCATCAATTTCACACATTTCATATTTAAATGGACTCAATTTACGTCCTAGGCAAAATTACTATTTTGCCCCTAACTTTTCTGTAAATTCTAATTTTTTCCCTAAGCTCGGAAAATGAAACTTGTGCAAATTACTCCCTATTCCAAGCCTAACCAAAATCCCATTACAAATTTTACATCACATGTATTCATAAAATTTCAGAATTTTTTTATAATTTCACAAGTTTACATTTTAGTCCCTAAAACATGTTTTCATCAAAAATCACTTTTTAAAAGTTGTTTATCTATCAACAACCTTTCAGTTTCTACCATAAATTTCAAATTTTCAGCATATACATCCAAGACCCATTTTCCATACATTGATAACTTTTCAAATTAATCCCCCAAATAGGTAGATTAAGCTATCCCGGTTTCAAAAATATCAAAATTACTAAAAACGGGACAAGGAAACTTACCCAATTAAGCCTTGAAAGTTTCTTCTCTCTTCCCTAGGGTTTCCATGTGTTTTTAGGTTGAAGATGATGAAAATAAAATGATATATTTTCTTTTCATCTTTTAATTAATTAAGTATTTTGATAATTCCAATTTGGTCCTTGCCCCTTTTCTATATTTCCATGGATGAGTCACCAAGAAAAATCTACATACTTTTCTTGATGGCTAATTACCATATAAGGACCTCTAATTTTGATTTCCATAGCTATTTAATCCTTATAGCTACTAGAATTCAACTTTTGCATTTTATGCAATTTAGTCCTTCTCGTAATTAAGCACTTGATCGATAAAATTTTTGTATCAAAATTTTCACACGACATGTCTATCATAATACGGACCATATAATGAAATAAGAATAAATTTTATTTTTGGGTCGAATTTGTGGTCCCGAAACCACTGTTTCGATTTCACTGAAAAATGGCTATTACAACTCTCCCCCCTTTAGGGATTTTCATCCTCGAAAATCTTACCCGTAAAAAGGTTCGGGTATTGCTTCCTCATAGCATCCTTTGGTTCCCAGGTAGCCTTTTCAATACTGTAACAGTCTGATTTTGGGGCTAGTCGAAACAGTGGTTTCGAGACCACTAAATCGAGGTTAGGGAAATTATTTTGATGTTATTCTATGTGTTATAGCATTAAAATATGACTATGTGGAAATTTTGGTGCTTTAATTTTAGCAATAGCATGCTTAATTGTGAAAAAGGACTAAATCGCATAAGGTGCGAAAGTTCTATCTTATAAGGTAGGGGTACCTAATAGCTATAGAATGTTAATTTGGAGGTCTTTAAAGTGCAATTAGGCCAATTATAATGTGTTGGGCGGCCATGTGGTATAGGGAGACAAGAGCATTTAATTTTTGGTCAAAATTGGGTGAATTAGGTGAGAAAAGATGAATAAAATATGGTAAAAATAAAAACTATCATCTTTCACTATTCACTCTCCATCTCCACCGAAAATTTCATTCTTAGAGGGGTTTTGAAAGCTTTAAAATTTCAGCAACTCACCTTCTCTACAAGTAAGTGATTTTGGTGGTGTTATTTGATGATTTTTGTATTTTTGGGGTCCCCAAAGCTTAAGCTAGCTAATGAGGGGACCAATTTGCAATATGGTTGAAAGTATAGGGACTTGCCATGAGAGTATTTATGTTGTTAGCTAAGTTTTTATGGAAGAAAATGAATGTTAGGGAGATGAGAAACAACTTTTGTGAAAGGTGTTTGCATGAAAACACCTAAGTAGGACTTAAATGCAAAGATTGAGATTGTGTCATAAATGCATGAAATAGTTGGAATTGTGAGTAGTTGTAAGAGAAATAAATGGTCAGCTAGGCTTGTTTAATGAGAAAATGTGTTGAAAAATGATTTACGAGCCTAGGGACAAAATCATAATTTTGCCCTAGTATAAGGGCAAAATGGTCATTTTTGCCTAAGTGTAGATTTTGACGCATTATGATCATAGAATGATCTAAATGAATGAATTTTATTGTTATATATCAAGAAGAGCGCGGAATTAACCTTGACCAAGGAAAAGGCAAGGTTACAGATTAAATCGTTAGTTGACGCGTTTTGCACCGAGGTAAGTTTATGTGTAAACGACGCATTTTATATATATATATATATATATATATATTGTTGTTGCTAATTAGTGCATGGCACAATTGAGAACATGTATGATTCAAGTGGGTTGAATGTGGAAGTTATTGAATAACTCTAGTATGAATGATGGAATGGATATGTAAGTGTGTTATATCAATACTTGATGGTGGGCTAAGTGCGATACCACTTTGTTACTACATTATGATGGGCTATGTGTGATACCATTGTCTATTTATCATTTGGTGGGCTATGTGCGACACCACCGTAATTAACCTTTTTGGTGGGCTATGTGCGATACCACCCTAATAAAAGACCGATGGTGGGCTAAGTGCGAAACCACCGAGTAATTTGATTATGAGTGGTTGATTAAGAGATTGTGATGTGTTGTATTATGTGACATTGTGGTGCTAAGTGCAGAGAGGCATGCTAATGAGTGTATACATTAAGCTTGTGATATGGTTGGGATGTGGAAATGGAAGAAATTAGTAAGCATGATTATGAATGTGGATTGTTTTTTTTTTTTTGTTTAGTATGTAACGCTATATAATTGTTTAGCACATACTATATTGTTATATTGTTTACATGTAAACTTACTAAGCTTAAAGCTTACTCCCCCTTTTTTTCCCTTGTTTTATAGAGTTTAAGAGCTAAGCCGGGATACGTGGATAACCAGAAGATCGCCCACACTATCAGCTCACCTCGGTATATCTAGATTTAGTGATTTTGTGTATGGCATGTATAGGGGCTAGACTAGTTAGATTATTTTGTTATTTTAGCCAAAAGTCTGTTGGCCCCTTTTTAAGACAACTATCTTGTATATTGCCATGGTTGATGGCTCACCTTTTAATTTATGAAAAGATATAGTCATTCATGGAAGTTTAGATTGCAAAATATGAGTTGTTTGATGATATGTTGAATGGATCTATGTTGTGTGAGCTAGAGGGATGAAAGGAGCTGGGCAAATAGCCTTGTTCTTATCCACACGGATAGGCACACGGGCGTGTGTCTAGACCGTGTGTGACACACGGTCAGCCCATGGTCATGTGACTGGGTTGTGTGTCCTCTACATGTTGGTGTTGTAAGTCAGTGTCGACCACGGGCTAGCCACACGGGCGTGTGCCTAGGCCGTGTGACCCAAACAGAATACCCAAGTTTTTACACACGAGCAGGACACGAGCGTGTCTAGGTCGTGTAAAAACCCCTGTAGGCTCGAAATGAAAATAAATCCCACACGGTGTAGGGACATGGGCGTGTGTGACCACACGGCCTGCCCACACGGGCGTGTCCCATTTCACACGGGCGTGTGGCCCCTGTTTAGGTGAAAATTTTAATATCGCAAAGGTTTTCGGTAAGGTTCCGAAACCCCTCGTATGAATGTTCAAGGCCTCGTAGGCTCTTAATGAGGTTGTTATGGTGGCCATAGATGTAACACCCCTAACTCGTATCCGTTGTCGGATTAGGGTTAAAGGTATTACTGGACATATCAAAAATATTTACTGTAACATCCTAAAATTTGGGACATATTCTGAAGTACCTCTTTACCCAGAAAGAGTTGAACTTAAGATAGCGGAGGTGGATAGAATTGTTGAAAGATTATGACTGCTCAATTGAGTATCACCCAGGTAAAGCTAACGTAGTGGCAGATGCGTTGAGTCGTAAGGTGATATCGGATTTGAGAGCTATGTTTGCTCATCTCAGCCTTTATGAAGATGGTAGTCTGTTAGCTGAACTTCAAGTGAAGCCTTAATGGGTAGGTCAGATTAAGGAAAAGCAGTTGTCGGATGAAGTGTTGGGTTCTCGACTTCAGCAAGTGGAAAGTGGTGAGATAGGGGACTTTGGATTAAATAGTGATGAAGTATTGTGTTTCCGCGGAAGAGTTTGTATGCCGAGGGATTCTGAACTGAGACATATGATTCTGCGGGAGGCGCATAGTAGCCCGTATGCTATGCACCCTGGGGGAAACAAGATGTACCGAGACCTCTGTGAGCAGTATTGGTGGTCGGGTTTGAAGCGGGAGGTTACTGACTTCTTGAGCAAGTGTTTGACATGTCAGCAAGTGAAGGCGGAACATCAACTGCCTTCAGGGTTGCTACAACCAGTGAAAATCCCACTATGGAAATGGGAAAGGATAACGATGGATTTTGTTAGTGGGTTACCCTTAACGCCTACTAAGAAAGATTCAGTATGGGTGATAGTGGATCGGTTAATGAAGACTGCTCATTTCTTACCTGTTCGTATGGATTATTCATTGCAGAAGTTGGCCAAGTTTTATGTAGCAGAGATCGTGAGGTTGCATGGGGTACCGATGTCTATCATATCAGACAGGGATCCTAGGTTTACATCACGATTCTGAAGGCTTTACATGAAGCTTTGGGTACAAAACTAAATTTCAAAGACGGCGTTTCATCCGCAGATCGATGGTCGATCGGAGAGAGTAATCCAGATTCTAGAAGACATGTTAAGGGGCTGTGTGATCGACTTCAGGGGTAGTTGGGAAGATTTTCTACCATTGGCAGAGTTTAAATACAACAATAGTTATCAATCCAAAGATCCGGATGGCACCCTACGAGGCGTTGTATGGTCGTGAGGTGTCGTACTCCTACCTTTGATGGAAATGGAGAGCGGCAGATTATTGGGTCCAGAGTTAATCTCGGAGACGGAGGAAAAAGTTAAGGTAATTTGGGCTCGGTTAAAAGAAGCCTCGGATAGACAGAAATCGTATGCAGATCTGAAGCGGAAGGAGATAGAGTTTTCAGTGAGAGATCGGGTCTTTTTGAAGGTCTCACCTTGGAAAAAAGTCTTAAGATTTGGACGGAAGGGTAAGTTGAGCCCTAGATTTATCGGTTCTTACCGAATATTGAAGCGTGTAGGGCCAGTAGCTTATCAGCTCGAGTTACCTCTGGAGTTAAGTCAGATACATAGCGTATTCCATGTCTCGATGTTAAGGCGTTATCGTTCAAATCTGTCTCATGTAGTGCTGGTGGAGGAAATTGAGATAAGACCTGACTTGTCTTTTGAAGAAGAGCCAGTGCAGATTTTAGATCGGGATATTAAGGTGCTGAGAAGGAAGTCGGTTCCATTAGTTAAAGTATTATGGCGTAATCACGGGTCAGAGGAAGCTACATGGGAGCCTGAGGACACGATCCAGCAACAATACCCTCATCTCTTTTAATCAGGTAAATTTCGAGGTCGAAATTTCTTTAAGGGGGTAGAATTGTAACATCCTGAAATTCGGGATTTTATGTTTTGCATTATACCATGCGTTAGGCTAGCTAAGAGTGTCAGTTGTGTATGTTTAGGGACCCTAAGAAGGCTTGGGGTTGAGTTGGGCCTTGGTAGAATTTTTGTGTTTATGCACTTAAAGGGGAGAAGGCAAGTGACGTCAAGACTTAAGGAAATAAGTGTGTATTTTTGCTAGCATAAGAGGAGCTAGTAGCAAGGTGGTGAGGCGTCACATGAAGGGGCTTAAGGGGTGGAGTTCGAATCTCACCTATTGCAAATATATATTGTTTTGTGCTAATCAGGTTGAATATGGTAAGTGTCGGCCAAGACTCTAAAGAAGGTAAGGAAGACTTTCTAATGATGGAAAGAACACTAAGGAGAAGAGTAAGGAGGAGATCAAGGAGAAAATAAGGAAAGAAATAAAGGAAAGAGATAAAGGGGGATATGTTGACCGAATTTTAGGAGTTGCTTGGGGAAGGAATTTTGGTCAACTAAGACTTTTCGGTGGAGGGTGTAATCGGTTTTGGTAAGGGGTGGTTATGCCGAATTTTTGTTAGACTTTTTGAGGAGTTTTTGGTTTCATTTGAAGGTCTTTTCTTTTTACCATTTGGTACCTCTTTTCCTTGCCTAAAACCGTGACTATTAGGGAGCATTTTCTTTTCTTCTTCTCATCTTTGCCATAGCTTTCTTTTTCTCTTTTCGTTAGACGACATACTTGGAGACCAAATCTCCCTTGTTCTTTCCTCTCCAAAAAGCTGAATCTCTTAAGCATCTTATTTTCTCTCTCTTTTTCGTGTGGGGCATTTTCTTCCTTGGCCGAATCGGGTAAGTGGCTTCATTCTCTTCCTTTCATCCTCTTTTCTCCATAGCTGAATGTGTGACCCTCATCATTCGGTTGGTTCACTTTATTTCTAAACCGAAACATCACTCTCTCCTACTCCCTCATATCGTGATCATCTCTTCTTTTGTAGCATTCTAGTGGGGTGTCGAATCTCATATCTTTGCTGACTCATCCGTAGCCATAAGTCGAATCGGTAGAATCGGGTTCATCATTGTTAAGGGACTAAACAACTCGTTCCCCTCTACTCTTTGATCTTTTGGAAGTAGTGGTAAGCCGAAACCCTCCCCTTAGACAACAACTTTCTCTCATTATAATATTATTCTGACCGAGACTCTTCCAATGGAGGCAAGTGGTAGCCGTTCTAAGGGAAAATCGATAGGAGGGCAAAAACGGAGTGGACTTGCAATCTCTGCTTCCAAGTTTAAACGTAGGGCGGTATCGGCAGTTCGGGATTTTCCACCAGGTTGTGGACCATCTTCTGGTGAGAATAGGCAAATCGTAGTCGTTCACGATACTAAGGGTAAGCATTTCTTTAGATCGTTTGATTTAGATTTAGATTAAGCCACTATCTCTTGCTAGTTAATCGAGTGTTATGGTGACGTAGGTGCCGACGATCAAGAAGGTTTAGTCCTTACCGTAATCAGGTGTGTAATCTCATACCGAAATCCTGTAAATCTGAGATTCACCATCATGTTCGAAAAATAGATCGTTGTTGCTTACAAATCTAATAACCGTAATATGGCATGAATCGAATAACTTGCTTAAACAACATTATTTCTAAAGATCTGTCGAAATCGGTAATAATTTGCTAAATTTCAAAAATGTCCTTATGGGCCGAATTACTAAAAAGCTTTAATGGGCCGTTTTTATGAAAATGCCCCTATGGGCCGATTTACCAAAATTCCATCAATGGGCCGATGTGCTAGAATGCCTTAGTGGGCCGAATTACCAAAGTGCTTTAATGGGCCGATTCACCGAAATTTTTCACTAGATTAATGGTTGTTATATATGTGGATATAATTTTTATTATGTTGCATCTTTACATATTGCATGGGTTGGGAAAATTTATATGGAGAGTAGTGTAGCCCGGTGGCATAGCCACAATTCGTTTATTATTGTGCTTACTTATGATTTCAGTGGCATGGCCACAATAATAATATATTATAGCAACTTATTTGCAAATTTGAGTGTGAGCAATGGTGGGTTGACTTGATCCCCACAGTGTGATTGGCTGGTCGGGGGTGTGATGGATGGATGGGTTGGGTTGCATTCATTTCATTTGATTACTGTTATGTAAATGGGCTTAGGCCCAAGATGTTGCTATGCGGGTTCAGGCCCAGTGGATGACGGTAAGGGGATTATGCATTGAGTTCTTGTAACTCACCCCCTTTCTTTCTTAATCCTTGCAGGTAATGCTCTGTGATAAGGACTTGGGCCCATGGATGACTCGGCGGAGGCCATACTTTGAAAATAATGTTTTTGAACATTAGTAAACTTCTTTCTTCTTTATTTCATTACTTTTACTATTTTGGGTTTAAAGTTGTAATAAGGCCTCTGGGATATGTTTTAATTTGCTTTATGTTTTGACGTACTTATTATTTTCTTGAATTGTTTTAAACGGGATTTTTCTGAGATCATAAATAACGGTTTTCCAAAATTGATTAACACAAACAGATTTCATAACAAATAAGTATAAATAATTTAACTGGATTTTCCTTCGGATTTTATCAATGTTTTTTTCAAAAGTCACGATTTTAAAATTCACTAGTTCAATTTTCGATTCATCAATCAACCTCTCGAGATTAGTAGTTTTTATAATCAAACTTATTTTCATAACTATAAACAAATAATGACAACTTTAGTAAAAATCACAAGTTCTTTACACGTTTTCTTCATGTGACATGCCAGATCCGGTCATACCGCATGGGCCGGGTTTGGGGTGTTACATTTACAGACATTTCATAGTACAAGTCATCAATCTCAATCATAGTGTCCCTTAGATAGGTCACCGAGACCTTAAGCATGCTTTAGAGAAAGGTCGGGACTGTACCAAACACATACAAAAATTCTCGAAAATTTAAAACTTTTCGAACACTGCAGAGGTCACACGCCCGTGCAGTCAGGCCGTGTGCCTCCCACTGCTACTACACACACCCATGTGTCCTGGCCGTGCCAAAACAGGGCATGTATACTGACTTAACCCCACGGCCACCAGGCACGCCCGTGTACCCTGGCCGTGTACTCTTATGCTATATACTGACTTAATCACATGGCTACCAGGCACGTCCGTATGCCTACGCCGTGCACACTCAGCTAGATACTGACTTAATTCCACATCCATTAGGCACGCCCGTGTGCCATGACCGTGTAGGTAAAACAGACCCTTTGCAAGGTCAATATGCCACCTACATTTGAGATTACCCTACAACCTACTTACCAATTCATTTTATGCACAAATAACAACCAAAATCATGTCAATTGATCAACAATTCTTCACATCCAAACTCATTATCATACATGCCAATTTGAACAACTAGATCATGCGTATACGTAAGCATGGTTTAACCATATTTACCTTTCATAGAAACATTCTTTTGATCAAACATGCATACTCATAATACATTCATACGTTTACCATAACCTTGGCCATTTCAATAGCGAATTTGCCATACCAAACATGCAACATAAGTCATATTTACTCATGCATATCACCAACACATATCTAGCCACATCTCATGGCTACTTTTACACATTTCAAAGATAATTCAAGGTGACTAGACTATACATGCCATATCTAGCTATATACATTTCCAAAAGATACCAAAATGAGCAAAAGTAGTGTGATGACGATCCTCGACGGTCCCGAGCCTTTAGTAGCTTTGACGATCTATAAAACATATCAAACACACACAGAGTAAGCTTTCAAAAGCTTAGTAAGCCATATACAAATAATCTTAGCATATAAAAAAATGCATATAACCAAATTGAAACAATAACATCATTGATTCTTATAACAATTTCATCACATATATTCTTTGGCTAATTTGCTTAGCCATATCTTACCATATTCCTCAACTCAAATTTCACATATGCACATAGTTCTTTCAAGTATAACTTCTCATATAATCTTTTCATTTCATATACATAATCATCTTAGTAAGTTCATATAGATGCTTACCTTTCATACACACTTAGTGTACATACCAAACGTACCTGAAACAGATATACAACTCACATAGTCATTTGTATCTCGGATTTGCCCGTTGAACCGTTCAAAATCTAATAGGATACTCAGAATGCTCGGAATAGTCGTACAATGCCAACGTCCCAGAGGTGGTCTTACATGTAATCAGATATCGATGTCACTGTCCCAGACAGGGTTTTGCTCAAATCAAATACGATGCCGATCTCCCAGACATGGTCTTACACGTAAATCTCATATCGATGCCAACATCCCAGACGTGGTCTTACACGAAATCAGGTATCAATGCCACTGTCCCAGAAAGGGTCTTACACAAATCTCAAATCAACGCCAACGTCCCAGACGTGGTCTTACATGATATCACATAGCGGACACCTATGTCATGACATATACTATCCTATCTATTCCTAGGTTCAAACGGGACTTCTCGGACATTGACATTATGTCGATTCTATCTCAGAATTCATGTATGCATTATCTCATATGCATTTACCATTATCAATAATCATATGGACATTCATAATTCAATACAGATACATTTATTTGTATATTGACTTACCTCAGACTCAGATATTCGTTCGGACTTGGTTATTCGACTACTTTTGTTTTCCCGCGATCTAAGTCCGTTTTCTTCGGCTCTTGATCTATACATATTCAAATGTAATCCATTTATTCACTAATTCATTCAATTCAATCCAATAATACACATTTAGGGCAAATTTGCATTTTAGCCCTCACGTTTGCACATTTATCAATTTAGTCCATTTTTCTCAAAACATCAAATATACAAAATCACCACATACCCATGTTTAGCCGAATGCTCATGTATCTTATACAAGTCCAAACCTTTCATTTATTTCACAATTTAGTCCCTCAAAATGCTATTTTCACAATTTAGCCCTAATTATCTAAGTTCACCAAAAACTCAAATGCAAACTATGATATTCATATACATATCTTTCATATTTCACTATTAAACATCACAAATCACATGAGTTCATCAAAGTCTCATTTCACAAACATCATCAATTCTCAAAATTGAAGCATGGGTTTTAGAGTATACGGAGCAACGATTACAAAAACGTAGAAATTATCAAAAACCGAAACCGAAACATACCTTAATTCAAGCTTGCAAGTGCCGAATATGTGAAAACTCTCTAAACCCTTATTTTCTTTTGATTTTCGGCAAGAAGATGGATAAAAATGGCTTATTATTTTAGCCTTTTGTTTTATTATCATCCTATTATTAATTTAGTTACTAAATTAGCCTTATACTTAACATATATACATGAAAACATTAAGGGCATTTAAGACCTTTATCCATCCACTATCTAAATATTGGACTAATTGCCTCATAAAGCCTCTACACTTAAAAGCCATCTCAAAAAGGTACTTTAACAAATAGTATGCAAGTTTTGCATTTAATGCAATTTAATCCTTTTATCAAATTAAGCATACAGACGGACAAATTAACTTACGAAACGTTAACACATGCTGAATCACATATCAAGGGCACAGAAAATAATATTTAAAATATTTTACTGACTCAGATTTGTGGTCCCGAAACCACTATTCTGACTAGGGTATAAACCGGACTGTTACAATTCTCGCCCCTTAGGGATTTTCATCCCCGAAAATCTTACCGTTAAACAGATTTGGATATTGTTGTTTCATTGAATCCTCAGGCTCCCACGTAGCCTCTTCAATTCCGTGTCGATGCCACAATACTTTTACTAACGGAATTTTCTTGTTTCTCAACTCTTTCATTTCGCGAGCTATGATACGGATCGGTTATTCTTCGTAATTCATATCAGATCGAATTTCAATATCAGACGGAGCAATCACATGTGACGGATCGGATCGGTATCTACGGAGCATCGAAACATGGAATACATTGTGTATCTTTTCTAGCTCGGAGGGCAACAACAATTTATACGCAACTGGTCCAACACGCTCAATGATCTCATACGGTCCAATGAACCTCGGACTCAACTTGCCTTTACGTCCGAATCGGAGTACTTTCTTCCACGGAGATACTTTCAAAAACACTTTTTCACCGATCTCAAATTCAATATCTTTTTGTTTCAAGTCCGCATAAGACTTCTGACGATCAGATGCTGCTTTCAGACAATCACGGATTACTTTCACTTTCTATTCAGTGTCTTTTATCACATCAACCCCGAGTAGCTTATTTTCACTGAGTTCGGTCAAATACAGAGGTGTACGACATTTGCGTCCGTACAAAGCTTCATAAGGTGCCATTTTGATACTCGACTGAAAACTGTTGTTATATGCAAATTCAATGAGTGATAAGTACTGTTCCCACGTACCGTCAAATTCAAGAATGCAGCATCTCAACATATCCTCGAGAATCTGAATGATCCGCTCGGATTGACCATCCGTTTGCAGATGAAAAGCTATACTGAAATGCAGTTTCGTGTCTAAAGCTTCTTGTAATTTCTTTCAGAATCGAGATGTAAACCTCGGATCTCTATCAGACACAATGGATAGTGGTACCCGTGTAATTTCACAATCTTAAAAATGTAAAGCTCGGCTAACTTTTCAAGTGAGAAATCAGATTGTATCGGAATGAAATGGGCAGATTTCATCAATCGATCAACTACGACCCAAATAGCATCTTTCTTTCTCAGAGTCAGAGGCAATCCAGTAACAAAGTCCATTGTCACTCTATCCCATTTCCACTCGGGAATCAGAATTGGCTGTAACAACCCAAACGGAACTTGATGTTCTACTTTTACTTGCTGACAGACTGAACATTTCGATACGAAATCAGAGATATCTCGTTTCATACCAGACCACCAATAGTGTTGCTTCAGATCATGGTACATCTTTGTACTACCCAGATGAACAGATAGACGACTATTATATGCTTCGTTCAAAATCAAATGAATTAACTCAGGGTTTCTCGGAACACAGATACGATCTCGAAATCTCAAGCAATCATCAACAACTCGAAACTCAGAATCAGAATTTGAATCGCACTGAGCTCGTTTCGCTAACATTTCATTATCAACTTTCTGAGCATTACATATCTACTGTAAACACAACGGTTTCGCTTTCAATTTAGCTAACACTGAGCTATCATCAGACAGATCTAATTGAGCATTCATAGCACGTAATGTACATAGTGACTTTCGACTCAATGCATCGGCAAGTACATTAGCTTTACCCGGATGATAATCTATTACAAGTTCGTAGTCTTTTGACAGTTCTAACCAACTTCTCTGACGTAGATTCAAATCTTTCTGAGTCATCAGATACTTTAAGCTTTTATGATCCAAAAATACGTGACATTTCTCGCCGAACAGATAATGTCGCCAAATTTTTAATGTGAATACAATCGCGGCTAGCTCAAGATCGTGTGTCGGATAGTACTTTTCATGAGGCTTAAGTTGTCTCGAGGCATAAGCTATTACTTTGCCTTCCTGCATCAATACACATCCCAGACCATTCAACGAAGCATCACTGTATATTGCAAACACTTTGCACGACTCTGGTTGTACTAACACTGGAGCTTCAGTTAACAAAGTTTTCAACTGATCAAAACTTTTCTGACATTTATCGGACCATTCAAATTCACATCTTTCTGAAGCAGTTTAGTTAACGGAGTAGCTATCATTGAAAAACCTTTTACGAATCTACGGTAATAACCAGCAAGTCCCAAAAAACTACAAATTCCAGACACATTCTTCGGAGGTTTCCAATCTAGAATAGTAGAAATCTTGCTCGGATCAACTCGTATTTCAGAAGCCGATACAATGTGTCCCTGAAAACTGACTTCTCGTAACCAGAATTCACATTTGCTGAATTTTACATACAATTGTTTTTCTCTCAGAGTTTGCAACACAATTCTTAGATGTTCCGCATGTTCAGTTTCATCCTGTGAATAAATCAAAATGTCATCAATGAATACAACAACAAATCGGTCTAGGTACGGTCTGAAAATTTTGTTCATCAAATCCATAAAAATAGCAGGAGCATTCGTTCATCCAAAAGGCATAACTAAAAACTCATAATGCCCGTACCTCGTTCTGAAAGTAATTTTCAGAATGTCTGAATCCTTTACTCTCAACTGGTAATAACCCGATCTCATATCTATCTTTGAAAATACGGTAGCTCCTTTTAGCTGATCAAACAAATCGTCAATCTTGGGCAACGGATATTTATTCTTTATAGTCACTTTATTCAACCGACGGTAGTCAATGCACATTCTCATCGTGCCATCTTTCTTTTTCAAAAACAGAACAGGAGCACCCCACGGTGAAAAACTCGGTCTGGCGAATCCTCTGTCAGTTAATTCTTGCAACTGTGACTTTAACTCTTTCAACTCTGTTGGTGCCATTCTATATGGTGCTATCGAAATAGGAGTCGTACCAGGCAACAGATCAATACCAAATTCAACTTCACGTATCGGAGGCAATCCGGTAATTCTTCAGAATACATCGAAAACTCACAAACAACTGGCACTAATTCAACTTTCTTTTCAGACACTTTCGAATCAATCACATAAGCAAAATAAGCTTCATAACCCTTTTTCATATAACTCTAAGCTTTCAACACAGATGTCACAGCAGGCAATCCATTTAAATCATTCGACTCAATACGAACTATTTCACCATTCGACGACTCAAATCAATAGTCTTTCTTTTCTGATTCACAACAAAGATCATGCAATGTCAACCATCCATACCTGAATTATATCAAACTCATCAAATGGTAATAGCATCGGATCAAATAGGAAACAGATATCTCAAACATTAACGGATAGTTCTTGCATATTTTGTCAACCAGGACACTTTTGCCTAAGGGGTTCGATACTTTTATAACAAACTCAGTAGACTCTACAGGAAAAGTCTTACTGGATACCAAATTCATGTATATATACGAATGAGTAGAACTAGGGTCTATCAATGCAATCACAGAAGTATCATAAAGTTTAAATGTACCAGTTATAACATCAGGAGATGAAGCTTCCTCACGAGCTCGGATGGCATACGCTCTGGCAGGCGCTCTAGCTTCAGATTTCGCAACAGTATCTCTCGTAGTTCTCTGACTACTACTAAAATTTCTTGTATTTCGCGAAGGACTACCAGTCACTGGAGCATTATATGATCTCGGATTCTGAATAGTCTCTGGCTCAACAGACTCTGGGCAATCACGAATGAAATGATCTAATGATCCACATCTGAAACAAGCTCGGTCATTCAATCTACAACTTCCCGGATGTCTTTTACCACAATGCTTACACTCAGGTCGTTCAGATCGAACATTTCCAACACTTGCTATTGAAGTTGCAGGAGTTTTGGAGCTCATTTGTGATCTAGCTCAATCTCTATTCAAATGTCTCACATTAACCCTTGAACGGCTTGGTTCATCTTTGTATTTATTTGATGCAGACTGAAATGATCTACTCTGAAATCTCTTTCTCACATCTTTAGCTTCAAACTCAGCTTTATTTTTATCTTTCTCGAGGGCTTTGGCTTTGCACGCTCGATCAACAAGTACCACAAACTCTTTTATTTCCAGAATCCCAACAAGTAAACGAATGTCTTCGTTAAGACCATCTTCGAATCTTTTGCACATTATTTCCTCAATAGATACACATTCACGAGCATACTGACTCAGTCTCACGAACTCTCATTCGTATTCAGTAATAGACATACGGCCCTGTTTCAAGTCCAGAAATTCCTTCCGTTTCTGATCGATGAACCTCTCACTAATATATTTCTTCTGGAACTCAATCTGAAAGAAGTCCCATGTCACCCGTTCTTTCGGAACAACAGAAATCAGAGTTTTCCACCACTGATAAGCGGCATCTCAAAGCAGTGAAACAACACATTTAATACTTTCTTCCGGAGTCAAGGACATCTCATGAAATACCCGGATTGTGTTTTCTAACCAGAACTCGGCCTTTTCGGCATCATCATCACTAGTAGCCCTAAATTATTCAGCCCCATACTTACGGATTTTGTCAACCGGAGGCTTGTTCAACATATTCAGATTCATAGTCGGAGGCATAGCAGATGTCTGAGGGTGATTAGGAAAGGGCGGAGGTTGTGAAATAGTCGGGTTATTTCTAACAAATTGAGTGAACCACTCACTCATCATCTGGAAGAAAGCTTGTTTAGCTTCTCCTTCTTGACCGGTCGTAGCCGGTCTCGGATCGTAGGGCTGTCCCTTCAAAGGAGCAGCATTGCTTTGCTTTCTACATCGCCGCCTACGGCTCTTTCGGGATCCATTACTATACGAAAGTCACATTTCTGATCGATTCATCACACTATCACGCTTCGGATATATGGCATGTATAGCTAGACTCTGACATGCTACGTTAGTCCAAGAATCGACTAAACCGTAGCTCTAATACCAACCAAATGTAACACCCCTAACTTGTATCCGTCGCTGGATTAGGGTTAAAGGTATTACCGGACAGATCAGAAATATTTACAGACATTTCATAGTACAAGTCATCAATCTCAATCATAGTGTCCCTTAGATAGGTCACCGAGACCTTAAGCATGCTTTAGAGAAAGGTCGGGACTGTACCAAACACATACAAAAATTCTCAAAAATTTAAAACTTTTCGAACACTGCAGAGGTCACACGCCCGTGCAGTCAGGCCGTGTGCCTCCCACTGCTACTACACACACCCATGTGTCCTGGCCGTGCCAAAACAGGGCATGTATACTGACTTAACCCCACGGCCACCAGGCACGCCCGTGTACCCTGGCCGTGTACTCTTATGCTATATACTGACTTAATCACATGGCTACCAGGCACGTCCGTATGCCTACGCCGTGCACACTTAGCTAGATACTGACGTAATTCCACATCCATTAGGCAAGCCCGTGTGCCATGACCGTGTAGGTAAAACAGACCCTTTGCAAGGTCAATATGCCACCTACATTTGAGATTACCCTACAACCTACTTACCAATTCATTTTATGCACAAATAACAACCAAAATCATGTCAATTGATCAACAATTCTTCACATCCAAACTCATTATCATACATGCCAATTTGCACAACTAGATCATGCGTATACGTAAGCATGGTTTAACCATATTTACCTTTCATAGAAACATTCTTTTGATCAAACATGCATACTCATAATACATTCATACGTTTACCATAACCTTGGCCATTTCAATAGCGAATTTTCCATACCAAACATGCAACATAAGTCATATTTACTCATGCATATCACCGACACATATCTAGCCACATCTCATGGCTACTTTTACACATTTCAAAGATAATTCAAGGTGACTAGCCTATACATGCCATATCTAGCTATATACATTTCCAAAAGATACCAAAATGAGCAAAAGTAGTGTGATGACGATCCTCGACGGTCCCGAGCCTTTAGTAGCTTTGACGATCTATAAAACATATCAAACACACACAGAGTAAGCTTTCAAAAGCTTAGTAAGCCATATACAAATAATCTTAGCATAAAAAAATGCATATAACCAAATTGAAACAATAACATCATTGATTCTTATAACAATTTCATCACATATATTCTTTGGCTAATTTGCTTAGCCATATCTTACCATATTCCTCAACTCAAATTTCACATATGCACATAGTTCTTTCAAGTATAACTTCTCATGTAATCTCTTCATTTCATATACATAATCATCTTAGTAAGTTCATATAGATGCTTACCATTCATACACACTTAGTGTACATACCAAACGTACCTGAAACAGATATACAACTCACATAGTCATTTGTATATCGGATTTGCCCATTGAACCGTTCAGAATCTAATAGGATACTCATGCTCGGAATAGTTGTACAATGCCAACGTCCCAGACGTGGTCTTACACAAATCAAATACAATGCCGATGTCCCGGACATGGTCTTACACGTAAATCTCATATCGATGCCAACGTCTAAGACGTGGTCTTACACGAAATCAAGTATCGATGCCACTGCCCCAAATAGGGTCTTACACAAATCTCAAATCAACGCCAACATCCCAGACATGGTCTTACATGATATCACATAACGGACACCTATGTCATGACATGTACTATCCTATCTATTCCTAGGTTCAAACGGGACTTCTCGGACATTGACATTATGTCGATTCTATCTCAGAATTCATGTATACTTTATCTCATATGCATTTACCATTATCAATAATCATATGGACATTCATAATTCAATACAGATACATTATTTGTATATTGACTTACCTCGGATTCAGATATTCGTTCGGACTTGGTTATTCGACTACTTTCGTTTTCCCGCGATCTAAGTTCGTTTTCTTCGGCTCTTGATCTATACATATTCAAATGTAATCCATTTATTCACTAATTCATTCAATTCAATCCAAGAATACACATTTAGGGAAAATTTGCATTTTAGCCCTCACGTTTGCACATTTATCAATTTAGTCCATTTTTCTCAAAACATCAAATATACAAAATCACCACATACCCATGCTTAGCCGAATTCTCATGTATCTCATACAAGTCCAAACCTTTCATTTATTTCACAATTTAGTCCCTCAAAATGCTATTTTCACAATTTAGCCCTAATTAGCTAAATTCACCAAAAACTCAAATACAAAATATGATATTCATATACATATCTTTCATATTTCACTATTAAACATCACAAATCACATGAGTTCATCAAAGTCTCATTTCACAAACATCATCAATTCTCAAAATTGAAGCATGGGTTTTAGAGTATACGGAGCAACGATTACAAAAATGTAGAAATTATCAAAAACTGAAACCGAAACATACCTTAATTCAAGCTTGCAAGTGCCGAATATGTGAAAACTCTCTAAACCCTTATTTTCTTTTGATTTTCGACAAGAAGATGGATAAAAATGGCTTATTATTTTAGCCTTTTGTTTTATTATCATCCTATTATTAATTTAGTTACTAAATTAGCCTTATACTTAACATATATACATGAAAACATTAAGGGCATTTAAGACCTTTATCCATCCACTATCTAAATATTGGCATAATTGCCTCATAAAGCCTCTACACTTAAAAGCCATCTCAAAAAGGTATTTTAACAAATAGTATGCTAGTTTTGCATTTAATGCAATTTAATCCTTTTATCAAATTAAGCATACAGACGGACAAATTAACTTACGGAATGTTAACACATGCTGAATCACATATCAAGGGCACAGAAAATAATATTTAAAATATTTTACTGACTCAGATTTGTGGTCCCGAAACCACTATTCCGACTAGGGTATAAACCGGACTGTTACAATAGAGATATGTCTAGTTGGAACTGAGAGTTATTGGTTGAAGTTGTGTGGTTAAGTGGATTAAGTCTAGTAATGCCTCGTACTCGGTTCCGACGTAGAATACGGGTAAGGGGTGTTACAAACACCTTTTCATTGCCAATGAACTTTTACTTAGATACCTTTTTATTTCTTAACTCTTTTGTTTCCCGGGCTAAAATTTTGATTGGTTCTTCACCATATGTCATATCAGGCTGAATTTCTACATCTGTCGGAGAGATAACATGTGAAGGATCGGATCGATACTGTCGTAGCATAGACACATGAAAAACATTATGAATCCGATCAAGTTCTGGTGGTAAAGCTAATCGATATGCAACCGGTCTGATTCTTTCTCTAATCTCATATGGTCTAATAAACCATGGACTCAGTTTTCCTTTGCGTCCAAACCAGAGAACTTTCTTCCAAGGTGAAACTTTCAAGAATACTTTGTCACCGACTTGAAATTCTATTTATTTTCATTTCAAATCAGCATAGGACTTTTAACGATCAAAGGCTGTTTTCAAATTGTCTCGAATTACTTTCACTTTTTCCTCGGTCTCTCGGACCAAGTCGACTCCGTGTAACTTTTTCTCACTGAGTTCTGTCCAATACAATGGAGTTCTACATTTGCGACCTTACAAAGCTTCATACGGTGCCATTTTAATACTAGACTGATAACTATTATTATAAGCAAATTCAACCAAAGGCAAATACCTTTCCCAGTTACCTTCAAATTTAAGTACACAACACCGAAGCATGTCTTCTAAGATTTGTATTACCCGTTCAGATTGACCATCTGTCTGAGGATGAAATGCAGTGCTAAAGTGTAACTGAGTAGCCAGAGCTTCTTGCAATCTGCTCTAGAATTGAGATGTAAACCGACGGTCTCTATCTGAAATAATGGAAACGGGCACTCCATGCAATCTAACAATCTCAGAGACATATAATTCAGCCAATCTATCCAAGGAAAAATCCATACGTAGCGGAATAAAGTGTGCAGACTTTGTTAATCGATCAAAAATCACCCAAATGGCATCTTTCTTCTTTGGAGACAGGGGTAACCTTGATACAAAGTCCATAGTAATTCTTTCCCATTTCCATTCCGATATCGTAACTAGCTGTAAAAACCCAGAAGGCAACTGATGTTTAACTTTTACTTGCTGACATATCAAACATTTAGATACAAACTCAGAAATATCTCGTTTCATTCCTGGCCACCAGTACATCTTTTTCAGATCGTTGTACATTTTATTACTACCAGGATGTATAGCAGTATTACCATTATGAGTCTCATTCAAAATCTTCTGTACTAGTTTTGAACTTTTCAGTACACATACTCTGCCTCTGAATAACAAACAATCATCGGTCCCGATCTGAAATTCTGAGTCAGGAGTCGATTCACTCTGTATCCGTTTTGCTTGCAACTTACTATCATTTTTCTGAGCTTCAAAGATCTGCTGTAAAAACATTGGTCTATCTTTTAACTCAGCTATAATTTAACCATCATTAGACAACGAAAATTGGGTGTTCATTGCTCACAAAGTATACAGGGATTTTCTGCTCAAAGCATCTGCCACTACATTGGCTTTTCACGAATGGTAGTCAATAACAAGATCATAATCTTTCAACAACTCAAGCCATCTGCGCTGTCTTAAATTCAAATATTTTCGTGACATCAAATATTTTAGACTTTTATGATCAGTGAATATGTGACATTTTTCACCAAACAAGTAATGCCGCCAGATTTTCAATGCAAATACTATGGCTGCAAATTCAAGATCGTGTGTCGGGTAGTTCTTTTCATGTGGCTTTAGCTATCGCGAAGCATAGGCCACCACTTTTCCTTCTTGTATCAAAACACGGCTTAAACTATGCAATGATGCATAACTGTAAACTATAAATTCCTTACCCGATTCAGGTTGAACTAGCACTGGTGCTTCTGTCAATAAAGCTTTTAATTTGTCAAAACTCTACTGGCATTTCTCAGTCCACTCAAACTTTACATCTTTCTGTAATAAATGAGTCATCAGAGAAGCTATCATTGAAAAACTTTTTACAAACCTTCGATAATAACCAGCTAGTCCTAGAAAACTTCAGACTTCTGACATATTCTTCGGTGGCTTCCAGTTAACAATGGCTGAAATTTTATTCGAGCCCACCCTGACACCTTCAGCAGATACAGTATGTCCAAGAAAACTAACTTCTCGTAGCCAAAATTCACATTTACTGAATTTGGCATACAATTGTTTCTCTCGCAGAGTTTGCAACACTATTCTCAAATGCTTAGCATGTTCATTTTCATCTCGAGAATAGACCAAAATATCATTTATAAAGACCACGACAAACCTATCTAAATACGGGTTGAAAATTCTATTCATCAAGTCCATAAACACCGCAGGTGCATTTGTCAAGCCAAATGGCATTACAAGAAACTCATAGTGTCCATACCTGGTTCTAAAAGCTGTCTTTGGCACATCTGACTCTTTTACCCGTAGTTAGTAGTAACCAGAACGGAGATCAATCTTTGAAAATACAGTAGCACATTTTAACTGGTCAAACAGGTCATCAATTCGAGGTAATGGATACTTGTTCATTATTGTAACTTTGTTGAGCTGTCTATAATCAATACACAGCCTCAACGATCCATCCTTCTTCTTTACGAATAGAACTGGCGCACCCCAAGGTGAGAAACTAGGTCGAGCAAAACCTCTATCAATCAATTCTTGCAATTGTGCCTTCAACTCTTTTAATTCAGTATGAGCCATTCTGTAAGGTGCTATGGATATAGGTGTTGTACCCGGGACAAGATTTATAGAGAATTCCACTTCTCTATCAGGTGGTAAACCAGGTTATTCTTCGGGGAATACATCAAGAAATTTACATACAACCGGCACTGATTGAATCTTTGACTCAGAAGCTTTAGTATCTAGCACATATGCTAGTTAAGCCTCATAACCTTTCCGGACATTTTTTTTGTGCTGATATTGCTGAAATCACATTAGGTAATCCATCCAGTTTATCAGTTTCAACATGAAGTAATTCACATTTCTCACATTTCAATACAATATATTTCTGTTTACAATTCACCACAGCATTACCGGGAGGTCGGGGTGGTCTGCCTCTCGAGGCAGGATTACCAGGCTTTGAAGCTGGTTCTATCTCTTTTTCAACTCTTTCGGAACAATCTCTGAGAAAATGGTCAAGTGAACCACATCCAAAACAAGCTCTACTTCTAGACCGACATTCCCCATAATGAAATTTGTTACAATGTTTACATTTCAGTTTGGGATTACCGACACTACCCACACTGGTCACAAATGGAGATGAAGACCTCAGGTTAGAACGTTGAGAGCCCCGTTCTCTACCAGAATATCCCGTAGAGGTGGTCACACGATCATAGTACTTCTTTAATTTCTTAAAAGAAAACAATTGTGACTTACTCATAGTTCTTTTTCCAGAAACCCGAGCCTATCTTTCAGCTTGTTTCTTTTCTTTACTCAATTCCTCAGCTTTGTGTGCTCGATCGGCTAACACCCCAAATTCCCTTATTTCAAGAATTCCAATCAATAACTTGATATCTTCATTTAAACCCTCTTCAAAGCGTTTACACATTTCAGCCTCAGTTAGAACCCATTCTCTGGCATATTTGCTCAACCGAACAAATTCTCGTTCATATTCAGATACAGTCATGTTTCCCTGCTTGAGTTCTAAAAATTCTTTCTTCTTCTGATCCATGAATCCCTGACTAACATATTTCTTCCTAAATTCAGCTTGGAAGAATTCCCATGTGACATTCTCTCTTGGTACAACTGAAGTTATGGTATTCCACCAATGATAAGTCGTATCCTTTAATAGAGATACTGCACATTTCAGACATTCGGCAGGTGTATAGGATAATTCGTCAAAAACCCAAATAGTATTTTCTAGCCAAAACTCAGCCCTTTCTGAATCATCATCTACGGTAGCTCTAACTTCTTCCGCCCCATGTTTGCGGATTTTATCTATCGGAGGCTTACCAATTCTAGCGGGTTCAGTACCCTGTGGTACCTCCGGAACCGGTTGAGGAGTAGGTGAGGGAGGTCGTTGTACCGCGGGGTTTGTTCTTAAATACTCAGTAAACCACTCATTCATCAATTGAAAGAAGGCTTGTTTGGCCTCCTCACCTAGGCCTTCAGACACGGGCCTTTCACTACCCGACCAAGACGTAACTCTTTGAGCTGAAGCTGAAGCATTACTCTCAGCTTCCTCGGATTCAGCTCTAGCTCGGTTGGATGACATTACTATATGAAAAACACATTTATAATGATCAGGAGTCATCACACTATCACAAGTTATATAATGGCATGTATAGCTAAACTCATGTTTACTACGTCCAATTCGAGAATCGGCTAAACCGTAGCTTTGATACCATTAAATGTAACACCCCATACCCGTATCCGTCGCCAGAATAGAGTTACGGAGCGTTACCAGAACTTTCAGAATATTTTGCAAACAATTCATGTAAGTTTCTATTTATACATCGAGATTATTCATAACATCCCTTAAATGGACCCTCGAGGCCCAATACGAGCATTAGAAACAAATTGAGACTAAATCGGCATCTCAGAGAATTTTTCGCGAAAATTCCAATAATTTTCCTAGGTGCAGGGCTCACACGCCCATGTGGTTTAGGGACACGCCCGTGTGGTCAAGCCGTGTACTACACACGCCCGTGCCCCTAACCCGTGTAACTCACTGACTTTTAAGGCATAAAGAAATTGAAGTCACACTGCCAAGTCAGACGCTCGTGTGCTAGGCCGTGTGGCGAATTTAATTTTTGAAATTCAGGTGCAGTTTTCACATGGCCGTGTCCAAGGTCATGTCAACCACACGGCTAAGACACATGCCCATGTCTCTGCCCGTGTGCCCAATTCTGAGCATTCTGTTTCTCAAAACTAAGGTGCAGGGGACACACGGCCTAACTACATGCCCATGTTACCAGGCCGTGTGTCACACACGGTCTAGACACACTGATGCATGCTCGTATTCGTGAATTCAATTACAAGACGTTGAATTTCTCGATCATCTAATTTCAGTATCGTTTCAAGTTGAAATTCAAAATGAAATTTTGAATAATGGAAAATAGGTTGAATGAAAACAACAAAGAAGGTTTCGGAAGGATGACTTGTACGAATTAAACACTTAGAAAAGAACCAACGATATAAATGATCGTGACCCAATTTCTATATAGTGAAATAACAAACAAGTCTTTGGAGAAGAAGTAAACTGTGACCTACTATTTATCAAAACAGGAACCAACAATATGTTAGAATGCCACACCTCAGAACAAAGAAAGAAAGGATGGAAGTGATAAGTAAAAGAAAGGGTTTGACGCCACAAGGAGAACCTTGATAAGTCCAAGTAAGTTAGACCAAGAATAAGGAGATAGAATTCTCACACAAAACTCAGAAAAATTCAAATTCAACATTCATTATCATTATCTTTCAAACAATGTCATCTTACAAACTATTTATAGGCAGTATTGTGACTATTTCAATGCCTATGTGAGACCTTTCATCTTCAGCAATTAAGTAAGGTTATTACAAGCAATAATTTCGTTTTTTAACTCTTGTAAGGAAGCCAATGAGTCATGTCTCTTCATTGGAATCTGATGTAGTTGAAAATGCATGCCAATTCTCCTTAATGTGTTTGATTGATGTCCCTTCAACTCCCTTGTAACCACATGATAAAAGCTTGTGTAACATCCTCTTAAATGGCACCATGATGAAGACTTAAGACTCCAAAAAAGTTCAGATTTGAAGAGTCTCTTTTGGTCCATTAAACAGCCTTATAAAATAGGGAAAATAAAACGGAGTAAGCATTACATGCTTAGTAAGTTCGTATAACGGAACTAAACTTACCAATCCTGTTTATTTAATCTAAGCATACAATAACAAGTTTTCCATCCATTTGATTAAATTTGCCTAAACACATGCATCCAATCAAACATGTTAGTCACAAAGTTTACATATATATAGCAAGTAAGAATAGATGAGCTCATCATGCATTACAATTTCAAGACATTGTCATTTCATCTCATAATTCTCATGTCATGCCAAGAGTTTTAGGTCCGTTGAAATATTGGAATTCCGATGGATGCTCAAGTCATACACTCGAGGTGTACGATTCCATAATCCGTCAATTCTTATTTGATGGTACCCATTAAGGTACTTAATCAAGGAACACACTCTCGAGTCACATATCGTATAACAGGATTACCAGTCTAGGCTAAATCCTTTATATAATGTATGCTCAAAGAGTTCAATTAGGGTTATCAGTCCAGGCTAAAACCTAATCATAACGTATACTCGAGAAGTATTACATCAGGATTACCTGTCCGGGCTAAATCCTTTCTATGACAAGGTCAACAGGATTACTTGTCCGAGCTAAATCCCGTCTGCAACAAATGCAGGACCTTATTCGTTTCGGAAAAGCGCATATAATCATCGGAATCCAATATTCAATCGGGACTTACCCCTTTTCACCATTTCAAGCATGTATTGAATTTCTCATTATAGCATTCAAGTAATGTACATCATTATAATTCACTTTCCATACAACATAACATTAAAATTAAATATATTTACATGCCCGATTAAGTTACACGAACTTACCTCGACACTTGTTCGCGTTAGAAGTCTACTAATCTGAAACCTTTTCTTTTCATTGATCTAACCTCGAATTAGTGTTGTTCGGATCTATATAAATGAATTTAACCATCAATTTCACACATTTCATATTTAAATGGACTCAATTTACGTCCTAGGCAAAATTACCATTTTGCCCCTAACTTTTCCATAAATTTCGATTTTTTCCCTAGGCTCGGAAAATGAAACTTTTGCAAATTACTCCCTATTCCAAGCCTAACCAAAATCTCATTACAAATTTTACAGCACATGTATTCATAAAATTTTAGAATTTTTTTATCAAATTTCAAAAGTTTACATTTTAGTCCCTAAAACATGTTTTCATCAAAAATCACTTTGTAAAAGTTGTTTATCTATCAACAACCTTTCATTTTCTACCATAAATTTCAAATTTTCAGCATATACATCCAAGACCCATTTTCCATACCTTGATAACTTTTCAAATTAATCCCCCAAATAGTTAGATTAAGCTATCCCGGTTTTAAAAATATCAAAATTACTAAAAACAGGACAAGGAAACTTACCCAATTAAGCCTTGAAAGTTTCTTCTCTCTCTCCTAAGGTTTCCATGTGTTTTTAGGTTGAAGATGATGAAAATAAAATGATATATTTTCTTTTCATCTTTTAATTAATTAAGTATTTTGATAATTTCAATTTGGTCCTTGCCCCTTTTCTATATTTCCATGGATGAGTCACCAAGAAAAATCTAAATACTTTTCTTGATGGTCTGATTACCATATAAAGACCTCTAATTTTGATTTCCATATCTATTTAATCCTTATAGCTACTAGAATTCAACTTTCGCATTTTATGCAATTTAGTCCTTCTCGTAATTAAGCACTTAATCAATAAAATTTTCGTATCAATTTTTTTGCACGACATGTCTATCATAATACGGACCATATAATGAAATAAAAATAAATTTTATTTTTGGGTCAGATTTGTAGTCCTGATACCACTGTTCTGATTTTACTAAAAAATGGGTTGTTACAGAATTGAATAGAATGGCTATTAAATTGATTGAATTTATTCATTTAGATCAAGATAGACCTTGTACGACTTTAGATTGAGGCAAAGAGAAAGCTTCAAATTAATCGACTCCGTTTCTTCATTTTATCGTCGAGGTAAGTTCGTACGTTTAAATAGTGTTTTAAATGATGTCTTAAATGCTATTATTTTATAATATCAAATTGTGTTACGACGGAAAAATCTAACGGCGTATCGATGGTCATCGACTAGTGAAAAGGGATAGCTTCGGCTATCGAAATATGAAAAGGGATGGTGACGACCATCAATAATGAAAAGGGATGGTGACGACCATCGAATTATGAAAAGGGATAGCTTCGGCTATCGAACTATGAAAAGGGATAGCTTTGGATATCGAATTATGAAAAGGGATGATGATGACCATCAACAATGAAAAGGGATGGTGACGACCATCGAACTATGAAAAGGGATAGCTTCGGCTATCGAACTATGAAAAGGGATGGTAACAACCATCGTGATTTTACTTTGTGTGAGCTTCGGTAAGAATTTTTGATGCAATTTACTTTGCTAGTATGAAAGGTAGGAAATATGTGGATGCTTGATTGTGGAAAGTATGGATTCATATGTTTTAAACTTAAGAAAGTTATTTTATTATATGTTGATATTGAAACTATGTGATTAAGCATTAATTTGGATTTATGGTGATGCTTAGGCTTGTGCCAAGCTTGTGTTAGATTTTATCCATATTTATTTTAAGCTTATGCATTGTATTAGTAAGCATCGTTTATGTGTTACGAACTTACTAAGCATTACATGCTTATCTTGTGTTCTTTCTTTATGTTTTGTAGTTAATCAGAAGCTCGTTCGGGTTGGAAGTTCGTCGGAGACCTATCACACCATCCTTAGATTTTGATGTCTTTAAGTCATGGTTATAATGGCATGTATAGATGTTTTGTGCTTGATGAAATAGCCATTATGTTTGGCTTGTAAAAGTGGTA
Organism: Gossypium sturtianum; assembly: GCA_025698515.1. Classification (NCBI taxonomy): domain Eukaryota; kingdom Viridiplantae; phylum Streptophyta; class Magnoliopsida; order Malvales; family Malvaceae; genus Gossypium; species Gossypium sturtianum. The sequence goes on from CM046950.1 coordinate 105,076,595, forward strand.
TTTTGGTTAATGAATTAGTTGTCATGTTGGCTTGTATATATATGTGGTTTTATGATGGTGGATAATTTGACATTTTGGTGCTTTTTGTGTTTGATGTATGTTTTAGTGACCATCTTGGTATATTTGAATGGATTATAATATGATTTATGAAATGTTTAGAAATGAATGTTTAAATTTTTAAATTTTCCAGTAATACTCCGTAACTCTATTCCAACGACGGATACGAGTTAGGGGTGTTACACTTCCTCTTCCTTGTCAGATGATGATGTTACTAGACTTTGACATATGCGTCTAGGGCATATGAGTGAGAACGACATGGCAGAATTAAGCAAAAGAGGACTTCTTGATGGACAAGGCATTAGCAAACTGAAGTTTTGTATGCACTGCGTTTTGGGAAGCAAAAGAGAGTTTGATTCACCAAAGGAATCCAGAACACAAAGGGAATGCTGGATTATATTTATTATGATCTTTGGGGACCATCCAGAGTACCTTCGAGGGGTGGCACTAATTATATGCTGAAGATCATTGATGATTTTTCTAGAAAAGGTTGGGCATTATTCTTGAAGCAGAAAAGTGATGTGTTTTCCGCGTTTAAGGCTTGGAAAACTATGATCGAGAAGTAGACGGGAAAACAAATAAAACACTTTCGCACAGATAATGGCTTGGAATTTTATTCTGGTGAGTTTAATGAATTGTGCAAATTAGAAGGAATCGTGAGACATTTGATAGTTTGTCATACTCCATAGTAAAACGACGTTACAAAATGGATGAATAGAACAATCATGGAAAAGATTCGATGTATGTTATCGAATGTTTATTTACCGAAGTCATTTTGAACTGAAGCGGCCTCTACAGCATGGTCTTCTCTGTTGCCATTGAGAAAAAGACTCCACAAGAGGTATGGTCTAGTAATCCTGCTGATTATTCTTATTTGAATATTTTTGGGCATCTTGCATAGGCTTATGTTGATAATGGGAAACTGGAACCTAGATCCATTAAATGTGTTTTTCTTGGTTATAAGGTTGGTGTTAAACGGTATAAGTTATGGTGTCCTGAAAATAGAAAAGTTGTGATTAGCAGAGATATTATTTTTGATGAAACTGTTATGTTATCTATCTTATCTCTTAAAGACTCTTCCAATAAAGACCAGCAAAAGCAAGTGGAGCTTCAAATTGATCCAGGATATACAACAGAGTCTACTCATAATAGAGTTGCTTCTCCACCACAATATTTTATTGCCAAGAACAGACGCATAAGAGAAATTAAACCTCCAAAAAGGTACACCGAGGCTGATCTAGTTGCTTATGCTTTAAATGTGACTGAAGATATAGATGCAAATCAAGAGCCATCTACTTATTCCGAGGCAGTTAGCTGTGAAGTTTCAGGAAAATGGATGATTTCCATGCAAGAAGATATGGAATCGCTTCATAAGAACATAACATGGGATCTAGTGAAGCTTCCTAAAGGTAAAAAGGTTGTTCATTGTAAATGGGTGTTCAAAAAGAAAGAAAAAACTTTAGGAGTTGAAGAACCTAGATATAAAGCAAGGCTGGTTGCAAAAAGTTACAGTCAGATTCCAGGTGTAGACTTCAAAGATGTGTTTTCTTCAGTTGTGAAGCATAGTTTGATTCTAGCCTTATTTGATATTATGGCCATGTATGATTTGGAGCTTTAGCAGTTAGATGTAAAAACAGAGTTCTAGTATAGAGAATTTGAGGAAGATATTTACATGCAACAACCAAAGGGTTTTAGAGTCTCAGAAAAGGAGGACTATGTTTGTTCGCTGAAAAAGTCCCTTTATAGCTTGAAACAATCACCGCAATGGTACAAGAGGTTTGATTCTTTTATGACTACTCATGATTTTAAAAGAAACAAATTTGACAGTTGTGTTTATTTTAAGAAAAACAGTGATGGTTTTTCTGTGTATCTACTCTTCTATGTTGATGTCAGTCAAAGATAAAGGAAAGATAAGGAGCAGCAAAGAAGATACTTGGGATGGAGATTCTCAGAGATAGAAAAGCATGTAAATTGTACCTAAGTCAGAAAGGGTACATTGAGAAAGTTCTTTGCAGGTTTAATATGTAGAATGCCAAGCCTGTTAGGACTCCATTAGCAACCCACTTCAAACTTTCATCAACTTTTTCTTCGCAATCAGATGATGAGATTGACTACAAGTCACGTGTTTCATATTCTAGTGTGATGGGATCTCTCATGTATGTTATGGTTTGCTCACGTCCAAATTTGTCATATGCAGTTAGTGCAATTAGTAGATACATAGCGAATCCTGGTAAAGAACACTAGAAAGTAGTTTAATGGATTTTCAGATACTTACGAGGTACTATAGATTTTTGCTTATAGTTTGGAAGAACTAGAGATGGAGTCATTGTATATGTTGATTCTGATTTTAATGGAGACTTTGATGAAATAAAATCTCTCACAGGGTATGTCTTTACAATTCCACTTTGCAAACTACAATTGTTTTGTCTACTACTGAAGCTGAGTACATGGCGATTACTGCGGCTTGCAAAAAAGTTAATTGGTTAAATGGACTCTTTGGTGAACTCAGTAAAGACCTTCAGATCAGTACATTGTTTTGTGACAATCAGAGTGACATCTTCCTTACGAAGGATTAAATGTTTCATGAGAGAACAAAGCACATTAATGTTCCGTATCATTTTGTGCGTAATATTATTGCTCATGGTGATATTGTTGTAAGCAAAGTTAGTACTCATGAAAATCCAGCAGATGTGATGACTAAATCACTTCTTATAACCAAATTTGAGCATTGCTTGGACTTGGTTGGTGTTCATTGTTAAAGAACACCTCTTAAGAGGTTTCGTGGAAGAGGTGGAGAACTTGTTTGTTGAGAGTTCGTGGTGAAGAACTTGTTCGTTGAGAATTTGTGTCAAAGTAGAGATTGTTAAAGTTGAGTGACTCGAATCCTTGTTAAAATAAAATACAGTGGTAAAATAAAATAAAAATAAAATCTATATAGAACTATATTTCTTTTATTTTATATTGATTAGAATAAGATTTTTCAACCTTACTACACTTCATCTATTTATCATTAATTAAAATAAGGTTTTTCAACCTATAAACTTAATTGTAATTGTAATGGTGAGATTAAGAAATTATTAATACAGATATATGTGTAAAATGAATAATTGTATTTTATATTAAATAAAATATATAATAAATTTATATGTATGTTAAATAATAATTTTATTAATAAATAGTCAATTTTTTGATAAAATTTTAAGTTTTTTTCTTAACAGTAGTACTTTATTAATGGAAGACAGCATAGTTAATACAACTGCACTCACTACCAAGACGAATAAAAACAATCAAAATAAAATGGTATTAAGTAAGGTTCTCATTCATAAAATAAAAGCAATAACAGATAATTAAACTTTCAATTTTTCAATTTTTTCTGATGGTGAACAATTTTGAGGCTTTCTCCAATGTTCGGGTTAGTGAAAGTGATGACTCCAACGTAGACAGTAGCACTAAAAAAGTCAGGTTCAAAGATGGGAGTGATGACTCAATGGACAATATGGTGGTAGACATGGCTCTGGTGAGTGGAGCTTCATGGAAGGATAAAAGTTTGGGAGGATTGGGTTTTGGATCTATTGATGGTGTTACTGATTTGGATCTACAGTTTGAGGACGGGGATATCCTCAGCTCTACCACTAATGGAATCCCTGCAATCGATTTCTCGGATTGCCTGAAAAAAAATTTGGTAAATGACATGGAGACTACTGTGGTTGTCAAGTTATTGGGATGCAACATAGGATACGGAGTCTTACATAATCACATTCTCAACCCTTTCACATAATGGATGTGGCAAATGGATACTACCTTGTCTGATTTCATAATTTTGTTGATTATAACACAGCGCTGACCCAAGGACCATGGATAGTGTTTAGACACTATCTCATAGTCCAGCCATGGACGATGGACTTTAACACGTCACAACCTTTCCCTAACATGGTGCTGGCCTGGATTCACTTTCTAGGTCTGTTGGGGTTCCTGTACGAGAAACAAATACTGGAGGAAATTGGTAGCCTGGTCAGTAAAGTGGTAAAACTAGATATTAAAATGGACAGTGGAGCACGAGGACAATTCGCCAGAATGGTCGTCTTTGTAGATTTGGGAAAGTCACTTACCTCGCAAGTATGGGTCAATGGCTGAATGCAACGAGTGGAGTTTGAGGCCCTTCCTGAGGGTTTTTTTTTTTTTTTTTTTTTTTTTTGCAGTAAATATGGTCATATTAAAAGTCTTTGCCCTTTTTCTTTGGCAGGTGGGAATTCTCACAGTGGCGATGAGGCCCCTCCCAGTTTAATGAATAGTGATCAATTCCGGCGCCGACTGGAGAAGCCTACGATCCGTGGATGGTGGTCAAGCGAAAATCCAGGCGAAACCAAGTTGGGAACCGAAATCTTAATGCGACAATCTCGATGAAGAATCTGGATGGTTCCAAATTTGGCATTCTATCGTCACTAGATTTGGAGTCTACGGAAATGGAGGTGACTCAATTGGAAATGGGGGAAATTAGGTTTCAATAGGGTGATTTTGTTAAAAAAATTAAAGGGGAAGGAAAAGTCTAGGCTGCTGACTGGTAATAGCATGGGTAAGGGAGTGTTAGGCCATAGAAAGGGTACTGGGTTTGCGGAGCAGACTAGCTTTCGCTGGAGAAGGCTACTAGACAGGTTTCGAAGGCCTTAGATCATGGACTAATAGGAGTTGGGCCTCATATGGATTTGGAAGAAGGTTTTGGGCCACAATTATCTGGTGGCCAGAATCTCCCCTTAGCAAACCTGGTTTCGAAATACCCAGTAGAATTAATGCAGCCTGCTCCAAAGACTCCCGAAATGGACAATAGCGACAAGGCTTCTTTTATTCACTTCAACCCTTCATTTGAAGGCCCTCTTGAATTGGGGGTTGATTTAAATCCAAATTTGCTTGACTCCAAACGGCACTCAGCCATTACGTTTAAGGAAAATTTGGACTCTAATTCTAAATTAAAATCTGGTAAAACAGGCTTAGTGGTGCATGATAACTCCATTGTTCACTATAAAGAGCATAGTGTTGAAAGTAGAAAAGGGAGTGGGCGTAGTGGAAAGTTTTAAATAAAATTATTCACAGACGTGGGGGACGGTTTAAACATGTTGGTACTTCACGAGTCTCTATTCCAAAAGCTATGAATTCTATGGCAAAACTCATCAAGGCTCAAGTAGAAATTTCTGCAGATAAAGTAGACACCCATGACGTTGGAGTCACAACTTCTGCTTCTCTGTAAAGGGGTTAGTCTTTCTTCTCATATTTATTTTATTTATGAATTGTACTATTTTTTCTTAGAATTGCCAGGGTTATGGTAGTTCGAAGTTTCTTCGGGTTTTTTGGGAATATAATAAAGAGCATCGACCAGATTTGGTTAGTCTTTTAGAAACGATGGTCAGTGGAGATAAAGTTGATTCAGTTATTGCAAAGCTTGGGTTTCAAAATTCTCATCGTGTGGAGGCAATTGGGTTTTCAGGTGGTATTTAGATTGGATGGAGGGATTCTGTTTGTGTGGAGATCCTGAAAAGTCATCCTTAGTTTGTCTTAGTCAAAGTCTCTAGTAACTCTCTCAATTGGCCTTTCTTAGTCTCTTTCATATATGGTAGTCCTAATAGCTGAAAACGGAGGCAGTTATGGGAAGCTTTACAAGGTAATATTCCTTTGGATAGGTATCCGTGGATGGCGATTGGAGATTTCAATGCCATTCTTTCTTCTAGCGAAAAATAAGGAGGACAGACTCGAGGTAAAAGGTGCTCTTCTTTTAGTGAGTTAATGGATTCAGCTCAGTGCAAGACTTGGGGTTCCGGGGTTCGCAGTTCACTTGGTAGAAATGGGATTGTTGAGCGTTTAGACCGAGCCATTTGTAATAACGTTTGGAATCTTTATTTTCTGAATTCTTTGGGGACTTATTTGCCACGTCTTAAATCCCATCACCGTCCTTTAAAGTTGTCTCTTATGCATGATTATCACACCTCGAGGGGGTGTCCGTTTAGGTTTTTAGCGGGTTGAATCGAGCATCCTTCCTTTTCGGATTTTGTCAAAGAAAATTGGAGAGTCTCTGATAGCATGTCGATGGTGCATTCTGAGTTTACTGATTAGGTTAAAAGATGGAACAAAGATATGTATGGCCACATTGCTGCCCGTAAGAAGTTTCTGACTCGAAAGTTATAAAACATTGAGATTGAGTGTGATAGAGCAAACTCTGCTTATCTTAATCAAGTTGAGATAGAGGTTAAAGAGGATATTGGAAAATGTGTTACATCATGAGGAGGTTTTCTGGAGACAGAAAGCACGATGTGATTGGTTGGTTTTAGGGGACCACAACACTAAATTCTTCCATACGCGAACTCTGAGGAGAAGAAAAAATAATAGAATTACCTCTTTGAAAAATGATTTGGGTGAGTGGATTATAGATGATGAAAGTCTGAAGCTCTCAGTAGTTATTTTCTATTCTACTCTTTATGGTGAGAATCCTGGCTCAATGGGAGATTTACCCTCCAGTGTTTTTTCGCATCTTAATGACGGGGATTTAAATATTCTAAATAGACCAGTCTTGGATGAGGAAATCAAAGCTGTTATTTTTTATATGGCACCTTTAAAGGAGCCAAGAAGCGATAGGTACCATGCTTTATTTTACCAAAGTCAGTGGGAGCATGTTGGAGCCTCTGTTTGTAGATAGGTTAAGGATGTTTTTTAAGGCAAACATATTGATTCGAAGTTGAATAATTCATTCATTGTGCTTATCCCTAAAATTAAAAACCCGAAAGGCTTTACCCATTTTCGTCTTATCAATTTCTGTTCTGTTCTCTAGAAGCTGGTCATGGAAGCCATCGGGAACCGTTTTAAAGTGGTTTTCCCCAGAATTATAGCTCCTGAACAAACTGGGTTTGTAGCAGGATGAAACATCACGGATAACATTATCATTGTGCAAGAAGTTATTCACTCTATGAGGGGTATGCAGAAGAACAAGAAATTGATGGCCATCAAAATTGACCTTGAGAAAGCTTATGATTAGGTACGTTGGGATTTCATTGACGCATCGCTTCAAGCTACAGGTATTCCTAACTTTTTACAAAATGTTATTATGTTTGCAATTTCTAGCTATACCATGCAAGTTTTGTGGAATGGGGTCCCAACCCAAAAATTCTGACCAGCTAGGGATGTTTGTCAAGAATGCCATCTATCCCCCTATTTGTTTATACTATGCATGGAGTGGTTGGGTTGTAACACCCCTCACCCGTATCCGTCGATGGAATAGGGTTATGAAGCATTACCGAACTTATTACACAATCGAGTATACATTTCTCATACAATTATCGAATTCAAATACAAGTCATTCATAATCATTCATCAAGTCCCTAATACGAGCCTATGAGGCCCAAAACATGCACTCGGGGTGGTTCAAGACTAAACCGATAACTTAGGAAACTTTTAGAAAACTTAAAAAATTTTACAAAATACAGGGGACACACGCCAGTGCGGCCCGGCTGTGTGTCTCACACGACCAAAGACATGCCCGTGTCACAGGCCGTGTGGACAATTGAGATGGGATCACATGGCCGTATCCCAACCCGTGTCTGACCCCGTGTAACTCTCTGACTTGGGTCACACGGCCAACCACACACCCGTGTGACCAGCCCGTGTGCCCTTCAAAATGGCCTCACACACCTGTGTACCAGGCCGTGTGCTAAGTCGTGCCAAACCTGTAGGGTATACTGACTTATACCACACTGCCAAGTCACACGCCCGTGTGCTAGGCCGTGTGGAGCATACTGACTTGATTTTTACTTCAACATCAGGGGATACACAGTCGTGTAACCTGACCGTGTATCACACACGGCTGAGACACACTATAACACCCTCGATTGAAAACTATTATTGTATGCAAATTCAATCAAAGGCAAGTATCGTTCCCACGTACCCTCGAACTCGAGAACACAACATCTTAACATATCCTCAAGTATTTGAATAATACGCTCGGATTGACCATCCGTCTAAGGATGAAAAGCAGTGCTAAAGTGCAACTTAGTACCTAATGCATCTTGCAGTTTCTTCCAAAACCGCGATGTAAACCTCGGATCTCTATCCGAAATAATAGAAATAGGTACTCCGTGTAATCGTACAATCTGAGAAATGTACGATTCAGCTAATTTATCGAGCGAGTAATCTGTACGTACTGGAATAAAGTGAGCCGACTTCGTCAATCTATCTACAATAATCCAGATTGCATTTTTCTTGCTTGGTGTCAACGATAACCCAGATACGAAATCCATCGTGACTCGATCCCATTTCCATTCAGGTATCATGATCGGCTGAAGTAATCCAGATGGCACTTGATGCTCGGCTTTTACTTGTTGACATATCAAACATTTCGACACGAAATCTGAAATATCTTGTTCCATACCGTGCCACCAATAATGTTGTTTCAGATCATTATACATCTTCGTGCTACCCGGGTGAACAAACAATCTACTATTATGAGCTTCATTACAAATCATCCGAATCAATTCAAGATCCTTAGGTACACATATTCAGTTTCTGAACCGAAAACACCCTTCAGCATCAATCTGAAATTCTGAGTCAGCATTCGAACCACATTGATTCCTTTTTGCTATCAAGCTATCATCAACCCTTTGAGCTTCACAAATATGTTGGACAAACAACGGTCTCGCTTTCAATTCAGCAATAATCGCACCATCGTCAGTCATAACTATATCTGCGTTCATTGCACGTAAAGCAAACAATGATTTTTGGCTTAGAGCATCAGCAACCACATTAGCTTTTCCCGGGTGATAATCAATCACAAGCTCGTAGTCTTTTAACAATTCCAACCATCACCATTGTCTCAAATTCAGATCCTTCTGAGTCATTAAATACTTTAGGCTTTTATGATCGGAATAGACGTGGCATTTTTCACCGAACAGATAGTGGCGCCATATCTTCGAAGCAAAGACTATAGCGGCCAATTTAAGATCGTGCGTCGGATAGTTCTTTTCATGCAGCTTTAACTGTCTCGAAGCATATGCTACAACTTTACCCTCCTGTATCAAAACACAGCCTAACCCATTCAAGGATGCATCACTAAATATAACGAACTCTTTACCTGACTCTGGTTGAACAAGCACTGGAGCTTCAGTCAATAAAGTTTTTAACTGATTGAAACTCTTCTGGCACCTTTCCGTCCACTTGAATCTGACATCTTTCATAAGTAGCTTTGTCATCGGAGCTGCAATCATTGAGAACCCTTTCACGAAGCGTCTATAGTAACCAGCAAGTCCCAGAAAACTCTGAACTTCAGAAACATTCTGCGGGGGTTTTCAATCAAGTATAGCTGAGATCTTACTCGGATCAACCCGAATACCTGATGCTGAAACAACATGCCACAGGAAACTAACTTCACGTAACCAAAACTCACATTTGCTAAATTTCGCGTACAACTGCTTATCACGCAAAATCTGTAGCACAAGTCTTAAGTGTTCGGCATGCTCGTTTTCGTCACGCGAATAGATCAGGATGTCATCTATAAAAACAACCACAAACCGATCCAGATACTATTTGAATACCCGATTCATCAAATCCATGAAAATAGCAGGGGTATTAGTGAGTCCGAATGGCATCACCAAGAACTTGTAATGGCCGTATCTCGTCCGGAAAGCAGTCTTAGGTACATCTGAATCTCTAACTCGCAGCTGATAATAACATGATCTTAAATCGATCTTCAAGAATATTGAAGCTCCCTTTAACTGATCGAATAGATCATCAATGCGTGGCAACGGGTATTTATTCTTTATGGTCACTTTATTGAGCTGTCGATAATCGATGCACATTCTCAAAGTTCCATCTTTCTTCTTTACGAATAACACTGGCGCACCCCAGGGAGAGAAACTCGGTCGAGCGAAACCTCTATCTATCAAATCTTGTAACTGAGCTTTCAACTCTTTTAATTCAGTCGGTGCCATTCTATACGGAGCTATCGAGATCGGAGTCGTCCCTGGCACTAACTCGATTCCAAACTCTACCTCCCAAACAGGTGGCAAACCCAGCAATTCTTCCGGAAACACATCTGGATATTCACATACAACCGGTACAGATTCAATCTTCTTTTCAGTTACTTTACTATCAATTACATAAGCAAAGTAAGCTTCGCAACCCTTTCTCATATACTTTCGAGCCAACATCGAAGATATCACTGCTGGTAGCCCATTTAAATCCGCAGATTCAATCCGAATCATCTCATTATTCTGGCACCACAGATCAATAGTCTTTCGTCTGCAATTCACTACGGCGTCGTGCACAGTTAACCAATCCATACCGAGGATGATATCGAACTCATCAAATGGTAGTAACATCAAATCAACCGGAAAATATGAATCTCGAATCATCAAAGGGCAATTCTTGCACATCTTATCAACTAGCACACACCGGCCCAGGGGGTTTGAAACCCGAATCACAAATTCAGTAGACTCGACAGGTAGAGTCTTACTGAATACTAATGTTTCACACACATAGGAATGAGTTGAACTGGGGTCAATCAGAGCAATTACACTAGTATTAAAGAGAGTAAATATGCCGGTGATGACATCTGGAGATGAAGCCTCCTCTCGGGCACGAATGGCATAGGCTCTAGCCGCACACGAGCCTCGATCGAATAGGCAGTATCCAAGTCCCTCTCTCGAGTGTCGCTCCTACCTCCCGCATTTGGGGTGGTCTACCTCTAGGCTGCGATCTTTTTCGGTCTTGCACTCTGAGCATGATCCTTCTCAGCTAACTCTGGGCAATCCCGAATGAAGTGATCCTGCGAACCACACTTGTAGCAAGCTCGGTTGTTGGACTTGCCCCAACATTCACCAAAATGTCGCCTACCACACTGCTGACACTCGGGTTTATCCGGTCGAGTATTTCCAACACTAGCAATCGAGGTAGCTCGTGAACTCACTGGTGGTCGTTCTCGTATAGAGATCCCAGTATTAGCCTTGGATCGGCTATTGTCATTTCTGAACTTCTTTGATGACGATTGAGAAAATTTACCCGCTGATCTCTTACGGAAATCTCTAACTTTGAACTCGACTTTTCATTTTTCTTTTCCTAGCTCTTAGGCTTTACAGGCTCGCTCAACAAGTACCACGAACTCATTTATTTCAAGTATACCAACCAGTAATTTTATGTCTTCGTTTAACCCTTCTTCAAATTTTCTGCACATAGCAGCCTCAGATGAAACACACTCGCGGGCGTATCGGCTAAGTCTCACAAACTTGCTTTCAAACTCGGATACGGTCATACGACCCTGTTTAAGCTCAAGAAATTCTTTGCGTTTTCTGATCAATGAATCGCTGACTGATATACTTTTTTTGAAATTCCGTCTAGAAGAAATCCCAAGTAACCCTTTCCTTCGGAACAACCGAAACCAAAGTGTTCCACCAATAGTAGGCAGAATCACGTAATAAAGATATAACACACTTCAAGCACTCTTCAGGTGTACAAGATAGTTCATCGAAGACACAAATAGTATTATCGAGCCCAAATTCAGCCCGCTCAGCATCATCAGTAGCTGTAGCCCTAAACTCTTCAGCTCCGTACTTTCTAATTTTATCAACAGGAGGCTTATTTAATCTCTCAGGATTAATGATCGAAGGTACCACAGGTACTACAGGTGGATTATTCAGATTCGGGGGTTGTTGAATAGCCGGATTCGTCCGGATATACTGATTAAACCAATCATTCATCATACTAAAGAAGGCTTGTTTATCCCCCTCATCTTGGTTACTCGTAGCTGGTCGAGATTCAACCGGCGCGGTCTCTTGCGCGGGAGCAGATGCCACACTCTCGACATCATCGGCTACGGCTCGATCGAGATCAGGATCCATTTACTATACAAAAGAAGAAAACACATTTCACGGTTAGAAGTCATCACACTATCACAGTAAAAATTTATGGCATGTATAGCTAGACACACACGCGCTACATTAGTCCGAGAACCGACTAAACCGTAGCTCTGATACCAATCAAATGTAACACCCCTAACCCGTATCCATCGCCGAATTAGGGTTACGAGGCATTACCTATCAAAACATAACCCAAAACAAGCATTCATAAATAAATATTTATATACCTATAAATGTTTTATATAAACATATCATAGTTCTTAATACCAATTTGAATCAAATGAACTTCCATCGAATAATTATCCAATGCCTAATTTATTATCAAACATACTTCAATCATATCACATTGCATTATAGATGAAAAATTTTCATTAATAATCATATCATACTCACTTGTACATATTTACATATCAAACATATACATAACATTTAATTTATCAATATTAACATAGCAATCTATCATTTAAATGGTCATGCTCGAACGTACCATAGATAAAGTTATACTTTCAATGTTTGCTTAAAACTTAAAGAACATATCACAAATTTATATCACCAATTTCACATAAAAGTAGTTTTGATCAAATAGCAAAAGTACTATTCATTTGGTCATTTAAGTTACAATAGCCGAATATGCACATTTCAATATTCACTTTACTAAAAACAAGTTATCTATTATTAAACCATCTATATACATATACCAAAACTTTACTTTACCAAATCTAATACAATACCGAATTAGACTCTAATTGCCAACATCATCCAAACATATAAACGATTTTATGTCTTATAATTATCAAACCAAATTATCAAAACCATACCTACCTTATAAATAACTTAAAACCTATAAATCAACTCATTATACACATATACGCATATCATGATCAATTTTGCACAATCAATATATATAAAAATTATAACACCATTCATACCCATCATAAAATTATTTACCGCATCATATAAACACCATGGTTGAAATTTCATAACTATAATCTAATTTAATGATCAATCAAGCCACATATTCAAACACCTAACATAACACATCAGAAATTGTACTTTCATCATAACTTAATATTATGACCAAAAATCACATAAATCCAAAATAACATGTTTTAGCCATTTTCGCATGGCACATACATAAACACATACATATCATTTGTAACAACTTAAAAGGGTAATTTAGCCTATACATGCCATAAACTTTAAGTTTAACCTCAAAAAGGTACCAAAGTGATGATCATAGTGTGATGAGCTTTAGCGACGATCCCCGAGCACGTAACGACCTTCGCCAAAAGAGATCTAAACTACAAAAGCAATCAAAAACACCAAGTAAGCTTTCACAACTTAGTAAGTTATAATCAATTATATAAGAATACAATATAACATCGTACTAATTAGATCAAATTATTATAATCCTCATTAAGATTTACAACCATAATTATAAATCATAACACCATCCATTAACTATCATATTTCGTAACCTTAAGATCGAATACTCAAACATTCAATAATAGGTTTCACGTTGAACTATAAACCGTTTTCTCATCTTAAACAAATTCATATGTAAATAAATACATCACATTTTCTTAACTTCATTTACATATATCACTTACCGAATTTGTATTAAATTTTCATACCATTATGAATCACATACCTGATCATTTATTTTGTTTAACACTTTCACTAATCGATATCCTTGAAGGATCCGCAAACCCGCACACTCAGTGCCAACTATGTGACGTATCGCACACTTAGTGCCGCCGCCTTAACATATCGCACACATAGTGCCAAATACTCGTAATGTATCACACACTTAGTGCCATTACATTAACATTCCGCACACTTAGTGCCAATTGACCGATTTCGCACACATAGTGCTCGGTAATAAGATTCGTATACTTAGTGCTTAGCTTGATCCTATTACTTGCTTAAATAAACACATTCATGCATACAATTTAGCTTATTTCATCTTTATATCAATATCACATTCAGCTATTTCATTAACATATAGGTGTACATCACATTCGGCTATATCTTTGACAAATAAGCATACATCTCATTCGACTATATTTGTTTCTTAATTCAACATCTCACATGACTATATTATTAACATGTATGTATACCTCACATTCGGCCAAATACAACTCTCAATCAATATCACATTCGGCATTATAACATTCTACTTAATTACTTTTATTAAATACATGTACATCAATATAGATAAAGATTCAATTTAACCCAATTGCTTAAAAACTTACCTCGGATATCGACGGACTAGATTTCCCGGCTATTCAATTAACTTCGTTTTTCCCCGATCCACTCCCGATCCTTTTTGTTCTTGATCTAAATAAATTTCAAATTAAGCTCATTCAACATATTTTCATTCAATTTAATCCAGAAACACATTAATGGGCAAATTACATTTTTACCCCTAATATTTCACATTTTCACAATTTAGTCCCTATTGTACAAAACACAAAATATGCAAAATCTTACAATAACATAGCTAGGCCGAATCTTTCTTATAATCATATAAGTCCATACATTTCATTTATTTTGCATTTTGGTCCCTTAATTTATTATTTTTGCAATTTAATCCTAATTACTCAAAATCATCAAAAGCTCCAATACAAAACATGTTAATCTAAAACATATCTTTAATATTTTATCATCAAATAACACAAAACACATATATTAATCAATGACCGAACTCCAAATATGCATCAAAATCAGAAATTTTAGTATGGGTCGGATAGTATTCGGAGCAACGATCTCAAAAACGTAGAAATTATCAAAAACCGAACAACTATCATACCTTAATTAAGCTTCAAATGATCGAAACTTTCCTAGGTTTTCTTTCTTCTTCTTAAGCTCACATTCGGCCAACATTGAGAGATGGAGAAGGTGGATTTGTTTTCTTTTTCTTTTTATGCTATTTTAACATATATTATAAATTATAACTAGTTTACTAATTTAACCTTATTATGTTTTAATTATACAACATAATAATATGGACAAAGTTGTCCTATGCCGCCCACTACCTTATAAAATGGGCTATTTGCCTTTTAAGGATCGCATATTAAAAAGCCACTATCAATTTGGCACTTCACACTTTAGTTTGTAACTTTCGCATTTACGCCTTTTTATTTAATTAAGCACACAAACAATCAAATTTTTATACGAAACTTTCACACATGCTAATTCACATATAATTAACACAGAAAATAATATTTAAAAATTTTTATAACTTGGATTCGTGGTCCCGAAACCACCGTTCCGATTAGGGCCAAAATCGGGCTGTTACACACACGGCCGTGTCTCAACCCGTGTGGACAAAAATAGGCTATTTACAAAGCCATTTTGCCACCCAAATTTGCATACACCTACACCAAACCAAATGGCACAAAACATGGCATAAATAGGCATTTAAATCAACTCCAACCAAGCTTAATTCATGAAAATTTCATACCATTAACCACAACACACACAAGTATCAAATTTAACCACTTCATTCATGCAAAACTCACAATCACAAATCACCTAAATGGTATCTTACAATTATGCATAATTTTGCCCAAAACTCACAAGCATATAAATTCTCAATTACCAACCATTTACCACAAGCAGTTGCATAGCTATTATCAGCATAAGACAAAGGCCATTTACATATATATGCACAACCAAATCAACTAAAATAAGCCAACTTTCATGGCTAGATTGAGAAATGTTGGTTAAATTGTATTAACCAAAAGTTGTTTTATGAGCCAACATTTCACAAATGTTGTTTATCTAACAACATGCCTACATTTTCTATCATAAAATATCAAAATACACATGTATTCATCAATGGCAAAACCCTAAACCTTTAACATTTTTGCAAAATAGTCCCTAGGCTAGCTAGATTAAGCTGCAACGATCTCAAAAACATAGAAATCATTAAAAATGGGACAAAAATCACTTACAATGCAAAGAAAATAGCTTGGCCGAACCCTAGCTATGGCTTCCCTTGATAATTTCGGTTAAGGATGATAAAATGAAGAAGATGGACACATTTTGTTTAAGTTATTTTAACTTTAATTACTAAATTACATAATTAACCTTTAAAATTATTATAAATTTCAAAAATACCAAACCAATATCATCCACTATCTAATTAATGGGATAATTACCATATAAGGACCTCCACATTAAAGTTCTATAGCTATTAGACACCTTTAGCTAATAGAACTCAAGTTTTACACTTTACGCAATTTAGTCTTTTTTATTAAATTAAACACTCAAACGATAAAGTTT
This sequence comes from Gossypium sturtianum, assembly GCA_025698515.1. Taxonomy (NCBI): domain Eukaryota; kingdom Viridiplantae; phylum Streptophyta; class Magnoliopsida; order Malvales; family Malvaceae; genus Gossypium; species Gossypium sturtianum. Next base: position 105,092,827 of record CM046950.1, read on the forward strand.
CTTAACGATATTTTCACACGATCATTTTATCATGCTGTAAACATTAAAGTAATAAAAAAATAATTATTTTGACCTCGGATTTGTGGTCCCAAAACCACTGTTCTGATTTGACTAAAAATGGGTTGTTACAACTCTCCCCCCTTAGGAATTTTCATCCCTGAAAATCTTACCAGAAAAGAGGTTAGGGTACTATTTTCTCATAGCTTCCTCGGGTTCCCACGTAGCTTCTTCGACCCCGTGACGTTGCCACAAAACCTTCACTAAAGCTATGTTTTTGTTTCTCAACTCTTTAACCTCATGAGCTAAGATTCTGATCGGGTCTTCGTTATACGTGATATCAGGCTGAATTTCAATCTCTGTCGGAGAAATTACGTGTGACGGATCTGATCTATATCGATGCAACATCGAAACATGAAATACATTATGAATATTTTCTAACTCTGACGGTAAAGCTAGTCGATATGCCACTGGCCTATTCTTTCGATAATCTCATACGGTCCGATATAACGCGGACTCAATTTGCCTTTGCAACTAAATCGAAGAATCTTCTTCCACGGAGATACTTTCAAAAATACTTTGTCACTAATTTGAAATTCAATGTCTTTACGTTTCAAATCCGCATATGATTTCTGTTGATCTGAAGCTGCTTTCAAACTGTCGCGAATTACTTTCACTTTCTCATCGATCTCTCTGACCAAATCAACCCTGTGAATCTCTTTCTCACTCAGTTCAGTCCAGTACAACGGAGTTCGGCATTTGCGACCATACAATGCTTCATACGGTGCCATCTTTATACTTGATTGAAAACTATTGTTATACGCGAATTCAACCAATGGTAAATATTTCTCCTAGTTGCCTTCAAACTCTAAAACACAACAACGAAGCATATCTTCTAGAATCTGAATTATTCTCCCAGACTGATCGTCAGTTTACGGATGAAAAGCAGTACTAAAGTGCAACCGTGTACCTAAAGCTTCTTGCAGTTTCTTCCAAAATTGTGACATAAACCTCAGATCTCTATCCGAAATAATAGAAACTGGCACCCCGTGCAATCTAACAATCTCAGAGATGTACAACTCAGCTAATCTATCAAGCGAAATGTCTGTACGTACCGGAATGAAATGTGTAGATTTCGTCAGTCGATCAACGACAACCCAAATAGCATCTTTCTTTTTCGGAGATAGGGGTAATCCCGATATGAAATCCATCGTAACTCTATCCCATTTCCACTCTGGTATCATCACAGGCTGTAGTAATCCTGAAGGCACTTGATGTTCGGCTTTAACTTGTTGACAAACTAAGCATCTCAACACAAACTCTGTAATGTCTCGTTTCATGCCTGACCACCAGTACAATTGTTTTAAATCATTGTACATTTTAGTAATCCCCGGATGAACGAATAAACAACCACTGTGTGCTTCGTGTAAAATTTTCTAAATGAGCTCAAAATTCTTTGGTACACAAATTCTACCTCGGAACATTAAACAATCATCGGATCTGATCTGATAGTCTGAATCATTAGTCGTCTCGCATTGCACTCTTCTAGCTTGCAATTCATTATCACATTTCTAAGCTTCACAAATTTGCTAAAGAAATACCGGTTTAGCTTTTAATTCAGCCAAAATCGAACCATCATCAGACAAAGTTAACTGCGTATTCATTGCTTGTAAAGCAAATAAAGATTTTCTACTCAGAGCATCCGCGACTATGGTCACTTTCCCCGGACGATAATCAATCTCTAATTCATAGTCTTTCAACAGCTCGAGCCATCTTCGTTGACGCAAATTCAAATCTTTCTGAGTTATTATATACTTCAAACTCTTGTGATTGGTAAAGATATGAATTTTTCACCGAATAAATGATGTAGCCAAATTTTCAATGCAAATACAATAGCGACCAACTCTAAATCGTGCGTCAGATAATTCTTTTCATGCGATTTCAATTGCCTGGAAGCATAAGCTATCACTTTTCCCTCTTGCATCAAAACACAACCTAAACCGTTCAATGACGTGTCACTATAGATTACAAACTCTTTACCCGACTCAGGCTGAACTAAAATTGGTGCCTCAGATAAAAATGCTTTCAACTGTTCAAAACTCTGTTGGCATTTCTCAGACCATTCGAATTTCACATCTTTCTGTAGCAATCTAGTCATCGGTGTAGCAATCATCGAGAATCCTTTAACAAAACGCCGATAATAGCCAACTAGTCCTAAAAAGCTTCTGACTTCGAATACGTTTCTTGGTGGTTTCCAATCAACACCTGTTGAAATTTTACTCAGATCAACTCGTATTCCTTCCGTGGAAACAATATGCCCTAAAAATCCAACCTCTCGGAGCCAAAACTCGCATTTACTGAATTTAGCAAACAATTGCTTATCTTTCAATATTTGTAATACGATTCTCAAATGTTCAACATGCTCAGACTCATCTCGGGAATAGATCAAAATGTCATCAATGAATACAACAACAAATCTGTCTAAATACAGTCTAAACATCCGATTCATCAAATCCATAAAAATTGCAGGAGCATTAGTTAATCCGATAGGCATAACAAGAAATTCATAATGCCCGTACCTTGTTCTGAATGCAGTTTTTGGCACGTCTGAATCTTTAACTCGCAACTGATAATAACCAGATCTCAAATCAATCTTCGAAAATATTGTTGCTCCTTTCAACTGTTCAAACAAATCGTCAATTCTCGGCAACGAATATTTATTCTTAATCGTAACCTTGTTAAGCTGACGATAGTCAATACACAGTCTAATCGATCTGTCTTTTTTCTTTACAAACAACACTGGTGCACCCCAAGGTGAAAAACTAGGTCGTACAAAATCTCTATCTGTTAATTCTTGCAACTGAGCTTTCAACTCTTTCAATTCTATCGGAGCCATTCTGTACGGAGCTATCGATATCGGTGATGTTCTCGGTACTAATTCAATAGCAAACTCAACCTCTCTAATCGGTGGCGGTCCCGGTAACTCTTCTGGAAACACATCCAGATACTCACAAACCACTGGTACTGATTCAATCTTCAATTCAGACACTTTTGTATCAAGTACATAAGCAAGATAAGTTTTACAACCTTTCCTCACATATCTCTGAGTTGACATTGACGATATCACAATAGGTAATCCACTCGACTCATCAGATTCAATTCGAAGGATTTCACTATTCTGACATTTCAATTCAATAATCTTTCGTCTACAACTCACAATAGCATCATATAGCGTCAACCAATCCATACCCATAATTACATCAAATTCATCAAACGGTAATAGCATCAAATTTGCCGAAAAACAATAACCTCGCATCATTAAAGGACAATTCTTGCAAAATTTATCAACTAGGACATACTTGCCTAAGGGGTTCGATACTTTAATCACAAATTTAGTAGACACAACACGCAAACTATTACTAGACACTAAATTCTCACAAACATATGAATGAGTCAATCCAGGATCAATCAATGCAATTACATTAGTGTCATAGAGAGAAAATGTACCGGTGATAACATTTGGTGACGACGCCTCTTCACGAGCGTAAATAGCGTAAGCTCTAGCTGGTGCTCTAGCCTCAGATCTCGCAGCCGAATCTTTTGTCGTACCTTTACTATTGGTTACATTTCCCATATTTCTAGGTGGCCTCCCTCTAGTAGTTGTGTTGCTCGGTCATGCATTCTGAAATTTATCTTTCTCGGCTAACTCAGGGCAATCTCTAATAAAGTGATCTAATGAACCACATTTGAAACAAGCCTTATTATTCATCCAGCAATCTCCAAAATGTCGTCATCCATACTGTTGACACTAGGGTTTATTGTTTCTCACACTACCGACACTCGATACTGATGTAGCTTGAGTTTTAGGACTCGAGTATTACTTTCCACGATCTCTATTTGGATACCCAATTGAAGCATTCGAATGAGTATACGAATCCCGTGATTTTTTTGACGAAGATTGATAGGGTTTATTCATTGATCTTTTTATCGAATCTCAAGAATTCATCTTTTCTCTTTTCTTTGTCAAGTTCTTCGGCTTTACAAGCTCTGTCGACTAGCACCACAAATTCTTTCAACTCTAGAATCCCGACTAACAGTCTGATATCTTCGTTTAACTCGTCTTCGAATCTTTTACACATAATTGCCTCTATGGAAACACATTCTTGAGCATACTTACTGAGTCTCACAAACTCTCTCTCGTACTCAATTACAGATATTCGGCCCTGTTTCAACTCCAGAAACTCTTTTCGCTTTTGATCGATAAACCTCTGGCTTATGTATTTCTTTCTGAACTCAGCTTGAAAGAATTCCCCTATGACACGTTCTCTCAGCACTACCGATATCAAAGTATTCCATCATTGATACGCAGTGTCTCTCAGAAGTGATACGATACATTTTACATATTCAGCTGGCATGCACAATAATTCATCAAATACTCTAATCGTATTCTCAAGCCAAAACTCGGCTCTCTCAGGGTCGTCATCAACAGTAGCTCTGAATTCTTTAGCCCCATATTTTCAAATTTTATCAACAGGTGGCTTATTCAATCGTAAAGGTTTCAAACCTTGAGGAGTTACGGGGACCGGTTGGGGAATAGGTGGCGGTGGAGGTTGTTGAGTAGCACGATTTATTCGAACAAACTCCGTAAACCACTTGTTCATCATTTGGAAGAAGGCTTCATTGGCCTCTCCTTCCTGACTAACCGATACGGGTCTCCACTCAAATAGCGCTACTCCTTGAACGGAGGCTGGCGTATTACTTTCAACACCATCAGCTACAGCTCGATTGGGATCCATTTACTATATAAAACATGATTTAAAACTGTCAGGAGATATCACACTATCACAGGTTATATATGGCCTGTACAGCTAGACTCTCACATACGCTACGTTAGTCCTAGAATCAACTAAACCGTAGCTCTGATACCAATAAATGTAACACCCCTCACCCGTATCCGTCGCCGAAATAGGGTTACTGTAACACCCCAAACCCGGTCAACACACCACGACAGAATCTGGCATGTTACGGAGTGAAAACATTTGAATAAAACAAGTTACTGATTAAATTTTATTGAAAACTCTTTATCGTTTTAGTGTTTAGAAAACCTCATATAAAGTGATGTTAAAATCATTTTTGTGTTGCTTTAAATCCAGAAAACTTTATGGTTGAAAAATCCGTTGATCGATACTAGCTTTTGGATATCATGTGATTCTTTTTAAATTTCGAGTAAGGTGTGTATAGTCAGGTTAAAACCATTCGCTTTGAAGTTGTTTGAAACTTAAATCCGAAAATCATTTAGGTTACCTTTGCAATCATATTGTAAATGTTATTACCCGATAGTGAGGTTTGAAGACCCGAAGGAGGTATAATTTTGAAAACATTGCTTTTTACCGGTTATTTAAGCAATCAATTCGTTAAGCACATGCATAATATCATCAAAAAGTAAAGCAAGTAATTTAAAACCCAAAATAATACTTAGCGGCCTTATTACAGAACCAAAACCAAATTTAAAGTAAATAGATAAAACTAGAGTAGTAATAAAAACCCAAAATAAGTTTGCATGGCCACCTCGAGTCCTCCCGCTCTCTATATTCGCGATCTATGCCTCATCTCGCAAAATGTAAGGGAGGGTGAGTCACTGAGACTCGGTGTGTAAATCCCCAACCCAATGGAATAGCACTTACACAAATCATTAATAAAACATGCAATCATGCACCCTGTCATCTAACCATCCGATCTCCTTTATCTACCCCGTGTGGTCAAAACTCACGGTGGTCAAAACCACTTTGTGACCAAGTCACAAATATATATATCGGTATGGTCAAAACCACTTTGTGACCGTAGTCACAAATCAAGTGATGGGGCCAACCCATCGTGTGGTCAAAACCACTGATGACAATCCCGTATCAATCATGTGGGGCTAACCCACTGTGGTACCAAACCACTGGGACGAGTCACAATATCCATATGTGGTCAAAACCACTGGGGACCGTAGTCACAATATCATATATGTGGTCAAAACCACTGGTGACCGTAGTCACAATATCATATATGTGGTCAAAACCACTGGTGGTCAAAACCACTGAAACTTAGTCACAGATAATAATATCAAAGACGGGGCCAACCCGTCGTGTGGTCAAAACCACTGGTGACAGTCCAAATAGATCCTCCCCCTCCTCTCATCAAACCCATCATCATGTCCAAATCATACGTATCATAATATCATGAAATCATGCAAATAACGCATAGCATAGCATTTAACGGTAACATGACGATGTATATCAAAAATCACATAGCAGGGGACTTACCCGGAGTCCACGCTCATGCCCACAAGGCAAAATCACTGATTTCAATGACTAATCGGTTTATAACAGTTAACATAATAACATGTAATAGTAACGAAGTGTGTAAGGTTACACACCTGACTACTTGTAGATCTAAGCAAAACCCGAACTACGCGAAACTAGCAAAATCCCGAAATGTTGCTTCCCCCTTCCTACAATCGGCCAATACTTGTTAGTAACCAAAAGCCCATTCGGCTAAACTAGCAATCTCGAACCAAAAGAGTTTGTCACCACCTTACCTTAATGACTGATTCGGCTTCTAAACATCAAAGATCGGCACCCCCTATTGATGTTAGGGGTTTCGGCTATCAACATGGAACAAGAATGGAGTTCAATACATAGATCTAAAATGGAAAAGAAGATAGAAAAGAAAAAGATGTCACTTACCAAGAGATTCGGCTATGACTCACCAAGAGAACTAAATTCGGCACTTTAATAGAGACTAGAACACGTGAGAAAAGAAGAGAATGAGACTAAGGGTATTCGGCCAAGGCTCTTGATGAAACCGAAAGAAAAACAACAAGCTTTCGGCTTTTGAAATAAAATGGAAGAGATGGAAGAAGATGGCGTAGGATTGATTTCGGCAAAGAAGAATGGATGAAATTTCGGCACAAGGGGATTTGAAAGAGAGAAGGAAAGATGTCGAATGGGGGTGAGATTGTTGGTTTCGACTTTAAACAAAATAAAAGAATAAGAAGAAGTGAACAAGGTGATTTCGGCAAGGAGAAGGCTAACAAAGAGCGAACGAAAAGAGAAGAAGAAGATAGCTATTTGAGTTTCGGCTTTGAGCAAAAATAAGAAAAGAAGAAGTGACAAAGGTGGATTCAGCCAAGAGGAGTTTCGGCTCTTCAAAGGGAATGGCAAAGTTGGTCCGCCAAATGCCCAAGTTGCCAAAAGAAAACCAAAAGAGGAGAAAAGCAAGAGGGTTTTGGTTTTGACATAAAACACCAAGAGAATGACCTTCTAAGCTAGCCGTCCCTTGCTATCTCCCAACACACATTCGGCTACTCCCCAATAAACCCAAAACCGATTACACCTTCTTCCTCAAAGTCCAAAATTCGGCCAACTCCTTCAAATGAGTTTGAAATAATTCAAACTCCTAAATTTCCTCCCTTCCATCAGTTCAAATTTGTTTGACCCCTTCCATCCTTATCTTCCGCAGTCCATCCCGAGCACTCCACTTCCCTATTTACAGGCGTGAAAAGAATAAGCGGGAAGTGCAATTCTCTTGCTGCTCGAACCCAAGCACTCCTTCCCGAATGTGGCGTCACCATCCAAGCACCTTAGTGGCGCCTCCTTTGCCACTTTACCAAGGTAATTCTTGTGTCACAACCTCCCAATAAATTCTTTTAACCTCTAACTTCCTTAGCTTTCTCTTCCTAAGCACTAAAACAAAATTTTAGCCTAACTCGGAGCCCTAACCTGGGTCATGCCTAAACCCCAAAACATGATAAATAAACATAATAGACATATCCTCCCATGCAACACAAACAAAATGCAGAGACCCTGAATTAAGGATGTTACAGTTCTACCCCCTTAAAAATAATTTCGGCCTCGAAATTACTTGGTCAGAAGAGTTGAGGGTATTGCTGTCGCATCATATCCTCTGATCCCACGTGGCCTCCTCCGTACCATGGTTTCGCCATAATACTTTTACCAATGGTACTGACTTCCTACGTAGAACCTTGACATCCCGATCCAAGATCCGTACTGGCTCCTCCTCGAAAGACAAATCAGGGCTCACCTCTATCTCTACAATTGGCACAACATGAGACGGATCTGATCGATAGCGCCTAAGCATTGAAACATGAAAGACATTGTGAATCTGACTTAACTCTACTGGTAACTCGAGCTGATAAGCTACCGGTCCCACTCGCTTCAACACTGAATATGGCCCGATAAACCTAGGGCTTAGCTTGCCTTTTCGCCCAAATCTCAACACTTTCTTCCATGGCGATACTTTTAGAAAGACCTTATCACCCACTGCATACTCTATATCCCTGCGCTTAAGATTGGCATAAGACTTACGCTGTCAGCGCTTCCTTAAGACGAGCCTGAATCACCTTAACCTTATCCTCTGTGTCTGCCACTAACTCTGGACCCAACATCCGCCGTTCACCCAGGTCCGTCCAACACGTCGAGTACGACATTTCGTCCATAGAGTGCCTCATATGGTGCCATCGTATACTCGCTTTGATAACTATTGTTATAAGCGAACTCACCAATGGTAGATACTCCTCCCAACTACTGCCGCTGAAATCCGAACACAACCCCTTAACATATCCTCCGAATCGGATTACCCTCTCGGTATCCATCGATCGCGAATGAAAAGCCGTCTTTGAAATCCAACCTCGTGCCCAAAGCCCGATGCAAAGCTTTCCGAACCTCGGCGTGAACACGGGATCCCTATCCGAAATGATTGACACTCGCACTCCATGCAACCTTACTATCTCTCGCCACATACAACTTGGCTAACTTCTCGGAGCGAATAATCAACCCTTACTCGTATGAAATGAATCGACTTAGTCAAGCGGTCCACAATCACCCGTGATCGAGTCCTTCTTACTAGGCGTAAGGGAAGCCCACTAACGAAGTCCATCGTAATCCTTTCCCACTTCCATCGCGAAATCTTTCTTGGCCGCAACAACCACGACGACAAATCGATGCTCGGCTTTAACTTGCCGGGCATGTCAAACACTTGCCCACAAACTCACGTTACTTCCCGCTTAAGACACGGCCACGGTCGTTCCTCAAATCACGATAGATCTTATCGCCTCCGGGATGCATAGCGTATGGGCGCTATGAGCTTCCCGAAGAATCACCGCCTCAACTCGACGTCCTTAGGCATACATACCTTCCCTTGAAACCACGGTGCTCCCTTACTACCCAAGTCAGTAACCCTCAAATTCACCATTCTCGCACTTGCAACCTCCGAGCACTCAAAACCTCATCTCATTAGTTGTTTCTCCTTAACTTTGATCAATCCAATTCGGCTTTACTTGCAGTTACGCCAAAAGACTTCCGTCGTCATATAGACTAAGGTGAGCAAACATCGCCGCGCAAGTCCGCTACCACCTTACGGCTCAACGCGCATCGCCTACTACATTAGCCTTACCGGATGGTACTCAATCGAGCGATCATAGTCCTTTAGCAACTCGATCCACCTCCGCGCCTCAAGTTTAAATCTTTCTGAGTCAAGAGGTACTTGGACTCTTGTGATCCGTAAACTTTCGACTTTTCTCCATACAAATAATGCCTCCAAATCTTTAAGGCAAAAACTATCGCAGCCAACTCCAAGTCATGTGTCGGATAGTTACCCTCATGAGGCCTCAATCTGCCGAGATGCATACGCTACAACTTTTCCATCTTGCATCAAAGACACACCTAAACCAAGATGCGATGCATCACAATAGACCGTGAATTCCTTCCCGCCTCAGTGAATCAAAACCGGAGCCTCAGTCAAAATCTTCTTCAACTTGTCAAAGCTTTCTTACTGTTTCTCAGACCAGACAAACGGAACCCCTTTTCTCAACAGCTTAGTCAACGGTGCTGCGATCAAACAAAAACCTTCTACGAACCTCCTGTAGTATCCTGCCAAACCCAAAAAACTCCGAATCTCTGCAACCGACTTCAGTGGTTTCCAATCCAACACTGCCTCGATCTTGCGAGGGTCCACCCTAATCCCTTCAGCTGATACCACATGCCCCAAGAAAGTTACCTCCTTAAGCCACAACTCGCACTTACTAAATTTAACGAACAACTGCTTCTCCCTCAGAACCTGTAGAACCACCCGAAGATGCGCGTCATGTTCTTCCTCAGATTTCGAGTACACCAAGATGTCGTCTATGAACACTACGATAAATCGATCCAAATACAGCTGAAACACCTGATTCATCATATCCATGAATGCTATCGGCGCATTAGTCAACCCAAATGGCATCACTAGAAACTCGTAGTGCCCATACAAATGTCTGAAATCTTTGTCTTAAGAATATCGACCTCCTTTACTTTGAGTTGATGATACCCTGACTTGAGATCGATCTTAGAGAAAACCGATGCACTCTTAAGTTGATCAAACAAGTCGTCAATCCTGGGCAATGGATACTTGTTTTTGATCGTCAACTTATTCAGCTGACGGTAGTCTATTCACATCCGCATTGTACCGTCTTTCTTCTTAACAAAGAGCACAGGTGCTCCCCAAGGAGATATACTCAGCTGGATGAAACCCCTGTCCAATAATTCCTGAATCTGTGCCTTTAACTCCACCAATTCCTTTGGCGCCATCCTATATGGAGCAATAGACACTGGTGCGGTTCCTGGCAATAGATCTATACCGAACTCAACTTCACGGTCCGGAGGCACACCCGGAAGTTCCTCTGGAAATACATCAGCAAATTCCCTCACGGTTCACACACTTTCCACAGCTGAATCCTTAGCTTCCAGAGCACAGACATGCACCATAAATGCCTCACAACCTTTCCTAACCATTTTCTCTGCCTTCATCACCGAGACCACATTGGATAGGTAATCTCTCCTATTACCTATCATCACTACCTCCTCACCTTCCACTGACTTCAACGCCATGCGCTTAGCTGCGCAATCTAAACTAGCTTGATACTTTACTAGCCAATCTATCCCAAGAATCAGATCGAACTCCCCAAACGGCAGTTCCATCAAGTCAGCCAAAAACACGACCCCTTGGAGTTCTAGGGGTACATCCTTATACAGTTTATTTACTTCTATAGAGTAACCTAGAGGGCTTATCACTGTCATCTTTCTAGAAGTAATCTCAGAGTCTAAGTTCATGGTTTCCACTATGCTACTGGCTACATACGAGTGCGTCGATCCCACATCTATCAAAGCATTATAAGGTAGTCAAAAGATTAAGAACGTCACCGGGCTATGACGTCCGGTCGTCGCGCCTCCTCTCGATGCCTCATTTGCATAGACCAATCCAGTGTCTCGCCTCTGTACACCATGGACCCTCTACCCGGTGCTCCACGGCCCCTACCAGATCCATTACCTTCCCTGGCTACACCACGGCCCCTCTGTGGTTACTGACCATCCCTCCTGACCTGTGCACGATTCTGATCCCCAGACTGCAACCTAGCTGACCTCTATGGACAATCCCTCACTCGATGCCCCATCAATCCACACTCAAAGTAACCTCTATTTCCAGTCCAGCATTCCCCCGTGTGAGACTTTCCACACCGAGCACATCGTGGCGGCCATTGAGTATTAGCAACAGCAGGCCTAGCAGCTTGACTCGGCCTACTAAATCTACCTCGTTTCTGCTGATTCTCGGTAGACCCAGATGATCCAGAATTCCTTTTGTTCCAACCCTTATCCTGATTCCGTCTTACCGACTGTTTCACTTCCTCAGCAACTTTGGCCTTTTCCACTAAGACCGCAAACTCTCTTTCCTGCTGTGGGGCAATTACCATTCCCAGCTCGTCTCTCATTCCATCCTCAAATCTGACACAGCGCTCATGCTCCGTGCCCACAATACCACGTGCATAGCGACTCAGTCGAAGAAATTCCGCCTCATATTCTGACACAGTCTTATTACCTTGGACCAAGTTCAGGAACGTCTTGCGCTGCGCATCAATATAGCTAGCCCTTATGTATTTCCTCTGATAAGCTGCTCTAAAGAATTCCCAAGTAAGATCATCCGCCATTGCTCCGTCCCCTAATCGTGAGCCACCACCGATATGACTCATCTCGCAGCGGAGATACTACCCCTTAAGCTTCTCCTCGGTAGAAGTCTAGATCATCCATAATACGTTCGTCGCCTCCAACCAATATTCTGCACGCTAGGAGCCACACCGGAGATACCTCTGAACACCTCGGCACCATTAGCCCGAGTCGTTCGGGCACAATTCGAACCCTGCTCCAACGCTCGCACTAGCAACCCTCTCTAACACCCATGACATCGCTCGCGACACTACGTCATCACCGTTTGGTCCTCGATGTTCCGTGCCCACATTGGCGGCGGTGGTACCTCATTTTCCGATCCATGACCAGACCCTACCGGTTTGAGACCGTCATCCTACCCCCCTACCTCGTCCACGAGTGTTACGCCCACGTCCACGTGTACTCATGTCTCTGCGATCACGATACGAGTGATTAAAAGTTTTATGCATTAGACTTTTATTCCACTTTGTCTATTAAGGCACGATTTTATGAGAAGTTTAATCGAGAGATTGTTTAAGTAAGTACATAAATCCTATAGTTCAAATCTCTAGAGTAGTTCCTACTACTATTTAGTCATGCCAATATCACCATAATCACATCATCAAAAGCAACAGTTTGGGGTACTTACAGGGCGGATTGGTGCAGGAGACTCGGTACCATGCTTTCACCATGTACTTTTTCCCATAAAAGCCTTTCATAAACCATTTTAAAACATTTTTGGGCCTCGGGACGACAGTAGAGCTGTTGAACTCAGCTCGATACCAAAATTGTAACACCCCAAACCCTGTCAACACACCACGACCGAATCGGCATGTTACGGAGTGAAAACATTTGAATAAAACAAGTTACTGGTTAAATTTTATTGAAAACTCTTTATCGTTTTAGTGTTTAGAAAACCTCATATAAAGTAATGTTAAAATCATTTTGGTGTTGCTTTAAATCCAGAAAACTTTATGGTTGAAAAATCCGTTGATCGATACTAGCTTTTGGATATCATGTGATTCTTTTTAAATTCCGAGTAAGGTGTGTATAGTCAGGTTAAAACCATTCGCTTTGAAGTTGTTTGAAACTTAAATCAAAAATCATTTAGGTTACCTTTGCAATCATATTGTAAATGTTATTACCCGATAGTGAGGTTTGAAGACCCGAAGGAGGTATAATTTTGAAAACATTACTTTTACCTGGTTATTTAAGCAATCAATTCGTTAAGCACATGCATAATATCATCAAAAAGTAAAGCAAGTAATTTAAAACCCAAAATAATACTTAGCGGCCTTATTACAGAACCAAAACCAAATTTAAAGTAAATAGATAAAACTAGAGTAGTAATAAAAACCGAAAATAAGTTTGCATGGCCACCTTGAGTCCTCCCCTACTCCATATCCGTGATCTATGCCTCATCTCGCAAAATGTAAGGGAGGGTGAGTCACTGAGACTCGGTGTGTAAATCCCCAACCCGATGGAATAGCACTTACACAAATCATTAATAAAACATGCAATCATGCACCCCATCATCTAACCATCCGATCTCCTTTATCTACCCCGTGTGGTCAAAACCACTTTGGTGGTCAAAACCATCGGTGACCAAAGTCACAAATATATATATCGGTGTGGTCAAAACCACTTTGGTGACCGTAGTCACAAATCAAGTGATGGGGCCAACCCATCGTGTGGTCAAAACCACTGATGACAATCCCATATCAATCATGTGGGGCCAACCCATCGTGGTACCAAACCACTAGGGCCGAGTCACAATATCCATATATGGTCAAAACCATCTTTGGTGACCGTAGTCACAATATCATATATATGGTCAAAACCACTCGTGACCGTAGTCACAATATCATATATGTGGTCAAAACCACCGGTGGTCAAAACCATCGGTGGTCAAAACCACCGGGACTTAGTCACAAATAATAATATCAAAGCGGGGCCAACCTGGCTGCGTGTGGTCAAAACCACTCGTGACAGTCCAAATAGATCCTCCCCTCCTCTCATCAAACCCATCATCATGTCCAAATCATACGTATCATAATATCATGAAATCATGCAAATAACGCATAGCATAGCATTTAACGGTAACATGACGATGTATATCAAAAATCACATAGCAGGGGACTTACCTGGAGTCCACGCTCATGCCTACAAGGCAAAATCACTGATTTCAATGACTAATCGGTTTATAACAGTTAACACAATAACATGTAATACTAACGAAGTGTGTAAGGTTACACACCTGACTACTTGTAGATCTAAGCGAAACCCGAACTACGCGAAACTAGCAAAATCTCGAAACGTTGCTTCCCCCTTCCTACAATCGGCCAATACTTGTTAGTAACCAAAAGCCTATTCGGCTAAACTAGCAATCCCGAACCAAAAGAGTTTGTCACCACCTTACCTTAATGACTGATTCGGCTTCTAAACACCAAAGATCGGCACCCCCTATTAATGTTAGGGGTTTTGGCTATCAACATGGAACAAGAATGGAGTTCAATACATAGATCTATAATGGAAAAGAAGATAGAAAAGAAAAAGATGTCACTTACCAAGAGATTCGGCTATGACTCACCAAGAGAACTAAATTCGGCACTTCAATGGAGACTAGAACACGTGAGAAAAGAAGAGAATGAGACTAAGGGTATTCAGCCAAGGCTCTTGATGAAACCAAAAGAAAAACAACAAGCTTTCGGCTTTTGAAATAAAATGGAAGAGATGGAATAAGATGGAGTAGGATTGATTTCAGCAAAGAAGAATGGATGAAATTTCGGCACAAGGGGATTTGAAAGAGAGAAGGAAAGATGTCGAATGGGGGGTGAGATTGTTGGTTTCGGCTTTAAACAAAATAAAAAGAATAAGAAGAAGTGAACAAGGTGATTTCGGCAAGGAGAAGGCTAACAAAGAGCAAACCGAAAAGAGAAGAAGAAGATAGCTATTTGAGTTTCGGCTTTGAGCAAAAATAAGAAAAGAAGAAGTGACAAAGGTGGATTCGGCCAAGAGGGAGTTTCGGCTCTTCAAAGGGAATGGCAAAGTTGGTTCGGCCAAATGCCCAAGTTGCCAAAAGAGAAAACCAAAAAGAAGAGAAAAGCAAGAGGGGTTTCGGTTTTGACATAAAACACCAAAAGAATGACCTTCTAAGCTAGCCGTCCCTAGCTATCTCCCAACACACATTTGGCCACTCCCCAATAAACCCAAAACTGATTACACCTTCTTCCCCAAAGTCCAAAATTCAGCCAACTCCTTCAAATGAGTTTGAAATAATTTAAACTCCTAAATTTCCTCCCTTCCATTAGTTCAAATTCGTCTGACCCCTTCCATCCTTATCTTCCAGAGTCCATCCTGAGCACTCCACTTCCCTGTTTCTGGCGTGAAAAAGAATAAGCAGGAAGTGCAATTCCTGCTTCTCGAACCCAAGCACTCCTTCCCTGAATGTGGCGTCACCATCCGAGCACCTTAGTGGCGCCTCTTTTGCCACTTTACCAAGGTAATTCTTGTGTCACAACCTCCCAATAAATTCTTTTAACCTCTAACTTCCTTAGCTTTCTCTTCCTAAGCACTAAAACAAAATTTTAGCCCTAACTCAGGCCTAACCCAGGGTCATGCCTAAACCCTAAAACATGATAAATAAACATAATAGACATATCTTCCCATGCAACACAAACAAAATACAGAGACCCCGAATTAAGGATGTTACAGTTACAGAGCATTACTGGACTTATTACACAATCGAGTATACATTTCTCATACAATTATCGAATTCAAATACAAGTCATTCATAATCATTCATCAAGTCCCTAATACGAGCCTACGAGGCCCAAAACATGCATTCGGGGTGGTTCGGGACTAAACCGATAACTTAAGAAACTTTTAGAAAACTTAGAAAATTTTACAAAATATAGGGGACACACGCCCGTGTCACAAGCCGTGTGGACATTCGAAATGGGATCACATGGCCGTATCCCAGCCTCTGTCTGACCCCGTGTAACTCTCTAACTTGGGTTACACAGCCAACCACACGCCGGTGTGACCAGCCCGTGTGCCCTTCAAAATGGCCTCACACACCCGTGTGCCAGGCCGTGTGCTAGGCCATGCCAAACCTGTAGGGTATACTGACTTATGCCACACGGCCAAGTCACACGCCTGTGTGCTAGGCCGTGTGGAGCATACTGACTTGATTTTTAATTCAACACCAGAGGATACACAGCCGTGTAACTTTTATTAATATCGATATCTGGTGAGACACTGCGCCCGTGTCTTTGCCCGTGTGGACAAAAATAGGCTATTTACCAAGCCATTTTGCCACCCAAATTTGCATACACCTACACCAAACCAAATGGCACAAAACATGGCATAAATATGCATTTAAATCAACTCCAACCAAGCTTAATTGATGATAATTTCATACCATTAACCACAATATACACAAGTATCAAATTTGACCATTTCATTCATGCGAAACTCACAATCACAAATCACCTAAATGGCATCTTACAATTATGCATCATTTTGTCCAAAACTCACAAGCATATAAATTCTCAATTATCAACCATTCACCAAAAGCATTTGCATAGCAATTACCAACATAAGACAAAGACACGCCCGTGTCATAGGCCGTGTGGACATTCAAAATTGGATCACATGGTCGTGTCCCAGCCCGTGTCTGACCTCGTGTAACTCTCTGACTTGGGTCACACGGCCAACCACACGCCCGTGTGACCAGCCCGTGTGCCCTTCAAAATGGCCTTTTACACCCGTGTACCAAGCCGTGTACTAGGCCATGTCAAACCTGTAGGGTATACTGACTTATGCCACATGGCCAAGTCACATGCCCGTGTGCTAGATCGTGTGGAGAATACTGACTTGATTTCTAATTACACTCCAAGGGACACACAGTCGTGTAACCTGACCGTGTGTCACACACGGTTGAGACACATGCCCGTGCCTCTGCCTGTGTGGACAAAAATAGGCTATTTACCAAGCCATCTTGCCACCCAAATTTGCATACACCTACATCAAACCAAATGGCACAAAAACATGGCATAAATAGGCATTCAAACCAACCTCAACCAAGCCTATTTTATGCCATTTCAATACCAATATATACAAGGTACATAAATACCACAATATGCCATTCAATTTCATACTAAACCTCACTTTCACAAATTATCAATGTGGACACTTCCAATTATGCATCATTTTACCTAAACTCATAAACATACCAATTCTCAAATATCAACCATTTACCAAAATCATTTGCATAGCAATTATCAACACAAGACAGAGGCCATTTGCATATATATACACAACCAAATCAACAAAAATAAGCCAAATCTCATGGCTATATACCAAACTAAACACTTAACATTTGCAAGCCATTTCAAATGACTAAATTCATTACCAAACTATATACCAAAATGACCAAAGTTCCTATACATGCCATATACCAAATTCATAGATTCAAAAGTACCAAAGTGATAGTTTGATAGTGTGATGAGGTCTCTGACGATTCCCAAATCCGAGCTAGCTTTGATTTCACTATAAAACACGGAAAAATAAACAATGTAAGCTTAAAGCTTAGTAAGCTCCTATGAAATAATAAGCAAAACTCACCATTCAATTACCATTAAAGAATATGAACATAACATACTACAAAACATTTAATTACAATGTTAACATATATTCAATCACATAATTAACCATGAACTCACAACTTCCATAGATTCAATGCTTATATATTTTTCGTACATACCTGTACTGATACATATCTATTTCTCACCATTTCATATCTTTGATATACCCGTTGAACCATTTGGAATACTATCGGATACTTGGAAATCTCGCACCCTAAGTGCCAATACATAGCCGAAGCTATCTCAATCTCATATCACATATAATGCTCACTCTCGAGCTATCAACAGGTCTGCTCACACAAGCTGACGGTCATGATGAAGCTACACGGTGCGGCTCACACAAGCTAACGAGAATCCACAACACATGTCGGATAACTCAGCCACCGGTCGGACGTACGGACCAGCACCCAAATCACATAACCCCTAATGACATGTCATTCGTATCCTAATCTGTTCTTAAGGTTCAAGCGGGATTTCACATTTGCCGAATCATCGTCGAATATGTCTGCAATGTCGTTTTCACAATTTATGCAATATCAAAGCATTTAAAACACAAATATAATAATGCTTATTACATACGAACTTACCTCGAATGCAAAAATGACAAAATGAGTGATTAGTCCAAAACCTTGTTTTCCCCCCGATCTAGATCCGAATTTCACTTTTCTTGATCTATATGTAATCAAATTAACTAATTCAATCACCATTCTATTCAATTTAGTCCAAAATACACATTAAGGCAACCATACACTTTTGCCCCTAATATTTCAACATTTTTATAATTTAGTCCTTATCTCATAAAAATACAAATTCATGCAATTTGGTCCCTACCCATGCTAGCTGAATTTATCTTATTACCATAGCAGCCCATATTTTTCATTTATTTCACAATTTAACCATAAAATTTCAACATTTCTAAATTTAATCCCTAAATGACAATTTTGTCAAAAATCACTTTACAAATGTTGTTTATCTAACAACAAGCATACATTTTCTATCATAAAACATCAAAATACACATGTATTCATCATTAGAAAAACCCTAAACCTTTAATAGTTTTGCATAATAGTCCCTGGGCTAGCTAGATTAAGCTGCAACAATCTCAAAAACATAGAAATCATTAAAAATGGGACAAAAATCACTTATAATGCAAAGAAAATAGCTTGGTCGAACCCTAGCTATGGCTTCCCTTGATAAATTCGATTAAGGATGATAAAATGAAGAAGATGGACACATTTTGTTTAAGTTATTTTAACTTTAATTACTAAATTACATAATTAACCTTTAAAATTATTATAAATTTCAAAAATACCAAACCAATGTCATCCACTATCTAATTAATGGGCTAGTTACCACATAAGGACCTCCACATTAAAGTTCTATAGCTATTAGACACCTTTAGCTAATAGAATTCAAGTTTTACACTTTACGTAATTTAGTCCTTTTTATCAAATTAAACACTCAAACGATAAAATTTGTTAACGATATTTTCACACGACCATTTTATCATGATGTAAAAATTAAAATAATAATAAAATAATTATTTTGACCTCGGATTTGTGATTCCAAAACCACTGTTCTGATTTGACTAAAAACGGGCTGTTACATGGGTCATAACATCCGCTCTGCCATTGAAGTTGGTAATCGGCCTCCTATAAGGTTGGCTCGTGATAGCCTACCATTATCTCATCTCTTCTTCGCAGATGACTTGATCCTTTTTGGCCATTCTGAGGATAATCAAGCTCAGGTCATTAAAAACATTATGGATGAGTTCTGTGGCTACTCGGGACATCGAATTAATATGCGGAAGACTAATATTTTCTTCTCTAAGAGTGTTGATGGTAGCTTGGGGAGACGTATAAGCAGATTTTTTTGGTTTTCAAGAATTAAGTAACTTGGAGAATTATCTCGACGTGCCCCTTTTTCACGAGAATGTCACTAATAATACGTTGCGCTTCGTGGTCGAGAAGGTGCGTAATAAACTGACTAGCTGGGATGCCAGCCAACTCTGTTTAGCTGGCAGGGTGACTTTGGTGCAATCGACTTTGCTCTCGATTTCTTGTTATTTTATGTAGATGATGATGGTTCCCAAAGGCTTATGTGATGAGATTGAGCGCATAGTAAGGAGGTTTGTTTGGGGATCTCATATCCGTTGTCCGAAGATGGCTTTGGTAAGTTGGGATTTGGTGTGTCAACCTAAGTCATATGGGGGTCTTGGTCTTAGGCAGTTGAAAGATCATAACACTTCCTTTATGATGAAAGTTGGTTTTAACATTATTTCTAATGTTAATTCCCTTTGGGTTTGGGTTCTTCGGTCTAAGTATGGGGTAACTGGTGATTTTCCCAAGGATTTATTAAGAGGACGATGCTCCTTCTTATGGAGATCCATTTCTAAGGTTTGGCCTTTCATTCGTGAAAACCTGGTTTGGTCAGTCGGAGATGGGAATAGTATTAAATGTTAGCGTGACCCCAGATTCCAAATTGTGGTCCCTTATTTAAACTAATTCCTTCTTTTGCTAACCTTAACATGGATTGTTTTCTTAGTAATATGATTGCAGGTGATGGCTTATGAAATTTGGACCTTTTTCAGCTTTGGGTCTCTGAAGAGATCATCAACAAAATTGTAGGTGTTCCACCGCCGCATCCATCATTGGGCCCGGATAAAATTATTTGGGAGCTACTTTGACCCGCTATTTTTCTCTCAAAAGTGCATATAGAAAGATCCGAGAAGGAACATTGAACACTAAAGAATAAATTTGGGAGATACCTTGGAAGTTTAAAGGCCCCCAACGGGTTGGTTTTTTTATCTGGCTTGCCTTTAAGCAACGTTTACTAACGAATGCTGAAAGGGTAAGGAGAGGCATTAGGAGTAGCAGCGCTTGTGGTCTTTGTGGACAGGATTTTGAGGATGTGTTGCATGTTCTCAGAGATTGTCCTGCTGCTAGAACCATTTGGGACAAACTCATTCTGCAACAAAGGCTTTCTAGCTTTTATATCGAATCTCTCATAGACTAGATGATGAACAACCTTCAAAACCATTTAACTGTTTCTTCTAAAGCAGTCGATTGGTTGTGCCTATTTGGGATGATCGCATGGCGTATTTGGAAGAATCGTAATTTATTTATTTTTCAAGGCATCTCGTGGAGCATGAAGGAGATCTTTAAAATCTCCTATAGCTGGGCAGAACAATATTCCTCGGTTTTAATGACTTCATCTCATAAAACACGAAGTTTTCCCCATAATTCATCTATTGATAGCAGTTGGGTGTGTTTGAGAACTGATGGTTCAATCAGGATTGATGAGGGATTTGCAGTAGTTGGAGGCTTTGTGCAGGATCATAATGAGAGGTAGATCATTGGGTTCTCCAAATATTTGGGTAATTGCACGGTGATGGAGGCTTAGCTTTGGGGAATCCTTAAGTGGATGGATCTTATGTTAGATAGACGCTTTTAAAGGGTCTTAATTCAAACGGATAGTATTGAAGCTGTCAACGTTATCAAGGAAGGTCCTTCGGAGAACTTTAATTCTACTTTAGTCAAAAGAATTTGGTATATTCTGGAAATGGTTAAGTAGTGGCAGATTCAACATATTTCCCTGAAAAAAATTTAATTACTGGTAATCTTGTTAAGGCAATTTGTAATAAGAGGCTAGGTTTAAGACTGTTTGAAGATCCTCCTTGAAAGATTTAGTTTAGTTACTTTGTATTTTTATCTTTTCACCAATAAAATAAAACGGTAGTAGTCCCTTAACCCTATCAATATATGTAATTTTATAAAACCCAAATAGATTAGGTAGGAAAGATGCTTCGGTGCTCCAAACTCCAGTAAAAAGTTCAAGTATGAAAATATGTTCACTAGAAAAGTCAATATCTTCGGAAGATATAATTGTGGTGCAATTACATAAAAAATCTCACCTCACTTCAAAGGAGCCCAGTTTACAACTTTGACAAATTAACGTAACTGTGGTAGAGATAGGATTCCTTAATAGATCTAATCCATTAACCTTTTCTGGCTCTGAATTTATCTTTATGAGATTCCCTTTGCTATCAGTATTTAATTTGGATGAAAGGGGACAGTGGTTTTATCTCCGTAATGGCCACCATGTATTTTTTGTTTTCCTTAAAATATGACGTAACTTTGAAGTTAACATTTCATATTTCTAAATCTAAGTTCATTTTTACCACTTGTTTTTTTTTTAAATTTAAGTTAATTATAATTTTAATTACATGGTTATTAAGTGAGTATTTTTTTTATTTCAAAATGTCACATTAACAAATTAAAAAAAATAACAGTATTAATAATTAAATATAAATTTTGAAATCTAAAAGAATAAAAAAACTAAATTTCAAAAAATAAAAAGATAATAATTAAATCTAAATTTTCAAAAAGCATGGCATTTTTTTTCAGATAACTTATCTTGTTATTTTATGTCCTCTCTTAGATATGTAACGCCCTGAATTTTGGGCCTGGAAGTTTAGGGTGTTTGTGGTTAGGGACAGTGAAAAGGTTGCGCTTTTGTGTTTAGTGGCGCATATAAATGGCAGAATGGGCCTGCTGGTCTGGTGGTTGAGTCAGTCTTAGGGAACCTCTGGGTTCCGGGTTCGAGCCCCTGTAAGAGTGTTTTTGGAGAAGTGTTATTAATTTGTTTTGTTTATAAAATAGTAATTTTGTTTTAAGTTAAATTATTTATTTTTCTTTATTTTTATTTTTATTTGGTATTTTCTATTTTGGTTTTATTTTATTTTTTCTGGAACGTTTTTGGTTCCTTCTTCTCTTCTTCCCTATTTCATGTCTTTTTCTTTTGAATACGGGTTTCGTTGGCTAATCTCGGGAATCTCGCTCCTCTATCATCATTTTCGATTGCAAAACAGGTGTAGGATTCAAACTTTTACTACACTATTTTATTCTTTGCAAAGTTTATGTCGGCTTCTCTTGACTGTAGGCTAAACAGTTGGTTTTGGGTTTTTAGTCGATGAAAGTGATGAGAAATTGTCACTTTTTGATACATGTTGATAGGGAAAAGGTTGGGGACTTGGGCGACTGAAACGGTGGTTTTGGGGCTATTTTAGGGTGGTTTCGTGACCACCCCAACAGCCACACGGGCGTGTGTCGGCCCACACGGCCGTGTGAAATTGGGCGTTAGGGTTTTCAGGCCAAATTGGGTGCCACACGGCCGTGTGGCCGGTTTGGGGATTTTTTTGATTTTCACACAGCCGTGTCCCCTGGGCACACGGGCGTGTGGGTTTAGGAATTAGGGTTTCAGAGATTTGGTGTCACACAGTCGTGTGGCTAATTTAGGGATTTACGGATCCCACACGGGCGTGTGTTTCGAAACACACGGCAGTGTCTGGTGGCACACGGGCGTCTGAGACCCTCACACGGCCGTGTCTACTCTGCACTTGACTTTAGCGAAATTGGGCAGTGAGTTACACAGCCTGTTCACGCGACCGTGTCCCTGCACCACACGGGCGTGTGGCTCTGTCACACGGCCGTGAGCTACACTTCACACGGGCGTTGGACCCCCACACTGTAACACCCCTTACCCGTATCCAATACCGGAACGGGGTACGAGGCGTTATCGGACTTAAGCCTAACGGTCGCTACTTAGGCTAATCGTGACTACTCTCTTCATTCACCTCAATCACCTCATTCTCGATTTACGAGGCCTCACTCATACACACGAGAGCTGTCGAGACTAATCCGAAACTTTTACGATTCTTAAAATCTTTCTCTTCAATTCACAGGCTCACGCGCCGTGTAGAATGAGACACGCCTGCAGTGCATAGGCACACACGCCCATGTCCCCAGACCGTACCTAAAAACCCAGTATTCTGCCAATTTGCCCACGGTTAAGGCACACGCCCATGCATTTTGGGAGCACGCCCGTGTACCCTATCACACGTCCGTGCCTTTCACCCGTGGTCGACACTGACTATTCACACACAGTTTTGACACGCTCGTGGGCCTAAACCGTATGCCATACCTTAGTATTCTAACTTATTCAACACGGCCTCGGCACGCCCGTGTGCTTTAACCGTGTGACCACTCCAATTCTAATTTTAAAGTGCAGACTTCACACAGCCTAGACACACGCCCGTGTGCCTACCCATGTGAACCAGAACAAGGCTATTTGCCAAGCTCTTTCCATCCTTATAGCTTACACAACTTATACTCATCCATCACACTCATAATTACTCAAATTGAATTGCCATCCCACATAGATAAATACATCTTTTCATATAACATAATAGCCAACAACTATGGCATTATACAATTATCCCATAACTCATTTAGGCCAACACATTTGGCACAATAACAATGACTTAATCAAGCTCATGTACTAGCCCTATACATGCTATGACTCATAATAAATTGATACCTCATACCAAGTGTCTCCTCGATAGTGTGAAAATATCTCCGGCGGTCTCCAACCCGAGCTAGCTAAATTAACCTATAAGAGATGAGAAAGAAAGAAGGGTAAGCAATAATGCTTAGTAAGTTCATATGCAATTAAGAATCAACTATCAATATTCATATGCTTATACTCAATCACAAGGTATTCGAATGAGTTTTGCTCTTGAACTCACAGTTACGTAATCAATCGTTCATAATGCTTACTCATTTCGTCTCTTACCACATTCTAACCATATCTCGGCTTAATGCTCGCATTCATTAACTTACCATGCCACAAGCCAATTCGCTCATTTAATTAGCATACATCCTGCACTGATCATCACAAGATCATATAAAACAACACATCATGCATTCTCAATAAACCACTCATGCTACCAATCTCTCGATGGTTACGCACTAAGCCTACCATCGAATCTCTTATAGGGTGGTATCGCACTTAGCCCACCATCATTCTTTAATAGGGTGGTATCGCACTTAGCCCACCAATTAAAACTAAACTCGATGGTATCGCACACAGCCCATCGGTAATGAATAATAAGGTGGTAACGCACTCAGCCCACCATTAATAACATTATTGATGGTATCGCACACAGCCCATCACTAATAATTAGGAAGGTGGTATCGTACACAGCCAACCATTATTATACATTTACGGATATACATATATATAATCACCTGCATTTCTCCATTTCAAATGTTCATCTGAGAACATCCTCACACATTGACATCCTTACATATATTTCTACAATAATCATTTACTTTTACGCAATGCAATTATAAAAACAACACATACAATTAAGATGCATCATACACACATGACCCACTATGGGTTAATCACGTACCCAATTCACCTTAATTTAGTTCTAACACATACCTGTACCTCTCATGATACAACCACATATATTCTCGTTTTCAACATATCTGTGGAATCACTCTAATTATTAAATAACACTTTTGAATCTCATACATACAATCTCACCTCAACATCATGCCCCTAATAGGGCCTCACATGAAATATCATATCGGTGCCATGTCCCTGACATAGTCTTATTCAATATCTCATACCGAGGCCATATTCCAAATATGGTCTTATACGGGACCTTAATTATCAACATACCTTACTATTTGCTTTCCCTCTATTCCTAAGAACAATTCTCTTGACATCTCGTTAAAATACATTCAATACACTCATAGCGTGATTATGCATTCCACACGGTATTGGAACATTAAATACTTCACTTAGAATTGCATAATTTAGCACATGAACTTACCTCGATGTCGAAAGGTCCGAAAATGGACTTTTGCCCACCTTTCTCTTTTCACCCGTTCTAGGTCCGAAACTCAATTTCTTTAATCTAGAACAATGAAATTTACCAATTTAATCACTTACATATCATAATACACCATAATCTACACTTTAGGCAAAATTACCATTTTGCCGCTACACTTTGGCAAAATTACGATTTTGCCCCTAGGCTCGTAAATAAATTTTCATCACATTTTCTTGTTAAAGAAGCCTAGCTGAACATTTAATTCTCTTATAACTATCCACAATTTCAACTATTTCATGCCTTAATGAACAAATTACAACTTTTGCATTTTAGTCCCAATTAGCTATTTTCATGACAACACATTTCAAAAAAGTTGTATACCACCATCCTAACATTCATTTTCTTCCATAAAAAATCAGCTAACAACTGAAAATCTCACATGGAAAATCTCTAAACTTTTTACCATAATGCAAAATAGTCCCCTCTTTAGAAAGCTTAAGCTTTAGGGATCTCAAAAGTACAATTTTCTTCAAGAAATACCATCAAAATCACTTACTTGAAGAGG
Organism: Gossypium sturtianum; assembly: GCA_025698515.1. NCBI lineage: Eukaryota > Viridiplantae > Streptophyta > Magnoliopsida > Malvales > Malvaceae > Gossypium > Gossypium sturtianum. Next base: position 105,118,738 of record CM046950.1, read on the forward strand.
AAATGAGTTGCTAAAATTTTGAGCTTCAAACACCCCTTGCTTACTGCAACTTTTGGTGGAGAAGAAGAGAGAAAACGATGATATCTTTTTCCTTTCTTTATTTTATTATATAACATCCCTTTAACCCACCAACTTTGACCAACATTAAAAGCTCTTGTCCCCTTTTGTCTACATGGCCGGCCATCATATCCAAGATGGTCTAATTGCCCTTTAAAATCCTCCAATTAATGTTTCATGGCTATTTGGTACCTTTAGCCTATAAAATGGAACTTTTGCACTTTATGCGATTTAGTTCTTTTTCACAATTTAGCTAGAAATTGCTAAAATTAAGGCACCAAAATTTTCATGCATCCTTATAAACATGTTATCACACATAACATAACATGAAAATAATATTCCCTATCCTCGAATTAGTGATTCCGAGATCACTATTCTGACTAGCCCCTAAATCGGGCTGTTATAATTCTCCCCCCTTAGGGATTTTCGTCCTCGAAAATCTTATCAGGAGGAGTTGCTACTAACTTTCTTAAAACGTTTCCATCAATTCTTAAAAATCACAAATCCACTTATCCTCGTGTCTCTCTTATCAAAAACTCTTAAGCTATAATACATAGGGTCGAAACGTAACTTGAGACTTAGGTTATTCTTCCACTGGGTATTCACTATATATAGTAATGCACTAATTTAGAACTCTGTATAAGTTCAAATAATCGTTCGGATCTTTACTGGTTGATTCATCACAATTCGAATGACATCCCCCTCCTTGGGAATTTGACAAACCAAATTTGAAATCTATAAGGTTTTATCACACTTTCTCATTAAAGCATTCACCAACTGTAATAATCTTGACTTGTACGCTTTGACAACTCAGCTTTTAGTGGTCAACTACTTCTGACCATAGACTCAATCATATCGTGAAATGTACTCTATTGTCAACACATTTATGTACATAGTTGCACTTTCTTATTCTTGCATTAGTAGATATGCTACTACTAAATCTCATACCAAACTTCTGTATAAGTTTTGGATTCATTATCATTCAAATTCTATCTCGAGGAAACTTCAGCAACGGTAATCTTATCCAACCTGGATTTATCAACTAAGGTCAATCGAGTAACCAACTCGCATTGCTTAACATGGGTGCTTCATCCAGACATCTGTACTATGTCTACTATTTGAGAAGTATTATCATAACTATACTTGCCATTATAATAGTTCTAGCCGTTTCCACTTCTTCATTTCATAACGTTTAACTCACAACAAAGACACAAGAGTAATCGTCTCTGGATTATCAATTTGTCAACTCTTTTTCTCGACTCAGACTGAACTCAGTACTAGAACTTTCAATTGATAGTTCCTTCTATAGCTTTAAACTCAACCATCATGGTCAGGACATTTCAATGAGCATTTCTTTGTATCATGCTCCTTACTCACGTACACACAAAATTTTATTCTCTTTATTGATTCATGCGTGAATATACACAAAACTTGAATCATAATTCAAGCACACTCTCATATGAGTTTCTCTTGCTATGCTAATCTAAAACCTTTACCACCGTCACCTCTCATGATAACAGGGACATCTTGATTGAATTCATTAACTCTATTCAGCTTACTCAAAAGCTCATCATACAACATGAAACTTGTGATTTCACTTCTTATACTACAATCACATGTTATGAAAAGAACAACTGCATCAGCCCTGAAAGGCAACAGATATTTACACAAAATACTCAAGGAGATTATTATAATCCCTTCATGGCATCAACTAACCATGCACAGCTACAGGCTTCGAGCCAACTTACTCAAACTTCCCATTTATTTATCACATATCGTGCCACACATCGCACTTGCTTCTTCGTGATTCATTCACGAATATCTGAATTCACTCCTTCTCATAACTTTAGTACTAACCTCATTTATACCTCTAGACTCATCTATTCGTCCCATTGATCACTAGGGATAATCAAAGGTGCAAATTCATCGTCATTCATGTAGGCACGAAACCAATGCCACACCTCGAGGTGGTCTTATAGGGAGTCACCTCTAAATGCCAATGCCATATCCCGGATAAGGTCTTATATGGACTTCCACATCAGGTACCGATGCCATATTCTGAATATGGTCTTACACGACTCTCATATTCATTACCGATGCCATATTCTAGATATGGTCTTATACGGAATCATAGCTTGGTGCTGAGGCCATGCCTCAAACATGGTCTTATTCGGGACCTTATCTATTTCATATCTCAATGATAGCCTTTTCATTATAGTCCCCTAGGACTTCAACCTCATGTTCAACAATAATTACTCTATATAGTAGAGTATCATGTATCGATGTGATACAAAGCATTCTCAAAATGCTAACATAAGTACTGCATTAACCACATGTAAACTTACTCAATTTGACTCTCATAACATCTCATCATAATTCAACAGTGATAAGGGGGTGAGGTCACAGAGCCCCTTAACTTGACTCTCGTGACTACATACATATGATTCACTATTCATTATTAATGAAACATCATCATAGTCACCTAACTCGTCTCAAGTGTGTTTTCACGTTTATCACGTTACAATTATCTCTATCACTCATACTTCGAACAGTGACTTTACTTACTCAAGTCCACATTAATATCTACTTGAGTATTCAACCTTTGATTCTACTTCCTCCTACTATTGCTTACCAATCTAGAGAATGTCTTACGGGTTTTGAGTACGTCGTTTACTTGATCACCATAGTCCAACTATTGTTTTACATGTCGTCATGATGCCATAGCCTCGCTATGGTCTTACACAAAATCTTATATCGATATCGACGCCATATCCCAGATATGGTCTTACACGATCTCATACTGAAGCTAGGTCCCAGATGCGGTCTCACACGGAATTACTATTTGATGCCAATGCTATATCCCAGATATGGTCTTATACGGGATCATACTTAGATGTCGATGCCATGTACCGGACATGGTCTTATACGAGATGTTTCTTTGGTGCTAAAGCCATGTCCCAGACATGGTCTTACACTAGCACACGTATCAATGCCGATGCCATGTTCCAAACACGGTCTTACACTAGCACTCATAATGTCGCCGATGCCATGTCCCAGACATGGTCTTACACTGACCCTCATAATACGGTCGATGCCATGTTCCAAACATGGTCTTACACTGACCCTCATAATACGGTCGATGCCATGTTCCAAACATGGTCTTACACTGACCCTCATAATACGGTCGATGCCATGTTCCAAACATTGTCTTACACTGACCCTCATAATACGGTCGATGCCATGTTCCAAACATGGTCTTACACTGACCTTCTCATTGCCATGGTCCAACCATGGTCTTATTCATCTTTTCATCGTTGAACGACCGTACTCATATCCTGCATTCTACTAAATCGAACTTTTCAGTTTTTAATCATGTGAACATATTTATCATAAATAATGGCATCACAAATCGCAAGTGCTTACTTACTCTTACTGCTTTTCACATACATCATGGCACTTACTAGTCCCATGCTTGTAAGGTAAACAAAGTACCTGTAAAACTTGATCACATAGATCAGTATGCTTTACTATAATAAACATAATCTCAGCATCATCATTCATAACATGAAGTATACTTGTTAGTCAGCCTTAACTAGCATGACATAATATCAACTTTACTACTAACTTTCTTGCTATCTCATTTAAGCTTTACTCTTTTGCCCAATGAATTATTATGAATAACCGAGGATACTAAATCTCGTCCCACATAATTTGATGCCAAAGCCATATTCTAGATATGGTCTTACATGGAATATCTCTTCTTGAATCAATGCCAAGCTTACCTTAGACTTACATGATAACTTGCTCAATTTCTGATGCCATGCCCTGGCTTGGTTTTATACGAACTTTCTTATCTCAAGTGGTAGATTGAGTATCCTGGAAAATTCATCTTCAATCGGGACTTACTAATACTTAATCTCATTGATTTCTTTGTTTATCAGATCATTAAACATTTTTATAGAAATAATGTGCACATAGAAACATCACAAGCCGTTCAACGAAATATTCATGAAACTTGAAAATCATACAAACTTACTGAAATTAGCTCGGTTGGAAATCGTCTCTGTCTTAACAAAATAATTTCATTAGAGCCGGGAGATATCACACTATCACGGTCCACATATGGCATGTATAACTAGACTCTTACTCATGCTAGGTTAGTCCTAGAATCGACTAAACCGTAGCTTTGATACCACTAAATATAACACCCCTTACCCGTATCTAATACCGGAACGGGGTACGAGGCGTTACCAGACTTAAGCCTCACGGTTGCTACTTAGGCTAATCGTGACTACTCTCTTCATTCACCTCAATCACCTCATTCTCGATTTACGAGGCCTCACTCATACACACGAGAGCTCTCGAGACTAATCTGAAACTTTTACGATTCTTAAAATCTTTCTCTTCAATTACAGGGCTCACACGCCCATGTAGAACGAGACACGCCCGTGCATAGGCACACACCCCCATGTCCCCAGACCGTGCCTAAAAACCCAGTATTCTGCCAATTTGCCCACGGTTAAGGCACACGCCCATGCATTTTGGGAGCACGCCCGTGTACCCTATCACACGTCCGTGCCTTTCACCCGTGGTCGACACTGACTATTCACACACGGTTTTGACACGCCCGTGGGCCTAAACCGTGTGCCATACCTTAGTATTCTAACTTATTCAACACAGCCTCGGCACGCCCGTGTGCTTTAACCGTGTGACCATTCCAATTCTAATTTTAAAGTGCAGACTTCACACGGCCTAGACACACGCCCGTGTGCCTACCCATGTGAACCAGAACAAGGCTATTTGCCAAGCTCTTTGCATCCCTATAGCTTACACAACTTATACTCATCCATCACACTCATAATTACTCAAATTGAATTGCCATCCCACATAGATAAATACATCTTTTCATATAACATAATAGCCAACAACTATGGCATTATACAATTATCCCATAACTCATTTAGGCAAACACATTTGGCACAATAACAATGACTTAATCAACCTCATGTACTCGACCTATACATGCCATGACTCATAATAACTTGATACCTCATACCAAGTGTCTCCTCGATAGTGTGAAAATATCTCCGGCGGTCTCCAACCCGAGCTAGCTAAATTAACCTATAAGAGATGAGAAAGAAAGAAGGGTAAGCAATAATACTTAGTAAGTTCATATGCAATTAAGAATCAACTATCAATATTCATATGCTTATACTCAATCACAAGGTATTAGAATGAGTTTATACTCAATCACAAGGTATTAGAATGAGTTTTACTCTTGAACTCACAGTTACGTATTCAATCGTTCATAATACTTACTCATTTCGTCTCTTACCATATTCTAACCATATCTCAGCTTAATGCTCGCATTCATTAACTTACCATGCCACAAGCCAATTCGCTCGTTTAATTAGCATACATCCTGCACTGATCATCACAAGATCATATAAAACAACACATCATGCATTCTCAATAAACCACTCATGCTACCAATCTCTCGATGGTTACGCACTTAGCCCACCATCGAATCTCTTATAGGGTGGTATCGCACTTATCCCACCATCATTCTTTAATAGGGTGGTATCGTACTTAGCCCACCAATTAAAACTAAACTCGATGGTATCGCACACAGCCCATCGGTAATGAATAATAAGGTGGTAACGCATTCAGCCCACCATTAATAACATTATTGATGGTATCGCACACAGCCCATCACTAATAATTAGGAAGGTGGTATCGCACACAACCCACCATTATTATACATTTACGGATATACATATATATAATCACCTACATTTCTCCATTTCAAATGTTCATCTGAGAACATCCTCACACATTGACATCCTTACATAGATTTCTACAATAATCATTTACTTTTACGCAATGCAATTATAAAAACAACACATACAATTAAGATGCATCATACACACATAACCACTATGGGTTAATCACGTACCCAATTCACCTTAATTTAGTTCTAACACATACCTGTACCTCTCATGATACAACCATATATATTCTCGTTTTCAACATATCTGTGGAATCACTCAAATTATTAAATAACACTTTTGAATCTCATACATACAATCTCACCTCAACATCATGCCCCTGATAGGGCCTCACATGAAATATCATATCGGTGCCATGTCCCTAACATAGTCTTATTCAATATCTCATACCGAGGCCATATTCCAAATATGGTCTTATACGGGACCTTAATTATCAACATACCTTACTATTTGCTTTCCCTCTATTTCTAAGAATAATTCTTTTGACATCTCGTTAAAATACATTCAATACACTCATAGTGTGATTATGCATTCCACACGATATTGGAACATTAAATACTTCACTTAGAAATGCATAATTTAGCACATGAACTTACCTCGATGTCGAAAGGTCCGAAAATGGACTTTTGCCCACCTTTCTCTTTTCACCCGTTCTAGGTCTGAAACTCGATTTATTTAATCTAGAACAACGGAATTTACCAATTTAATCACTTATAAATCATAATACACCATAATCTACACTTTAGGCAAAATTACCATTTTGCCCCTACACTTTGGCAAAATTATGATTTTGCCCCTAGGCTCGTAAATAAATTTTCATCACATTTTCTTCTTAAAGAAGCCTAGCTGAACATTTAATCCTCTTATAACTATCCACAATTTCAACTATTTCATGCCTTAATGAACAAATTACAACTTTTGCATTTTAGTCCCAATTAGGTGTTTTCATGACAACACATTTCACAAAAGTTGTATACCGCCATCCTAACATTCATTTTCTTCCATAAAAACTCAGCTAACAACTCAAAATCTCACATGGAAAATCTCTAAACTTTTTACCATAATGCAAAATAGTCCCCTCTTTAGAAAGCTTAAGCTTTAGGGATCTCAAAAGTACAATTTTCTTCAAGAAATACCATCAAAATCACTTACTTGAAGAGGAAATGAGTTACTGAAATTTTGAGCTTCAAACACCCCTTGTTTGCTGTAACTTTCGGTGGAGAAGAAGAGAGAAAAAGATGATATCTTTTTCCTTTCTTTATTTTATTATATAACATCCCTTTAACCCACCAACTTTGACCAACATTAAAAGCTCTTGTCCCCTCTTGTCTACATGGCCGACCATCATATCCAAGATAGTCTAATTGCCCTTTAAAATCCTCCAATTAATGTTTCATGGCTATTTGGTACCTTTAGCCTATAGAATGGAACTTTTGCACTTTATTCGATTTAGTCATTTTTCACAATTTAGCTAGAAATTGCTAAAATTAAGGCACCAAAATTTTCATGCATCCTTATAAACATGTTATCACACATAACATAACATGAAAATAATATTCCCTATCCTCAAATTAGTGATTCCGAGATCACTGTTTCGACTAACCCCTAAATCGGGCTGTTACACACACGGCAGGGACTGCTCTACACGGCTGGAGTACACGGGCGTGTGGCCCTATCTCGCCAAATTTTGGTTCTAGGTTAATTTAAACGTATTTGTGACTCTGTGTGTTTCAACCCTTGGCTAAGCTTTAGTAAGGGTAATTATGACTCTGTTCCGACTTCAGTTTAGGTGAGATTCGTGGTTGGTTGCGTAAATGTTTGTTTCTGAACCCGGCTAACGGGGTGTGCGTGTGTGCAACATGCTTTTGTTCGATTGTCTGACTTGGTGTCACTGTTCTATGAGGTTACATAGCCATTGAATCTGAATATAGGTAATTGAGTATACTCCTATCTGAATCTGACTGACTGGATGTGAATGACTGTCTATAATCTTGTACTCTATTTCTGTTCATCTGTTTGCACACATACATATGTATATAATGTTTTTGGGTGGGATTGTGAAGAGAAGGAAGACTGAAACTGAACTTAATAGGCAGCTGATCTGCTGGTTGTTAGCCCCTAATACCCAGAGGGTCGTGGGTAGTCCCAATACCCTGAGGGTCATGGACTATACTGTTAGCGGGTTACCGCATTACACCATACAGCTTATACGTCAGCCTTGCTGCATGTATTTATCTGATCTGGAAGTTTAACTTCACTTTACCGGTATAGCGGTTTACCGCATTGCACTGTACCGCTTATACATCAGCTTCGCTACGTATTATCACTATCTGATCTGGCAGTTCATACTGCATGTCTGTATCGCAGTTTACCGCATGGAACTGTACAGCTTACTGATAGCCCCTAATACCCAGAGGGTCGTGGGCAGTCCCAATACCCTGAGGGTCATGGACATTATTGGAGTGCAGGGATGGATGGGCCCTACGAGGTCCTATGTGGTGTGATTGGTTGGATGAACTCAAGCAGCTCTTATGAGGAGTGATGGGGGGCGGAGTGGTGTGTTGGCTGGATGGATGGGTTTTATAACTTAATTGCATTCATAAGCATCTGTTTGACTGTTCTTTGCGCTAGAATATCTGATTGTTCTGTTTGACTAAAAGGAACTTTTGTGGTTCTATGTACTTTGTAAACTCCGATTGTATCTGACTGATTGAGTAGAACTGGTGACTCTTTTGTGAATTATGAGCATCTGGTTGAGACTTTTGTCTCGAAGTTACCATCTGATTCTGTGAGTATGTTCCGCTCTAAACTGCTATGGATTTTCTGTTTCTAAGTCTGTAGTAGTTGGTTTTGAACTCACACTGAGCTCGAGTAGCTCACCCCCTCTTCTGTCTCCCCTTCTTAGGTACATTTCGGAATTTTGGATGCTGGACTCAGTACACGGTGGTCTCGGACAGTTTCAGCTCAATGGAATGTCAGATTTTGTTTTCTATTACGACTTTATTATTTGGTTAAATGTTGAACTGTAAGGTTTTATAAGGCTGTGGTACAGTTTCCACTTTAGATTTTCGTACGTACATTTATTCTGGTTATTTTTCATACTTAACGGTAACTTTATCGGAAGAACTTTAAACGATTAAATGTTTTGTTTCATAAAGATATGAATGGTTTTCGGAAATGAAATTAAGGTCGACTGATTTTGTAAAATTTTCCCATGATCACTTTGGTGATCAATGTAACATCCTGAGTTCAGTCTAAACTTCTAGGCCGAGTTTGGGGTGTTACAAGATACCTCCCAATTTTTAATAATGAAAATCATTATACATGTAATCTAACTTTTTATGACATTTACCCTATATTCAAATAAGATATTTATCATTTCATAGTTAAAAACATAGTTATTCAACTAAAATTATACAAACAAAATTATATGTTAATAAACTGCTTTATGTAGTTTTCCATGGGCTTATATTGGTATCTCATTTGTATGATTTGTCATAATGATTTCATTTGTTAAGTTTAAATATACTTACTTAAGAATTTGATGATTGTATTTTATATATTAATATATTAGTATAAATATTATTCAAAATTTTAATTTAATTTATTGATGAATAGCAAGAGTTGTATTCTCTATTTTTATTTTATAGTTTATATTTGGAACTTGATTATTTCTTTTAGTAATATCATATTCAAAATTTGAATTTATATTATCGCATAAAAAGTACTCTTACACACAATAGTTGTTAAAACGAGGATCGTTTTCTAATAAAACTAAACAAAAGAGTAAAGAAAACGTGGGCACTAAATTACTATTTCTGACAAGAAACGCAAGATAAAACAATAAATAAGTATTTGTTGGTGGTGTATTTATATAACAAAAAATAATTAAAATAAATTATTACTTATTTGTAAATTCTAATACTTTAAATTATAATGAAGGTGTATCTCAAGATGAAGATAAAGTGTAATCAATATTAATTGGAGTTTGTCTATTCAATTTTTTAACTTTAATATAATTATAAAAGTAATATTATAAATTATAATGAAAATGTAATTGAAATGTTTAATTTTAACATAATAATATTTTCTTTGACTAAACAAACGATAATTTAAACTAATAAAATTGTTTTTTTTATAAATATGAACAATTTAAATTACAACAAAAGTCTAATCAAACATGAATATAAAATAGTTCAATATGTATCATTCATATATATATATATATATATATATATATGGTACCATCTATTTAAATATCTGATTATAGTGGGATCCCGTGGGATCTCGTGGAATCCTTTTAAATTAACAGTTGAAATAAAAAAGTAGAAAAAAAATATCATTTTTCTATTGATCATGTTACCTAGAATTTGTATTTAGAAATATGAGTTTACCTTTTAATCAATTCTATCAATTTGAACACTAAAGGAGTATAAACTAATTTCCAGAGAAAAATAACGTATCCATAACAAATTTAATAGGTTTCAAGCCACCAGTACATTTTTTCTAGTTTCTAATGTGACTTGATCAAACGACTGCAATCTACTCATTTTTGTCTTTTAACCACAACCGTTGATTTAAAAAAAATTCATGAAATCCCACTATAATAAAATCTTTATATTTAGTTGTAATATAATAATAAAAGCAATAGTTTAAATTACATTGAATATAACTCAATATGAATGATGAAATTTCAATATTTTATAGTATTCAAATTTTCTATTTGCTTTTAATATAATAATATATTTTATGTTTAGATGTAATTTAAGATAATAAGATATTATTTTTCTGATATTTTAAATTATAATAAAAATGTAATTCAATATATTTAAATGACTAGTATAATTACAAAATTAATTTTTCAAGTTTAAGTGAAAAAAAATAAGACATTGCTTACCTATAAATTTAAATGGTATAAATTACAATTAAAGTGCAATTTAAGATGAATATAAAGTATAAATCAATCTTTATCTATTTAAATTTTTATTTAGTGTTAATAGAAATAATAGTTCAAATTACAATAGTAGTGTAATATAATATGAATATAAAGTATAATTCTACAATTTTTTATTTTTGATATAATAATAATGATTTTTTATTTTAGGTAATAAGTCATTTAAATAATAAGATATCACTTATTTATAAACTTGAATAGTTTAAATTATAATGAAAGTGTAATTCAATATAAATATAAAATATAATTTAATATTCAATTTTTTATTTAGGTTTAATATTCTAATACAATATATAAACTAGTAACATTTACTTATTTAACAAATCTATAAAACTAGTAAAATTTAATGTGTAGGCGTTTTTTTAAATTGTATGTAATAATAATAATAATAATAATAATAGCCTCAAAATTATATTTTCAAATGTATTTTTCAACTTTAAAGATAAATTGACCCTAAATTAAATCATCAAATGTTAAAATTTTAAGAAATTAAATCCTTTCACCATTAAAAAGTAACAGTTTCCATTTTTTTTTGCCCATTTTTCATTACGTAACACATTAGAATTGTGCCACGCGGTGAAAAAAATATTTTTTAAATTTAAAATCATTAAAAAGTCATAAAATTATAATAGAAAGTTATTTAAAATTTTAAAAATGATAAAATTTATATAAAATTAAAAATATTTACAATTTTATATATAACTTCGACTGTCATTTCCCCACCTTAATTTGCAACTTAGAAAACTTTCTTGTCATTGATGGTAGTAACGTGTACAAACAATAGTGAGAGGGAGAACATCGGTGAACAACACAAAAATAAATAAAAGGGCGCAAGCTTTGGGGAGGTTTATGGTGGAGGAGCACAATAGATAGTTTCATGAATCAAATACTTTTTTTTTTATATATTTTTAAATCATTTTTATAAATTTTTTCACGTTCTATAATAATTTATAGTATTTTTTAAAATTTTCATAATTTTTTAAATATTTATTTTAAATAATTTTTCCTTTTAAAATATTTTTACAATTTTATAATTTGATATACTTTTATACTATTTTCTAATTTTTGTTATTTTAATATTATTTTTCTATAATTTTTATATTTTTGTAATTTTCGATAATTTTTTATATAAATTTGTAAATTTTTAATGATTTTTTTATAGATTTTATCATTTTTAATAATTTTATATAAAAAATATCAATTTTCATCGCGTGATACAATCTTAATGTGTGTGGGGAAAATAACTCAAAAAAAAAAATCATTATACTTTAACAGTTAACTATTAAAATAATGATGAAACAACTTAATTGATTAATACAATAATTTAATTAAATGTGCTTTTTCAGATGGGATTAATAGATATGTTTTTTTTTTTTTTTAATAAAGGGTTCTCTGGACCCTTTTAACGTATCTTTTTAATAGAATATTGATTAATGTCGAAGCATTTGCCTTTTTTTTTTTTTCAGGAAACATTTGTCTATTAAATGTATATAGCAAATAGTTGCAGTAGGGTTGATATTTGTTCGGTTGAGTTGAATTTTTTGAACTGCCCATAGTAATTTAGTTTAACTCAATTCGGTTTTTAAATTTTTTCATATTAATTCTTTATTCTGAATTTTTAGATTAATTTTAATAAAGTAAATTTTATTTTATGGCTTTTTTTTAATTTTATTAGACAAAATTTCAAAATCTTTTTTTATAAATATTTCTAAAACCCAATAATTTTCAAGAACTTTTAAATTATTTTTGCTATTTTTAATATAAAATATTTATTTTATATAATAAAAAATTAAAATTAATTATATATTAAAAAATATAATATGATTTAATTTCGAATAACTATGATTTTTAAATTTACATTCCTTAAACCGTTCAAATATCTCAATTCAAGTCGGTTTTTGGTTGTTCTTGCTTAGCCTAGATAGAAGTACATGTACGAGGAAATTAATCCAAGTGCACCGAAAAAATGAGAGCAAGAATTCTTTTGACAAAGCGGAATCAAATGTTTTGGAAAAGGTTAATATATTATTTGGTATTTGAATGTGGTTTCATTGTTTAGTTTAGTTCTTAAGCTATTTTTTTGTCTCAATTTGATGCTTAGTTTTGGTTTCAATGATCATTTTGGCGACTTGAGTTTTTTTTTTTAAATTTGATATTTGATTTTTTCTCCCACTTATCTAAATTCGGTTTTAATGTTAAATTTGATTCTTAAACTCTTTTATTAGCCTAATTAAATATTTATAATTTTTATTAGAATATATATGTTAAATATTCATTAGATCATATAATATTGTTTAATTTAAATACTAATTAAATATTAAAACTAAATTTAAATTTCAAATGATATATTAACACCACCGTTGGAATACTCCTATGAAAGTAAAATAATAATATCAACATTTATTTCTTAAGAATGCTGATCTTATTGCATAATGGTTACGACAATTTAATGAAAACAAAAAACTTTCAACGCAATAAGAAGGTTTGGCATAAGTGATCGACAGACACTTTTAAGCTTAACTTTTCAATTTTATTGTCATCCCTATATATAATATTTATTGAAAGGAGTAAAATTTGATTTAATTCGAAAAATTAAAAATTAAATAAAATTTTGAATTATTTAAATTGAGGTATTTGAATTGTTTTGTTTCTCGAGTCAATTCAAATAAACGATTTAATTTTCAAATTTGAGTCGAATTGAATTTTTACAATTCGAATATTCGAAAAATCAATTAAGCAAAATCACATCATTTTGGGTTAAAGTATAATTTCATTTTTAACTTCAGTCTTAGGGTCACTCATGTATTCCTTAACATGGTTTTAACTTCAGTTTCAGACTCTTAACAAGAAAAAAAACCCTTCCAACACTAACAAATTTTTAACTCAATTAAGCAAAACCAAACCTCAAACTTGAACCCTAACTTTTTTCTACATTGAGCGATTGTGAAGATGGAAGAAGTTGAGATATTTAGCAAGTTCTAGTGATATCTGGGAATCCGTTTGTAGGAGAGATAGGGGAAATATTGTTGTTGATGCTCTTAAATATTCCTTTCATAATGACTAACAACGTTGATTGCTTCCATAGATTAAGCTTTACAAACAGGTCTCTCATGTTGATTTAGTTTGTTTAGGGGTGTATATCAACTTGGCTCAAACAAACAAGCACATATTTGTGATTGTTTGTTTGTTTAAGTTGTTCACGTTTAGTTTATGTTTGTTTGAAATTTTAACATTATGTTCAAACTCGGTTCGTTTATTAATATGGATGTTTGGGCTCGATTCAAACTCACTTTGGACTCAGTTCAGTTAATTGTTATGAACACTAAATGAACACATTCATGAACACTAAACAAACATGTCCCTGAAACACTAAACGAACCTTTTCCCAAACACTATACGAACATGTTTGCAAAGAATAAAAACAAACAGATAATCAAACATGTTCACAAACATTAAATAAACATGTTCAGAAACAAACAAGCAAACAAACCAATTAATACTAAACTAAACTAAGAACATCATTTTAACAAGTAGTTCACATTAACACAATGATATATTAGATAAAATGAGTAAGTATATCAATATTACAAACGCAGTGCTACTTGTTGGAACTAATAAGCTACAACTATTGTAATTGCATAAAAAAGTCAAATATTAGAAGATCCCATTGTTTGATCTTAAAAACTCACAAAAGAAGTCTTAGAAAGATAGAATCAAACCTATAACAACAGACAAACAAAACATGAAAATATTCCCGACAAAAGCTGTAACACCCCTTACCCGGTCCGATTGACGGACCTGAGTTGCAAGATGCCACTATAGTTACCAGAACAGTTACTTTCAATTAATTCATTTAACATAGCTTATCAACATATCATCTTATGGATATGAACAAGTGTTATGCACATACCAAACTATCGTCAACCAAAATGACACTTGTACAAATTAAGCCTATATACATGCCACAAAACTGATATTTGAACTATAAAAGATCTATCGAGATAGAAGCTGGATAGTGTGAGCTCCCAGTTGATCTGATCTTCACTTTCCATAAAATATATCTACAAGACAGGAAGATATAGTCGAGTAAGCATTATATATGCTTAGTAAGCTCATAGGTGTTAAAACTGTAAACTTACTTCATATCAAAATAACAAGTTTAACTAAGTTTCTTGTCACAATATGTCACAATTGAAAGGTGAGCACTTAATATACAAACATATAAATCATTCATTCGTTCGTGTAAATCAACTCAATACCTTTTCATTAGGACTGTCAACTGAATGTACCATTTTACTCAATTCAAGCATAAGAGTACATATAACCATATGAACACATTCATTTCCAATCAATATACAGAATCAAAAAATGCATTTTTCTTTAAACAGTTACCCCGATGAACTAATTGAACAAAAACAGATACTCGGGTAACTACACCACACCAGTAGGCACCGAAGTGCAGAATAGTAGGCACCATAGTGCAAATCCCGTACAAGCGTGTGACTAACCTTATTGGCATGTCAATTGTATCCTATCCTATTGTTCATCTGAGCACAATTTAACATATCAGTACAATTCAATATAGGTTAGTCTGTTTCTCACCTTCGTACCAATTTACACACAATTCACAGTATAATAAATACACATAAAATATTTATACAACCACAACCATCACAAGTATATATAAAATTTTATCATATGAACTCACCAGGTACAAACAGCAATAGCAGAAGTGTCAGGGTCTAATCTGCAACTTTCCATTTTCCTCGATTATCTATTTGCTGGTTCAAATCTTGATCTATATGATAATTCAATTTAAATTATCAGTGCCAAATACCTTAATTCATCTTATTCAATGTTATGTCAACTAAATTTTAGTTTTCTCTATTTCCCTAAAATTTACATTTTATTCAATTTAGTCCTTTGTAACACCCCATACCCGAGACCTTTGCCGGGGTCGAGTATGTGGCATTACAAGACTCGACTACAAGTTCGGAACATAAAAATTTAAAGCTGTCAAACTGCATCATGCTGACTAAATTGATCATAACTCGAGTTACAAAACTTGAATTTTAGATCCGTAAATTTTCCTTGAAACTAGACTCACATAACTTTTCACCATAATTTTTCCAGAATTTTTCATGTGGCCAATTAGTACAGTTTATTCATCAAAATTACCCTTGTACACTGCTTGACAATTCTGACCTGTCTCTACAAAAATACAGTTATCTCATTACACAAATTTCCTATAATGTTCTTGTTTATACCAATGAAAAATAGACTCATTAAGGGTTCTACAAATATATACCATGCTTCTTAATTATTTTTGTACAATTTTTGACAATTTTTCTAAAACAGAACAGTGACTCCCGAATTCGTTCAGGGCAGGTCTCACTGGAACTTAATTATCTCATAATATATAAATCTTTTGCCTACCCTGTTTCTTTCATGTAAAAATAGACACAATGAGGTTTAATTTCATATCTCATTCACCTTCTAATTCAATATACCCTATTTTTGGTGATTTTTCTAACTCACATCACTGCTGCTACTACAAGCTGTTTTGTTGCATTTTATGAAAGACTAGCTTCTAACCGAACCTACCTACATCCCTAATTCAAGGATTCATTTCAGATACAAACATTTCCTTAACAAAAATGATTAAACTTTGATTAAGAATGCATAAACATTGCCATCATGAACCAACGTACACATCAAGACACAACAGCGCATTTAACTAAAAATTTAGCCATATTCGCATGGCTATTATATACAAGGTCAAACATCATATGTTTCTAAAACTTCATCTAGCCTATACATGCCTTCTAATTCGTAACCAAAATTCAAAATACCAAAGGAAGGCGATAGTGTGGTTGACTTCTTGAAGATCCTTTACGAGCCCGCGACGTGACCAAAATCTATAAAACAAAGGAGAACATTTCACATAATTAAGCTTACTAGCTTAGTAAGTCCTAACTCATGATAATAAAACATTTAATTATTTACTGAAATGAAAGCAATCAACTTATGGCATTTCACATAGGCAATTAAGTAAATTATTTATACAAAGCCAGATACTAGTAATTCATTAACCCAGGTAAATTAGGAATCATTTCCTTCAACCTACATTTCTTTGTAGTTCATATAAGCATAGCATACCTTACATGCTTACCTGAACCGTATACTCAATAAATTAGCTTTAAGTTGTCTTGAACAAAGATTCAATTTCTCTTTTATAAATTACATCACTGGCATCAAGCACCGCTAGGCGTAAAAGCTCTGAAAAGTAACACCAGGCACAAGGCCACGCTAGGCGTAAAGCCCGATAAATAACACCGGCACAAGGCCTGCTAGGCATAAAAGCCTGAAAAGTAACACCGGCACAAGGCCTGCTAGGCATAAAGCCCGATTTTGTCACCGGCACAAGGCCTGCTAGGCTCGAAGCCCGAATGTCAGAATAATTTTACATGCTTTTCACATTTCACTATCACATATCGAACCATATGCATTTATTCACATTGCATAAAATACATTTGAAATCAATCCAATCCATCATCATCACATTCGGCCAACTCATGGTTTTACACCAAACTTATACAAATTCTATCATTCATTAGATTTGTAATTAACCTTTAAACATAAGGTAGCTCAAGAATTTACTTATACACCTTGCATTAACCAAAATAAATTCACTTCAATACTATACAATCACATTCGGCTATATCATGAATTTATACTCTAAATTTCCACAATTCATCATTCACTAAGTTCATAATTAATTTATTGACATATTTTAGCTAAAGGACTTACCTCGGTTGTCGATAGTCCGTCTGCGAATTGGCTATTCGAGAACCTTCGTCTTCCCCTGTCTAATTCCGCTTTTTCTTTGCTCTTGATCTAAAACACATTAGAATTTAGCTCATTTAATCGCATTTCATCTCAATTTAGTCCCAAAACACACAAATGGGAAATTTACTATTTTGCCCCTAATGTTTCCCATTTTTTACAAATTGGTCCAATTTACACAAAACTCAAAATATGCAAAATTTTCTAACACCATGGCTAGGCCGAATCTTCCCCATAACCATGGGTGTCCATGCATTTCATCTATTTAACATTTTAATTTTTCACAAATTTATTCTTTTCAATTTAGCCCTATATACTCAAAATCACCAAAAACTCCAATACAAAACTTGTAAATCCTTAACATATCTTTAATCTAGAACCATTAAACATCAAAACTATCTAAACATGTTAATGGCCGAATCTTATATACATGGTATTTTCAAAAATTTAGACATGGGTCGGATAATATACTGGCAACGATCTCAAAAACGTAAAAATTATCAAAACCAAAAACCGACCATACCTCAATCAAGCTCCTTATCTTGCCGAAAATCAAGCTTCAACAATGGAGTTTCTACTTTCTACATTCGGCCAAGAAGAAGAGAACAAGGTATGTTCTCTTTCTCCCCACTTGTTTTTATTATTTAATGATAAAACAAACACATATTATTAACATTATTTTAACACATTAATATAACTATATAATAAACTAAATTAACATATAATTTGGACTTATAAAGGCCCATTGCCGTCCCTTAATATGGTTAATGGGCTAATTGCCCTTTGGTACACCCACTTAAAAGCCACAATCAATTTAGTACCTTTCACTTTAGTATGCAACTTTTGCTCTTTTCTCGATTAAATCCTTTTTATCAAATTGAGCACTTAAATGACTAAATTTTTCTACAAAACTTTCACACTCACTAAATCACATATAATAAACACGAAATATAATATTAAAATATTACTCGTGCTCGGATTCGTGGTCCCGAAACCACCGTTCCGATTAGGGTCAATATTGATCCATTTACAACTCTCCCCTTGAGAATTTTCGTCCTCTAAAATTTTACCGTTAAACAAGGTCGGATATTGTTGCCTCATTGACTCCTCAGGCTCCCACGTAGCCTCTTCAACTCCTTGACGATTCCATAAAACCTTTATTAATGGAATTCTTTTATTTCTCAACTCTTTTATTTCCCGAGCTAGGATACGGATCGGTTCTTCATCATATGTCAAATCAGTTGGATTTCAATCTCTGTTTGGGTGTGATCACATGAGACGGATCTGATCTGTACTTACGAAGCATCGAAACATGAAATACATCATGTATCTTTTCTAACTCGAGGGCAACTTCAACCTATAAGCAACGGTGCCCAATACGTTCGGTGATTTCATAAGGTCCGATGAATCTCGGACTAAGTTTGCCTTTCCGACCAAATCGAATACCTTTTCCATGGAGAAACTTTCAAGAATACTCGATCTCCGATTTGAAATTCAATATCTTTACGCTTTAAGTCAAGATAAGACTTTTGTCGATGCGAGGCGACTTTCAAAGTATTTCGATCACGACCACTTTTTGTTCGGTTTCTTTAATCAAATCAACCCCGTGTATCTTATTCTCGTGAGCTCACCCAATTATAATGGTGTTCGACATTTTCGCCCGTATAAGGCTTCATAAGGTGCCATTTTGATACTAGATTGAAAGCTATTATTGTAAGCAAATTCAATCAAAGGTAGGTATCGTTCCCACGTACCTTCAAACTCGAAACGCAACATCTCAACATGTCCTCAAGTATCCGAATAGTTCGCTCGACCGACCGCCTGTCATCTGCGGATGAAAGGTCAGACTAAAATGAAGTTTAGTGCCTAAAGCATCTTGCAACTTCTTCCAAAACCGCGATGTGAATCTCGGGTCTCTGTCAAACAATGGAACTCGGTACACCATGCAATCTCACAATCTGTGATACATACAATTCGGCAAGTTTATCGAGTGAATAGTCTGCATGAATCGGTACAAAATGAGTGATTTGGTCGAGTCTATCAACTATAACCCAAACGGCATCTTTCTTACTCGGTGTCATAGGGAGACCGGATACAAAATCCATTGTAATTCTATCCCATTTCCATTCGGTATCATGATTGGTCAAGTAGTCCGGATGGCACTTGATGCTCGGCTTTTACTTGGCGACAAACTAAGCATTTCAAGCAAATTCGGATATATCCCGTTTCATGCCGTGCCACCAATAGAATTGTTTCAAATCGTTATACATTTTTGTGCTACCCGGATGTATCGATAGTCGACCACTATGGGCCTCACTCGAATCATCGTATCAAATCGAGTTCTTGAACACACATTCGGCTTTTAAATTTCAAGCGATCATTTGCATCAATCGAAAATCGATTACGCACCTTTTTCACAATCGAATTCGACTAGTAATCAAATCTTTGTCAACTTTACATGCATCACAAATTTGCTTGAATAAACATCGGTCTTGCTTGTAACTCACGGCTATGATCGAACCATCACCGGACATAGCTATCTGCTGCGTTCATTGCACGCGAAGAGCAAACAATGATTTTCGACTTAATGCATCTCGCAACAACGTTAGCTTTTCCGGATGGTAGTCAATCACTAATTCATAGTCTTTTAGCGATTCTAACCATCTGCGTTGTCTCAAGTTTAGATCTTTCTCGAGTCATCAAATATTTTAAACTTTTGTGATCTGAATAAATATGACATTTTTCGCCGAATAAATAGTGACGCCAAATTTTCAATGCGAACACAATGGTCGCTAACTCTAGATCATGAGTTGGATAATTTTTCTCATGCGGCTTCAATTGTCTCGAAGCGTAGGCTATCACCCCGCTTTCTTGCATTAAAACGCAATCCAACCCATTCAAGGAAGCATCACTAAAAATAATAAATTCTTTACCCGATTCAGTGAGTTAATCTTTGGAGCCTCGGTCAAAAGGGCTTTCAAGCTGTTCAAAACTTTTCCGACACTTTTCGACCACTCAAATTTGACATCTTTACGTAGTAGTCTCGTCAAAGGTGTAGCTATTACTGAAAAAACCTTTTACAAATCGTCTGTAATACCCATGAGGCCTAGGAAACTTCGGATCTCGAAACATTCTTTGGTGGTTTCCAATCGAGTATAGCCGCTATCTTGTTTGGATCTACCCAACACCGACACCAAACAACATGACCCAAGAAGTGACTTCATTCATCCGAACTCACACTTACTGAATTTTGCATACAACCGTTGATCTCTCAAAGTTTGTAGTACTACTCTCAAATGCTCAAGATGTTCCGCTTCATTTTGGACTAGATCAATATATCATCAATAAACACTACTACAAACCGATCCAAAAGCGCCGGAAGACTCGGTTCATTAGATCCATAAAAATAGCAGTGCATTAGTGAGTCCAAAAGGCATAACTAAAAACTCATAATGTCCGTACCTCGTTCGAATGCGATCTTCGGCACATCTCGAATCTCTCTCGACTGCATAGCGATAATAGCCCGATCTCAAATCTATTTTCGAAAACACTTTGAAGCCCCTTCAACCGATCAAATAAATCATCAATCCGAGGTAACGGGTACTTATTCTTTATAGTTACCTTATTTAGTTGTCGATGTCGATACACATTCTCATAGTCCCATCCTTCTTTTTCACAAATAAAACCGGTGCACCCCAAGGAGAGAAACTTCGGTCGTGCGCGAAGCCCTATCATCAACTCTTGCAATGCGTTTTCAAATTTTTTTAATTCGATGGCGCCATTCTGATGGAGCTATCGAAATCGGAGTCGCACCCAGCACTAACTCAATGCCGAACTCAATCTCTCGCACTGGGTAAACCGGTAGTTCTTCAGAAACACATTGGGGTATTCACATACAAGCGATCTTGATTCAATTTGTTTCTCGGACATTTTATTGTCCAATTACATAAGCCAAATAAGCTTCACACCCTTTTCTCACATACTTCCGGCTAACATTGAAGATATTATCGTAGGCAACCCATTTACGTCCACGAGATTTAATTACGATGGTCTCGCCGTTTAGACATTTCAAATCAATAAGCTTTCTTTTACAATCCACTATCGCCTCATGTGAAGTTAACGATCCATACCCAAGATTATATCAAATTCGTCAAAGGGCAACAACATTAAATCACCGGGAAGCAATAATCCCGAATCATCAATGGGCAATCTCTACACACTTTATTAACAAGCACACATCTACCCAAAGGGTTGGACACACGAATCACAAACTCGATGAGACTCAACTAGCGAGTCTTTCCGAATTCTAAAGTTTCACACACATATGAGTGAGTCGAACCGGGATCAATTAATGCAATTACAGGTGAGTGTCATAAAGGGTGAAAGTACCGGTAATGGCGTCGGGGAGGAAGCATCCTCTCGGCTCGTGTGGCATAAGCTCTAGCTGGAGCTCTAGCCTCGAATCGAACTACGATGTTCTTCGTTCCTCTCGACTACCACCTACATTGCTTGAATGTGCGGGTGGCTTTGCCTCCTTGACCGATGTGTTGCTCGACTTAATGTTTTGAATCGTATTACGCTCAACTAACATAGGACATTCTCTAATAAAATGATCGGACGATCCACATTTATAGCAAGACCGATCATGAAATCTACAACTCCACTGAGTGCCATTTTCCACGGTGCTTGCATTCTACTCTATTCGGGCAGCGTTACCAACATCAAGCTGCTCGAGGTAGCTCGAGAGCTCATAGAAGTCGATCCGTCTAGGTGGATCTGTAGTAGTTTTCACGTCATTTGTAGTCATCTCTGGGCTTCTTGGTCGTGGAATGAAAGACTTTGCCCAAGACCTTTTTCTGGATGTCTCTAGCTTCTCTCTCGGCCTTTCTTTTCTCTTTCCCGAGCTCTTGACTTTGCAAGCTCTCTCAACTAAAGTTACAAACTCTTGAATTTCAAGAATGCCAACAAACATCTTTATATCTTCATTTAGGCCGTCTTCAAATCTTTTACACATAATTGCTTCAGTAGAAACACACTCTCTAGCATATCTGCTGAGCCTGACAAATTCTCTTTCATATTCTGTTACGGTCATTCGCCCCTGTTTCAATTCAAGGAACTCCTTTCGTTTTTGATCAATGAATCTTTGGGTGATGTACTTCTTACGAAATTCATTCGGAAGAAATCCCATGTCACTTTTTTTCTGGAACCACTCGATACTAGTGTGTTCCACGATGATATCAAATGTCCCGCAAAGAAAGATATAGCACACTTGAGCATTCATCCGGAGTACAAGATAGCTCATCAAGTACCGAATAGTGTTATCGAGCCACATTTCGGCTCTCTTTGCGTCATCATCATCATTGGATTTAAATTCTTGGCCCCAAATTTTCGGATTTTATCAGCTGGGGCCCTCTTGGATCTCACCGATCTATCATCGAAGTCTTTGAAGGAATCGGAGTTGGATTATTCGGGGTGGAGGTTGGTGTACAGTAGGGTTATTTTGAATAAATTGGGCAAACCACTCATTCATCATCCGATAAAAGGCTTGTTTAGCCTCTCCTTCGTGGCTACTACGAAACAGGTCGAGAGTCTACCGGCGCTGATCCGTGTGCGGTCGGCGCTACACTATCTACATCATCATTTACGGTTCTTTCGGGATCGGTGTCCATTTACTATATAAAACAAAGTTCAGTGTCGAAAGTCACCACACTATCAATATATATAAAAGGCATGTATAGCTAGACTCACACGCGCATACGGTAGTCCTAGAATCGACTAAACCGTAAGCTCTGATACCAATCAAATGTAACACCCCATACCCGAGACCTTTTCGGGGTTCGGTATGTGGCATTACAAGACTCGACTACAAGTTCGAACATAAAAATTTAAAGCTGTCAAACTGCATCATGCTGAATAAATTGATCATAACTCGAGTTACAAAACTCGAATTTTAGATCCGTAAATTTTCCTTGAAACTAGACTCACATAAATTTTCACCATAATTTTTCCAGAATTTTTCATGTGGCCAATTAGTACAGTTTATTCATCAAAATTACCCTTATACACTGCTTGACAATTCTGACCTGTCTCTACAAAAATACAGTTATCTCATTACAAAAATTTCCTATAATGTTCTTGTTTATACCAATGAAAAATAGACTCATTAAGGGTTATACACATATAGACCATGCTTCTTAATTATTTTTGTACAATTTTTGACAATTTTTCTAAAACAGAACAGTGACTCCCGAATTCGTTCAGGGCAGGTCTCACTGGAACTTAATTATCTCATAATATATAAATATTTTGCCTACCCTATTTCTTTCATGTAAAAATAGACACAATGAGGTTTAATTTCATATCTCATTCACCTTCTAATTCAATATACCCTATTTTTGGTGATTTTTCTAACTCACATCACTGCTGCTACTACAAGCTGTTTTGTTGCATTTTATGAAAGACTAGCTTCTAACCGAACCTACCTACATCCCTAATTCAAGGATTCATTTCGTATACAAACATTTCCTTAACAAAAATGATTAAACTTTGATTAAGAATGCATAAACATTGCCATCATGAACCAACGTACACATCAAGACACAACAGCGTACTTAACTAAAAAAAATTAGCCATATTCGCATGGCTATTATATACAAGGTCAAACATCATATGTTTCTAAAACTTCATCTAGCCTATACATGCCTTCTAATTCGTAACCAAAATTCAAAATACCAAAGGAAGGCGATAGTGTGGTTGACTTCTTGAAGATCCTTTACAAGCCATGACATGACCAAAATCTATAAAACAAAGGAGAACATTTCACATAATTAAGCTTACTAGCTTAGTAAGTCCTAACTCATGATAATAAAACATTTAATTATTTACTGAAATGAAAGCAATCAACTTATGGCATTTCACATAGGCAATTAAGTAAATTATTTATACAAAGCCGGATACTAGTAATTCATTAACCCAAGTAAATTAGGAATCATTTCCTTCAACCTACATTTCTTTGTAGTTCATATAAGCATATCGCATGATAATCTCCTTTCTTAACATTTAAACTTGAAAACCAATTGTTCCATAATAGCACATTCTAAGCTCGAATTCCATTATATTACATCCATCAATATTAACTTGAACACATATAACACAATTCTCATAATATTAATTTGACCCAAGTAATATTAAGCATAGCATACCTTACATGCTTACAGGAACCGTATACTCAATAAATTAGCTTTAAGTTGTCTTGAACAAAGATTCAATTTCTCTTTTATAAATTACATCACCGGCATCAAGCTGCTGGCGTAAAGCCTGAAAAGTAACACCGCACAAGGCACGCTGGGCGTAAAGCCCGATAAATAACACCGGCACAAGGCACGCTGGGGCATAAAAGCTCGAAAAGTAACACGGCACAAAGGCACGCTGGGCGTAAAGCCCGATAAATAACACCGGCACAAGGCACGCTGGGCATAAAAGCACTGAAAAGTAACACCGGCACAAGGCTTGCTAGGCATAAAGCCCGATTTTGTCACCGGCACAAGGGCACGCTAGGCATAAAGCCCGATTTTGTCACCGCACAAGGCTCGCTAGGCTCGAAGCCGAATGTCGAATAATTTTACATGCTTTTCACATTTCACTATCACATATCGAACCATATGCATTTATTCACATTGCATAAAATACATTTGAAATCAATCCAATCCATCATCATCACATTCGGCCAACTCATGGTTTTACACCAAACTTATACAAATTCTATCATTCATTAGATTTGTAATTAACCTTTAAACATAAGGTAGCTCAAGAATTTACTTATACACCTTGCATTAACCAAAATAAATTCACTTCAATACTATACAATCACATTCGGCTATATCATGAATTTATACTCTAAATTTCCACAATTCATCATTCACTAAGTTCATAATTAATTTATTGACATATTTTAGCTAAAGGACTTACCTCGGTTGTCGATAGTCCGTGCGAATCGGCTATTCGAGAACCTTCGTCTTCCCCCTGTCTAATTCCGTTTTTCTTTGCTCTTGATCTAAAACACATTAGAATTTAGCTCATTTAATCGCATTTCATCTCAATTTAGTCCCAAAACACACAAATGGGAAATTTACTATTTTGCCCCTAATGTTTCCCATTTTTTACAAATTGGTCCAATTTACACAAAACTCAAAATATGCAAAATTTTCTAACACCATGGCTAGGCCGAATCTTCCCCATAACCATGGGTGTCCATGCATTTCATCTATTTAACATTTTAATTTTTCACAAATTTATTCTTTTCAATTTAGCCCTATATACTCAAAATCACCAAAAACTCCAATACAAAACTTGTAAATCCTTAACATATCTTTAATCTAGAACCATTAAACATCAAAACTATCTAAACATGTTAATGGTCGAATCTTATATACATGGTATTTTCAAAAATTTAGACATGGGTCGGATAATATCTACGAAACAACGATCTCAAAAACGTAAAAATTATCAAAACCAAAAACCGACCATACCTCAATCAAGCTCCTTATCTTGCCGAAAATCAAGCTTCAACAATGGAGTTTCTACTTTCTACATTCGGCCAAGAAGAAGAGAACAAGGTATGTTCTCTTTCTCCCCACTTGTTTTTATTATTTAATGATAAAACAAACACATATTATTAACATTATTTTAACACATTAATATAACTATATAATAAACTAAATTAACATATAATTTGGACTTATAAAGGCCCATTGCCGTCCCTTAATATGGTTAATGGGCTAATTGCCCTTTTGGTACACCCACTTAAAAAGCCACAATCAATTTAGTACCTTTCACTTTAGTATGCAACTTTTGCTCTTTTCTCGATTAAATCCTTTTTATCAAATTGAGCACTTAAATGACTAAATTTTTCTACGAAACTTTCACACTCACTAAATCACATATAATAAAC
Source organism: Gossypium sturtianum (assembly GCA_025698515.1). Taxonomy (NCBI): domain Eukaryota; kingdom Viridiplantae; phylum Streptophyta; class Magnoliopsida; order Malvales; family Malvaceae; genus Gossypium; species Gossypium sturtianum. The sequence continues at coordinate 105,145,334 of CM046950.1, forward strand.
ACGAAATATAATATTAAAATATTACTCAGGCTCGGATTCGTGGTCCCGAAACCACCGTTCCGATTAGGGTCAATATTGGTCTGTTACATCCCTAAAATCAAAACTATAATATCTTTCACATTTAAGCTCCATTTTCAATTTCGTCCTTCTTTAACCTTATAGAAACAGTAATTATAGAAATTTCATCTCAAATCCATAATATTTTCATTTTAGTCTCTAAATTCAAAACTAACCAAATTCACTTTACAACTTAATCCATAATCAAATCTAAGCTTACAACCAAGCTATTTAACCACAAAAACATCAAAAACCATCAATGGAGACATTTTAAAACTGATAGTTTTATGTAATAGTCCCTAGACTAGCTAGATTAAACTACAACGATCTCAAAAACATAAAAATTATGAAAACAGACATCAAATTCACTTACATGCATGGTTGAAAGCTTGGTCGAAATTCTTTATTCCCAATAATGGAGTTTCAGTGAAGAAAGGAGAAAAGAAAGTGAAAGTGAAATGGCCACATGCTTTGTTTTATGTTTTAACTATTTTTAATTATAAATTAATATTATAATTAACATAAATTTCCATTTAAAACATATACTAATCGTCCACCATAAAAGATTATGGCATAATTTCCTTTTAAATCCTTAAACATTTACCCTTTGACCCTTTAACTAATATAAATTAATAGCAATTGACTTTTACGATTTTTACAATTTAGTCTTTTTTCCCTAATTAAACATATAATCGAAAAAATTACTAGACTTAAAGTTAATATAACTCTATAATAAATTATTAAATATTAATAAATAATATTTATCGACTCGATTCTCAGAAAATGGGGTTCTAAAACCACCATTTTTGATACCACTGAAAACAAATTGTTACAACTCTCCCCTATTAGAAAATTTCATCATCGAAATTTCTTACCTGAAAATAGGTCCGGGTATTGAGATTTCATTGATTCTTCCATTTCCCACGTAGCTTCCTCAATATCGTGTCATTGTCACAGAACTTTTACTAATAGTACTCATTTGTTACACAGTTCTTTCACTTCCCGAGCTAAAATCTTAGCCAGTTCTTCTAAATAAGACAAGTCAGGCTGTAATTCTACCTCGTCGAGAGTAATCGCATGGGAAGGATCCGATCTATATCACTGAAGCATCGAAACATGAAAAACATTGTGAATCTTTTCAAGTTCCGGAGACAATGCTAGTCTATAAGCCACTAGATGAATTCTTTCGGTAATTTCATACGGCCTAAAAAATCTCTGACTGGGCTTTCCTTTTCTGTCGAACCGCAATACTTTCTTCCATGGGGATACTTTTAGAAATACTCTATCGTCGATCTGATACTTAATATATTTTTTTTAAATCAGCATACGATTTCTAGCAATCAAAAGCAACTTTCAAACAATCACGAACAATGTGGACTTTATCTTCACTTTTGTGGATCAAATCAGTCCCAACTAACTTTTCTGACCATTATAATGGAGTTCTACACTTACGTTCATATAAAGCTTCGAACAGTGTCATTTTAATACTGGATTGATAATTGTTATTATAAGCAAATTTAGCTAACGGTGGGAATTTCTCCCAACTTCCCTCAAACTCGATAATACAACATCAAAGCATTTCTAAAGTTTTAATAACTCGTTCAGACTAGTCTTTTGTCTATAGGTGAAAAGCTGTATTGAAATTTACTCTAGTATTTAAAGCCTCATGTAAATTTACTCCAAAATTGGAAGTAAACCTCAGATCTCGATCAGAAATAATGGATAATGGTACACCGTGCAATCTAACAATCTCATTTACGCACACTTAGTGCCACGTCTCTCAATTTCATATATAACATTTCTAATTCAATAACTATACATTCATTCATTTCACATCACATAGATATAAAATTTAACAACTTGTATTATATCCGAACTTACCTCGGATGTAGAAATACCGAGATTAGTCGATCAATCGAGCACTTTGTCTTTGCCTCGATCTTGATCTGAATCTCTCCTTTCTTGGTCTATACATATTCAAATTTAGCTCATTCAATCACCAATTCATTCAATTTAGTCCAAACACACATATTTAGGGAATTTTACAAAATAGCCCTCACATTTTCACATTTCGACACTTTAGTCCCTATTTCACAAAATCACAAAATACACAAAATTTCACTTCACCCATGCCTAGCCGAATTCTTCCTATGTCCATACAAACCCACACATTTCATTTTTTTTCACATTTTAGTCCTTCAATTTCTTATTTTCATAATTTAGCCCAAAATTACTCAATTTCACCAAAAATTCCAAGACAAAATATGTTAATCTTTCACATATCTTTCATATTTCATTATAAACTAACACATAGCTCAAGCATTCATCAATGGAATATCTCAAACTCACCATCAAATTCTAAAATTAAAGCATGGGTTTGAAAGAACACGAAGCAATGATTACAAAAACGTAGAAATCATCAAAAACCGAGCTCAAAACATACCTCAATCAAAGACAACAATGGTCGAAACCTCCAAAGCTCATAAACCCTCTTTTCTTTTCTAATTTTGGTGAGAAGATGATAAAAAATGGCTTTCATTTCTTTTGTTTTAATTTATTAGCTTTAAATTCCAATTTACAAAATTAACCTTGGTTAAAACATTATAACATCACATATTTTAAGTCCATTACCGTCCACTAACCTTAATAGTGGCCTAATTTTATTTTAAAGACTCCTCATTTATTAAGCCATGACAAACAAGCACTTTATCAACTAGCACACAGCTTTTTCTTTTTATGCGATTAAGTCCTTTTTGCTAATTAAGCACATAATCGATAAAATTTTCACATAGAACTTTCACACATGCTCAATCACATATTATAAACACCAAAAATAATATTAAAATATTTTTCTGACCTCGAATTTGAGGTCCCGAAATCACTATTCTGACTAGGGTATAAACTGGACTGTTACAACTCTCCCCCCTTAGGGATTTTCATCCTCGAAAATCTTACCAATGAATAGGTTTGGATATTGCTCTCTCATAACATTTTCAGGCTCCCACGTAGCCTCTTCAACTCCGTGTTTGTGCCACAACACTTTCACTAAGGAAATTCTTTTGTTTCTCAACTCTTTAGTCTCTCGTGCCAAAATTCGAATCGGTTCTTCACTATACGACAAATCTGACTGAACCTTAACCTCAGAAGGAGCTATTACATGCGATGGATCAGATCTATATCTTCGAAGCATCGATAAGTGAAATACATTATGAATCTTTTCTAACTCAGGTGGCAACAACAATTTATAAGCAACTGGCCCAATTCTTTCAATGATTTCATATGACCCAATGAACCTCGGACTCAACTTGCCTTTTCTGCCAAAATGAATTATTTTCTTCCACGGAGACACTTTCAAGAACACTTTATCACCGATCTCAAATTCAATATCTTTCCGTTTCAAATCTGCATAGGACTTTTGACGATCTGAAGCCGTATTCAAACTGTCACGAATCACTTTTACTTTCTATTTTGTTTCTTTTATCAAATCAACCCCGTGAATCTTATTCTCACTCAACTCAGTCCAATACAATGGAGTTCGACATTTTCGACCGTAAAGAGCCTCATACGGTGCCATTTTAATACTAGATTGAAAACTGTTATTGTACGTAAACTCGATCAACGGTAAATGTTTTTCCTACGTACTTTCAAATTCAAGAATGCAACATCTCAACATATCCTCAAGAATTTGAATGATTTGCTCGGATTGACTGATCGTTGGTATCGATAGTCTTAATATTTATATAATGAATGATCTAGCCTAGAAACTAATTGTGACAATGATTGAGGCAAGCGCACCTATCGAACAATAGTATAGTTTAGTGGCAAGACCAGAATGTCGAACCCAAAGGAACCAAAAGTACTAATACTAACTTTCTTTCTATTATTTAGCCTAAGAATTGAAGTGAATTATTGTTTAATCTAAAATTAACTAACTACTAAGCTAAATATGCTAAGACAAAGAGAATGAATTGGGGAAATACTTGTGGGAAAAACCAATTGATTAAGACAATACCCAAAGAGAGATCCACCTAGACTTCACTTGTTATTTAACTCTGAACCAGACGATTTATTCACTTGACCTGATCCGTAGGATTCCCTAATTTATATTAATACCTCTCTCGAGGTTACTAACGTCTAACCCTAGGTTGATTAATTGAAATCTCTTTCTAATTAAAACCCCTAGGATTGCATTAACTCGATCTATGGACTCGCATATTAGGTTTGACCCTAATTCGGTAGATTTTCGTCATCCTATCTCTAGGGTTGTGATTAACTCCGCTTAATTATGCTAGATCTACTCTTAGGCAGGGTCTATTCCTCCTCTGCCTAAGCACATCAATACTTGAATCAATATCCTGAAATATCAACACAAGAATTAAGAACACATAATTAAGAACAAATCAAGTATTTATCATATAGTTCAGAAAACAATAACAAGATCCGTTTTAGGTTTCATCCCCCTCAGGTATCTGAGGGGTTTAGTTCATACTCATAAAAGAATACATCTCAGAAGAAAAGATAAAACAAAACATAAGAAAATCCTAAAACCCCCTGAAGGAATTGAAGGAGAGATCCGCCGTCTTGAGTATGGTTTCGGCTTCTTGAGATGAATCAACTGGCTTTCTTTGAGTAAATCCCACAATTCTGACCTCTCTGGCTCGGCTCCTTGGCCTAGCTGGACGCCCCCGACAGAAGGCTTCTGTCGACTCCCCTTTTAGGTTGCCCTCTAGGGTGTTTATATAGGCTTTCGGGATGCCTTACTTGGCCCCGAAGTATCCTAATCCGAGTAAAATTCCTCTTTGTTACGGTAGGGACACGCCCGTATGAATCGAATCCAGGCCGTGGTCGAGCCTGCTAAAGGGGCACGGCCGTGTGGCTTGGGCCCAGGCCGTGTTAATTTCCTACTTTGGCCCATTTGGTTAGTTTTTAGCCCGTTTCTCGTTCTTTTCATCCTCCTATGATTCTCTAAATATAAAACATGAAATTAAAGGATTAGGAGCATCGAATTCCACAATTCAACGGATAAATCAGCCAAAAAGTATGCTAAATGTGGGATTAAAATATGTATATATTACGGTTTATCAAATACCCCCACACTTAAGCTTTTGCTTGTCCTCAAGTAAAATTCTCAACTCACAATTAAAATCAAATTTCCTCAATTCATAACCTTCATCATAATTCATAGGTAATTCATACATTGATAATTTAACCAGAAGGTTCCCAAAGATTCAAACAATCAGAGTCATAGTTTTTATAGTACGAAAAATAGGTGTTTCCCCTTACCTAAATAATTACCTTTAATTCAAAATCGACAAAAATTGACATCCTCACTTAAAGGTTCACTCAAATCACTCAAGGTGTTTAAGGTTCAAAAATAAGCACTCAGGAGTCGAACATGAAAAGTTAATCCCATAGGCTTGCATGAAAATCAAATCTCCACCACTGTAAAATGATATGATACACAAATCAAAAGGTCTTTTATGGGTTGTAACAGGGCTTGGGTTAAAGGTGTGGATAAAGGCTTGAATTAGAGGGTTAGTATCGAGACTGAATTGACAAATTACCTAACTAGAAAGTTGGACTAATACTGAATAATTACATCAATTGAAAACTTAATACTAATAACATGAGCTTCTTCTAAAATAATGAAATTAACAGTTTAAGCTCAAATAACATAGCACTAATAATGAGTATACTTCATTTTTTTAAGAACAAATCAAGTACAATAATATAGAATTCGATAACTGAAATAAAGGAAATAGTTACGTAACCGATCAAATCAAATCTCGTTATAAGGGTAGTCAAGAGAAATGGCGATAACAAATACAAAGTGGGTTTTGGGTTAATATTAATGGGTGAGTCAAGAATTGGGTTGTTAGTCTCAAAAGGGGTTCACTAGGGGTTAATTATGAAGGTAGGCTTTTTTAGAGTAAGTGAGTTAAAACCTAGGTGCCTTTATCATCTCAGTATATCAAATCAAAAGTGTGGTCTCGACATGTATAATCGAAGCAAATTCTAGAATAACAGATCAATGTTGACACACTCATAATCAATAAAGTGAGCAAGAAAAGGAATGTATGCTCTAAAAGGCTCAAGATCTCACAAAAATTATGGGCTTTTGATTTCAACCTTGTAAATTTAAAATTTCAAAGTAATAATTAGATTTAGGTAGACAACCTAACAAATTTTTTGAAAATAGACTCATCATGGTTGATTCTCTAGTCTCCTAAAGTTTAAATCATCACTGCATAATTATCAATGACTTAACCCAAAACATATCAATGAGAATCATAAATCAAAATAAATTTCATTCTAATAGTAATATGAGAAAATTACTTAAGAACAAGACATAATTCAAGGATTTGAGAATAATGAAAAAAATTAGGCACTTTTCACGATAATTTTTACCCCCCCCACACTTAAGATGTACATTGTCCTCAATGTACAAAGAAAGATAATAGCAATATAGTAATAAAATCATAAGATAGGGAGAGAAGTGAAACTTCCTGAATTTTGGATGAAAAGAAACGGTAAAGTTGGAGAGAGGTGAAGGTGGGGAGGATACTCCGGTGGTGGTGTGGTCGTTCGTTAACAGCCCCTTAAACTTAAATTTGAAGAAATCAAAATATAATAATATAAATTAAAGACGATAAAGATAAAAGAAAAGAAATTAAAAATGAAAATAAGAGAAAAAGGAAAAATAAATGGACTTAAAGGTCCCACGGGCGTGTAGAGGATCACACGCCCGTGTTATTTAGTCAATGTCGACCACGGCCGCATCGCACGGCCGTGGTGTTTTATCACAGCCCGTGTTTTTGGGAAAAATTTTGCCCTGTTTCCACACAGCCACGACCACGCCCGTGTGCAAGGCCGTGTGGGTAGGGAAACCTACGCCTAAAAATTTGATTAGTTTTTAGTTTGGTGCTAAAAATCGAAAATATGAAAATTAATGGGGTTAGTGCTCGGGTTGCCTCTCGAGAAGCGCTCGTTTAAAGTCTTGAGCTAGACTTACCTGTTATTTGTATGGCCATGGTGGTTTACGAAGTCGAAACTCCTTTTTCTTACTATCAATTCTATCAACATATGGTTTGAGTCAGGTAATATTTACCTCAAAAGTGCCAAAATTAGAATGAGTTACCTTGACCGTTCCGTATGGAAAGACCTTAAGTACCGTAAAAGGAGTTATACCACTTGTTTTAAGCTCTGAAACGGCTATTCGAGGGTCGGTTGTATTTGACAGTACCTGGTCCCCAGCTTTGAAGTGATTGGTCCCACCTTTAATACTCGATGTCCTAGCCATGTCAAGAACTTGACGAGTGGTCGTTTCGTCACTTACACGAAATGTGAGCTCACGTGGTAGTTTATTTCGTAGAATTGCTGGGCACACTGCGTTTAGCTCCACATGCGACGTATCATCTAACTTTCGTTTGTTTGTCAAAAACTCTTTTAAAAATTTCCTTGAATCTGGCATCTGCGAAAGAGCTTCAAGAAACAGAAAGTTAATATGTAATTTCTTTGGAAGTTTACGAAATTTACCGAATTGTTCCTCTGTGTGGTCTTTCTTTATCGTATTGGGGTATGACACACGAGGTTGGTACTCTGTAATTACCGGGTTTGGTTTATCATTGCTTACCTCAACCTTACCTTCCTCTACCATGTTCTCTTGTTTCAATTTTGGTTCATCTAACCCTTCACTATCGTGAGCAGTTATTGCTTGAGGTTGCTCTCTTGGGCTAGTTTCGATGTTGCTAGACAAGATACCTTGTGGTCTTTCTGAGATCAGCTTAGCAAGCTGACCTATTTGATTCTCGATCCTTTAAATTGAAACTTGCTGATTTTTAAGTGCTGTTTCAGTGTTTTGAAAGCGTGTTTCTGACACCGAGATAAATTTCATTAGCATCTCCTCAAGGTTCGGCTTCTTTTCTTGCTGGTAAGGTGGTTGTTGAAAACCTGGAGGAAGTTGCGGTCTTTGATTACCTTGACCACCCCACGAGAAATTGGGATGGTACCTCCAACCTGCATTATAATTGTTACTATAAAGATTATTTTGAGGTCTAGAATAGTTGCCCATATAGTTCACTTGTTCGTTCTCTGTGCTAGGGTTGTAGGATAGATATTCTGTGTTGTTCACCCCTCCTCCATTTGTATCGTCTCAGACACTGGATGTACTGCGTCAGAGAACCATACCAACCATCAAATTTTTTATTTAAAAGCTCTACCTAGTTAGATAACATGGTGACCACGTCAAGGTTGAAAACACCGGCTACTTTATTAGGCATTATTCTCATGTCTTGCCATTGATAATTATTTAGTGACATCTCTTCGGTTTCTGTGAGTGGTGTAACACCCCAAACCCGGCCCAAACGCTACAACCGGATCTGGTATGTCACTTAAGAGATTTTACATAACATGTCGCATTTTGGAAAATAATTACTAGGTTTACACCTTTATTTCAAAGCTTAATAATTCATTAAAGTATAAAATATTAAGTAACCAATTATCTTGGTAGATTTTAAATAAAAACCAAATTTCATGCGGTCTTAACTTAATTGAAAACGTAAAACTTAAAATCCAAAGAATAAAAGCCCAACAAAATCCCAAGACATAAATGGTAGTCTAGTGGCCCATGGCCTTATTATAAGGAAATTTGAACCCATTAATTAAATGAAAATAAAAAAATTAGACTAAGTCTTTTTGCTTTGAATTCTCAAAGCTCATCGCATGGCCACCTTGCTCTCCTCTCCACCCGGTCTCGATGCCCTAAGTGTAACTTTGAGATGGTTAAAATTAAAGGGTGATTCGCGAGACTCAGTGTGCAACCCTCATGCACCATTAGATTTGGGCTTTAGCCCCATAAAACAGAATAATCAAAATATAAGTAACAAAAATAATATGCAAAGCCCAACCCATATCCTAGGTGTCCATCCGCTACACGCCCCCGTACCAGCCATTCACACCATTGGGGATTTCTACAATCAACCCACACCGCTACACACCTTGATGGCAGTCGTGCTGCTTATCATCAGATCATGGCCGTAGCCACTACAACAGATCATGGCAAAAGCCGCTACAACAGATCACGGTAAGGAACCGCTACAACAGATCACGGTAAAAATCGCTACAACATATAACTTCCTCCTTTCATTAAACCCAACCCATGAAATCACATAAAATCAGTATACTTATAACATTTAATCAGATCATTTACTAACCTGGTGATTTACTTTACCCTCTTTGGGTTCCCGTCAATATGCTGGGGTTTCGGCATTTAACAAAACATGTAATACTTATTTTCATATATTAATCAAACAGATCTAGATGGTGTGGAGAATTACACACCTGATATCGCGAAATCTAATATTCTTAGTCGATGCCCTTACTATCCGGATCTATTATCCTCAATGTAAAGCCTTGCTCAAAAGCCGAAAAAACACACAACGATTTAGCCCCTTCAATAATCGGCCAAGGTTAATAAATCCCAAATTACACGTTAAAACTAATAGATCCCTTACCTTGAAATCCCGAAAGTAACACGATTCTATAACTTAGAGATCTATGCAATTGACTCCACTAAAGTTCCCTTCAGATTTCGGCAAAAGTAGGCACCACAGAAGTAATTCGGCAATCACAGGAGATGAGATCTAGGGATTTCAACTTTTAGGAAAATCCTGGAAAAACTATGAACAAGAGAAGGCTGATGTGTCTTTGGCTTTTAAAATACTTGAGTGAGGAGTTTCGGTTTCTGACAGGAAAAGAGAAGAAGAAAAGAAAACAAGGAAGAGACTTGAAGATTTCAGGTAGGAAGAAAAAGAATGGAAAGAGTTTCGGCTTTTGAATCAAAGTGAAGATGAGGGAATAGGCTTAGAGATTTTGGCTTTTGCAGAGAATGAAGAAGAAGATGGAACTTTAGGAGTTTTCGGCTTTTACTCAGAGAAGAAGAGAAAAGAATGAGAGAAAAACCCAAATGCTGAAATTGAAGAGATATTCCCCCTATTTATAGAAATTTTGGCACTTACCTAACCTTGCAGATAAATCCTATCTTTTCTCCTTTATCTTAATCTACTAGCTCATCTAAAAGAAACTTAATTATCTCTAACTCCTCCCTCCTTTATCAAAGATATTATCCACATATTTTAATCATTAAAATCCCTATATTTTAGCCTTTATCTGCTTATTATCCACATAAAATAAATTCTTAAATAATAGCCTTTATCTGCTTATTATCCACATATTTTAAACATTAAAACCCCTAAATTTTAGCCTTGTTGCCATCCACTCCACCTAATCCTAATGCCCAAAATTTAGCTAACTTAAATTAAAAGAATTGGGCTCCATGAAACTTAAATTTGGGCCCCTTACTCCCTTGTGTGGCGTCACCTCCTAAGATTGGGCCACAAGCCCACTTTGGTATTTTAAACATAGATACTACCTTTTAAACCCTATAATGCCCAAACAGATAATTTTAATCAAGGCCTCTACCTAAGCCTGAGCCCAATTTGGACCCCTAACACTTAAATTAACACATTAAACATATCCACCCATTAAACGCATAGGCCCAAAAATTCAGGATGTTACAGCTTCTACCACTTAAAGAAATTTCGTCCTCGAAATTTCCAACTAACTATTAATCGTACTACCCAAGTCTCACTACCATGCTTTAGCTGCGCACTCCAATACTAAACCCAAAATAAACACTTAGTATTCTATGGTAGAGTACGCACCGGTATTCACATCTAGAGCGTCCTCGTCCCCTTGTACTCATGCTATCAGTCTGCGTTTATCTGATTAAGAATTTTATGAATTAATAAGTTTCTTCCACTATTTAACCACAAACAGTCTTATGAGCAGTAGTTTAAGAGTAGTTCTTTCGAATTCAGAATTACATCTACAAGTTTCAGTCTCAAGTTTGTCTCTTAGTTCCATATACACATACATGCAATCATCAATCATACAAATAGAACTTACATTCATCACCTAAGGGTATTTTCGTCATTTCACTACCTAGGGGTATTTTCGTAATTTATCCTACTGGGGTATTTTTGTAATTTTCTGAAATAGGGCTCCTTGGTGATTTTGTGAAAGAAGGGTATTTTGGTATTTTTTTCAATCCGGGGGTTTATTGGTAATTTTACAATCCAGGGGTATATTGGTAATTTTACAATCCGGGGACATTTTGGTAATTTTACAAATCAGGGGTATTTTAGTCATTTTATAAATCAGGGGTATTTTAGTCATTTTGCAAAATAGGATGGCTAGTCCCATTCGGGTTTTAAATTATTAATTTTGGCCCGTCAACAAATCCTCGTGGCTAGGGTGAACAGTCACTACGCACCAGGTAGGATTCCAGTGAAGAGGAGGTGAGTCACTAGGACTGCTTAAGTAGCAGGCTCTTCCGGATCCAATCCTAGACATGCACATGCCTGTTGCCACAACCTAGTCTTGCGGCTCGTTCACGGGTTTGTTTAGTGAAGTTAAGTCTTATGAGATTTTAAGAGTTGTTTCAGCTAGGCCTAAAGTCCATCAAGTTCTAATCTAACTAATCTACGTCCCATCATGCCCATCAAGCCCACATATATTATATCACACAATGGTTCAGAATACTTACCTGGCGGACTTGGGCCGGAGACGCAGGTGCCATGCCGAGCTAACAAACCTGTTATGCATGTTTCAAAAACCCATCTTTAGAAAACGTTTTGAGCCCAAAAACCCCAAAGCCGAGTTTTGAACCGGGCTCTGATACCAATTTGTAACACCCCAAACCCGGCCCAAACGCTACAACCGGATCTGGTATGTCACTTAAGAGATTTTACATAACATGTCGCATTTTGGAAAACAATTACTAGGTTTACACCTTTATTTCGAAAGCTTAATAATTCATTAAAGTATAAAATATTAAGTAACCAATTATCTTGGTAGATTTTAAATAAAAACCGAAATTTCATGCAGGTCTTAACTTAATTGAAAACGTAAAACTTAAAATCCAGTAATAAAAGCCCAACAAAATCCCAAGACATAAATGGTAGTCTAGTGGCCCATGGCCTTATTACAAGGAAATTTGAACCCATTAATTAAATGAAAATAAAAAAATTAGACTAAGTCTTTTGCTTTGAATTCTCAAAGCTCACACATGGCCACCTTGCTCTCCTCTCGGCCCAGGTCCGATGCCCTAAGTGTCACCCGAGATGGTTAAAATTAAAGGGTGAGTCGCGAGACTCGATGTGCAACCCTCATGCACCATTAGATTTGGGCTTTAGCCCCATAAAATGCAGAATAATCAAAATATAAGTAACAAAAATAATATGCAAAGCCCAACCCATATCTTAGGTGTCCATCCGCTACACGCCCCGTACCACCCATTCACACCATTGGGGATTTCTACAATCAACCCACACCGCTACGCCTTGATGGCGATCGTGCCGCTCATCATCGAGATCATGGTCGTAGCCACTACAATGATCACGGCGGGCCGCTACTACAATGAATCACGGTAAGGAACCGCTACAATGCATCACGGTAAAAACCGCTACAACATATAACTTCCTCCTTTCATCAAACCCAACCCATGCAATCACATAAAATCAGTATACTTATAACATTTAATCAGATCATTTACTAACCTAGTGATTTGCTTTACCCTCTTTGGGTTCCCGTCAATATGCCGGGGTTTCGGCATTTAACAAAACATGTAATACTTATTTTCATATATTAATCAAACAGATCTAGATGGTGTGGAGAATTACACACCTGATATCGCGAAATCCAATATTCTTAGTCGATGTCCTTGCTATCCAGATCTATTATCCTCAATGTAAAGCCTTGCTCAAAAGCCGGAAAAACACACAAAGATTTAGCCCCTTCAACAATCGACCAAGGTTAATAAATCCCAAATTACACGTTAAAACTAACAGATCCCTTACCTTGAAATCCCAAAAGTAACACGATTCTATAACTTAGAGATCTATGTGATTGACTCCACTAAAGTTCCCTTCAGATTTCGGCACAAGTAGGCACCACAGAAGTAATTCGGCAATCACAGGAGATGAGATCTAGGGATTTCGGCTTTTAGGAAAATCCTGGAAAAAGTATGAACAAGAGAAGACTGATGTGTCTTTGGCTTTTAAAATACTTGAGTGAGGAGTTTCGGTTTACGACAGAAAAAAGAAGAAGAAAAGAAAACAAGGAAGAGACTTGAAGATTTCGGCTAGGAAGAAAAAGAATGGAAAGAGTTTCGGCTTTTGAATCAAAGTGAAGATGAGGGAATAGGCTTAGAGATTTCGGCTTTTGCAGAGAATGAAGAAGAAGATGGAACTTTAGGAGTTTTCGGCTTTTACTCAGAGAAGAAGAGAAAAGAATGAGAGAAAAACCCAAATGCTGAAATTGAAGAGATATTCCCCCTATTTATAGAAATTTCAGCACTTACCTAACCTTGCAGATAAATCCTATCTTTTCTCCTTTATCTTAATCTACTAGCTCATCTAAAAGAGACTTAATTATCTCTAACTCCTCCCTCCTTTATCAGCATATTATCCACATATTTTAATCATTAAAATCCCTAAATTTTAGCCTTTATCTGCTTATTATCCACATAAAATAAATTCTTAAATAATAGCCTTTATCCGCTTATTATCCACATATTTTAAACATTAAAACCCCTAAATTTTAGCCTTGTTGCCATCCACTCCACCTAATCCTAATGCCCAAAATTTAGCTAACTTAAATTAAAAGAATTGGGCTCCATGAAACTTAAATTTGGGCCCCTTACTCCCTTGTGTGGCGTCACCTCCTAAGATTGGGCCACAAGCCCACTTTAGTATTTTAAACATAGATACTACCTTTTAAACCCTATAATGCCCAAACAGATAATTTTAATCAAGGCCTCTACCTAAGCCTGAGCCCAATTTGGACCCCTAACACTTAAATTAACACATTAAACATATCCACCCATTAAACGCATAGGCCCAAAAATTCAGGATGTTACAAGTGGTATGTTTTATTTCACTGTCAAAAATCAAGGGTCCTGATGGGTTTCTTCTATTCATAAACTAGGGGTACTTGCTAGGAACAAAATAAAAGAAGAAAAAATAGCAAAGTTAAAAACAAAATAAAAGTAAATCGCAAAAAAAAAAATGGCTAAAGTAATAAAAATTAAGCGTTCTTAATATTTTAGTTCCCCGGCAACGGTGCCAAAAACTTGATCGTTGGTATCGATAGTATTAATATTTATATAACGAATGATCTAGCCTAGAAACTAACTGTGACAATGATTGAAGCAAGCGCACCTATCGAACAGTAGTATAGTTTAGTGGTAAGACCGGAATGTCGAACCCAAAGGAACCAAAAGTACTAATACTAACTTTTTTTCTATTATTTAGCCTAAGAATTGAAGTGAATTATTGTTTAATCTAAAATTAACTAACTACTAAGCTAAAGACGCTAAGACAAAGAGAATGAATTAGGGAAATACTTGTGGGAAAAACCAATTGATTCAGACAATACCCAAGGAGGAATCCACCTAGACTTCACTTGTTATTTAACTCTAAACCAGACGATTTATTCACTTGACTTGATCTGTAGGATTCCCTAATTTATATTAATACCTCTCTCAAGGCTACTAATGTCTAACCCTAGGTTGATTAATTGAAATCTCTTTCTAATTAAAACCCTTAGGATTGCATTAACTCGATCTATGGACTCCCATATTAGGTTTGACCCTAATCCGGCAGATTTTCGTCATCCTATCTCTAGGGTTGCGATCAACTCCGCTTAATTATGCTAGATCTACTCTTAGGCAGGGTCTATTCCTCCTCTGCCTAAGCACATCAATACTTGAATCAATATCCTGAAATATCAACACAAGAATTAAGAACACATAACTAAGAACAAATCAAGTATTTATCATATAGTTCAGAAAACAATAACAAGATCCGTCTTAGGTTTCATCCCCCTCAGGTATCTGAGGGGTTTAGGTCATAATCATAAAAGAATACATCTCAGAAGAAAAGATAAAACAAAACATAAGAAAATCCTAAAACCCCCTGAAGGAATTGAAGGAGAGATCCGCCGTCTTGAGTATGGTTTCGGCTTCTTGAGATGAATCAACTGGCTTTCTTTGAGTAAATCCCACAATTCTGACCTCTCTGGCTCGGCTCCTTGGCCTAGCTGGACGCCCCCGACAGAAGGCTTCTGTCGACTCCCTTTTTAGGTTGCCCTCTAGGGTGTTTATATAGGCTTTTGGGATGCCTTACTTAGCCCCCAAGTATCCTAATCCGAGTGAAATTCCTCTTTGTCATGGCAGGGACACGCCCGTGTGAATCGAATCCAGGCCGTGGTCGAGCTCACAGTAAAGGGCACGACCAGGTGGCTTGGGCCTGTGCCGTGTTGATTTCCTACTTTGGCCCATTTGGTCCGTTTTTAGCCCGTTTCTCATTTTTTTCATCCTCCTATGCTTCTCTAAGTATAAAACATGAAATTAAAGGATTAGGAGCATCGAATTCCACAACTCAAGGGATAAATCATCCAAAAAGTATGCTAAATGCGGGATTAAAATATGTATATATTACGGTTTATCATTGACTATCCGTTTGCGGATGAAATGCGGTACTGAAATGCAGCTTTGTACCTAAAGCCTCTTGCAATTTCTTCCAAAACCGCGAGGTAAATCTCTAATCTCTGTCAGATACAATGGAAAGTGGCACCCCGTGCAATCTCACAATCTCAGCAATATACAGTTCAGCTAATTTATCAAGTGAATAATCTGTTCTCACCGAAACAAAATGAGCTAATTTCGTCAAACTATCAACTATCACCCAGACCGCATCTTTCTTTCTCGGAGATAAAGGTAATCCCGACACAAAGTCCATTGTGATTCTCTCCCATTTCCACTCAGGAATCATAATCGGTTGTAACAAACCGGATGGAGCCTGATGTTCAGCTTTAACTTGCTGACAAACCAAGCATCTCGAAACAAAATTTGAGATATCTTGTTTCATACCATGCCACCAATAGAACTGTTTCAAATCATTATACATTTTTGTACTCCCAAGGTGAATAGCCAAATGACTATTGTGAGCTTCATTTAAAATCATCTGAATCAACTCTGAATTCCTCGGAACACAAATCTGATCTCTGAATCTCAAACAATCATTGTTATCAACTCGAAATTCTAAATCAGAATTCAAATCACATTGAGTTCATTTTGCTATCATCTCATCATCATTTTTCTGAGCATCATAAATCTGACGTATAAACATCGGCCTCACTTTCAACTCAGCCAAAATCAAACCATCATCACATAGATCTATCTGAGTATTCATTGCTTGCAAAGCACATATAAACTTTCGGCTCAAAGCATCAGCAACTACATTAGCCTTACCCGGATGATAATAAATCTCAAGCTCGTAGTCTTTCAACAATTCTAACCATCTTTTCTGTCGTAAATTCAATTCTTTCTGAGTCATCAGATATTTCAAGCTCTTGTGATCCGTATAAATATGAAATTTCTCACCAAATAGGTAATGACGCCAAATCTTTAATGCAAATACAATCGCGGCTAATTCAAGATCGTGTGTCGGGTAATTCTTTTCATGCGGGTTTAACTGCCTTGAAGCGTAAGCGATGACTTTACCCTCTTGCATCAGCACACAGCCCAAGCCATTCAACGATGCATCACTGTAAACTATAAACTCTTTACCCGATTCAGGTTGAACTAACACCGCGCCTCTGTCAACAATGCTTTCAAGCTGCTCAAAACTCACGCACTTTTTCTCGACCACTCAAATTTAACATCTTTCTGTAGCAATTTTGTTAACGAAGTCGCAATCATCGAGAAGCCTTTCAAAAACCTTCTTTAATATCCCGCTAGTCCCAGAAAACTATGGACTTCAGACACATTTCTCAGAGGTTTCCATTCTAAAATAGCTGAAATCTTACTCGGATCAACTCGTATTCCACAATATGTCCCAGAAAACTGACCTCGCACAACCAAAACTCACATTTGCTGAACTTTGCATACAATTACTTCTCACGCAGAGTCTGTAACACAATTCTCAAATGCTCGACATGTTGCGCCTCATCACAAGAATAAATCAATATGTCATTAATAAACACAACAATGAATCGATCCAAATACGGTCTGAATATCTGGTTCATCAAATCCATAAACACTGCTGGAGCATTCGTTAGTCCAAAAGGCATAACTAAGAATTCATAATGTCCGTACCTCATTCTAAATGCAGTCTTCGGTACATCTGATTCTTTAACTCTCAACTGATAATAGCCCGATCTCAAATCTCTCTTGGAAAACACTGTAGCTCCTTTCAGCTGATCAAACAAATGATTAATACGTGGCAGGGGATACTTATTCTTTATCGTCACTTTATTCAACTGTCGATAATTAATACACATTCTCATAGTACCATCTTTCTTTTTCACAAACAACACAGGAGCACCCCAGGGCAAGAAACTCGGTCGTGCAAATCCTCTATCCGTCAACTATTACAACTGAGACTTTAACTCTTTCAATTCTGTTGGTGCCATTCTATACGGAGCTATTGAGATAGGAGTCGTTCCCAGTAATAGATCAATACCAAATTCAACTTCCCGTATCGGAGGTAAACCCGGTAATTTTTCAGGAAACACATCAGGGAATTCACAAACCACAGGTACAGATTCAACTTTTTTTTCTGTCACTTTTGTATCAATTACATATGCAAGATAAGCTTCGCAACCCTTTTTCACATAGTTCAAAGCTTTCATCGAAGATATAACAGCCGGCAACCCATTCAAATCACTAGATTCAATTTGAACTATCTCACCATTCTGACTTCTCAAATAAATACTCTTCCGTTTATAATTCACAATAGCATTATGCAAAGTGAGCCAATCTATACCCAGAATGATATCAAATTCATCAAAAGGTAGCAACATCAAATTAGCCGAAAAGCAGATATCCCAAAACATCAACGGGCAGTTCTTGCACACTTTATCAACCAAAAAACACTTGCCTAAAGGGTTCGATACTCTAATCACGAATTCAGTAGACTCAACAGGTAGAATATTACTTGATACTAGATTCACACATACATATGAATGAGTAGATCTGGTATCTATCAATGCAATCACATCAGTATCAAATAGAGTAAAAGTACCAGTAATGACGTCTGGAGATGATGCTTCTTCTCGTGCGCGAATAGCATAGGCTCGGGCAGGAGCTCTCGCCTCGGATCTTACAGTTGTATCCGTAGTCCCTCTTTGACTTCCACTAACATTTCTGGTGTTTCTGGGTGGTCTACCCCTAGCCGTCGTATTACTTGGTCTCGCACTCTGAACATTTTCTTTCTCACCTAACTCTGGGCAGTCTCGAATGAAGTGATCTCCTGATCCACACTTATAACAAGTTCGATTATTGTACTTGCCCCAGTATTCTCCAATATGTCGTCTTCCACACTGTCTACACTCAGGCTTGTTGCTTTTGACACTTCCAACACTTGATTCAGTCGGAATTTGAGTTCTTAGACCAACACTTTGTTTCACACGATCTCTACCTGAATGTCCAAACGAAGCATTTGAATGATTGCTTGCATCTTTAAATCTCTTCGTCGAAGGTTGAGACGACTTACTCATCAATCTTTTTCTTTCATCTCTAGCCTCAGAATCTGATTTCTTCTTTTCTTTGCTAAGCTCCTCGGCTTTGCAGGCTCTTTCAACTAACACAACAAATTCATTCAAGTCAAGTATTCCAACCAGTAATTTAATGTCTTCATTCAGCCCTTCAATGAAACATTTACACATAGTAGCTTCGGTCGAAACACATTCCCGTGCATACTGACTCAATCTCACAAACTCCCGTTCATACTCAGTAATGGACATGTGGCCTTGTTTCAACTCTAGAAACTTTTTACGTTTCTGATCTATGAATCGTTGACTGATATACTTCTTTCGAAATTCAGCTTGAAAGAAATCCCAGGTGATTCTCTCTCTCAGAACCACTGATATCAATGTTTATATGCCGTATCTCTCAACAAAGAAACTGTACATTTAATGCATTCATCAGGAGTCAACGACATCTCATCAAACACTTGAATGGTATTCTCGAGCGAACTCAGCTCGTTCAGCATCATCATCAATGGTGGCTCTAAACTCTTCGGCCCCATACTTTCAGATTTTATCTACAGGAGGCTTATTCGATCGAATCGGATCTGCAACTTGTGGCACAACATGTATTTGTGGGGGTGGAGGTTGTGGAGCAGCCGGATTCGTTCGAACAAACTCCAAAAACCACTCACTCATCATTTGGAAGAAGGCTTGTTTAGCCTCTCCCCCATGACTACTTGCTATCGGCCTAGATTCAGCCGGCGCTGTCCCTTGAGCGGGAGCAGGCGCATTGATCTCTAAATCATCAGCAACTACTCGATCGAGATCCATTTCCTATATAAAAACACATTTTTAACTGTCAGGATTCATCACACTAACGCAATTATATGTACATGGCATGTATAGCTAGACTCACACGCGCTACGTTAGTCCTAGAATCGACTAAACCGTAGCTCTGATACCAATCAAATGTAACACCCCTAATGTAACACCCCAAACCCGGCCCAAACACTATGACCAGATCTGGTATGTCACATAAGAAGATTTTTATAAAACTCCGCATTGAACTAAAAATTTTGAAAACCTCTTTTAAAAGATCAAGATTGGTCGCTTATTTGAAAACTCAGTATTCATTTAATTAAGATTATACTTAGCCCAAAACATGCCTTTAGGTGACGACTAAAAACACTTGGTGTTGAATTAAATTGACTTAAGGTAATTATTTAGTATTGTTTGTAAATTCGTTGTTCAAGCTTTTAAGAAAAAAACTCTTGACTTAAGTTCTATTAAGAAAACGTCTTACCAATTAGTTTATAATTGAGGCGTTCAAAGTTCAAATAAAAAATAACCCAAACGATTAGTGGCCTTATTACATATCAAAAACCTCCAAATTAAAGAAAATGATAAATCAAGGTAAAGTTTAATTTTAATAAAAAAAATCGTGCATGGCCACCTTGAAGTCCGCTCCAGCCCAAGTCCACTGAGCTAAGAATTACCTGCAAAAGTTTAAGCAGAAGGAGTAAGTCACGAAGACTCAGTGTGCAATTACCTCACAATAACCATACTGGGCCAAAGCCCTCATATTTCAATCGGGCGAAGCCCAATACACGGTAACATATCAGATAAGTAATATGATAAACCCAACCCATCCTATTAATCCATCCTCTACACTCCGCTCCATATATCCAACCTCAACACTCATGGGGATTACTAAATCAACCCTCCATCTGCTACACTCCGCTTTGGCAGCCATGCTGACAGTCATGCTGCTCAAAGTCGATAAAATGTGACAGAGTCACCGATAATCAATATGTGGCCTAGCCACTGAAGTAATGTGACCAAGTCACCGATAAGCATATATGGCACTGGGCCATCAGAATAGTGTGACAAAGTCACCGATATACACTTCCCCTTAACATCATCAACATTTCCCAAATCCTATGCATATGCAAATAGAGTGAATCGAATACATCATTTAGTAGACACATAGAATGTTTAAAGCATATGCATAATCATGCTAACGATAATATTCATAAGGTATAGTCAGAGAATAACTAACCTGGTATTCCGGTTCTACCCTCCAAGGGTAACTCAATAGCCATTACCGAATTTTCGGCTTTCAAACAACACATGCACTTTTTATTAATATTTATAAACAAAAGAAGGTGTGGGAATTACACACCTGTAAACACGAAGAACTAAACTTTCAATATTGTCGACACTCTCGTAAGAGGGAACAACCGCAACTGCCTATTCAGATTCGGCCGGTCCCACAACCCTGAAAAGTCTCAGATCTTTCGATACCACACGTTTCTTAAACTTAGGGGCGGGGACTACGAGTCCAACCCCTTCCTTCCATTGACTAGAATTCGTATCCATGAAAGGATCTTGATCAGGAAACTGGGTTAAAGCATTGAAAAGACAGAAAGAAATAGATACCCAACCCGAAGAAGTTCTTCACCTAGATTAACAGAAACCGAATGCTGGAAGGTTGGCCCAAGAAACCGATTGAGTCCCTAAATAATCACCATGTTAGAATCGGTTTCCAAAATAGAAAAACAAGAAGTGTCCTTTCGGCCTAACAAACCGATATGAACCCCTCCTTACCACCCATTCGGCCAATATCCAACTTATCAAGACCCTCTCGAAAGTAGGCCACACGAAGACGAGATGTTGGAGATACAGCCCTCGAACCAAGAGATTGACGAGTAAAGAATCTATGATCGGCTACAAGCAAAACTGATAGGAAGGGTGCCCACACTTGATGTAAAAAAGGGATTCGGCTTAGATTCGGCTATGAAGAAGCAAATAGCAAATGGAAGAAAAGAAATAGAAAAGGCACAAATCACCACTCTGACATTCAGCTATCACCAAAGGAACAAGAATGAGAAGAAAAACAAAAGGTGTTTCGGTGATGAAGAAGAAACAAGTCACAAACGGTGGAAAGAGAATGAGGCACTAGGTTCGGTTGAAGAGAGAAAAGATGAGAGGGGAAGAAAACAAAAGAAAAAGAGAATACCAAGAGAGGGTTGAAGTTTCGGTTTCACTACTCTCACACAATGACCAAAAATGACCAAAAGGGAAACTAAAATGCTCCTAAAGACTTTCGGCACCTACTCACTCAAAGGCTACCAGCTCCCCACATCCACAATGCCGAAATTTACCAACCACTACACTCCCAACCGAAAATCAACTCCACCAATTCCCCAAATTCGGCCAACTCCACCACCAACATCACCCTCCACGATTTCCTCCTACTTTCCCTCTCCATCATCCATTTGATCTAGTTTGACCCATTTAAACTCCACCAACCCCTCATGGCCATTCATTCAAACTCTTTGACCCCTTCAACACTCACCCCTTGAAGAGTCCATGCCGAAATCTACCACCTCTCATCCTGACGCCAAAAAGAAATTCCAAAAAGCAAGCTGTGAGACTCGAACCTGCTCCCTCACTGCTCCCTTGTGGCGTCATCTCTCCTTGCTTCCTAGGCGTCACCTTGCCACTCTAACACTCTCCATCTTGTGACACCAATTACACTCAAATATATAAGACCTACCCCCCACCAGCTTCCCCCTAAAGTGCCCTAACGCAAAAATTTAACCAAGACTCCAACTCGAACCCGGGCCTTCCTAAGACCCCCAAACACATCCAATAAGCAATCAAAACAAGCCAAACACATAGAAACATGATATGCAGAACCCCCTAACTTGGGATGTTACACCTAACCCATAACCGTCGCTGGATTAGGGTTAAGAGGCATTACTACTCATTTTTGAACATTTCATATCATTTTACAACACATAGTCAATCATCATTGAAACATATCAAAATATAAACATATAGTCCTTTAACGAGGTCTACAAGACCTTAAACAAGCACTAGAAAGGGGTCGGGACTAAACCGGGATCATATAAATTTTTTTCAAAAATCAAACATTTTTCAAAACTACAGAGGCCACACGCCCGTGTGGGTAGGCCGTGTGAGGACACGCCCATGTGTCCAAACCGTGTCAAAACAGAGCATACATACTGACTTGACCACACGGCCTGAGACATGCCCGTGTGCCTCACCCATGGTCGAGCCTGACTTGCATCACACGGCCAGTCACACGCCCGTGTGTCTAGCCCGTGGTCGAGCCTGACTTGAATTGAAATGCAAGCATGAAGGACACGGTCGAGCCACACGCCCGTGTGCTCAACCGTGTGGGCAATTATAGGCCATTTTCAAGGCCAACATGCCTTCCACACTTAAGATCACACCTACAAGCACAAACCAATTCAATTCCATACTCTAAATAGCATTCAAACATACCAAAACATACTCAATTCAATCTCTTAACATCATCATTCATCTTTTTTTATACAAATCCATCTTAACAAGTCAATTTAACTTATCATCCACACATTCAAATCATATTAACCAAACTTCATTTAATCCATACCACAAGTTCACATTTTATTCATCATTCTCATCAACCAAATTCAAGCAAAAAAATATACTATTTTCATTCTCACTATTTCATACCTCATTCATCATTTTATTAGCCTACATATATGCACCAACATCATTCAATTTCCAAGCCATGTCACATGGCAAAGTCCAAACATTTCAAAACATACCATAACTTCTAGCCTATACATGCCATATACCAAGTATATACATCTTTCAAAAATACCAAAATAGATAGCCGATAGTGTGATTGAGTCGCTGACGATCCCCGGATCTGAGCTAGCTTTAAAGACACTGTAAAATAGAGAAACACTTCACACAGTAAGCTTTAGAGCTTAGTAAGTTCGTAATATAATACATTTAATTCAATAATGCAATTACAATATACCAAGTTAATCCATCACATAGATCAACTCACAAATATATACACCATATCATCCATAGCTAATATGCTCACTCAACGATCCATAAATCCATTTACAATTTCATCAACCACATAGGTTCCGTACGTACCTTTACCAACACTTAGTTATCAATCATTCATGCTACTCAATGCTCAATACTTCATTTTGATCAAGCTTCGTTATTCGTTCGATTTACTCGCACACTTAGTGCCAAATTCATAGCCGAAGCTTAAATATTATCGCACACTTAGTGCCTTTACTTTAAATCGATTCTAACTCGGTATCGCACACACAGTGCCAATCAATAAAGCCGAAGCTTCTATTATTTCACACACACAGTGCTATTTATCTCTGTCTCGATTCCATTTACGCACACTTAGTGCCACGTCTCTCAATTTCATATATAACATTTCTAATTCAATAACTATACATTTATTCATTTCACATCACATAGATATAAAATTTAACAACTTGTATTATATCCGAACTTACCTTGGATGTAGAAATACCGAGATTAGTCGATCAATCGAGCACTTTGTCTTTTCCTCGATCTCGATCCGAATCTCTCCTTTCTTGGTCTATACATATTCAAATTTAGCTCATTCAATCACCAATTCATTCAATTTAGTCCAAACACACATATTTAGGGTATTTTACAAAATAGCCCTCACATTTTCATATTTTGACACTTTAGTCCCTATTTCACAAAATCACAAAATACACTAAATTTTACTTCACCCATGCCTAGTCGAATTCTTCCTATGTCCATACAAACCCACACATTTCATTTTTTTCACATTTTAGTCCTCCAATTTCTTATTTTCACAATTTAGCCCAAAATTACTCAATTTCACCAAAAATTCCAAGACAAAATATGTTAATCTTTCACATATCTTTCATATTTCATTATCAACTAACACATAGCTCAAGCATTCATTAATGGCATATCTCAAAATCACCATCAAATTCTAAAATTAAAGTATGGGTTTGAAAGAACACGAAGCAACGATTAGAAAAACGTAGAAATCATCAAAAACTGAGCTCAAAACATACCTCAATCAAAGACAACAATGGCCGAAACCTCCAAAGCTCATAAACCCTCTTTTCTTTTCTAATTTCAGTGAGAAGATGATAAAAAACGGCTTTCATTTCTTTTGTTTTAATTTATTAGCTTTAAATTCCAATTTACAAAATTAACCTTGGTTAAAACATTATAACATCACATATTTTAAGTCCATTACCGTCCACAAACCTTAATAGTGGTCTAATTTCATTTTAAGGATTCCTCATTTATTAAGCCATTACAAACAAGCACTTTATCAACTAGCACACAGCTTTTGCATTTTATGCGATTAAGTCCTTTTTGCTAATTAAGCACACAACTGATAAAATTTTCACACAGAACTTTCACACATGCTCAATCACATATTATAAACACCAAAAATAATATTAAAATATTTTTTCGAACTTGGATTTGTGGTCCCGAAACCACTATTCTGACTAGGGTCTAAACTGGACTGTTACAAGTTTGATCACTTTCAACTAGTTCCTACTTAGCTAATATGCTGGGTCATTTTTTCTGTAACTTATGAATTTTCTGAAGAAATAACGATTTAGCCTTCAATTCAACTAAAACAGAACCATCACGCTTCAAAGTTAACTGAGTGTTCAATGCCTTCAATGCAAACAAAGATTTTTTACTCAAGGAATCAACTACAACATTAGCTTTACCCAGATGGTAATCGATCACAAAATCATTATCTTTCAACAGCTCAAGCCATCTACACTATCTCAAATTCAATTCTTTTTGGGTTATCAAGTATTTCAAACTTTTGTGATTGGTAAAAATGTGACATTTGTCAGCGTAAAGATAATGCCACCAAATCTTTAGTGCAAACACAACTAGAGCCAATTCTAAGTCGTGCGTTGAATAATTCCTTTTGTGAGGTTTCAACTTTTGGGACACGTAGGCTATTACCGTAAACAACATATTCTTTTCTAGATTTTGATTGGGTTAACACTGGTGCTTCTGTCAACATTGTTTTTAACAAGCCAAAACTTTGCTGACATTTTTCAAACCAAACAAAACTAGCATCTTTCTACATTAGCTTTGTTAACGGTAGCGCAATCATCGAGAAACCTTTAACGAAATGTTTATAATATCCTATCAATCCTAGAAAACTATGTACTTCAGAAACATTTCTTGAAGGTTTACAATTCAAAATTACAGATATTTTTTTAAGATTAACTCAAATATGATTAGCGAAAATCACATGTCCCAAGAAACTAACTTCACATAGCTAGAACTCACATTTACTTGAAATTTTAAGCCACAAGTTGGCCTAAAACATGATAATAAAAACCTAAAAACCTAAAACCAAAACATTATTAGTTGCATCCAAAATATGTTCACAAAAGAGTTAATTTTCAAATGGGAGCTTAGTTGTATATTGTATTTTAGTATAGTTTATAAATTTATTTTCTTTATGGGCATTGTGAGCCATACCTTTCAATTCTCCAAACTTAAAAGTATGAAAATTTTTTTAACTTATATTTTGCTCTCTATATAAAATTAATATAAGATGACAACTAAATAATATTCAAATATAAATTAAATAAAATAAATATATGAAAATTACTCACTTTGGTTTTCTTTTTTAGCCTGTAAAAATTTCGATACCAATCGTTACTACAAAGTAGCATTTGCACTGTATCAGTTTCTAAAGATGAACAATATGCAGTAATCACTCTAATATCAACACTAGAACTAGATTCCAAAGCCACTGTGGTAATAGAAGTGGAAAAGATTTCACAATACATTTTTGATAAAATCTGGAACTAAAGGTTATTCACCTTCCATCATTCTAAAGCATCAAAATCACCACAATTTTCCTTGCAAATGGACACCCGTTCTTCCAAGTATGTATCTAGTATCAATGCTCCTAATACAACTCTCATACTTGGAACTCCCTGCCATAATAAGTTTTCCTTTACCTAATCCACTAGTGGCATAAGCATGGGTGACAATGTCACTTTCTTGCACATCATTTTTCATTGATTTACCAACATTAGTTGTTGCATAATCATCCACATATTCCTTATAAAACTCATACCGAATTTCACGCACAATGTGAACTTATCTTGGAACTTCCTCTTCGGAATAAATAACATGAAAAGTAAAGCCAATCCATTTAATCTTATTTCTAGGATTTAGTTAGTAGCAATAAAGATAAAAAAAAATTGCATTCACCCTAATATTTGTCAATTTTTTTATCTACCATTCATCTCATCCAAGGTTCTTCACACAAAGATTTCTCATTCAACAATTCTTTGATACTTCAAAGTTCAAGAAGAAACAAATTTGATGTTGGATATTCAAACCCTAACATTTGTAAAAGAAATAAATATTTAAATTAAACAACATAAATGAAAATTATAAAAGTTAACAAAAACTTAATGTAATCTCCTAAACTCGATTTAGACGTTATGGTTGAATCTCGAAGATCACATTGGCCATGATAATGGCACGAAAAACGATTAGCTATTTCTTTTCAAAAATCGTTATCTCTTTTATTAAAAATCAGTATATTGATTTACTTGAGAAAAACTAAGGTAACTCTTTGAATTTCTAGTAAAGATATTTTCATAAATCGAATAAGCTTGAAAAGTCCAAGTTTGAGTAATGAAAGTAAATGTCTTACTTTGAAAATGTCACAGCGGAAGATTTAATAAAAATCTTATTTGTTGACTAAAAATCGTCACTTGATTCATTTCATAAAATATTAAAAATTTAAGCAATTAGGTTTAATTTTCCTAAAAGCATATACTCAAATTTATAATAAAGTTTCTAAGTCAAAATCATAATTGTGTTGAAAATTTTGGTTTTTTATACTGATTTGATAAACCATTTTAATTAATGATTTCAAACCAAATCATGCAAAATGTCCTAAAAATCTAAAGTCAGCGTCCATACCACAATTCATAAATAATAATTAAATAGTCCCAAAAAATACCGAATAATAAAGTTTGAAAGTGTATATGTAAAATATCTTAGTACTCTTCCGTAAGCCCAACGCAGGTCCTAACCTCGAGGGTTATCTGAAAAATCAAGAAATTGAAGGGGTGAACTTTCAAAGCCCAGTGTGAATTCAACATAAAAGAAACAAAATTTAAGTCATACATTTCATATATATAGCAACACATATATTTCAACATAATATCACATATAAAAAGGTGCATGAGAATTTCGATGCAACTTTTTCAGAAATCAGTGCAAGTTTTACAAAACAATTCCAACCCATCTCTGCTACACACCAATAAAGAGTTCCCCAAAACTCGTTCATCCAATAACACACCATGTTGTGGCCAAGCCACTCAATATTGCAGTCAAGCTGCATGTTGTGCACAAACCACTCAATAACATTGTGCCCAAGCCACTCAATATTGCAGTAAAACTGCCAAAGTCTTCCTCCTTTCATAATCATCCCAACCCCATACATGTGATATGGCATATGAACATTATTTTCAATGGGCATGCTTAACATGTGAATCGGATTTATAATCAACACAGTCGGCATGTGAATCATATCTTAATTTCAATATCAATGGCATGATTTATATATCACGAATATCATATAATGTCAATATATCACACATCATGAGTATTGGAATGTAAACATATTTTCACAATCAACTTGTATTACATCAACATAATCATACGATCACAAAATGATCAGTTTGGAGCACTTACTTGAGAATCACCCTTTTTACGGGGTTTTTTTCCATAAATAATATAAAATAAATAAATACCAGAGTAGGATAAGAGGATTAATATTTATGATAATAGGCATTTACAATAGTGAAATACCAGTGTCGCCTAACCAATCGGCAGCACCCGTATTTAACACCAAAAACACCAATTTTTTTAATTCTAGTTTTAAAATTTTAATAAAATCATTATTATTTTTATTATAAAAGGGGGTTGGTTTGGTCCCCCAACCCCCACACAAATTTTTTTTGTTATACTTGAAGGTTCCCCCTCCCTCTACCAGCACCATCGAAGGTAAGTCTCAGTTTCCCTTCCTTTGTTTTTTTAAAATTAATATTTTTAATACTAGTTTAATATTTTTAAAGTATGTTATACTTTATTAAGAAGTTAGTATTTAATTTATTATCTCTTAAAATCAAGTGAAAAATATGGTTAATTTTTTTTAGTATAATTAGTTATATTAGTAGATGTTTGTAATAATTAATTTGTATTTTTAATTTTTTTTATATTACAAACATTTTTTTGTTATTATTCTAATTATTATTAATAGTTTAGAATTGTGTTACAAGTTTAATTTTTTTTAGATATGTAGTTATTTTATATTTCACATTTTTATTGGTTGATATTTTAAGGTAAGTTTAGATAAAATTAATAGTTTAAGTATTAATTCAAAGCATTATTTTTGTATTGTTTATTTGTTAAGTCGAATAATAAAATTTTATTTGTTTTTGCAGATATCGATATGAGTTCTTTAATTATTGCAAAAGATCACACAGTTAGAACGATCCATTTACCGGTAAGAGAATGTTCTAATGTTGTACGTAATTTTTAGCATAGTTGCACGTGATTTTTTTTATTTAATTTCACATTCTTAACCTATTTTGTAATATGATTAGGGTCCGTACCGCGTGTTGAGGCCGCGTGGCCATGGTCCGAGCTACCGGGCGGACACACAGATTATGCTCTACTTAGATGCCGCGGGATTTGGATCGGTGGCATTAATCCGTGTGTTTGAGCTGAGGATCGACTTAATATCGACACTAGTTGAACGATGGCACCTAGAGACATACAACTTTCATTTATCGTGTGGGGAATGCACCATCACATTGGAGGATGTTGTAATGCAATTAGGGCTCCCCGTAGATGGTGATGCGGTAACCGGTGCAAGCGGTATAGCAGATCCTGCGACTTGTTGGGAAATGTGTCCACATTGTACTAAACATGTAACTGTTTTCTATTCATTTGAACGATGAATAAATAAATAAAGTTAATTTCACGTTTCACTATTATGTCTTTTGTATTTTTTATCTTTCATATTTTGCATGCATAACGAAATTGTGACAAACAAATATTAGCTCATTGATTGCCAAAGTTCAAACTGAAGATAATTGGCATTGGCAAGTTGTAAAGCATATATTAAGGTATCTTAAAAGAACCATGATTATATGCTTGTGTTGTAACACCCCAAACCCGGACAAGACACCACGTCCAAATCTGGTATGTTACGGGGAAAAACGTTTTTGGGAGATCAGATTTTTCGTCTAAAAGCGGGGTGAAAACATGGTGAATTTGAGGAAAATTGGAGTAGGCTTGTTTGATTAGATTTTGAAAACTTATCCAAAGTATATAGTTAAAAACGAGTTGATTTCATTTAGCATTTCCAATAGTTTCTTAATGCTATTTTGAAACATTTTTGACTTAGTAGAATATCGAGTTTGGTTTGAAAATCATTTGAGTTCACTTTATAGCAAAACATAGTGAGATACCCGATGGTATAGTTTAAAACACATTGCGTTATAGTTTTGAAAACATTATCTTACCAAATTTTTAGTAAAATTTCATACCAAGTTATTTGTTAAGCAGGTTGAGAATCTAATTAAAACATAACCACCATAAAACATAATTTAAAGGCCTTTTACAAATCCAAATTAAATCTCAAATGAAAATAAATAAGCCAAAGTACCCAAAGTGAATAGTCTGAGCAAAACTTTTATTAAAGCATGGCATGTGCACCCCGAGTCCACCCCTGGCTCCATGTTCGCGTCTCACGGTCACCTGAAATGTCAAAGGAGAGGGTGAGTCGAATGACTCAGATGCATAAATCCCGCTCCCGATGAAACAACATGCTAACACACATCATACGTAGCAACATAATTAATGCAACCCGATCCTAACCATCCGTATCTCCTTTTTCTACCCCGTGTGGTACCAAACCACCGGGTGGTGCCAAACCACCGTGACATATAGTCACAATGTGTTACCAAAACACTGTGTCCCAAAGACACAATATCCATCAATGTGGTGCCAAACCACCGTGTCCCAAAGACACGCTTGTGCTACCAAAGCACCGTGACCGAAGTCACAAATCCAATGATGGGGCCAACCCATCGTGTGATACCCAATCACTAGCGAGGGCGATCCCATATCTCATGTGGGGCCAACCCACGGTGGTGTTAACCACGTGGACGAGTCGCAATGAGGTGCCCAACCTCGGTGTCCCAAAGACACAAATGTGGTACCAAACCACCGTGACCGTAGTCACAATAATCGAATGATGGGGCCAACCCATCGTGTGATACCCAATCACTAGCGCATTTCCATCCCATATCTCAAGTGGGGCCAACCCACGGTGGTGTTAACCACGGTGGACGAGTCGCAATGAGGTGCCAAACCTCCGAGGTGCCAAACCTCCGTGACCCAAAGTCACAAAGTGTGTTACCAAAACACCGGTGCTCGTCAAGACAAAATATCACCGCTCCCTCCACTCATATCACCCATCAACATACCATACTCATGTAATCATGCATATCATACAAATCATGCATATCATGCTAATATGCCTAACCTCATATCCCATGTCACATATATCCATAGTCATGGTATCATATAGATCATTAGTAAACTCATAACAATAATAATATCTTGACTTACCCGAGTCCAAGATCATACCCATTAGGGTATCATATCAATCATCAACTGTTTCATTAATTATCACACAAGTTATCAATCATATTACTAAACGGAGTGTGTTAGTTTACACACACCGTAATACGAGTCTAGAAATCCGACAAAACCGATCTAAGTCCTGATTAACTTGCTCCTAGAATCGGTCAAACATAGGGGTTAGGCATCTATCACATTCGCCAACAAAAATTAACCAAAGGGGTTAATATCGAACCCTTACCTTGCTAATGGTTTGATTTCTTATCAAACCCGAACCACAAAGGTTCTCCTTCCAACAATCGTCTACACCTTCAAAAGAGAATCATTAATCTTCTAGAAACCTTTTAGACTTAATCAAAACTAAACGAATAACCCATGAACAATATCTCACCATCACTTACCGGTCAATTAACGTAAGATGACAACTCCTCTTGCTTGCTTCCAAAATCCAAGGATCCTATAACGAGAGATAAGTACCCTTCCAACATGACCATATTCGGCCCTCACCCAAACCGTAACCAAAAAGAACAAAAGAGGGAAAATATGGCCATTCGGCCACCCCACTTACCTTGTTCAAAGATTGAACAACCACCCAAATCCACTCTTCACTGCTATTCGGCCACCAAGGAACTACTAAGAGAGAGAAGACTTTCGGCCAAGAGGAATGGAAGGAACAAACGAATACAAACAGCTTGAGCTTTGAACAAAAGACAAGAATAAAACGATGAGTAGAGAGTGGAGACTTTCGGTTTGAAAAGAAATGGATGAAGAAAGTGTTTTTGGGAGGGTAAGATTCGGCTACCAATGTTTCAAGAAGAGGAAAAAGAATGTTGGAGAAGAGAGAGTTTCGGTTTTAACACAATTAAACAAAAGAAGAAGAAATAGGGTTGAACATTCGGCCACACACAAAAATTAAGGAAAAGAAATGCAAATTTCGGCAAGGCTATAGGGGTTTGGTCATTCAGTTTGAAGAAATGAGAAAAACTCTCTGAAGTTTCGGGTTGCTTTTGACAAAAGAAGAAAATGTTGGCTTCACAAATGCTTTTGGCCGAAAATGCACAAAATGAGAAGTGCATTTCGGCACACCTCACTTCCCCTTACCAAACCGTCCACACCCCCACTCCAACACCCCACAAATTCGGCCAAAATCCCTCCATTCACTCCACTCCCCACATTCAAACAACAAGACCAAGTCTTCCTCCTACAATTATTCTCCACCAACCGTTTGAATGGTATGACTTGGTCCAAGGTAGAATTCAACTTGCCTTCTACCTCTTCCCCCATGCCGTCCCAAAATTAAAGCCAAAATGAGGAATTCGCAGCTCGAACACTAGACCTCCACTCCATGAAGATGACGCCACACCAAGCTTCCCCATGTAGCGCATGCTTTGCCACTAAGCTAGCTCCTTATTTGTGCAACAAAACATCAATTAAAATTCTTAAACCCCAGACTTCCTCGGCTCCCTTCACTTAACACCCAAAACCAAAATTTTCCCATTCCTCGGCACACTCCTAGCCCACAATTAAGCCCCTAAAACACCGAAATAGCAACACAGCACACTAAACACATGCAATTGCATGCAACAACAAAATAGCCCCTATCCCGGGATATTACAGTTCTACCCCCCTTAAAAATAATTTCGACCTCGAAATTACGATCGATCGTAAGAGTTGCGGGTATTCTTTGTCTCATCATATCCTCGGGTTCCCACGTGGCTTCTTCTACGCCATGATTCCGCCAAAGAACCTTAACCAAAGGCACAGTCTTTCTACGCAGAACCTTCACATCCCGATCAAGAATCTGCACAGGTTCTTCTTCCATAGTCAAGTCTGGATTTACCTCGATCTCTTCCACCGCTACCACATGCGACGGATCTGAACGATACCTCCGAAGCATCGAAACATGGAATACGTCGTGAATCTGACTAAGCTCTGCTGGCAACTCAAGCTGATACGCCACTGGTCCAACTCGTCTCAGAACCTTATACGGCCCAATGAACCTCGGACTTAACTTGCCTTTCTTCCCGAACCTCAACACCTTCTTCCAAGGCGAGACCTTCAGGAAAACTCGATCCCCCACAGCGAACTCTATATCTCTTCGCTTAAGATCGGCATAAGACTTCTGCCGGTCCGAAGCTTCCTTCAATCTAGACTGAATCAACTTAACCTTGTCTTCGGTCTCAGCAACCAACTCGGGTCCCAACAACTGACGTTCACCTAACTCCGTCCAACACGTAGGTGATCGACACTTCTTACCATACAACGCCTCATATGGTGCCATCTTGATGCTCGCTTGGTAACTGTTGTTGTAGGCAAACTCAGCTAATGGTAGAAACTCCTCCCAACTACCTCTGAAATCCAGGACACAACCTCTCAGCATATCTTCCAAGATCTGAATAACCCTTTCTGATTGACCATCAGACTGAGGGTGAAAAGCCGTGCTGAAATCCAAACGAGTACCCAAGGCCTGATGCAACGCTTTCCAGAACCTTGACGTAAACCTGGGATCCCTATCCGAGATTATCGAAACTGGCACACCATGCAACCTTACTATCTCGACACATACGACTTTCGCGACCAGGCGAATAATCAACCCTCACCGGAATGAAGTGAGCTGATTTAGTCGGTCGATCCACCACTACCCAAATCGAATCTTTCTTGCTCGGCGTAGCGTAACCCACCGACGAAATCCATGGTTATCCTTTCCCACTTCCATCGAGGAATCTTCACAGTGAAGCAAACCCGACGGCAATCGGTGCTCGGCCTTGACTCGTTGACAAGTCGACACTTCCCAACAAACTCACACCTCTTTCTTCAAGCCAGAGCACCAAAATCGCTCTCTAAGATCCCTATACATCTTGCTACCTCCGGGATGCATAGCATAAGGATCATGCTATGTGCGTCTGAAGAACCCTTTGTCTCACTCAACATCTTTAGGCATACAAGCCTTACCCCGAAAACACAACACCTCATCACTAGACAAGTCAGAAACCTCTCAAACCACCATTCTCGCACTTGCAACCTTCGCGCTCGTAACCTCATCCAATAATCTGTTTCTCTACGATCCGCTCAACCTGTAGGCAACACTTGCAACTCGCGAGAATACTCCCATCGTCATACAAACTCAAGTGGGCAAACAAAGCTCTTAAGTCCGAAAACAACCTTGCGGCTCAACGCGTCGACCACCACGTTAGCCTTGCCCGGATGATACTCAATCAAACGATCGTAATCTTTCAAAGAAACTCAACCCATCTGCGCGCCTCAAATTCAAATCCTTCCGAGTCGGAAGATACTTTAGACTCTTGTGATCTGCAGTGTAGACTATCGATCTTTCTCCATACAAGTAGTGCCTCCAAATCTTTAAAGCGAAGACCACGGCCGCTAGCTCCAAGTCATGCGTCGGATAGTTGACCTCATGTGGCCTCACGGTGCCGAGAAGCGTAAGCCACAACCTTACCTTCTTGCATCAAAGACACAACCCAAGCCCGTATGTGATGCATCGCAATAGATGTGAATTCCTTACCACCTCGGGTTGAATTAAAACCGAGCCTCGGTCAAAATCTTCTTTAACTTATCGAAGCTTTCCTGCTGTTTCTCACCATACAAGCGGAACTTCTTTCCTCAAAGAACTTGGTCATCAGTACGCGCTATCAACGAAAAACCCTCAACAAACCTTCCGGTAGTATCCGCCAAACCCAAAAACTCCGAATCTCCGCCACCGACTTAGGCGGCTTCCAATCCAAAATCGCCTCAATCTTACGAGGATCTACTCGAATCCTCACCACACTACATGACCCAAGAAAGTCACTTCCTAAGCCGAACTCGCACTTCATCGAACTTAGCATGAGCCGCTCTTCCTCAAAATCGCAACACCACTCGCAAATGCGCATCATGCTCTTCCTCGTCGCCCTTGAGTACACCAAGATGTCATCTATGAAAACCACGACGAAACCGATCCAGATCTTCTGAAACACCCTATTCATCATATCCATAAACGCTGCCGGTGTGTTAGTCAACCCGAACGGCATTACCAGAAATTTGTAGTGCCCATACCGAGTCCGAAACGCTGTTTTATGGATATCAGCCTCCTTAACCCTTAACTGGTGATACCCAGACCTCAAGTCGATCTTCGAAAATACTGCAGCCCCCTTCAGCTGATCAAACAAGTCATCTATCCGTGGCAACGGATACTTGTTTTTAATCGTCAGCTTATTCAACTGGCGGTAGTCTATGCACATCCGCATCGTGCCATCTTTCTTCTTAACAAAGAGTACCGCGCACTTACGGCGAAACACTAGGCCTAATAAAACCTCGATCCAATAACTCCTGGATCTGAGCCTTAAGCTCCACCAATTCCTTTGGCGCCATCCTATACGGAGCAATAGACACTGGCGCAGTTCCGGGTAATAGATCAATCCCGAACTCCACCTCTCGATCTGGCGGCAAACCCGGAAGCTCCTCAGGAAACACATCAGCAAATTCCTTAACAATGCATTTACCTTCTCCACAGCACTCTTTAGCCTCCAAGGCATACACATGAACTACATATGCTTCACACCCTTCCTCGACCATCTTCTCCGCTTTCAGAGCAGATACCACATTAGATAAGTAATCTCTCCTATTACCTATCATAGCCACCTCTTCACCCTCAATCGTCTTAAGAACCATGCGCTTGGCCGCGCAATCCAACCTCGCCTGGTACTTGACCAACCAGTCCATCCCAAGAATCAGATCGAACTCCCCAAACGGCAGTTCCATCGGATCGGCAAAGAAACACTACCCCTTTGAGTTCTAGGGTACCTCTCTAAACGATTTATCTACTATTACTGAGTGACCCGGAGGGGCTAATCACGATCATCTGCCTAGAAGATATCTCAGAGTCTAAATCCATGGTCTCTACTATACTACTGGCAACATAAGAGTGCGTTGAACCCACATCAATCAAAGCAGTATAAGGAGAACCAAAAATCAAAAACGTACCGGTTATGACGTCCGGTGCGTCGCGCTCCTCCTCCCGCGCCTCGCGGCATACACTAATCCAGGCATGCGGCATTAGAACTACCCGCACCTCTGCCTGGTGCTCCACGGCTAACAACCATTACCACCTCCTCGCCATTATCACGGCCCCTCTGCGGTGGCGGTCTATTACCTCTGAATCGATTATGGCCCCGACTCTCGGGCCAATCTGGCCAACCTACGCGGGCAGGTCCCTCACACGGTGCTCAGAGAACCACACTCAAAGCAACCCTTTCCTCCACCCAAAGAACCACCCCAATGCGATTTTCCACACATCGATCACACCATGCGGCGGTCCTCGCCTAGCGACAACAAACCTAGCGGATGATTCGGCCCACTCGGTCTAGCTCTCTTACGCGGATTACCCGACGATCCGAAGACCCAAAGCTCCTCTTATGCCTATTTCTCGTCCATGCCTGTCTCACGACTCCTTAACACCCTCGGCTACCTTAGCCTTCTCAACTAAGACAACAAACTCGCGCTCCTGCCGAGAGCAATCAGCGACCTTAACTCATCTCGCGAGCCATCCTCGAAACGAACACACCTTTCATGCTCGTGGCCACAATGCCCCTGGCATACCTACTCACCAGAACTCGGCCTCATACTCAAGAATGATTTACTCCACGAACAAGCCTCGAAAAAGCCTTTCATTTGGGAGTCAATATAACTAGCTCCGATGTACTTCTTTTGATACGCGACCACTGAAATAATCCCATGTCGGATCCTCTGCACGCCACACTTATCTCGAACCGTGAGCCACCACCGATATGACTCATCCCGGAGAAGCGTCGATGCCCTTCCGACTTCTCTTCACCACAAATCCAGATCATCCATGATCCGCTCGGTTGCCTCCACCAATATTCGCAGCGATCTTTGGGAGCAACACCGGATACACCTCGAAAGAATTCGGCCCGTTTGCGAAAGTCGCTCGCACGCGATTTCCTAACTCCTGCACCACCACCTACACCAGCTACCCTTTCTAACACTCGCGGCATCGCGCAGTGACAACTGCGTCGTCCCGATCCCGATCTTGGAACTCACCACCTCCACTGGTGGCGGAAACGGTATCTCATTTTCGAACCACGACCCGATCCTACGGGCTCGAAACCGTCATTCTACCCCTACCTCTACCACGAGTATTACGACCACGTCCGCCTCGAGTGCTCATGACTAATCCTTCTACGTGCTCGATTTAAGAGTTTTATGAATCAAGTAT
Organism: Gossypium sturtianum; assembly: GCA_025698515.1. Classification (NCBI taxonomy): domain Eukaryota; kingdom Viridiplantae; phylum Streptophyta; class Magnoliopsida; order Malvales; family Malvaceae; genus Gossypium; species Gossypium sturtianum. The sequence continues at coordinate 105,182,781 of CM046950.1, forward strand.
TTTTCCACTATTTTAAAGCAAATCTTATGAATATTTAAGGAGATTTGTTCTCGCGAGTTCACAGAATCCTATCAGTTTCAATCCCTAGAGTAATATACTATTGCTATTCATCAAATCATATCACATCCAACCAAATCACAAGCAATAGTATGCGGGGTACTTACAGGCGAACCAAGGGGGAGACTCGGTGCCATGCCTTTCAAACCATACTTTAAGAATAAAGACTAACAAAACAATCTTTTGAAAACATTTTGGGCCTCGGGCCCACAAATGAGCCTTTGAACTTGGCTCGATACCACAATTGTAACACCCCAAACCCGGACAAGACACCACGTCCAAATCACGGTATGTTATGGGAAAAACGTTTTGGGAGATCAGATTTTTAAATCTAAAAGCGGGGTGAAAACATGGTGAATTTGAGGAAAATTGGAGTAGGCTTGTTTGATTAGATTTTGAAAACTTATCCAAAGTATATAGTTAAAAACGAGTTGATTTCATTTAGCATTTCCAATAGTTTCTTAATGCTATTTTGAAACATTTTTGACTTAGTAGAATATCGAGTTTGGTTTGAAAATCATTTGAGTTTACTTTATAGCAAAACATAGTGAGATACCCGATGGTATAGTTTAAAACACATTGCGTTATAGTTTTGAAAACATTATCTTACCAAATTTTTAGTAAAATTTCATACCAAGTTATTTGTTAAGCAGGTTGAGAATCTAATTAAAACATAACCACCATAAAACATAATTTAAAGGCCTTTTACAAATCCAAATTAAATCTCAAATGAAAATAAATAAGCCAAAGTACCCAAAGTGAATAGTCTGAGCAAAACTTTTATTAAAGCATGGCATGTGCACCCCGAGTCCACCCCGGCTCCATGTTCGCGTCTACGGGTCACCTGAAATGTCAAAGGAGAGGGTGAGTCGAATGACTCAGTGCATAAATCCCGCTCCCGATGAAACAACATGCTAACACACATCATACGTAGCAACATAATTAATGCAACCCGATCCTAACCATCCGTATCTCCTTTTTCTACCCGTGTGGTACCAAACCACCGGGTGGTGCCAAACCACCGTGACATATAGTCACAATGTGTTACCAAAACACCGGTGTCCCAAAGACACAATATCCATCAATGTGGTGCCAAACCACTGGTGTCCCAAAGACACGTTTGTGCTACCAAAGCACCGTGACCGAAGTCACAAATCCAATGATGGGGCCAACCCATCGTGTGATACCCAATCACTAGCGCACGATCCCATATCTCATGTGGGGCCAACCCACTGGTGTGTTAACCACGGGGGACGAGTCGCAATGAGGTGCCCAACCTCTGTGTCCCAAAGACACAAATGTGGTACCAAACCACTTTGGTGACCGTAGTCACAATAATCGAATGATGGGGCCAACCCATCGTGTGATACCCAATCACTAGCGACGATCCCATATCTCAAGTGGGGCCAACCCACGGTGGTGTTAACTCACGGGGGCGAGTCGCAATGAGGTGCCAAACCTGCGGAGGTGCCAAACCTCTCGGTGACCCAAAGTCACAAAGTGTGTTACCAAAACACTGGTGCTCGCAAGACAAAAATATCACCGCTCCCTCCACTCATATCACCCATCAACATACCATACTCATGTAATCATGCATATCATACAAATCATGCATATCATGCTAATATGCCTAACCTCATATCCCATGTCACATATATCCATAGTCATGGTATCATATAGATCATTAGTAAACTCATAACAATAATAATAATACTGACTTACCCGAGTCCAAGATCATACCCATTAGGGTATCATATCAATCATCACTGTTTCATTAATTATCACACAGGTTATCAATCATATTACTAAACGGAAGTGTGTTAGTTTACACACACAGTAATACTGAGTCTAGAAATCCTGACAAAAGCGATCTAAGTCCCTTGATTAACTTGCTCCTAGAATCGGTCAAACATAGGGGTTAGGCATCTATCACATTCGGCCAACAACAATTAACCAAAGGGGGTTAATATCGAACCCTTACCTTGTTAATGGTTTGATTTCTTATCAAACCCGAACCACAAAGGTTCTCCTTCCAACAATCGTCTACACATTCAAAAGAGAACTGTTAATCTTCTAGAAACCTTTTAGACTTAATCAAAACTAAACGAATAACCCATGAACAATATCTCACCATCACTTACCGGTCAATTAACAGAAGATGACAACTCCTCTTGCTTGCTTCCAAAATCCAAGGATCCTATAACGAGAGATAAGTACCCTTCCAACATGACCATATTCGGCCCTCACCCAAACCGTAACCAAAAAGAACAAAAGAGGGAAAATATGGCATTCGGCCACCCCACTTACCTTGTTCAAAGATTGAACAACCACCCAAATCCACTCTTCAACGCTATTCGGCCACCAAGGAACTACTAAGAGAGAGAGACTTTCGGCCAAGAGGAATGGAAGGAACAAACGAATACAAACGGCTTGAGCTTTGAACAAAAGACAAGAATAAAACGATGAGTAGAGAGTGGAGACTTTCGGTTTGAAAAGAAATGGATGAAGAAAGTGTTTTTGGGAGGGTAAGATTCGGCTACCAATGTTTCAAGAAGAGGAAAAAGAATGTTGGAGATGAGAGAGTTTCAGTTTTAACACAATTAAACAAAAGAAGAAGAAATGGGGTTGAACATTCGGCCACACACAAAAATTAAGGGAAAAGAAATGCAAATTTCGGCAAGGCTATAGGGGTTTGGTCATTCAATTTGAAGAAATGAGAAAACTCTCTGAAGTTTCGGGTTGCTTTTGACAAAAGAAGAAAATGTTGGCTTCACAAATGCTTTTGGCCGAAAATGCACAAAATGAGAAGTGCATTTCGCACACACCTCACTTCCTTACCAAACCGTCCACACCCCCCACTCCAACACCCCACAAATTCGGCCAAAATCCCTCCATTCACTCCACTCCCCACATTCAAACAACAAGACCAAGTCTTCCTCCTACAATTATTCTCCACCAACCGTTTGAATGGTATGACTTGGTCCAAGGTAGAATTCAACTTGCCTTCTACCTCTTCCCCCATGCCGTCCCAAAATTAAAGCCAAAATGAGGAATTCGCAGCTCGAACACTAGACCTCCACTCCATGATGATGACGCCACACCAAGCTTCCCCATGTAGCGCATGCTTTGCCACTAAGCTAGCTCCTTATTTGTGCAACAAAACATCAATTAAAATTCTTAAACCCCAGCTTCCTCAGCTCCCTTCACTTAACACCCAAAAACCAAAATTTTCCCATTCCCTCAGGCACACTCCTAGCCCACAATTAAGCCCCTAAAACACCGAAATAGCAACACAGCACACTAAACACATGCAATTGCATGCAACAACAAAATAGCCCCTATCCCGGGATATTACATGTGTATTCTGGGGAGGACCTTACTCCTGTTGGATACACAGACTCAGACTTCCAAACCTTTAAAGATTTGAGGAAATCGACATCGGGAAATGTATTCATTCTAGGTCGTGGAGCCATAGTATGGAGAAGTGTAAAACAAACTTGCATTGCTGACTCTACTATGGAGGCTGAGTATGTGGCTGCTTCTGAGGCAATGAAAGAAGCAATATGGCTTTGAAAGTTCTCAACCGAACTTGAAGTTATTCCTGGTATGGAAAAAGTTATAACACTGTATTGTGATAATAGTGCTGCAATAGCTAATACCAAGGAAATGAGAAGTCACAAGAGGATGAAACACATTGATCGAAAGTATCACTTGATACGAGAGGCAGTAGCCGAAGGAATTGTAGATGTGATGAAAGTAGCTTCTAAAGATAACCTTGCAGATCTGTTTAGCAAGACTCTTGTAACTAGGAGTTTTAACAAACACGTTGAGGATATAATATTGCAAAACATGCCACATTTACTTCACTAGGGCAAGTGGCAGATTGTTGGGAAATATGTCAATATTGTAGTAAACATGTAAATGTTTTCTATTTATTTGAACGATGAATAAATAAATAAAGTTAATTTCACATTTCACTATTATGTCTTTTATATTTTTTGTCTTTCATATTTTGCATGCATAGAGAAATTGTGACAAGCAAATATTAACTCATTGATTGTCTAAGTTCAAACTGAAGATAAGTGGAATTGTAAAAACATTTACATTGCGAGAAAGACAACTTACTTCAGTAGATAATCTAAATGAGTCTGTAATATTGTAAAAGAATCAAAGTGAGCATTTGATTCAAATACTGAGAAGGATTATTATATCGTCTACAATTCCAATTGGGGAGATGGCTAGTCTTGGCTATCGGAGCAATTGACTCTACGAGTAGAAACATGGATGTATTTATTGGTAGAATGATACATTAGATTGGACCCAAGATGAATTAATTCTGAATCCGTTTGTGAATTAATTCACTTGTGATGTTCATGGTGTGATTTACCTAAATCCTGAGTTGATCACTGACCATGCGTATGCAACTTAAGTGCTTTGATATAAGTGGAGGCTTGTGCTCTAAAGATAATCGAGCCCATAGCCGGTATATTAGGTACTTGACTTGTGTATGGCATGGCTTTACTAGCAACAGTGAAATTCATAGCTCTATTAAAGAGTTAATGATATCCTTTCATTGGCATTGTGTGGATTGATAAATATGGAATGTGGCCACGGGTTGCTTATTCTCAAACGAGCAATTTATCACAGTGATTTGTTGATAGTGGTCATATTAATCATTAAGAAGACACAATGGTGACAATGAGATAAATTAGGATTGTATTGAGTGAACGGATTTAACTCAAAGGAATCAAGGATATCATATGAGGGTAACACACACATGACAAGGTCATTGGACAAAGCAGTTGGATGAACTACTTTCGTAAAGAGTATAGAATAAGAAGTTTTCAATGATTTTAATGTGACTTCCGAGATTCAATCATAACGTCTAGGCAAAGTTTGGGGTGTTACATACAATCCTACTAGAACTCTATCAGAGAATTTGATTTCAGATTAATTATTCCAAAAATAATTTTATTTTAAAGATTTAATATTAAATTTAATTGAATACTTATCTTAATAGTATTTTATTAATTTAATATTAAAGTGATTATCTTAATATTAAATTTAATTTAATATTTATCTTGTAGATATATATTCTATTAATTTAATATGATAGTGATTAAGTTTAATAATAGTTGAACTCTCTAAACTCTCCTTATATAAAGAGAGTCTTGGGTCATTATTTTTCACACACTTGAATTCAAGAGAAAGTTGTAGAGATAAAATTCTCTATAGAAATTATTTCAGAAAATTTCTAAAGATATTTTTCTTATTTACAACTTGGCCCAAAAGTTTAGAAAAATTATGAAATTACCCCACTAGTAATTTTTGTGAATTTTTTTTTGATTTGGAGCAAGCCCACACTCGATAGACGTGAGCTTGAGGATAGCAAAAAAGACTACTCGGTTGAAGCATTTATCCTAGACGAATTGAAAATGTACAATTTTGATTAAGTATTTATTACTTTAGATATCACAACCAAGTTAGTGTTTTGGAAAAAAAATTAAAACTCTGGTTTTTTCTTGAATTTATTTTCTGCTGCATTTTTCAAACTCGATTTTCCAACAATCTGATGCCCTAAGTGTAGTATTTTCATCAATATACACTTGTAATTTTTTCAAACACATTGGTTAATAAAACAAATTCATTGATTACATTAATATACTTTGTATAATTGCATTCACATGGTTTTTGCATGAAAAGCAAAATAGAAGCTAATGTTGCTCATTGGTTGTCTATTGTTTAAACTGATACTAAGTAGTATTACATGGTCAAATCGTAGAATGGAAAGACAACTTGTAACACCCCTAACTCGTATCCGTCTACGGAATAGGGTTTCGAAGCATTACCAGACATATCAATTAAACAATCATAAAATTTAAATACATATAATTTAATGCTTATTAAACATTCAAATACGTATAATTTAATGCTTATTAAACATACGAACTTACCTCGATCACAAAAACGACGAAATAAGATCAATTAGTCCGATACTTTATCTTTCCCTCGATCTAGATCCGTACGAGGCTTAACTTGATCTATATAATCAAATTCAATCCATTTAGATTTCATTCTATTCAATTCAGCCCAAAAATACACATTTTACAAATTTACACTTTTACCCCTATTATTTTAACTTCTTTACAATTTAGTCCCTATCTCATAAAAATGCAAATTCATGCAATTGAGTCCACACCCATGCTAGCCGAATTTTATCTATGCTCATAGCAGCCCACACATTTCATTATTTCACACATTTACCACAAAATTTTCACATTTCTCAATTTAATCCCTAAATTGTCATTTTCAACAAAAATCACTTAACAAATGTTGTTTATCTAACAACAACCATTCATTTTCTATCATCAAACATCAAAACACATACACATTCATCAATGGTAAAACCCTATACTTTTAACAGTTTCACAAATTAGTCCCTGGGCTAGCTAGATTAAGCTACAATGACTCCAAAAACATAGAAATCATTAGAAACGGGATGAAAATACACTTACATGCAATGGGACTATGGCCAAACCTTCAAAGCACAACAACGGAGGTTTTTGGTTCTTAATTTCGGTTGAAGAATGCAATTAGGAAGATGACAACTTTTGTTTCTTTATTATTTTACTTTGTTTATTGAATAAATTACTAATTTAACCTTATTAATTATCCTTTGAAAACATCTATTTAGTGTCCATAAATGTCCACTCACTATAACAATGGTCTAATTGCCACGTAAGGACCTCTACTTTAAGGTTCCATAGCTATTAGAACTTTAGTTTTGTACTTTACGCGATTTAGACCTTTTTATCGAATTAAGGATGCAACCGATTAAATTTCTTAACGAAATTTTTATATGACACTACTAATATGCTGTAAACATTAAAATAATAATAAAATAATTATTTTGACTTCAGATTTGTGGTCCCGAAACCGCGTTTCGATTTCACTGAAAATGGGCTGTTACACAACTTGTATTAGTAGACGAGCCTAAACATGTCCTTCGTCTAATCAGAAATGAGCAAACTGGTTGAAAGACTAATATGTTGTCTACAAGTCCAGTTGGGGAGATGTCTTGTCTTAAGCATCGAAGCAGATGACTCCCAAAAGATAGAGACATAGATGTAACTGACTGGACTAGTAGTACATCGGATAGGACCCAAGCAGAAAAGATCTTGAATTCGTTTATGGGTTTATTCACTTGTGACGTTCATAGTGTGGCATATATAAATATTAAGTGGATGGCGAACTATGTATGCATGACTCGTACGTTTTGATGTAAGTAAAAGCTTGATTTCAAATAGATAAGGAACCGAAAGCTTGTGCATTGGGTGTACGACTTCTGTAGTATGTAGCATCATTAACAACAGTAGAATTCATAGCCCAAAACATGGGTAAATGATCTTATTAGCATTACATGGTTGATGAAAAGTAAACGTGACCACGGGTCGTCCGTCTTTGTGATGGATGACTTAATCACTAATTGATAGTGATTGACTTTTCATGAAGGAAGATGTAATGGTTACCATGAGGTAAAATAGGATCATATTACGAGAACGAATATTATCCCAAAGAGATCAGTGATATCCTATGAGGGTAACACACTTATAACAAGGTCATTGGACGGGCACTGAGTAGTTGCTTTCATATGTCGTTGAGGAGAGCTCAATTACAATACTATAATGGAATGACTTCATGACTAAATGAGTTTATAATTAATAGACGAAAAACCAGAACTTAATTATAAATCATTTGAGCCTCAACTACATATGTTCAACCGGTCCCTTCGCTAGCTCATTGAAACCGAAAATGAATTGCATGTTTAAATAAAAATGAACGAAATGAATAGAAAAAGAGAAATGGGAAACATTCATGAATAATTATGGTATTCTCCAAAATGGAGAAACTAAATCATTTGGAAATGAATGTAGGTTTCCAAAAATGGAAATGAAAATGGAAATGGAAATGGAAACTTGCAATCTTATATAAGATAACTTAAAAAATGATGGAAGAATGAGTATATTTTTGGACTGTTTTAAAGTCCAAAAATAAAAATAAATCATTCGGCCATGGTGAACATGTTGAGTTGTGACATATTGAACGAATTTTCTCGAAATTTTATCGGGAGTACAATAATCAAAATTTTATCAGAGGGTAAAATAGTCAAAATTTTACTAGAGTAAAATTGGGATGAGAAAATTATTTAATATGTAAATAGTAAGGTTTATTTTGGGAAATAGAAAAACTAAATTAGGTTGGATCACATTACATAGTATTGTTTCAAAAAAGCTCAGGAAGAACTCGTAATTGTACCCGATATGAGAGAGGCCTAAAACCCTTCATATAACATGAAGTGGTCGACAACCCTAGTAGAAATACAAGGGTGAGTTATTCACCCCTCTTTTACTCTAAGTAGAATGTTGTTTTTCTATTTAAAATAAATATCAACAACTCTACAAGGGTTCTATCTTCTCTTCCTATAAATAGATAGCACTGGTAGAGTTATTAACACAACTTTTGAGAGATTGTTATTCTGTCGAAAAATAGAGAGAATTTATTCTCAACTTATAAACATATTTCAGTTTCTATTAAAGAAGAGAGAATTTTCATTTTCACCCCAAAAGGATAACTTTTTCTAGTTCTCTGTTTTGATTCAATTGGTTTGAGCCCACACTCGAAGTAGTTTATAGTACGAGAATAGCGGAAAAGATCATTTGGTTGAAAGCCAGAAAACATAAAGGATCCGCTTATCCAAAAACATAGGTACAAATTTGATTAAAGTTTATTGTTATAAATATCACAAACTAGGTCGAATTTTAAAATTTTAATTTTTCGCTGTGCAAGAAAACCATTTTCAAATCGGGTTTTTTTCCAACACTATTTTGGTACCACGAATCGATTCGAGTGTGGACTTGAACAATCACAAATCAAACTCAGAATTGGAAATAGTTTTCTTACTTTCAATGGGAAAGTAATTCTCTCTCAATAGAAACTGGTAGAATTGTTTTTCCCAAAAAATAGAATTTATACCCAGAAAAGAAATTCTCACTATTTTCGAGCAGAATAATAATATCTCAAAGTTGTGTGTTTTTAGCCCTACTAATTCTATTTAGTATAATATAAATAATACTTATATGATAGAAAAACTAGTCCCCTAGTTCTACTAGGAGAGAAGGGCTAGTATTGGGTCCAATTATTTGTGCTTCCTGGACTTTTAACCCAACACTTTAAATTTAATCCAACCCAAATACAAGTTTTTCTATTTCCAAAAATAAATATTATTTATTAAATTAATTTAAATTAATTAATTTTCCAATTAAATAAATTTCTCAACCAATTTCTAATTCCATTAAAGTCATGGCAACTTTATCGTAAAATAATTTAAGAAAAAATATATTTAATTTTCCATATTCAATGGATTCACAATAACCAATTACTTTAATTATATTTTCGAACTTCAATTATTTAATTAAATAATAATTCAAAAAACTTAAATTAATTCTCAGGTCGTTTCCATACTTAGTGAGAAACCATATTCATTTGCAAATGTAACACATTTCTCTAATTTTGTCATTTCTATTCATTTTTGTTCATTTGATTTTATATGAAATTCATTTCTAGTTTCAATGAGCTAGCAAAAGGAACAATTGGAAATATGTGATTATGGCTCAAATGATTTATAATTAAGTTACATATTTTTTCCTACTAATAATAAACTCATTTAGTCATGAAGTCATTCCACTATAATATCGTGACCGAGCTCTCCTCAATTATATATCATTACTAAAGCTACTTGATCAGTGCTCGTCCAATGACCTTGTCATAAGTGTCTTACCCTCATAGGATATCCTTAATCTCTTTGGGATAAATCTGTTCTTCCAATACGATCCTATTTTATCTCATGGTATTCATTACATCTTCGTTCATGAAAAGTCAATTACTATCAAATAGTAATTAAGTTATTTATATCAGAGACAAACAACCCGTGGCTACATTTACTTTTCATCTATCATGTAATGCCAATGAGAGGATATCATTTACTCAATTCTTGGGCTATGAATTCCACTATTGTGAATGATGTTACATACTACAGAAGTGGTATACCCAATGCACCAACTTTCAGTTCCTTATGGATTTGGAACTCAGGCTTCTACTTACATCAAAGTATAAGAGTCACGCATACATAGTACATCATCCACTTAAGATTGACGTATGTCAAACTATGAACGTCACAAGTGAATAAGTCCATAAACGAATTTAGGATCTGTTCTACTTGGGTCATATCCAATGTATTGTCAATTCAGTCAGAACATCTATATCTCTATCTTTTGGGAGTCATCCGCTTCGATGCTTAAGACAAATCATCTCCCCAATTGGACTTGATAGAGGGCATATTAGTCTTTCAATCGGTTTGCTCATGTTTTATTAGACTAAGGACATGTTTAGGTTCATCTACTAATATAAGTTGTCTTTCTATATTACAATTTGACCACGTAATACAACTTAATATTAGTTAAACATTAGATAACTAATTAGCTCATATTTGCTTCCATTTTAGTTTACGTGCAAAACCCATTGAGGACAATATACAAAGGCTATTAATTTAACATGAATAATTTTATTAAATTAATTTGTTCAAAAAAATATAAGTGTACAAACAAATATATTACACTTAGTGCACCAGATCCAATAGTCTCCCACTTGCCCTAGTGAAGTAAATGAGTCATATTATGCATTCTCATGCTCTCCACGTCTTTCTAAAAAATCCTAGCTAGTAGAGTATTGGTAAACGAGTTCACAAGGTTGTCCACTGATGTAACTTTGGCTACATTTACAATTTCATCTGTTATTGCCTCCCTTATGATGTGATACTTTCTATCAATTTGTTTCGTCTTCTTGTGGTTTATGATTTCCTTGGTGTTAGTTATTGCTGAACTATTATCACAATACAGTATGATAGCTTTTTCCATGCCAAGAACGACTTCAATATCCCTAAGGAAATTTCGAAGCCATGTTGCTTCTTTTGTAACCTCAGAAGCAGCCACATATTCGGCCTCCATAGTGGAGTCAGCAGTACAATCCTGCTTGATACTTCTCCACACTATAAACCCGCCACTTAAAATACAGAAATGGTGAACATTAATGTTACAAAATGGTGGCATGAAACACAAAAAATATCGAAAATATCAGTCATGAAAGATAACGGCCAACATTAGTCAAAATAATTAAAATACATTTTTCATAGATGATGAATTTAGTTAAGAAAGAAAATGTTGAATTAGATTTTTAAAAAGAAAAAAAAAAGAAATTCGAGTACTGATACGATCTTGCCTTGGTGATGATTCGAGTCGTTTGTTTCCCGATCGTTATAATGGAGAAGTATCGTTCTTGAACAGAGTAATGGTTGAATTCGGCTAAGTAAGACTTTAAAAAAAGGCTGGCTAGATGGTTCAAAGGTTATGAATGTGTTGAGGATGGTTCAGTTAAGTAGAATGATGATGGAAAAATGGTTAAGTGAATAAGGATTATGGGAATTTGGCTAATCAAAGAAACACGATAAATAAGTCGATAGATGTGGATGGAAAAACGATCTTAAGGACAAGTAAGAACCAACACTATATTAAGTGTTGACCCGAGACTTATACGTCACTTAAGGTGGACCTTGACCAGTTACCTATGAAGGTAGGAACCAAAGGTATAGTTTGGTGAACGCCACACTCGGAATGAGTGATGAGTTCGGAAGAAACAGAATGACGCCACTAGCAAGCTAGATAAGTCACGCTGAGTCTAAAACGAAATAAGAGAGTTGAAAAACTCACAAAATGTTATAAACATTAAACAAAGAGCAAAAAGTCTCTACAAAAGGTAATAAGCTACATATTTATAGCTAAGGAGCTAAGCTAGCCGAATAGAAAAATGGCAGCTCAATGGACAAGTAATTCAGCTTTAATGAGCTGGAAAATTCCGGAATAAAACCAAATAAATTCCATATCTATATTCAGCTCTTTAGAACTCCATTGGACAGCTTCTAGATGAAGGAAAGTTAGCTGAATGTATTTGGAAGAGTTGGGAGCTGATTGGCCATGTCTATGTTCAGCCAAGTGCTTAAATAAGCTCCTTTAATCCTACCTTGAGAAACTGAACGTGTAGCAGCATTTTAATGGGAGTTTTGTAGCATGAACAGCCCAAATAGTGTGAATACTTAAACTCCAACAGCCTCCAAGTGTGAAGGGACGAAATTGATCAGCCACCAGCTAAATGGACTCCATTTGAACAGCCTTGAAGTGTGGATGGAATGTGCAGCAATGTGAAAACTTTTAAGGCTGCCTTGGAGACTTAGACGGTCAGCTTAGGGAAGTAAAACAGCAGCTCCTTTGCCCCTTGGTGTCCACAAAAAGGCTGCTTGAATTAGCTGAATAATCAGCTCACTTAATGCCGTCCCAAGCATTGAACCTGCAGCAAATTAATTCAGCAAATTAACTCACCTTAAGACACATTAATTTGGAACATGTAATTAATTTGCCTAAGCTAAGACACATTAAAAACAAATAATAACTAAGACACAAATTAAATTCAACAGCAGCTAAGACAAATTAATTAAAAACATGAAATTAATTGGTCTCAACTTTAGACACATTTAAACACTTCTAATTTATCATGTTTAGATTAAGACATATTTATTAACACTCATTTATTAACTTAAGCTAAGCTAACTAAATTAACTAAACACATTAATTTATGAGCTGAAACTAATTAACTAATTTAACTAAATAATTTATTTAATTCCAGCAACTTAAAACGCATAAAATAAAAAAGATGGAAACGAGCTCATTGAGCTAAAATCGAGCTAAATTGAGCTCAACGAGCTGAGTTCGAGTTAGGTCAGCTTGCGAAAGATGGAAAGCCTCGCTTGGTGAGCTGAACCAAGGCCGTTCTCGAGGGTGGCCATATCATCCCCTCCCTCTTTAAAGTGATTTGTCCTCAAATCAGGCCACTTGCTAGAGAAATTTTTTTCAAGATCACAAACCCTTATGTTCATGATCCGGACAAAATCATTTTCAGCATTCTGAGAGCCACAAATGGCTCGAAAAGAAAGAAGGTCATTTGCATGCCCTCGCTCTTTAGAAGGGTACCACCTCACATCGTCACCTACAAAAGAATAAAATAAATTAGTGACACGATGAAGGTTAAACACAAAGGAACGTTTCGAAATTTTATTCACAACTTGAACAAATAAACCAATACCGGGATCAAAAATAGAAACCGGTCTTTCCTTTTTCTTCGATGGAAACAAACCAGATTCACAAAGTATTCGAAGGTTATAGTCTCGGAAATTAAAATTCCATGGTCCAAATCCCTTGAACAATGATATGGAACAACATTCACCGGGATCAAAGACAAAATCTTTGTTCACCATTTCAATTTGACTAGAAAAATTCATGGCGATTAACTTATGAAGAACATGAAGCACATTAAAGTTAAAACCATGCAACACATGTTCGAATCTGTTAAGCAACAATATAAAACAACCTTCGGAATCAAAAATTTGATTTTGACTTGGCAAGCCAACAAGATTCACATGTCTCATTTTCAGACTTAAAGACAAAGCATCATACAAGCAAAAATTGTTTACACATTCATTCAAACAAAACTTACGATGCTTGCTTTCTCTCATGGATGATTCATAATAACAAACTCCAGGATTAAACACGTGATTTTGATCATTCTTTCCAGAATGCAGCAAGAATTCCTTTTTCATCAAGAAGTCACACATGCCAAATAAAGAGGATATAGGCAAAAACAAATTCAAGCAATCAAACTTCTTGATTCTTTTTCGAACTGACATGTAAAGACATGAGTATTTCGCACAAGAATTTAGAGATGTCTCAGGAACAACACAATCGGATAGATTAATTATCTTACACGAAAACCTTTTACCAAATGTGTTAAACAAAGAAAACGTGAACATATCAACATTCAAACAGCCGTATATCTCAAGTTTCATTCGATCAAACCTACACAAACATACGAAATTTACACAACAAAGCAGAATCGTCTCACCATCATCACAAACAATCGGACTATGAGTTTTACATGGCAACTTTTTAACACACAAGTTCGAAAATTTGTTTGTGCTGATTTATACTCACTTCACCAACACACTTGTCAACGCGGTAATTTTCGTTAGGGAAACTCGTCTTGCCATCTTTTAAAATGGACGCATCAACAATAAACAAAGAATGGCAGTTAACCATATCAGCTATATTATCACAAACATTCAAGTGGGATGGTGGAGACTTAAACGTCATAGAACCCTCACCTTGCTTACCTTTAAGCGCCGGTGGACTAGGGTCATCTATGTTCTTACCTTTCTCGATCAACTTGAACTGCCTCTCATCAAAAAGATAGTGAAGTTCAAATTTATCAATGGGATTTCGAGAAACCTGAAAAGAAGAAACAATACAAGGAGAACTCACAGGATGGTTAGTAAAAACACTCATTGCTCTTTCTTGCTAACTTTCTTCCTTTTCACTCGTTTCATTTTCAAACTCTCTCTCTTTTTCTATCTCTTTTATTTTTGAAAACTCAAGGTCACTTGTTTCTTTCACATTCTCGCTCTCTTTTTCAATATACTTTTCTTGCTCGCACTCTTTTCCGCTCTCAATCTCTTTTTGCTCTTTTTCATTCTCTTTTTCTTTTTCGATTTCTTTTTCTTTCACTTCTCTTTTTCTTTTATTGATTTCATTTAAGATCCGCTCATTCTCTCGCATCAATTTTTCTTGTCTCTCTTTTCTTTTTATTTCTTTTTCTCGCTTCCTTTCGTTACAAGATGAAGATAAAACTAAAGAATCAGAATGAGATGATTTTCGTCGAGTTTGAATGGAAGGATTTACATACGAATCACGTTCACTTCTTTGTAAGGACTCCTCCGTCGATGAATACTTTGATGCATACGAAGAATGACTTGTGCTTTCTCGTTCGTCATCTTCATAGGCTTCAAACTCGAAACTTGTTTTATTTCGCCTCGAATTCCTTGATGAATAGGAATCACGATAAGAATCTCTTCTCGAATAGTCATTGGATGTATGTTTCCTTGATGATCTTATCTCCGTCCCTCGACTTGGTGAAATTTGCTTTCGTCGGGCTCTTTCCTCGACTCGGTCCAATCGTTCATGCAATTTATCAAGTTTAGATTTCACCATTCTATGCATCTCTTGCATCACATATTGGAATTTTGATTCTGAAAACTCTTCTCGTAACATGATTTTATTGCTGAAAAGAAAAAATGATTAAAAAAAATAGAAAGTAAATACCTTACCACAAAATCTCACGTTTCACTCACAAAGAAAAATTGGTTGGCACTCACACTCGTGTTTGCACTCGTTAAATGGCTTTTTCTACACTCGAATGCTCTCTCAAAACTCGTGCCTTTTATCGCTCGCTTTGCCTCTCGAACTTTGTAATCGACTCGTTTAGACTTATGAGCAAGCCTAGGGTTCGACTTCAAATGGGTTTACAAAGGTAGTCGATGTAAGGAGTGCAAGGTAAGCTGAAAAGAAAATAAAAATGATGGTGATAAGTGGGGCGTTTGGGTTTGAATTTGATGGAGAAACATCTTTGAAGATCGGGTAACTTATGAACACTTTTCAGGCACTTGCAAAAGAAACTCTTTCTTCTTTTTTTTTTTTTGTGAATTTCGAAACTCTTTTTTTTTCCAATTACAATATGCTGGTTACAAAGAATATACTTTGATACACGAATTTTTTTTTTCAAATTTTTTTTCAATTTTTTTCAATTTTTTTTTCAAATACTTACTCCGGCACTTCACGAATGTCCGTACTCATCGATTTTGACTAGCTCTGATACCAAATGATACGATCTCACCTCGGTGATGATTCGAGTCGTTTGTTGCCCGATCATTAAAATGGAGAAGTATCGTCCTTGAACAGAGTAATGGTTGAATTCGGCTAAGTAAGACTTTAAACAAAGGCTGGCTAGATGGTTCAAAGGTTAAGAATGTGTTGAGGATGGTTCGGTTAAGTAGAATGATGGTGGAAAAATTGTTAAGTGAATAAGGATTATGGGAATTTGGCTAATCAAAGAAACACGATAAATAAGTTTATAGATGTGGATGGAAAAATGATCTTAAGGACAAGTAAGAACCAACACTATATTAAGTGTTGACCCGAGACTTATACGTAACTTAAGGTGGACCTTGACCCGTTACCTATGAAGGTAGGAACCAAAGGTATAGTTTGGTGAACGCCACACTCGGAATGAGTGATGAGTTCGGAAGAAACAGAATGACGCCACTAGCAAGCTAGATAAGTCACGCTGAGTCTAAAACAAAATAAGAGAGTTGAAAAACTCTCAAAATGTTATAAACATTAAACAAAGAGCAAAAAGTCTCTACAAAAGCTAATGAGCTACATATTTATAGCTAAGGAACTAAGCTAGCCGAATAGACAAATGGCAGCTCAATGGACAAGTAATTCAGCTTTAATGAGCTGGAAAATTCTAGAATAAAACCAAATAAATTTCATATCTATATTCAGCTCTTTAGAACTCCATTGGATAGCTTCTAGATGAAGGAAAGTCAGCTAAATGTATTTGGAAGAATTGGGAGCTGATTGGCCATGTCTATGTTCAGCCAAGTGCTTAAATAAGCTCCTTTAATCCTGCCTTGAGAAACTGAACGTGCAACAACATTTTAATGGGAGTTTTGGAGCACGAACAGCCCAAATAGTGTGAATACTTGTACTCCAACAGGCTCCAAGTGTGAAGGGACGAAATTGATCAGCCACCAGCTGAATGGACTCCATTTGAACATCCTTGAAGTGTGAATGGAATGTGCAGCAATGTGAAAACTTTTAAGGCTGCCTTGGAGACTTAGACGGTCAGCTTGGGAAAGTAAATCAGCAGCCTTTGCCCTTGGTGTCCACGAAAAAAGGTTGCTTGAATTAGCTGAATAATCACTCACTTAATGCCGTCCCAAGCATTGAACCTGCAGCAAATTAATTTAGCAAATTAACTCACCTTAAGACACATTAATTTGGAACATGTAATTAATTTGCCTAAGGTAAGACACATTAAAAACAAATAAGAACTAAGACACAAATTAAATTCAACAGCAGCTAAGACAAATTAATTAAAAACATGAAATTAATTGGTCTCAACTTTAGACATATTTAAACACTTCTAATTTATCATGTTCAGATTAAGACATATTTATTAACACTCATTTATTAACTTAAGCTAAGCTAACTAAATTAACTAAACACATTAATTTATGAGCTGAAACTAATTAACTAATTTAACTAAATAATTTATTTAATTCCAGCAACTTAAAACGCATAAAATAAAAAAGATGGAAACGAGCTCATTGAGCTGATATCGAGCTAAATTGAGCTCAACGAGCTGAGTTCGAGTTAGGTCAGCTTGCGAAAGATGGCAAGCCTCACTTGGTGAGCTGAACCAAGGCCGTTCTCGGGCGTGGCCGTATCAAGTACATTTCAAACTTCTAAGAAGAAAAAAGAACAATTGGGCTATAGAGAGATCCCTGGTGAGGCTTAGACGCAGACCCACTCTCCATTCCTTCTCCCACAGTTATATTCTCCTCCCTTTAATCGCAATTGCTAATTGATTCTGGGTTTGGCCTTTATAATGAACCCTCACATTTGACCAAACCAATTTTGTTGGCAAAAAGAAAACAACACTTTAGCACACCTTCAGCTAATGGCTGCCAAAGTGAGTCAGTTCCCAGTGGGTCTATTGCATGTGAGGTTCTACCTTTACATACCCCAATTTTCCGTTTGTTGATTTCTTTGATATTTCTTTTCCATTTCTTTTCAGATTATACACGAATTCTACCAAGCTACAAGTTTATTGATTGTGTAATTGGAAGGGATTGTTAAGCACTTCACTTTCCCTTGTCTGAATAAAATTGTAGTGTCATTTACTCCTGATTTATGAAGAGATCAGGCAATTAATTTTGTTTTTATGAAAGGAATGATTCAAAGTCCTAAAGCTCACATAATCGGCTTTGCTTCATTCATAAAATATTAACATAGCTGCTTTAAGATACTTAGTCAACAATTTCTTAATTTACTGGTAAGATGATTATTATGTTATGTTCGGGTTTAATCTTTATAAACCTCACATATTATCTCAATTAGAAAAAAAAAAAAAACAAATATTGTTCAGCAAAAGTGTTAAACGTTCAATTTAAGTGTTCACATTTTATAATTTATATTAGATTTTTTAAAATTAATAAAAATTAAGTACTAATATAATTATATTTTTATTTCTTAATTTTAATATTATATATGCAATATTTTAAATTATTTTGGATTTATAATTTGATAATCTCATTTTTTATTAAAAAAAGATAAATTAATAAAAAATAAGTATGGAATATAATTATAAATATTGATTTAATTTTTTTATTTCTTAATTTTAATATTATTTATATTATATCTTATATTATTTTGGATAAAAAATTTATAATATATTCAACACATTGTTGTTAAAAAATTTATATTAAATGAAAAATTAATATAATTATTAAACACATTTAAAATACCGAATGTAGAAAATTAAAACTTTCAATAGTTTGTCAAACACAACTTTAATATTTTAGATGTGTGTTTGATAGTCATATTAACTTTTGAGCAACTATTGTAATTGTTTAGAATTAAATATGTGTGACATATTTGGATAATCATCGTAATTAGTGGATCTCATTTAATCGAATGCAATTGGAACACCCTAATTGCATTCTTTAATTCTTAGGAGGTAGAAATTTGAGTAATTATATGAGCAATTACACTTGAACACAATCACCTTATGGCTTTCCAAGCACACCTATATATTATTTAAGTTTAAGAAGTTATATTTATATAATAATAATATTGTAATTTTTGAACATATTTTATTTTTAAATTATTATATGCTATTGTATTAATCTCGTTTAAATAATCTAAATTTTTTTTATTGAAGACCTACTATATTTAATATTTATTATAAATTATTTATACTAATTTCAAGTATTTATTATTAATTATATCTTCATTTAAAACACACCTTAAGTATCAAGTGTGTGTTGACTAAGTTGTTGGCGGAGCACTTTCTAAGGTTTGAGTTCATCACAATAGTCTTAGTTCCATCTTTGAATATCTCCTTACGCTAACCCTTATAAAAAGTAGCAATTGCCTGAATAAACAATTTCTTTGGTTTATTGAAATTAGACTGAAAATTGGAGGGTATTTTGGTTTAAGAATGGGATTTCCATTATATTAAGCTAATCCTAGCAAGGCTGTAAATATGTTTGAACTTTCCTAGAGAAGATTAAAGAAGTAATTAATCAAAGCCTACCCTGTTTTATATGCATTGGTGATGTGGTGAGCTTACAATAAAGATTAAAAGGGCAGCAAACCCCAAGGTTAGCTCTTGGATGGAGCTTAAAGGCAAAAAACTAAGCAGCCAGGTCATATGACCTCAAAATTTGTAAAAACTAATTAATTAATAATCCAAAATTAGACCATATGAGTCGAGTGTCTTTGTCTAGTGCTGTTTGTCTGTCCAAGCTAATAATAATCTGCTGATTAGTGGAGCAGTTGAATGTTTATGTTGCCCATGTTTGAATCCCAAAAAGCCGTGTTGCTTTCCCCCTACTTGTCTCCCTCTGCTGCTGCAATGGAAACTATACAATTTAATGGAATTTACCCTCTAATCACCTCCATGTATTACCATACCAATTCCCTAACCCCTAAAGTTCTCTATATCAAAATCTAAAACAACTGATGTTTGTGTTTTGCGAAATAAACACTTTACTGATGCCAAGATTATGTAATGAATTGGTTTAAAAAAATATGTATAGGCAGATAATCCAATTATAAATTAAACATTTGAAATTAAAATTGAAAAAGTAAAAGAAACATAAAATGAATGTGATTGGATCCTGGTCCTCGGTCGTGTCAAAGATTTCCCCATTTACAGGGATGCTTGGTTGTGTTAATAACACTGCAACTTGCACATTTTACATTACATGGCCTGGAACTCAGAATCTTTTTGTTTTCTTTTTTTCTTATTTTACCTCTTTCATTTGCCCTTCCACCTTAGTTACCACCTCCTAATTGAAATTTTCTTACACTCACTCAATCCTGGGACTCACATTCTCATCGCCTGCACTACTTACTTACCTTTCAAGTCATGAATTTGAGAGAATGTGTTACGCAAAGACAACATTTATATATGTCATGTTTCCAAGAAAAAGGTGTGCTATTAGTACTGTTAATATATTTTTTTAGGGGTTTTTTTTTAACTAGCTGGTCACGCCTGTATATTCTTACAAGTTGCTTTTCTGATATGAAGCTCAAGCTCATCGCTTGATAAATCAATCCTAGTCGGTGGTAAGTGTTTTTTTGGAGTTCTAATTTCTACTTATATATTAATTTATGTTTTTGTTTAATTTCATGAATTGTTGGCAGCAAAAGAGCCAACTCTTAACGCCAATCAGAGAGTATAATCATGACCAAAATCAAGAGGAGCATATTTTAATTTACTTTAGTAGAGAAATAAGGGAGCTCTTAAGCCAAGGTCATATAACCCCAAAAAAAATTAGTTGAAAAGGGGTGGTGTAGTATGGGAGACATGGAAACACAACCCACGTTCTCCTCCTATCTTTACTTATTTATCTCCCTTCTCCATTTCCCCATTTCCCCTCATTAGCCCATATATTATTGTAATGTCAAATATTGTTATTATACATTATACTTTGAATAGTATCAATTAAATTTCTTTAATTAAATCATATTATTAGCCATGTATAATGTGTAAAGTTGTAGACTTAATCCATATTCTCTGATTAGATCATTTTTAGTATTTATATTTTTTCAAAATTTGAGATTTTAGTCTTGATAAAACTACCGCAGTTATATCTATTAATTGACTTTTTTTATGAGTAATATGTGAAACTAATAAGCTAACATGACATTACACATGTGATAATAAGTATATAGTATCATATTTAAAAAAATATAAAAATTTAACATAATGAATTTATTAATTACACTTTGGTCATGACCAAAATTTTAATATTTAAAAAATATAAATTAAAAATCATCAAATTATAATATCAAATTCAGAAAAATTAATAGCAAAATTTAAACTAACTATAATCCCACCTATGGACAAAATGTAGTGTATTTCAAGGAATTAATATATACCTCTTTCTCTTCCTTGTGAACCTCCATAAATACTCTCATCACCATCACCATTCCCCCCCTTCTCTCTCTCTCTCTCTCTCCTGTCAAACCCACTGTCTTGATAAACACTACTGCACAACGAGAAGAATCGGTTGTTTTATGGTGATCATGGTTTGTCTTTTCTCTTCTTTTATTTTCTTTTTTTTTTTTTTTTTGTCTATCAAAATTGTTATTGGCTTTTGCGGTTGAATTGGATATTGATTGTTTTTTATGTTGGTGGGTTAGGGAATTGAAAAGCCTGCATGGTTAGAAGCACTGTACACACAAAAATTCTTCGTGGGGTGTTGTTACCATGAGACAGCAAAGAAGAATGAAAAGAACGTGTGCTGCTTGGATTGTTGCATCAGTATCTGCCCTCATTGCATACCCTCACATCGCTTTCACAGGCTTCTGCAGGTTCGTCGCTACGTCTATCATGATGTTGTCAGATTGGAAGATGTTCAGAAGCTTATCGATTGCTCTAATGTTCAGGTTAGTTCATTATTTCACTCAGAGTTTGCCTTTCAGCTCAGAGTTGGTAACTGATGATTATGACTTGAATTGGGTTAGGCATATACTATTAACAGTGCTAAAGTGGTGTTCATCAAGAAGAGGCCTCAAAACAGGCAATTCAAAGGCGCTGGAAACTACTGTACTTCTTGTGACAGAAGTCTTCAAGACCCTTTTATCCATTGCTCTCTGGGCTGCAAGGTATATACTCTAATCCAACCTAATGTTAATATTGATCAGCAGCAGCTTGCAATGAAATGAGGTTTAACCTTTTGGAACTGAATTATTAATTATCAGGTGGATTTTGCGGTAAAACACTACAAAGACCTCACACCATTCTTAAGGACATGCAATACCTTGACACTCAGCCCTGACTTTTTGATTCCACAAGACATGGGAGAGGATGAGATGACAAACGAGACGCCACATTCGACAGTAGTGGATAGCAATGAGCGACAAAGCTTGTCGTCAGGATCAGACAACACCAGCATGGCAATGGCAATGGCAATGGCAATGGCATACAATTCTGATCAGCACCAGATTGTGAGGAAGAAGAGAAGTGGGCTGTATTTGTGCGGGAGATCAGCTTCCAAGGTGTCTGATGAGGACATGGCTACAAGCATGAGTAGAAGAAAAGGCATTCCCCAGAGATCTCCTCTATGTTAGCAAAAACAAAAACTTAGAAAATAATCATAAGTCATAACCCTAAAGAGTTCAAATTACAAATTTTTTGGTCTACTTTTTTAATTTTGGACTGAATCAGTAGTTTCAAAATGCTATAAGGCTCTGTCTGTCTCTCTTTTAAAATTAATTTAGTCACTGGGTCGGGGGGTTTTGTCTTAATTAATGGCATCACGTGATTCCCAGTTCCAAGTTAAGTGTTGGTACAATTTCTTCTTTTTCTCGTAACTATACCATTATTTATATTTATAGGTTTACTAAATCCGTGTGATTATCTGCATTGGTTGAAGATTTTTTATTGATTAACGTTTTCCTATATTTATTTATTAATGAATTGGAGAACTATATTGTTCTATTATGAAGCCTGTGAAGACGTAGCTAGCTTCTAATTAAGGCTAATGAAAGATGATTGATGGATGGATGGATGGATGGATGGGAAATAGTCTTATAAATAAATCTCAATATCGACCCTCTCAAGGTCTCATGTGTGATGAAGGATGTTGTAAGAAATTGTTCAAGTGTCGTGAGAGAGTGGAATGGAAGATTAAAAGTCTTTGAGATTTTCTTCACACAATTTCCTCGTGGACGGAGAGTAGTTTAGTTTTTTGACCAGTCAAAAACCCTACCACTCTCAAAAACAAGTAGTTATAAGGCTACTAGTACTTGAGAGAAACGAAATATTAACTAAGCACACGCTCTTTATCTTTTTTTAATTTTTTAACAACAGTTGAACTTAATTTTAGTTTTAAGATTCGACCCCAAAATTGAAATTTTTTTCATATAGAATTTTAAAATTTTAAATTAGTAATTTTTTAAAAATAATAAAAATTTAATTTAATCTTTTAAAAATTATAAAGATATAAATTATTTAAATAATAAAATTACATTTTTAAAATCTTAAAAATTACAATTTAATTTCAACCCTCCAACAAATTTTCCTCATCTATACTTTATTTTCTTTTATAAAATTTAATAACTCAATTTTAATTTTTATAATGCATCGCCTTCTTACATGACACTCATCTAAATCTCTTTTTTATTTTTTTGTACTTTACAGGATAATGGTTATATTTCAATTATGCTCCCTCTATTTTTTTTAAATTATATAACAATGATCAAATGTTAGTTTTGATCCCTATGCTAACTTAAAATTGAGATTTAATCTCTATACTTTTTGGCATAATTTGATACCTCAACTTTTACGATGTCATTAGTTAATCTAAATACTTTACTCTAATAAAAAAAGACCTAACATGAATTTTAAGAATTTTTGCGTAAAACACTTCTCCGGTCTCTCTCAATTTCGATATTGAGAAAATCAATCACTATAAAAAGATTGAAGCAATTTAATTCTTATCAAATTAGCAACTAATGACAATTAATTATGGTGTTAATATTTTTCGTTAATTGTACATAATTTCGATTGGTATAATAACAAATTTATTTCTCAATATTTATATATTCTGTGTAAATGTTGACAGAATGTGTAAATGTTACAGGCTAAATTTTTTAATGTTAGAGTATTCTCAAAGACCAATCATGTAATGATTGTAATAACATACTTGTTTACCTAGCTAATTAATAAAGACATTAGCATTCTTTTAGCCTTTATTTCTGTGGGTTAAATAAATTGTTTAATAAAAAAGTCCTAAGAATAATATGATTATTCTTACATGTCCTTAGGCAAGTATTATTGTAGGCTTGGACAACACTAATGCATTGAGACTAATATGTTCTTGAATATGACAAAATGTTGTTATGGATTTGTGATATCAAGTCAACACATAAGTATATGTTAAAGAACAATATACCATGAGAATGCTTCTTGGATTATTATGTAATAGTCATGGTACTTCTCACAGTGATTGATAATTATACGTATGGTTCTTAGACTTGAGATCATCACAGTTCCAACATTGTAAGTCGTATGCTTTGACACTGTCAAACGTCTTCTATAAATGGTTATACTATAAAGACTAGTGTCGAGGATGCCACAATCTACGTAGTGCGATATGAATGATCAAGATAGGATTTGTCCCTCCTATATAATGGGAGTGATATCTCTAGCCCTTTGATCGGGTGAGACTAGAAATGCATAATCATGTTCAAATGAGTTAATATCATATATCATACACAATTATTTATCTAAGTTTACTCAGGATGTAATAAATAAAAGATTAGACTATACAAGTTTGATTATTCCATTGTTCAATATAGATATCACGAAAAAAAAAGATATACTACATAATGCTATTATCATAGAAAGGCTATGTCAAACCACAACTTCTTATAACTTGAGTAGCAGTGATGTGTTGCTAGATCTCACTCACTATTCATGATGTTGGAAGTGTTTTGATATTACTTGCTAGGTTAAAGGATCCTATATAGTTACACATTATGATTGGAATGATCAGAGCCCAAGATAGTTGGGATTATACTTAACTTGTCAATAAATTAAATTAATTTGGTAAGGTTAAAATTATATACGATATCTATGCATGCTAACACACACATAAAGTGGTCAAATTAAAATATTGTGAAATATGTTTCTATTTTATGTGGATAAATCTATTTTAACGAATTTATTAAATAAATCTATTCGATAATTTCGGTCAAAGAAGAATTTAAAGGATTGATATAAATTGATATAATTTTGGAAAGTGTATAAGGTTTATGAAAGTGATCCCTAAAATCCCCCTTCGAGATTTATGTCAATTCAAAAGGGTAATGCTTTGAAGAAGAAAAGACAACTCTCTTATTTTCTTACCATGATTAGTTACTCACACTACACCAAAATAGGTTTTTAGCGGCGCTTTTTTGGCCCTATAGCGGCGCTGCTAAAACAATTTGCGGCGTTTATAAAAATGCCGCAAAAAATGCCGCTATAGATAACGCCGCTAAATTTTGCGGCGTTTGTGTAGAAAAATACCGCTATAGAACATGACCTTTAGCGGCGCTTCTACCACAAACGTCGCTAAAGAACATGACCTTTAGCGGCGCTTCTACCACAAACGCCGCTAAAGAACATGACCTTTAGCGGCACTTTTCCAACAAAAGCCGCTATAGAACATGACCTTTAGCGGCGCTTATCCCACAAACGCCGCTAAAGAACATGACATTTAAAAAAATATTTTAATTAAATAATATTTATTTCTATGATAAATATTATATTATGTTTTATTTTTGAAATTTGAACTTTAAACTATATACTTTTAAGGATAAATAAAAGAATATTATTTAAATTAAATTTTCTATGAAAAATTTAACTTTAAAACTAAATATAAAAATTAATGAATTTAAATTTAAAATTTAAAATAATAAATTAATAACACAATTAAAATCCAAAAGTTAGAATTCAAGTTATCTTAAATATTAGAATAAAAATAAAAATTTAGAATCAAAACTAAAATAAATAATAAAAATTGGATTAAATATAAAGATATCAATAAAATAAGATATTATAATAAAGTTACTTAAATGAAATAAGGACTTAAATCATAACCATATAAAATATAAGATCTGAATATCCATTCCCATGTGAAATATCAACATTGATTATTTAAATTGATCAAGCTGATAATGAATATTCTCTTTTCTAAGTCAAAATTTCAATTCGTGTTTTTCTTCTTTCAACTCAAATAAAAATAAAATGTTGAAAACAAAACAATTAAATAAAAAAATAGAATAATTAGTTGACAAGAGACTATTATTAAGTATATGCAAATATGCAAGTAGACGATTACAAAACTCACACCTGAATTCGGTTAACATAAGAAATAAGCAACAGTGAAGTATGATAATCACCTCAGCAGATAGAATTTGATGGTCAGATTCGACCATTCCTTAATTTGATGATAACTTAAAGGATTAATAAAATTTTAACAAACACTTAATTACAGTTAACTGCAATAAGTATCATAATTCTCATAGAAAACATATAAGAGAAGCATTGATCTTCAAGCACAAAGGCATATGTAAAGGGATAATTATAACAAAAACTAATGTAAAAACTTTACTTTTGGTAGACAAATCTAAAAACTTACCTATATTTACATGGACATCATCATCAACTTTGACATAAAAATCTGCGTCCCATAAAGCGAGAGCAGTAGCAAAATATATCTTAGGTTTTGCAGACAACTCAATATACCCTTCAACATGGTCCTGCTGATATATAAAACAACATATCGCTCAAGAAGTCTCCATGTTTCTTATCCTCAGCTTCAATTGCTCAGTCCAAAATACCAATCGTCGTGGCACTAGGAAATAGGAAAAAGAAAATGATTACATAAAAGCATACATTAAGTTTTTAAATTGTGAGTTGGGACTGTTATTGTTATCCATTTGTGCCCTTGCATTGTCACTGTCATGTGTCATATATAAGATTCTAGAAACAGAATTAAAAGTTCTCAGTA
The DNA here is from genome assembly GCA_025698515.1 of Gossypium sturtianum. Lineage (NCBI taxonomy): Eukaryota > Viridiplantae > Streptophyta > Magnoliopsida > Malvales > Malvaceae > Gossypium > Gossypium sturtianum. Next base: position 105,209,692 of record CM046950.1, read on the forward strand.
TCAAGAATCAATACAAGTAAAATTCTATGTTTATAAGAGAATCCATCAGGACATCCTGTGGAAGTGAAATCAGTCTAGCATATAGGTTCAATACATTTAAGGATAAATACATGTCAAACTTCAGCAACCAAAAAAATACAAAGGAAAGTGAATTAAGCCTTCATCTATGACCAATAACAAAGAGAACAATAATGCTCTTTTCATCTTATTATGGAAAACCAGTACTTACTGTATAGCATGGTGAGTCTTAAAAACCTCTTTAATGATGTGTTTGGATACATGCTTTTCTTCTTTCTGCTACTAATAAAGGAAGCCAATGAACTTAAAAACCGTAAAACTTCGGGTGTGCGACAAAAAGGTTCTAATTTTGATGCGATTACGGTACTTACAGCTTTTGGATTACAACCCTCTGAAATTAGTTTAAGTTTTTCAGCTTCCACTGCAGTTGTCCTCTTGATACCTTTAGGTTCAGGAACAGTCCCCATCCTGTTACTAATTTTACACATTAAAAAGCCACAAAAGCCTCAGTAACATCTATAAGCATACAACCATTTCATAAACAAATGAATCCAATTTTTTAACAGTAACCTAAACATTCCATTTCAGCTATGTACTGAAGTTTACACACTCTTGAGCGTTGAGCAAACTGCCTGCAATAGATGGTGGCAAAGTACAGTGATAAAAAATTGCAACCAATATCAGGTGTTGGTATAATGACCAATATCAGGATTGCACTGCTATGCTCATGAAAGTATTTGTGATGATCGATCCCCATAATTAGATCATTGGAGATCAACTATGTCCCATTGAGAAATAGGCACATTGAATGAATCAACATAGTTTTGAAAATCATAACACGACATGCAATATTAAAATTTGCTTATTGTCCCACATGCCACATATGATAAAGAGGAAATTCTAAGAAAGAAAAAGTAGTAAAACTGTAACAGCCCGATTTAGGGCCTAGTCGGAATAGTGGTGTGAGACCACGAATTCGAGGTGATTTATGAGTTTTTAAGGTTCATGCCATGTTTGCATGTTAGTGTGAAAGTTTCATGAAGCAATTTTGCTAGATTTAAGTTGAATGGTCAAAAAGGACTAAATTGCAAAAAGTGCAAATTATGAGTTTCTAGAAGCATTTTGTATGAAATAGCTCTAGAATAGCAATTATGAGTCCTTAAACAGCAATTTGCCCAAATTATAATTTTTGGACAAAATTGGACTGGTGATATTTTTAAGAGAAGGGCATTTTGGTCATTTGTCTAATAAGTGATTAAAATAGGAAAAAGATGATAAAATTTCATTCATCTTCTTCCTTCCATTGTCGAAAATTTGAAGACTCCATAGCTAGGGTTCTTCATTTTTTTCAAGCTTGCTAATCAAGAAAAACGAAGCCCAGATCGAAACCGAGGCAAGAACAAGGTCGAGGACTAAATTGCATACCTAGCTACATTTTGTTTATTGAGGTAAGTTTGTATGATTTTTAAGCTTTATGATTTATATCATTGAATTGCTTAGTATAATGCACAATGTTATTATGAAAATGTTTAATGTTATGTTAAACAAAGAAATTAATGAGATCAAGCATGAGAAAGCCCCGATTGAAGTTGAATAACTTAGGATACTCGATCTACCACATGAAACAAGAAAGTCCGTATAAGACCAAGCTGAGGCATGGCATCGGTAAGCAAGCAAGATATCATGTAAGTCCAAGGCAAGCTTGGCATTGAATAAGATATCATGTAAGTCCAAGGCAAGCTTGGCATTGAATAAGTTATCATGTAAGTCCAAGGCAAGCTTGGCATTGAATAAGTTATCATGTAAGTCCAAGGCAAGCTTGGCATTGAGTAAGATATCATGTAAGTCCAAGGCAAGCTTGGCATTGAGTAAGATATCATGTAAGTCCAAGGCAAGCTTGGCATTGAATAAGTTATCATGTAAGTCCAAGGCAAGCTTGGCATTGTACAAGTTATCATGTAAGACCAAGGCAAGCTTGGCATTGAAAAGTTATCAAGAGAAAGAGATCCCATATAAGTCCAAGTTAAGGCATGGCATTGGTGAGAACAAGAAAGACTTCGTATAAGTCCATGTTAAGTCATGGCCTCGAAATTTAGATGAGATTTAGTATCCTCGGTTATTCATATAAATTCATCGGGCAAACGAGTTAAGCTCCAAAGAGATAACACGAAAGCTAAGTAAGTAAGGTTATTATCAAGTGAAAAAGAATATTATTCATGTTATGAATGATAAATTAGAAATTATGAGTATTATGTTCAAGTATGCTGATCAATGTGATCTAGTGATACATGTAATTTGTTTGCCTATCAAGTATGAGACTAGTAAGTTTCATGAGTTATGTAAGAATCAAGTATGAGTAAGTAAGCTTTATATAGCTGAATTTATGATGCCATTGTTTATATCAAATGGTCTTTATTAAGTAAGAATGTTGCTATGTGTATTATGCAAACTTACTAAGCTAAATGCTTATGTCTTTCATTCTTTCTTTCCATGTAGTCCCACCAAGCTAATATTGAGGATCACCGTCATCGGAGCTCGAAGCACACTATCAATCGCTATTTTGGTATAGCCAAGTTGTTTATTTAAGTATGGCATGTATAGGTAGCATTACATTTTGAGTAAATGTTTTAAGAAGAGCCAAAGTATAGGCTATTAAGTTTGTTATTCTTTTGTATATGGCTAAGTGATTGGCCAAGTGTGTATGTTTATAATTATCAATGAAACATGTAGTATTATTCATGAATGATGTAGTATTGAGTTATTGTAAATGAGTATGAATTGGATCTTAATTTCAGGGTGGCAATTGGCTTGGTAAATAGCCTCTAAATGCCCACACGATTGGACACACGGGCGTGTGTCTAGGCCGTACGTAAACTGCACCTTAGTCTTATAAGTAAGGATAGACCACGGATTAATCCCATGGCCGTGTGTTAAGGCCGTGCATGACACACGATTAGAACATGAGCGTGTGCCCGGTCGTGTGAAATAAGTCAGTATATCAAGATGTAGTACACGGTATAGGTCCACGGGCGTGCCAGGGCCGTGTGGAAATTGGCAGAATACTGAGTTTTTAGGCACGGTCTGAGGACATGGGCGTGTATGCCTAGGCACGGGCGTGTCTTATATTACACGGGCGTGTAACCCCTGTTTCAAAGAAAAGTTTTCGATAAGATTTCGAAAGTTTACTAGTACGAGTTTAAGGCCTCGTAGGCCCATGAAATGTACGAATTGTTTAAGAATGAGAAGTTTTAATTTCAAAACGAAATTTTATAGCCCGTAATGTCATGATTAAGTAAGTTCAAGCATAGTAATGTCTCAGTATTCTGGTCCGAGCCTCGGACTTCGGGTATGGGGTGTTACATTTAGTGGTATCGAGCTACGATTTAGTCGGTTCTAGGACTAACGTAGCATGAGCACGAGTCTAGCTATACATGCCATACGTAAGAATGTTTTTATAATGATAGTGTGACGACTCCTGACGACTTAAATTATATTTATATATATAGTAAATGGATCCTAAAAGAGATATGGCGGATGACGTAGAAAGTAATACGCCGGCTCCCGCTGAAGGGACGGTGCTGAATGAGAATTAGAATAGACCCACTACGGTGAGTCAAGGAGGAGGAGAAGAGGCTAGAGAAGCCTTCCTCCATATGATGAACACATGGTACATAGAGTTCGTTCGTACAAACCCGAATGCAAAACCCCCTCCACCCCACCTATTCCTCAACCTATCCCAATAACCCCTCAAGTAGTAGAGGTGGTAAGAGGAGAGAAGCCTTCGGTTGATAGAATCAGGAAACATGGGGCGGAAAGAATTCCGGGCTAGAAAAGATGATGATCCTGGAAAGTCTTTGAATTCTGTTAGAAAATGCCATCGGGGGTATCTAATGAGTCATCATGTACACACAAGAGTGCATGAAGTGCGTAGTTTCTCTTTTAAGAGATTCTCGCCTATCAATGGTGGAACACCTTGGTATCGATAGTCCCAAGAGAAAAGATCACATGGGAATTCTTCTAAGAAGAGTTCAAGAAAAATATATCGATCAAAGGTTTGTGGACCGAGAAAAGAAAGGAATTCCTAGAATCAAAACAAGGCAAGATGTCTCATGGCGACTACGAGCGTGAGTTTGTAAGACTTAGTAAATACGCTCGAGAATGCGTGTCCACCGCCATCATGAGTAAAAGATTTGAAGATGGGCTAAATGAGGACATCAAACTGTTTTGTTGCTTGTTCTAGAATTGAAGGAATTTGTTGTGTTGGTCGAGAGGGCTTGTAAAGCCAAGAACTAGTAAAAGAGAAGAAGAAATCAAATGGAGTCTCGCGACTCTAGAAAGAGGCAGTGGAACAAGTCATTCCAATCTCCATCCAAGAAGTCGAGAGATTTCCTGCCCGATCGGCTACTTCCAATCGGATTTTCTAGGAAGGACAAGAGTAAATGATATTTGGGAAATAAAGCACGACTACTACTTGATCGCTAGTGCAGGGAATGTTCGATCCGATAGACCCGAATGCCCACATTGTGGCAAACGCCATTTAGGGGAATGCCGAGTACACGAAAATGCATGTTTCAGATGTGGTTCCCAGGACCACTACATAAAAGATTGTTCAGAGATGATGAAAGAGGACAAAACTCAGAACCCAAGATCCGGGAGTATGGTCAGAGGAAGGCCGCAGAGAAACCCCGGAAGTGGGGCAAGTGGAAGAGGTAACCCTAGAGAGCAGGCCGTGAGATCCGAGGGTAGGGCGCCTGCACAGACTTATGCCATTCGCGCTTCCGAAGAGGCATCTTCCCATGATGTTATCACGGGTACCTTTTCTCTTCATGATGTTAAAGTTATTGCTTTAATAGATCCCAGATCCACACACTCTTACATTTGCATGAAATTGGTATCCGATATGAGTATGCCTGTAGAGTTTACAGAATTTGTGATTAAAGTGTCTAATCCTTTAGGCAAGAGTGTGTTAGTTGATGAAGTATGTAAAGATTTCCCATTAATGATTAGAGGTCATTGTTTTAAAGCAAACCTTATGTTGCTACCATTTGACGAGTTTGACCTCATTCTCGGTATGGACTGGTTGACTGCCCATAATGTAATAGTTAATTGTGGGAAGAAATATATTGAAATGAGATGTGAGGATGGGAACACCCTTCACATAGAATCAGATGAACAAAATAGATTGTCAGAATTGATTTCTCACGTGACGGCACAGAGATATATGAGAAAGGGGTATGAAGCATATTTGGCTTTCGTGATGAATGAAAAAGAAACAGAGTTAATGATTGAGTCAGTGCCAACAGTATGTGAGTACGTGGATATGTTTCCTGAGGAATTGCCAGGACTACCACGAGTTAGAGAGGTTGAGTTCAGCATTGAACTAGCTCCTGGCACTGTACCAATATCTATTACTCCTTACAGAATGGCTCCGACGGAGTTGAAGGAGCTGAAGTCGCAGTTACAAGAGTTGACAGATAAAGGCTTTGCAAGGTCAAGTTGTTCTCCCTGGGGTGCTCCAGTTTTATTTGTGAAAAAGAAAGATGGCACTATGAGATTGTGCATAGATTACCGTCAACTTAATAAAGTGACAATAAAGAATAAGTACCCATTGCCTAGAATCGATGATTTATTCGATCAGTTGAAAGGAGCCACTGTGTTCTCCAAAATAGACTTGAGATCGAAAATTACTACCACTCTGAGTAAAAGAATCGGATGTGCCTAAAATAGCCTTCCGAACAAGGTATGGGCATTATGAATTTTTAGTCATGCCCTTTGGTTTGACCAATGCTCACAAGATTCATGGACTTAATGAACCGCATGTTTAGACCATACCTTGACAAGTTTGTAGTCATTTTCATTGACGACATACTGATTTATTCCCAAGATGAGAATGAGCATCTTTGAGCACCTACGACACGCTTTCACAGTTCTACGAGAAAATCAATTATATGCCAAGTTCAGTAAAAGCGAATTTTGGCTCAAGGAAGTAGTTTTTGGGACATATTGTATCGGAAGAAGAAGTTCGAGTAGACCCCAGTAAGATTTCGGCCATAATGGACTGGAATCTACCGAAGAATATCTCTGAGATTAGAAGCTTTCTAGGCCTAGCCGGCTATTATAGACGATTTGTCAAGGGGTTTTCTATTATTGCAACCCCGATGACTAAATTGTTACAGAAAAATGTGAAGTTTGAGTGGACTGAAAGATGCCAACAAAGTTTCGAGAAACTGAAAGCGATGTTGACAGAAGCCCCAATTTTGGTTCAACCTGAGACAGGGAAAGAATTTTTGATTTACAGCGATGCATCCTTAAATGGATTAGGCTATGTACTTATGCAAGAAGGCAAAGTTATTGCTTATGCCTCCAGACAGTTGAAGCCTCATGCGAAGAATTATCCGACGCATGATTTAGAGTTGGCTGCCATAGTCTTCGCATTGAAGATATGGAGACATCACCTATATGGTGAGAAATGTCAGATTTTCACTGATCACAAAAGTTTGAAGTACTTGATGACGCAGAAAGAGTTAAACTTAAGACAGCGGAGATGGTTAGAGTTGATAAAAGATTATGAGATGGTCATTGATTACCATCCCGGGAAGGCGAATGTGGTCGCTGACGCTTTGAGAAGAAAATCCTTATTTGCATTAAGGGCAATGAATTCATGAATGACTTTATCCGATGATGGTTCTATTCTAGCTGAGTTGAAAGCTAGACCAATTTTCCTCCAAGAGATCATTGAAGCCCAAAAAGAGGATAGTGAATTGCAAGTTCAGAGAGATCAGTGCGAGACAGATGTTGAGTCTGACTTCCGGATTAGTCCCAATGGAATTCTAATGTTCAAAGACAGAGTTTGTGTACCGAGAAAAGAAGAGCTTATTCAGAAAATTTTGCATGAGGCCCATAATGGATGTTTATATCTGCATCATCCGGGTAGTACCAAGATGTATAATGACTTGAAGCAACATATTGGTGGCGAGAATGAAGAAAGATATTTGAAATTTGTTTCCAAATGCTTGATTTGTCGCCAAGTAAAGGCTTTGAACACCAAGTACCTTCGGGTTTGCTTCAACCCATTTTAGTTCCGAGTGGAAGTGGGACCGTATTACTATGGATTTTGTAACGGGTTTACCACTATCTCTGAGTAAGAAAGATGTCGTATGGGTTGTAGTTGATAGACTTACGAAATCAGCCCATTTTATACCTGTACGAGTTGATTACTCACTAGACAAGTTGACAAACTTGTATGTTTCAAAAATAGTAAGACTTCATGGAGTTCCCTTGTCAATCATATCGGATAGAGATCCGAGATTCACATCCAGGTTTTGGAAGAAGTTAGAAGAGGCCTTGGGGACAAAGTTGAACTTTAGTACCGCTTTTCATCCTTAAACTGACGGTCAATTAGAGAGGTTAATTCAAGTGCTCGAGGATATGCTCAGATGTTGTATTCTTGAATTCCGAGGTAGTTGGAAAAAGTTTCTTCCATTAGTAGAGTTTGCATACAATAATAGTTTTCAGTCGAGCTTAAAGATGGCGCCTTATGAGGCTTTATATGGGCGTAAGTGCCGAACGCCTCTATATTGGACTAAACTTAAAGAAAACTAAATTCACGGGGTTGATTTGGTTAGAGAAGCTGAAGAGCAAGTGAAAGTCATACGAGAATGTTTAAAAGCTGCATCAGACAGACAGAAGTCCTATTCGGACTTAAAGAGAAAAGAGATAGAGTATCAAGTCAGAGATAAAGTTTTCTTGAAAGTGTCACCTTGGAGAAAAGTTCTCAGATTTGGCCGAAAAGGCAAGTTGAGTCCACGTTTTATTGGACCGTGTGTGAAACACCCGAAACCCGGCCCACGAGCCCAGACCGGATCTGGTATGTTCCTCGAGTAGAATGTTTTAATTTCATGTTTATTACTTGAAAATTTGGGGTGGTTTTATAAAAATACCGAGTTGTTTTGGGGTTAATCTTTAATTTGAAAATCGTTTGTGTAGGTGTCTAAACATTTAAAATTTATTTTTTTTAGTAAACCATTTAACCTTGATTTAACCTTAATCGAAATGTAATAAAATCAAATAAAAATGCATGCATAAACAGTTTCATACTAGTGGCCTTATTACATCAAAGCAAACCCAAAATAAATTCGAAATACTAGAAACAATAAACAGTCCAAAATAAAATAAATTCTGTGCTGAGCATGGCCACCACTGTGCTCCCGCCGACCCGGTCCATCACTGAGTGTCACCTGAAAAATATTCCCCAACGGGGTGAGTCAAACAGACTCAATGTGTACAGCCAACACTAAATCCCAATAATTTAGGCATATCAATTCATACATGTGCATATAATTAAATAATAAAATGATGCAAACCCGAACCCAAACCTAGATGCCATCTGCTACACATCACCCGTACCAACCTGCACACCGTGGGGACTACTAAGTCAACCCTCCATCCGCTACACATCATCGAAGCCGATCATTGCGATCGACGTGCTCATCGCCTCTTATAAATTTGTGGCATAGCCACCAGATAATATATTTTTGTGTCATGAGACACCACATTCAGATAACGTGACCGAAGTCACCACATTCAGATATTGTGGTATAAAACCACCAGATTCACTTCCCCTTTCATATTCACCCATATGCCCCATGTCATACAAACATGCATTTAACCATGTTACATTCCTTATTCACATTCTTATAGTTCACATATGCCATATTCCAAATTGCATATATTTTATTAACATAGAGTTAAAGTTACGTACCTGAGTACTTTGTACCATAACATGGTACCTTTTGGCCACATTCATACTATTATAACACATACATTAACTTAAAGCCGTAATCTACTAAGATTAAGTGTGGAGTACACACCTGTTATACTTAGCGAGTTTATAGAAATCCCGAACAACCCGATCTAGCGCTTTAGATCTTTAATTCCTATATTCGGCCAACCCTAAATGTGTTAGTAAAAAGCCATTCGGCTAACACTCAATCACTTCATAAGTTAGTTTCGACTTTTAAACATTTAAGAAACAGATCGAAATCCCTAACTATGGCCTTGGCCGAATGTACATATGTACTTACCTTGCGAATCTTAAATCTCGAAAAGTGCTACTTGGTTATGAAGGTGTCGAAATCCTACAGAGCACATGTTAGATCCAGTTCTAACATTAAATCACAATAAGTCGCCCTTTGCCGAATATCACATAACTCACCTTGGATATTGAAATCCCGAAACCTCCTTATAGTCGACTAGAGATTTATCCCAAATCTCCTTGAGTTTCGGCCACAAGGTAATAATGGAATCAGTCCTTAACTTTCGGCTAAATAAAAAGAAATAGAAAATCGAATGGCACTTGGTCTTACCCTTAATGTTGAAGTCGACAGTATTCCTTCCTGACACCACTTGAGAGATTCGGCTATAGGCTATGTAATGCTCAACAAGTTTCGGCTTTTGAAAATTATGAAAAGGAAAATAGGAGGATTGATAATGGGGATTCGGCTTCAATGGAAGAGTATGGGACTTGGGGAGGAATCGACAATTGTGATCTCTAAGGAGAAGAAGATTTCGGCTAGCAAAGAGAACTTTGGGAAAAGAAGAGAAGTAAAATTCGGCCAAGAAAGGGATGAGAGAATAAAAAGAAAACAAAAGAAAAAGTTGAATATCTGCTGATAATTTCGGCTACACTAGCTTATCCTTGTTATTCTCCTATTTTTCCTCTTCTCTTACTTATTCAAAATAGTTCAAAAATAAATCAGCATTTATCCACTGCTTTAGCCGAAATTTTAAAAAGAATTCAACCTCCCCTTAAACTCCTCCCACAGTCTCCCTTGCAGTCCATCACCTCTTCCCTTTGGCGCAAAAAATAAAAGCTTTATTTAGCTTCCCATGTGACTCGATCCTAGGCCCTTCCTCATAGCCCATGGCGTCATTTCCAGAGGCCCTAAGTGGCACCTCCAAGCCACTTTTCCATGCCCAATTTCATGTCACATTTCCTCTATAAATTTTCTTAAGACCACATTGCCTTAGTTCCCCTTTTTAAACTTTAAAACTGATAATTTCTTAAGCACTCTCCTATCTTCTAAAGTTCACAAAAATTCATACAACACATTCATAACACACAAAGGCATGCTTTCACATATATTTAAGCACAAATGCATAAGCCCAAAATCCAGGATATTACAGTTCTACCCCCTTAAAATAATTTCGTCCTCGAAATTACCTGGCTAAAACAAGTGAGGGTATTGCTGTCGCATTGCCTCTTCTGGCTCCCACGAAGCTTCCTCCAATCCATGATTGTGCCATAACACTTTGACTTAAGGAACTGACTTTCTCCGTAACACTTTCACATCGCGTTCTAGAATCTGAATCGACTCTTCCTCATAAGAAAAATCCGGCCTTAGCTCCACCTCTTCAACCGGAACTACATGAGATGGGTCCGAACGATAACGACGTAGCATGGACACATGGAATACGTCGTGTATCTGCTTTAATTCCGAAGGCAACTCTAACTGGTATGCCACTGGTCCAACTCGCTTCAATACTCGATAAGGCCCTATAAACCTTGGACTTAGCTTCCCTTTTCGACCAAACCTCATTACCTTCTTCCAAGGCGGGACTTTAAGAAACACTTGATCTCCCACATCAAATTCTATCTCCTTCCGTTTAAGGTCTGCGTATGACTTCTGTCTATCAGATGCCTCCTTCAACCGTGCCCGAATTACCTCAACCTTCTCTTTGGATTCTGCCACAATCTCTGGACCCAAAACTCGACGTTCCCCTAATTCTATCCAACACGTAGGAGTTCGACACTTCCGACCATACAACGCTTCATACGGTGCCATCCGAATACTGGCTTGATAGCTGTTGTTGTATGCAAATTCCGCTAACGGCAAATATTCTTCCCAACTTCCTCTGAAGTCTATCACACGACCTCTCGGCATATCTTCTCTAACACTTGGATTACTCGTCGAATTGCCGTCCGATCGTGTGGATGAAAAGCCGTAGTGAAATCCAATTTAGTGCCCAAAGCCTGATGTAGAGCCTTCCAAAACCGAGACGTAAACCTTGGATCCCTATCTGAGATAATTGACACTGGCACTCCATGCAACCTCACAATTTCTGCCACATATAACTTTGCTAACTTCTGCAAAGAATAATCAACTCTTACTGGGATGAAATGCGCGGACTTTGTCAATCGGTCCACTATCATTCATACCGAGTCCTTCTTAGTAGGCGTAAGGGGAAGCCCACTAACGAAGTCCATGGTAATTCTCTCCCACTTCCACTGCGGAATCATTATCGGTTGAAGCAATCTGACGGAACTTGGTGTTCACCTTAACTTGCGACACGTTAAGCACTTGCCGACAAATTACGTAACTTCCTTCTTGAGACCAGTGCCACCAAAACTGCTCCCTTAGATCCTCAGACAATTTAGTACCTCCAGGATGCATAGCATAGGGGCTACCATGCGATTCTGAAGAATCCTCTGCCTTAACTCCTTGTTCTTGGCATCTGAGACCTTACCCTTGAAACACAATACTCTCTCGTCATTAATACCGTAATCTTCCAACTCTCCACTCTGTACTTGCCGTAGCTTAGCACTTAGGTCCTCATCCATTAACTGACTTTCCTTTACCTCATTCGACCATGACGGCTTAACTTGCAACTCGCGGCGGACTTCCATCGTCATACAAGCTCGGATGTGCAAACATTGCCCTCAGATCCGACACCACTTTTCGACTTAAGGCATCTGCCACTACATTTGCCTTGCCCGGATGATACTCTATGGAACAATCATAATCCTTCAGTAATTCCACCCACCTTCACTGTCTCAAGTTCAACTCCTTCGAGTCGTGATACTTAAGGCTCTTGTGGTCCGTGTAGATCACTGACTTTTCTCCATAAAGGTAGTGCCTCCACACCTTAAGAGCAAAGACCACTGCCGCCAATTCCAAGTCATGCGTCGGGTAGTTAACCTCGTGAGGCCTTAGTTGTCGAGACGCATAAGCTAGCACCTTTCCGTCTTGCATCAGTATGCAACCCAAGCCTGTATGGGAAGCGTCACAATACACCACGAAATCTTTTCTTGCCTCAGGTTGAATCAAAATCGGAGCTTCAGTCAAAACCCTCTTAAGCTTCTCAAAGCTCTCCTGTTGCTTATCTGTCCAAACGAAAGGTACCTCATTTCTCAACAACTTTGTCAACGGTGCGACTATTGAAGAAAATCCTTCCACAAACCTTGTGTAGTAGCCTGCCAATCCCAAGAAACTTCGAATCTCAGCCACAGACTTAGGTGGTTTCCAATCCAGTACTGCTTCGATCTTCCTAGGATCCACCCTTATCCCTTCTGCAGACACTACATGCCCTAAGAATGCAACCTCCTTAAGCCAAAACTCACACTTGCTGAATTTGGCATATAGCTTCTTCTCCCTTAACACTTGCAACACTTTCCGGAGATGCTCCTCATGTTCTTCCTCAGACTTGGAGTATACTAGGATATCATCGATGAACACAACGACGAACCGATCCAAGTAGGGTTGAAAAACCCGGTTCATCATATCCATGAACGCGGCTGGGGCGTTCGTCAACCCAAACGGCATTACTACGAACTCATAGTGTCCGTATCTTGTTCGAAAGGCTGTCTTATGGATATCTGCTTCCTTTACCTTAAGCTGATGATATCCAGACCTTAAATCTATCTTCGAGAATACCGCTGCCCCCTTAAGCTGATCTAACAAGTCGTCTATCCTTGGCAAAGGGTATTTGTTCTTGATGGTCAGTTTATTCAGCTGACGATAATCTATGCACATACGCATAGTCCCATCTTTCTTCTTCACAAAAAAGACCGGTGCTCCCCATGGAGACACACTGGGTCGAGTAAACCCACGATCAAGCAACTCTTGGATTTGAGCCTTGAGCTCAACCAACTCCTTCGGTGCCATTCTATACGGAGCGATAGATATTGGCGCCGTTCCAGGCAGCAAGTTAATTCCAAACTCCACCTCCCTATCCGGGGGTATTCCAGGTAATTCCTCCGGAAAGACATCCACAAATTCCTTTACTGTTCTAACTCCACTAACACCCTCTTCATTTGCATCCAACGCACTGACGAAAGTCAAAAATGCCTTGCACCCTTTTCGAACCATCTTATCAGCTTTCAGTGCTGAAACTACGTTAGACAAGTAGTTTCTTCTTTCTCCTATCATAATTATCGCCTCATCCTTCGGGGTCCTTAACTCCATTCGTTTAGCTGCACAATCCAATATAGCTCGGTGTTCTACAAGCCAGTCCATGCCAAGTATGAGGTCAAATTCTCCGAAGGGTAGTTCCATTAAGTCGGCAGGGAAAATCACTCCTTGAATCTCTAGAGGTACACTCCGAAAGATCTTATTCATCACTACAGTTTGACCTAGTGGGCTCACTACAGTCATCTCCTTACTAGAAAGTTCAGAGTCTATGCCTAGTGTTTCAACTACACTACTAGCAACATAAGAATGGGTCGAGCCCACATCAATCAAAGCAAAATAAGGCTTGCCAAATATAAGGAATGTACCGGTTATGACGTCCCGTGCGTCTCCGTCCTCCCTTTAATGAATCGCATACACTAGACCCGGCTGTCTTGCCTCTGCATTACCAACACCTCTGCCAGGTGTTCCACGTCCTCTTCCAAAACCATTACCTCTGCCATTCGGACCACGACCTCGCTGAGGCTGCTGTCCACCTCTACTAGCCTGATTACCATTCTGCCCTGTTGGTCGGCCCCCGTCTATTTTTACCGGACAGTCCTTAATCATGTGGTCCTTAGACCCACACTTAAAACATCCTCCCGTTTTCTTCCAACACTCTCCTAAGTGCTTTTTCCCACACTCATCACAAGTACGATACTGCCCTCCAGTAGCAACTTGCTGACCTCGCGGCCCATCAACTCTAGGCCTCTTCTACGCATTTTCAGATGACCCAGCTGGTCCAACTCCTCTTTTCTGCCTATTCCGATCAGAGTTCTGCCTTACAGAGTCCTTAACTCCTTCGGCTACCTTAGCCTTCTCTACTAGCACAGCAAATTCCCACTCCTGCTGCGGAGCTATCAACAACCTTAGGTCATCCCTAAGCCCGTCCTCAAATCGGACACACCGTTCATGCTCCGTAGCCACTATCCCTCGAGCATACTGACTCAGCCTTAAGAATTCAGCCTCGTACTCCGCCACGGATTTGTTCCCTTGAACCAGCCCTAAAAATGCTTTCCTCTGTGCATCAACATAATAAGTACCAACATACTTCTTTTGATACGCCACCTTGACATACTCCCAAGTGAGATCCTCACCGTGGCACCATCCCGAATCTGTGAGCCACCATTGATAGGCTTCATTGCGAAGTAGTGCCACCATCCCTTTCGATTTCTCCTCGTGATTAAATCGAGCTCGTCCATAATTAGCTCGGTTGCCTCCAACCAATACTCGGCCGTCTTTGGCGCTACATCGAATACACCACGAAACACCTCGGCTCAGTTGGCTCAAGTCGTCGCTCGGTGCAGTTTACGAGCTCCCATATTTCCTCCTACTCCGACCACCATTTTAAGAACTTCGCGATGTTGCTGCGATCTTTCGCATCATCCCCGTCGATCTTGCTTTGCTCAATGCCAAGAACCGGTGGTGGGGTGGTGGTACCTCATTTTGGACCCTTGTCCGACCCTAACGGGTTTCGATCGGCCATTACGCCTCTACCACGTCCTCGCACATTACGACCACGTCCCCTAGAACTCATGTCTACGATCGCGCTTTAATCTGATTAAGAAATTTTTATGCATTAGTATTTTGTTCCACTGTTTATCCACGACGAAATTTTATGAAAGAAGTTTAGAAGTAGTTCTTTCGATCGATCAAAGTTTCAAGTCTTCTATCCTAATTTAAAGGAGCACATTCATTCAACACACATTCATCATTCAAACATTTTCGTCCTATTCCTATCCCAGGGGTCTTTTTGTCATTTCACCTACAGGGGTATTTTGGTAATAAATCGGGGTTAATTTAAAAAATTATAAATCAGGGGTAATTTTGTAAATTTTCCAATTCAGGGTTCCTTGGTGATTTTATGAAATAAGGGTATTTCGGTAAATTTTTTTTCCAAACTAGGGTGGTTGGTCCCTTTCGGGTTTTAATTATAAGGTTTAGCCCATCAACGAGTCCTCATAACTAGGGTGAATAGTCACCACGCACCAGGTAGGATTCCAGCGAAGAGGAGGTGAGTCGCTAGGACTGCTTAAATACCAAGCTTTCCCTGAATCCACTCCTAGGCATGCGTCTGCCTATTGCCACACCCTAACTCGACTAAGGTGAACAGTCACTATGCACCAGGTAGGATTCCAGCGAAGAGGAGGTGAGTCACTAGGACTGCTTAAATACCAAGCTCTTCCGGATCCAATCCTAGACATGCGTACGATGGTTACCACACCCTAGTCTTGTGGCTCGTTAACGGGTTTGTTTAGTGAAATTAAGTCTTATGAAAGTTTAAGAAGTGGTTTAAACTAAGCCTATAGTCCATCAGAGTCTATTTAAACTATTCTACTTCCCCTAAAGCCTATAAAGCCCACATGTATAACACACAATGGTTTAGGGTACTTACCTGGAAGACTTGGGTCGGAGACGTAGGTGCCATGCTGAGCTAACAAACCTGTTATCCTTTAAAAAGCCCATTTTTAGAAAACGTTTTGGAGCCCAAAAACCCCAGAGCTGAGTTTTGAACCGGGCACTGATACCAAACTAAAACACCCCAAACCCGGCCCACGAGCCCAGACCGGATCTGGTATGTTCCTCGAGTAGAACGTTTTAATTTCATGTTTATTACTTGAAAATTTGGGGTGGTTTTATAAAAATATCGAGTTGTTTTGGGGTTAATCTTTAATTCGAAAATCGTTTGTGTAGGTGTCTAAACATTTAAAATTTATTTTTTTAGTAAACCATTTAACCTTGATTTAACCTTAATCGAATTGTAATAAAATCAAATAAAAATGCATGCATAAACAGTTTCATACTAGTGGCCTTATTACATCAAAGCAAACCCAAAATAAATTTGAAATACTAGAAACAATAAACAGTCCAAAATAAAATAAATTTTGTGCTGAGCATGGCCACCACTGTGCTCCCGCCAACCCTGTCCATCACTGAGTGTCACCTGAAAAATATTCCCCAACGGGGTGAGTCAAACAGACTCAATGTGTACAGCCAACACTAAATCCCAATAATTTAGGCATATCAGTTCATACATGTGCATATAATTAAATAATAAAATGATGCAAACCTGAACCCAAACCTAGATGCCATCCGCTACACATCACCCGTACCAACCTGCACACCATGGGGACTACTAAGTCAACCCTCCATCCGCTACACATCATCGAAGCCGGTCATTGCGATCGTGCGTGCTCATCGCCATTATAAATTTGTGGCATAGCCACCGAGATAATATATTTTTGTGTCATGAGACACCATATTCGAATAACGTGACCAAGTCACCACATTCGAGATATTGTGGTATAAAATCACCACATTCACTTCCCCTTTCATATTCACCCATATGCCCCATGTCATACAAACATGCATTTAACCATGTTACATTCCTTATTCACATTCTTATAGTTCACATATGCCATATTCCAAATTGCATATATTTTATCAACATAGAGTTAAAGTTACGTACCTGAGTACTTTGTACCATAACATGGTACCTTTCGGCCACATTCATACTATTATAACACATACATTAACTTAAAGCCGTAATCTACTAAGATTTAGTGTGGAGTACACACCTGTTATACTTAGCGAGTTTATAGAAATCCCGAACAACCCGATCTAGCGCTTTAGATCTTTAATTCCTATATTCGGCCAACCCTAAATGTGTTAGTAAAAAGCCATTCGGCTAACACTCAATCACTTCATAAGTTAGTTTCAGCTTTTAAACATTTAAGAAACAGATCGAAATCCCTAACTATGGCCTTGGCCGAATGTACATATGTACTTACCTTGCGAATCTTAAATCCCGAAAAGTGCTACTTGGTTATGAAGGTGTCGAAATCCTACAGAGCACATGTTAGATCCAGTTCTAACATTAAATCACAATAAGTGGCCCTTTGCCGAATATCACATAACTCACCTTGGATATTGAAATCCCGAAACCTCCTTCTAGTCAACTAGAGATTTAATCCCAAATCTCCTTGAGTTTGGCCACAAAAGGTAATAATGGAATCAGTCCTTAACTTTCGGCTAAATAAAAAGAAATAGAAAATCGAATGGCACTTGGTCTTACCCTTAATGTTGAAGTCGACAGTATTCCTTCCTGACACCACTTGAGAGATTCGGCTATAGGCTATGTAATGCTCAACAAGTTTCGGCTTTTGAAAATTATGAAAAGGAAAAGAGGAGGATTGATAATGGGGATTCGGCTTCAATGGAAGAGTATGGGACTTGGGGAGGAATCGGCAATGGTGATCTCTAAGGAGAAGAAGATTTCGGCTAGCAAAGAGAACTTTGGGAAAAGAAGAGAAGTAAAATTCGGCCAAGAAAGGGATGAGAGAATAAAAAGAAAACAAAAGAAAAAGTTGAATATCTGCTGATAATTTCGGCTACACTAGCTTATCCTTGTTATTCTCCTATTTTTCCTCTTCTCTTACTTATTCAAAATAGTTCAAAAATAAATCAGCATTTATCCACTGCTTTAGCTGAAATTTTAAAAAGAATTCAACCTCCCCTTAAACTCCTCCCACAGTCTCACCTTGCCGTCCATCACCTCTTCCCTTTGGCGCAAAAATAAAAGCTTTATTTAGCTTCCCACGCGACTCGATCCTAGGCCCTTCCTCATAGCCCATGGCGTCATTTCCAGAGGCCCTAAGTGGCACCTCCAAGCCACTTTTCCAAGCCCAATTTCATGTCACATTTCCTCTATAAATTTTCTTAAGACCACATTGCCTTAGTTCCCCTTTTTAAACTTTAAAACTGATAATTTCTTAAGCACTCTCCTATCTTCTAAAGTTCACAAAAATTCATACAACACATTCATAACACACAAAGGCATGCTTTCACATATATTTAAGCACAAACGCATAAGCCCAAAATCCAGGATATTACAGTATGAGATTACTGAAAAAGTTGGGCCTGTAGCTTACAGATTAGCTTTGCCATCAGAGTTAGAAAAGATACATGATGTGTTTCACGTGTCAATGTTAAGACGCTACCAATCAGACCCTTCGTATGTAATTCCCCAGTCAGAGGTAGAGATTCATCCCGACATGACTTATGGTGAAGAACCAGTCAAGATATTAGCTCGGGAAGTGAAACAGCTAAGAAAGAAAAGTATTGCCTTAGTGAAAGTATTGTGGCAAAGACATGGAATAGAAGAAGCCACATGGGAACCAGGAAGAGAGTATGAGAAACCAAAGATCCAAACCTTTTCTTGGTAAGATTTTCGGGGATGGAAATCCCTAAGGGGGAGAATTGTAATAGCCTGATTTAGGGCCTAGTCAGAATAGTGGTGTGAGACCACGAATTCGAGGTGAATTTATGAGTTTTTAAGGTTCATGCCATGTTTGCATGTTAGTGTGAAAGTTTCATGAAGCAAATTTGCTAGATTGAAGTTGAATGGTCAAAAAGGACTAAATTGAAAAAGTTGCAAATTATGAGTTTCTAGAAGCATTTTGTATGAAATAGCTCTAGAATAGCAATTATGAGTCCTTAAATAGCAATTTTCCCAAATTATAATTTTTGGACAAAATTAGACATGAGTTAGTAAATGGTGATATTTTTAAGAGAAGGGCATTTTGGTCATCTGTCTAATAAGTGATTAAAATAGGAAAAAGATGATAAAATTTCATTCATCTTCTTCCTTCCATTGCCGAAAATTTGAAGACTCCATAGCTAGGGTTCTTCATTTTTTTCAAGCTTGCTAATCAAGAAAAACGAAGCCCGAATCGAAACTGAGGCAAGAACAAGGTCGAGGACTAAATTGCATACCTAGCTACATTTTGTATATTGAGGTAAGTTTGTATGATTTCTAAGCTTTATGATTTATATCATTGAATTGCTTAGTATAATGCACAATGTTATTATGAAAAATGTTTAATGTTATGTTAAACAAAGAAATTAATGAGATCAAGCATGAGAAATCCCCGATTGAAGTTGAATAACTTAGGATACTCGATCTACCACATGAAACAAGAAAGTCCGTATAAGACCAAGCCGAGGCATGGATTCGGCAAGCAAGCAAGATATCATGTAAGTCCAAGGCAAGCTTGGCATTGAATAAGATATCATGTAAGTCCAAGGCAAGCTTGGCATTGAATAAGTTATCATGTAAGTCCAAGGCAAGCTTGGCATTGAGTAAGATATCATGTAAGCCCAAGGCAAGCTTGGCATTGAGTAAGATATCATGTAAGTCCAAGGCAAGCTTGGCATTGAATAAGTTATCATGTAAGTCCAAGGCAAGCTTGGCATAGAACAAGTTATCATGTAAGACCAAGGCAAGCTTGGCATTGAAAAGTTATCAAGAGAAAGAGATCCCATATAAGTCCAAGTTAAGGCATGGCATTGGTGAGAACAAGAAAGACTTCGTATAAGTCCATGTTAAGTCATGGCCTCGAAATTTAGATGAGATTTGGTATCCTCGGTTATTCATATAAATTCATCGGGCAAACGAGTTAAGCTCCAAAGAGATAACAAGAAAGCTAAGTAAATAAGGTTATTATCAAGTTAAAAAGAATATTATTCATGTTATGAATGATAAATTAGAAATTATGAGTATTATGTTCAAGTATGTTGATCAATGTGATCTAGTGATACAGGTAATTTGTTTGCCTATCAAGTATGAGACTAGTAAGTTTCATGAGTTATGTAAGAATCAAGTATGAGTAAGTAAGCTTTATACAAATTGAATTTATGATGCCATTGTTTATATCAAATGGTCTTTATTAAGTAAGAATGTTGCTATGTGTATTATGCAAACTTACTAAGCTAAATGCTTATGTCTTTCATTCTTTCTTTCCATGTAGTCCCGCCTAAGCTAATATTGAGGATCACCGTCATCCAGACTCGGAGCACACTATCAATCGCTATTTTGGTATAGCCAAGTTGTTTATTTAAGTATGGCATGTATGGGTAGCATTACATTTTGAGTAAATGTTTTAAGAAGAGCCAAAGTATAGGCTATTAAGTTTGTTATTCTTTTGTATATGGCTAAGTGATTGGCCAAGTGTGTATGTTTATAATTATCAATGAAACATGTAGTATTATTCATGAATGATGTAGTATTGAGTTGTTGTAAATGAGTATGAATTGGATCTTAATTTCAGGGTGGCAATTGGCTTGGTAAATAGCCTCTAAGTGCCCACACGGTTGGACACACGGGCGTGTGTCTAGGCCGTGTGTAAACTGCACCTTAGTCTTATAAGTAAGGATAGACCACGGATTAATCCCACGGCCGTGTGTTAAGGCCGTGCATGACACACGGTTAGAACATGGGCGTGTGCCCGGTCGTGTGAAAGAAGTTAGTATATCAAGATGTAGTACACGGTCTAGGTCCACGGGCGTACCAGGGCCATGTGGAAATTGGCAGAATACTGGGTTTTTAGGCACAGTCTGAGGATATGGGTGTGTATGCCTATGCACGGGCGTGTAACCCCTGTTTCAAAGAAAAGTTTTCGATAAGGTTCTGAAAGTTTACCAGTATGAGTTTAAGGCCTCGTAGGCCCATGAAATGTACGAATTGTTTAAGAATGAGAAGTTTTAATTTTGGAACGAAATTTTATAGCCCGTAATGTCATGATTAAGTAAGTTCAAGCATATTAATGTCTCGTATCCGGTCTGAGGCTCAG
This sequence comes from Gossypium sturtianum, assembly GCA_025698515.1. NCBI lineage: Eukaryota > Viridiplantae > Streptophyta > Magnoliopsida > Malvales > Malvaceae > Gossypium > Gossypium sturtianum. The sequence goes on from CM046950.1 coordinate 105,230,567, forward strand.
ACTCGGGTATGGGGTGTTACAAAAACTTTATAATCTACAGCCAAAAAGATGATAACCTCAGAATTTGCAATATTAAAATTTAGTTAGCCATAAAAATATCTACCTAATATTGCCGGAGTGAGCACACCATCCCCTATGACCATAGAAGCACCAAAGAGTACCACAACAAGAAGGGCTGTCATCTGCACCCAACATGATAAACACATATTTAAGATGGGGTATCAATATGTAAGGGTCCAAAAAATCAAGGAAAATAATTCAAAAATTGCATCTTCATTCTGATGATCCACAAGTTCCCTATGAACGTGCTTGAGTAAACATAAAGAGGTGAAGTGCTCAGGTCTCCATACACCACCCCGAGGCTCTGGTATGCTAATATTAGGTTCCTGGAGAGATTGACCCATGAAAGCTACAAAAGTGATTCAGGTACTTGAACAATTTTGAGTTTCAAATAAAAAAAATGATAATGCCACGATTAATGCCAGAACATACCTAGACCCAAAACTCCAGCAAAAGCAGTGGTCAATATAGAAAATATTGAGTAGAAAAAGAAATATCTTTTTTTTAATATTAAAAGAAAAAAATAAAGACTAAAGAAATGCAGGGCTACATTTGATTTTACTAGGAATTAACACCAAAGTGATCATATGCATGTCATATTGGTTTTTAAAATGCATTTTTGATAACAGTGGCCATTAGATCAATGATTTTGCTGTAGTGATTTACATGTATAAGACACACTGATTGAACTAGAATCCAAAAATTAGTTTACTGCGTATAAGTACAACATTCTAGCCAAAAAAAAAAGTGACCTTTAGTCAACCTTCCTATAATCGGGGTTCGGATCCATGAGGAGGATAAAAAATATTTGATATTTATGTTATAACTATATTATATCAGAAGAAAAGGTTGAAATAAAGAAAGAAAAAAGATGACATGGAAAGTAAAGTAAGCTGAAAAAAAGGCAGAGGTTAGGTTAGTAAAAAACTAAAAGCCTAATAGAGTGACGAAGCTACTAGAGTAGCTTAATTGAATTTGAAAGTAGAGCTGTGACTCAGAGAAAGAGATAAGTTGAAAAAAAGGGAGATGCCATCAAGATTGTAAAGCATCAGAAACCGAGCAGATCGCAGATAAGAAATGAAATGAAAATTGAAAACCAAACACACAAGAATAAGATTTAAAAATCTTAAAATAAATAAATGAACACTAACCGGGGAAGGATTTTGTGGAGGAGAAGTGTAACAGCCCGATTACGACCCTAATCGGAACGGTGGTTTCGGGACCACGAATCCGAGTCGGAAAAAAATAATTCAATACTATTTTAAATGCTTATTATGTGTGAATTAGTGTGTGTGAAATTTTCATATTAAAATTTGATCGTTTTAGTGCATAATTGTGAAAAATGAGTTAATTGCATAAAATGAAAAATTGGTGGTTGAATGTGTAAGCACTAAATTGAAGGTGGCTTCTTTAATTGAGGTATTAAAAGTGCAATTTAGCCAAAAATTTGGCTTAGTGCCGTCCATCATTTGCATGTAATAGTGATTGACATGTTTTAATTATATTTTAATATTAATGTATTATAATTAATTGATAAAATAATAAAATAAGTAAAAGATGAGAAGTGTTCATCTTCTCTTCCTAAAATGACCAAAAAATAGCCAAAGAAAAAGAAAAGAAAGCTTAGTTACATTCGGCCATATTTGAGCTTGATTAAGGTAAATATTTAGCTTGATTTTTGATAAATCTTGCATTTTTGAGATAGTTGTTGTGAGCTTTATTTAGCCCATGTTGTAATTTGTGATTTGGTTGTGTTTTTCATGAGATGCCATTGAAGGAAACTTGATGTTCTTGTTGATTAATGGTGAAATATTGATGATAGGTGATAGATTAGTAAGTTTTGTTCTTGAACTTTTGATGAAATTGAGTGAATTAGAATTTAATGTTAAAATAAATAGTTGAGGGATTAAAATGCTAAATAAATAGTTTGTATGGACTTATATAGGCATGAAGAACATTCGGCCCTTAAGGAGTGAACTCAAATTATGTGTATTTTGTGTTTTGTGCATTAGGGACTAAATTGTAAAAGTTGTAAATGTCAGGGGTAAAATGGTAATTTGCATAATTATGTGTTTTTGGATTAAATTGAATAAAAATGTATTTGAATGAGCTTAATTGGGAATTATTTAGATCAAGAACGAAAAGAAACAGGATTGGATCGGGGAAAAGTGAAACTGAACGAGTAGCCGGGAAACCTTAATTCGACAATTTCCGAGGTAAGTTTTAAGTAGTTGGATGAATTGAATTCAATTGTATACTAATGTACATATGAATATAAAATGTAAACATTTTAATTTCCTAATTGCCGAATGTATCATGAAATAATGGGATGTGTATATAATATCAGAATATGAGTTGGCACATATGAGTAAATATGTGAAATTATCGAATATATGAATTGGTTAAATATATGTGTTTGTATTAAGGAATAGTTATGTATATAAATGGAAATGGAAAATGAGAAGAGATGGTAATTGAAGAATTGGATATTTGTGAATGAAAATGTTTGAACTTGCCGAATGTAATGGTAATGGAAGATGCAATTGAGTTGTTGATAGATATATGTATATTATGAACAGAACTATGTAAATTAAGTAATGCCGAATGTGTTAGTACTTGAATGAGATAAATTGAGAATGTATGAATGGTAATGGAATTACAAGTGTATTGAAGATCAAAGAAAAGGTCTCGTAAAAGGCACTAAGTGTGCGAACTGAAGTACCGAGCACTATGTGTGCGAAATCGATTAAATGGCACTATGTGTGCGGGTTAAATAGTAATGGCACTATGAGTGCGGATTAAATAGTAATGGCACTATGTGTGCGATACATTACTGATAAAAGGCACTATGTGTGCGGATTAAATAGTAATGGCACTATGTGTGCGATACATTACTGTCGAATGGTACTATGTGTACTCTTTCTCAAGTAACGACACTATGTGTGCGGTACGTTACAAAATTTGCACTGTGTGTGCGGAGTTACAGAGACTTTGGAGACATAAACTGTTGAAAGGAGAATAACGAGAAACGATACATGAGTATGTGATACAATGTAGCATAATAGTCAGGTATTAGTGAGGTAAGTTATATTTGTTAAGTGAATATAGAACTGAGATGTGATTATTAAACTTTGAGCTTGTTTCAAAGAGAGCATATGGTATTTGAATACTCGATAATTGAGCTATATGTTAGATACGGTGGATGATGAATGGTGACTTAAATTGCATTTTGTACTTATGAATTCGATATTGATCATATTGGATTAATTAAATTGTTTATTGATTAGTTGTATAATTTTTACCATTGCTTAAAACTTACTAAGCTATATTAGCTTACCGTATGTGTGTGTTTGTTTGACTATTGTATAGATCTTGAAGGCTAGCTCGTGCTCGGGGATCTTCGTCAAAGTCATTCGCACTATCATCTATCTTCGGTATTCTATAAGTTGTACCCTTTTTGAAACATATGGCATGTATAGGCAATATTTCTTGGGTTGTGTTCGAATGATATTTATATATATGTATATGCCATGCGAAAATGGCTATGCTTTTATGTTTGAGTTGGTTTGATCATGTTTAAATATGGAATTATTATTTGAGTATATTAGTATATTTATTAAAAAGTCTAGTTTGAAAGCTAGTTCATAATGGGTGTATGTTAGTTTTAAGTTTCTAGTAATGGATTAAATATGGTATATATATATATATATATATGACATTGGGATGATGTTGAATTGTTTTGGCATGTCTAATTGAATGTATCAACGTGACTTGATATAAATGAAATAAGTTGCATCTTGTGCATGTGTATACCAAAGGTGAAATATTAATGAGCAAATTGATGTGTATTATTTGTAGACATTCGGCTATGGCTAGTTTTAGTATGAAGCTTAAATTATCTCTTTGAATGATATTATATGTTTGGCCATGTGACACAAATGGCTAAATTAAGGATGTAATAATTAGATAAGGTGTACTCATGATGATATATATGTGTATATATATATATGTATAGTGAATATGCCGAATGTGATAAGAAATTATGAAATAAACAAGTTGATTTGGATTTTATAATTGTGGTATATTTGAATGTGGAATAAGTATATTGGTTAATGGTTTAATTGTAGGTGATAATGGAAATGAAATTAGTGGATAAGCACTATATGCATATTCGGTATTTGTTTTTGAATGGCCTAATAAAATGGAAATTTGCTATTTGATTGTAATTAGTCCTGAGTTGATGTTAATGATATTATTGATGTTATGTAAGTAAATGATTTGATATTAGATGAGATATACATGATTATTAGTGATAGTAGAATTTGGTATACATTTATCAAAGTAATTGTCCTTGTAAAGTGCATTGACATGTGTGAGGTTTAGTAATGCCCGTAACCCTAATCTGGCGACGGATACGGGTTAGGGGTGTTACAAGAAGGAATCGAAACTCCTGATTCCAGCCCCATTGAAAGCAGACTCAGAGTGTGTGTGTGTTCTTTCAATTATGCGGCTCCCTAATCCTAATCCGAATCTCACCTCCCTCTATTTTTAATTTCATCTTACATTTCCATCTCCATTTTTATTCCATCTTATCTAATGAGCATCCCTTCCAAATAAATCTAAAACAATTAGGGATTTTAGGAAGGGAGGAACTGATTTGGGGGAAAAAAAGAAAGTGTTTCTAGGAATAAAATGGAGCGGTTTTGAAAAATTTTAATACATATTCACGGTGTTTTTGACGCTATAGCCCTAACCTTTTGCGGCGTTTATAAAAAAAAAGCCGCTATAGCCCTAACCTTTTGTAGCGTTTTCCAATTAGTGCCACTAATGTATAACTTTTGCGGCATTTTTGGTCCAAACACCACTAAAAACGCCACTAAAAGCTTAATTTCCTATAGTGTCAAAATGGTATCTTTCTAGCATCAAAGAAAAAAAATTGAAATCCTCAGACAAAGTTTCAAGAGTTTTCTAATTGTTTTCTGCCGGGATGGATACCTTAGAGGCTGAATCAAAATGTTGTGGTTGTGGATTGCATCAAAACAAACTACCATCATCAAAATTTCTCTATTCAGATTGATGAAGGTATAACTTTGGTAGCTACCTTAAACCCAGATTTATTCCTCACACATGGATCCATGAGTTATGGTTGTCGAATTATTTTTTTCACTACGCCATGTGTAACAGCCCGATTTAGGGGCTAGTCGGAATAGTGGTCTCAGGATCACTCATCGGAGAATTGAGAAATTTATTTTCATGATATATTATGAGTTAGAACATGATAGCATATGTACATGAAAATTTTGATGCTTTAATTTTAGCGATTTCGTGTTTAATCGCGAAAAAGGACTAAATCGCATAAAGTGCGAAAGTTCCATTCTATAAGCTAAAAGTGCCAAATGGCCATAGATTGTAAATTGGAGGTCTTTAAAAGGCAATTAGACCCCCAAATTTAGCATGGCCGGCCATAGGAGACAAAGATGGACAATGTTGGTCAAAGTTGGTGATAGTTGGTGACTTATTTGACTAATATTAATAAAATAAGGAGAGAAAAAGATATCACCTTTTCTCCTTTCATCTTCCAACGAAAATTAGCAGCAAATAGGGGTTTTGAATGCTCAAAATTTCAGCAAGCTCTCATCCATTCAAGTAAGTGTTCTAGAGAACTTTTCTTGAAAATAATTGTACTTTTGAAACCCCTAAAGCTTAAGCTTTCAAATGAGGGGACTATTGTGCAATATGGTAAAGAGTTTAAGGTTTTTCCATGAGAGCTATTTTAGTTATTGTTACATTTTTATGGATGAGAATGAGTCTTAGTTGCTGTATGAACAACTTTTGTGAAAGGTGTTAGTATGAAAACACCAATAAGGACCTTGATGAAAAGGTTACAAATTTTGTAGTAAGTGTGTGAAATATTAATTTTTGATGATAGCTTTAAGATCATTAAATGTTTATTTAGGCTTGTTGAAGGTAGAAATGTGATTAGAATTTATTTCCGAGCCTAAGGGCAAAACGGTCATTTTGCCAAAGTCTAGGGGCAAAATAGTAATTTTGCTTAAGCATGATTATTGAGATGCTTATATTAATGTAGTGATTAAAATGAGCTGATTTTCTATTATAGAGCAAGAGGAGATGAGAATCCGCCTCGATCGGGGAAAGAATAAAGTCGTGGACTGAACTGAAGAACTAACTCATTTTGAAAATGAGGTAAGTTGCATGTGACTTAAATAATATGCATATTAGCATGTTGAGAAATGCTTGGCGTTATATTAGAGCATAATGCATTACTAAATTGAGTAATTAATGTGAATGAGATGTTGGAGTCCTAATTGGGCCATGTTGATTATAGAAAATGCTATCATTGAATTATGAAATAAATAAGGTCCCATATAAGACCATGTCCGAGACATGGCCTCGGAACCAAGTTGAGATCCCGTATAAGACCATATCCAGGATATGGCTTCGGTGATGAACATGGAAATCGTATAAGACCATATCTGGGATATGGCATTGTTACACCTAGAGGTAATCCCATATAAGACCATATCCGGGATATGGCATTGGCACCTAGAGGTAATTCCATACAAGACCATGTCCGGGATATGGCATTGGTATCTAGAAAAGACTCCATGTAAGACCACCTCGGGGACGTGGCATTGGTTTTATGTTTATAGTAATGACTGTAAACACGTGACTTTGACTATCCCTTGTGAATGGTGGGATAAGTAGATGAATTTAGAAGTAGAGATGCGAATGATATTTAAGTCATGTGAATGAGTGAATACAGGTACTCGTGACTGGGTCACGAAGAAACGATTGCGATGTGTGGCACGGTATGTGATAAATAAGGGATATTGTAAGTAAGCATGGCAAGAAGCCTTGATTTGTGTATGGTTAGATAATACCGTGGATGGATTATTTTTATGAGTATTATGATTGTTATTTATTTCCATGCAACTTACTAAGCTTTATGCTTACCCTTTTTTTTCATTGCCCTTCTTCCTTGTAGTATTGCCAAGGTAACTCAAGGATCGTGACTGCAGGAGTCCAAAAATCACACTATCGGCAGCACTTTGGTATAACAATCTTAGACTTGTTTTGAGTATGGCATGTATAGGACTTGAGTATTTTGTCAAGATGTGATTGTTAGTTAAAGTGTTGGTTATGAAAGGCATTTTGTAAATGGCCCTATGAGTTAGGCAAATACTTGGCAAACTCTTTTGTTTAATGAAGATGAAATTCATGAATTGTATGTTCATTTCAATAATGTGTATGTTGGATGAGTTCTTATACTTGCAAAAGGGCTAGGAGTTGTATTGTTCTGAGTGGAGTTATGTTTGTGTGCACCCTTAGGTGGCAATGGCTTGGTATATAGCCTACTAATTGCCCACTTAGTTAGACACACGGGCGTGGGTCTAAACCGTGTGAGAGGCACGGCTAGCCCATAGGCGTGTACCCAGGCCGTGTGAAGTGTGCACCTTACTCATGAAATTATAAATTCCCCACGGCCATGATACACGGGCGTGTGTATAGGCCGTGTAGTTAAGTCAGAATGCTAAGGTTTTACACACAGGCTAGGGCCACGGGTGTGCCATGGCCGTGTGATTTTAGTCAGTGTCGACCACGGGTGGAAGGCACGGGCATGTCCAGGCCGTGTGGATTTAGTCAGTGTCGACCACGGGTAGAAGGCACGGGCATGTCTTAAGGGTACACGGGCGTGTCCCTATACCAACACGGGCGTGTGGCCCCTATTTTAAAGAAAAGTTTCTTTTAGCTTGTAATAGTTTCTGGACGCAAGTTTAAGGCTTCATAGACCCTCGATATGAATGATTTGACATGTTTAAGGAAGTTCAAGCATAGTAATGTCTCGTATCTGATTTTAGCCTCAGAATCGGGTATGGGGTGTTACATTTATTGGTATTAGAGCTACGGTTTAGTCGATTCTAGGACTAACGTAGCGTAAGTACGAGTCTAGCTATACTTGCCATATGTAAGAGTGTCTGAGTAATGATAGTGTGACGGCTCCTGACGTATAAATTTGTGTTTTATGTAGTAGATGTATTATGATCCAGACCGAACTGCAGCCGATGACGTTGCGACTACTGCACCGGCTCCCGCTCGAGGGACCGCGCCAGCTAATAGTAGACCTAAGACTTTGAGTCAGGGGGAAGAGGCTCGAGAAGCCTTTCTCCATATGATGAGCAACTGGTATACTGAGTATATCCGAGCAAATCGTAACGCTCAACCCCCTCTACCCCCACCAATTCCTCAACCCGCTCCAGTAGCCCCTCAAGTAGTTGAGGTGGTGAGAAGAGAAAGACCTCCGGTGGATAAGATCCGGAAGTAAGGAGCCAAGGAATTTCGGGCGAATAAGGATGATGACCCAGAGAAAGCGGAATTCTGGCTCGAGAATACCATTCTGGTATTCGATGAGTTATCCTGCACGCCTAAGGAGTGCTTAAAGTGTGCGGTGTCTCTCCTGAGAGATTCAGCCTACCGATGGTGGAACACCCTGGTGTCGGTAGTACCAAGGGAGAGAGTTAGTTGGGAACTCTTCCAAGAGGAATATCGGAAGAAGTATATCAGCCAGCGGTTCATCGACCATAAGAGAAAGGAGTTCTTGGAATTGAAGCAAGGCCGTATGTCACTGACCGACTACGAATGGGAGTTCGTAAGGCTTAGCAAGTATGCACGAGAGTGCGTGTCTATGAAAGCCATCATGTGCAAGAGATTCGAGGACGGACTGAATGAAGATATCCGCCTGTACGTGGGAGTTCTCAAATTAAAGGAGTTTGTGGTGTTGGTGGATAGGGCCTGTAAAGCTGAAAAGTTGGCTAAAGAGAAGAGAAGAGCTGAATACGAGTCTCGTGACTCGAGGAAGAGACAACTGAACAAGTCTCACCAATCCTCATCTAAGAAATTGAGGGATTTCACTACTCGATTAGTGATTTCAGAGGGGTTTTCAACCCGAAATAAAGGCAAGCGACTCTCGGGATCGAAAGGGCACACTACATCAGTTGCTAGTGTGGGCAACGTTCGACCAAATAGACCTGAATGTCCTCAGTGTGGCAGGCACCATTCTGGTGAGTGTAGAGCTAATGAGAAAGCTTGTTTCAGATGTGGGTCCTTAGACCATTTTATCAGAAATTGTCCCGAGGTAGACGAGAAAGGAAGGCCTCAGAATGCGAGATCAGGAAGTACCATAAGGGGAAGACCATTGAGAAACCCGAGGATTGAGATGGGAAGCAAAAATCCACCTAGAGAGCAAGCTACTGAAGTTGAGGGTAGAGCACCGGCGAGGACATATGCCATTCGTGCTCGTGACGAGGCATCTTCCCCCGACGTGACCACGGGTATCTTTTCTCTCCATAATACTCGTGTTATAGCTTTAATTGACCCGGGATCTACTCACTCATACATATGCATGAAATTAGTCTCTAGCATGAGCATGCCTATAGAGTCTACCGAATTCATTGTAAGAGTGTCTAATCCCCTAGGCAAGTGTGTGTTGGTTGATAGAGTTTGCAAAGGGTGCCCTTTGATGATTAAGGGTCATTGTTTCCCGGTCGATCTTATGTTATTGCCGTTTGACGAATTTGATGTCATTCTCGGGATGGATTGGTTAGTTACCCATAGTGTAATTGTGAATTGTGGGAAGAAGCATATCGAGTTGAGAGATGAAAATGGTAATTTTATTCGTGTTGAATCAGATAAGCCGGATAGGTCACCAATAGTGGTATCGACCCTGTCAGCTAAGAGGTACCTAAGGAAGGGGTATGAGGCTTATCTTGCCTTTGTGTTGAACACTAAAGAGATTGAGTTGAAAATTGAGTCAGTACCCATAGTATGCGAGTACCTAGATGTTTTCCCAGAAGAGTTGCCTGGGCTACCACCGGATAGAGAGATTGAATTTGGGATTGAATTAGCTCCGGGTACTGCCCCTATTTCTATCGCTCCCTATAGAATGGCCCCAACCGAACTGAAAGAGTTGAAAGCACAGTTGCAAGAATTAACGGATAAAGGTTTTGCGAGGCCGAGTTTTTCTCCGTGGGGTACACCCGTCCTATTTGTGAAGAAGAAAGATGGTTCCATGAGATTATGTATGGACTATCGGTAACTCAACAAGGTGACAGTGAAGAATAAATACCCATTGCCGAGGATCGACGATCTATTTGATCAATTGAAGGGAGCTACAGTATTTTCCAAGATAGATCTAAGGTCAGGGTACTATCAGTTGAGAGTCAAGGACTCGGATGTGCCGAAAACCGCATTTAGAACTAGGTACGGCCACTATGAATTTTTGGTCATGCCTTTTGGTTTAACAAATGCCCCCGCTATCTTCATGGATTTGATGAATCGCATTTTTCGATCGTACTTGGATAGGTTTGTTGTGGTCTTTATCGACGACATACTGATCTACTCTCGAGATGAGAACGATCATGCAGAGCATTTGAGTATGGTTCTACAAGTTTTGAGAGAAAAACAATTGTATGCAAAATTCAGTAAGAGTGAATTTTGGCTCAAGGAAGTGGGATTTTTGGGGCATATTGTCTCTGGAGAAGGGATTAGAGTCGACCCGAGTAAGATTTCGGCAATTGTCGAATGGAAATCGCCGAGGAGCATAACTGAAGTAAGGAGTTTTCTAGGCCTAGCAGGCTATTATAGGCGTTTTGTCAAGGGGTTTTCCATGATAGCTACCCCGATGACGAGACTTTTACAGAAAGATGTAAAGTTCGACTGGACGGAAAAGTGTCAACGGAGTTTTGAGAAATCAAGACATCATTTGATCGAGGCTCCTATTTTGGTGCAACCAGAATCGGAAAAGAATTTGTGGTTTATAGTGATGCGCCCTTGAACGGGTTGGGTTGTGTACTTATGCAAGAGGGTAAAGTGATTGCGTGCGCCTCTAGACAGCTTGAAGCCGCACGCAGAGAAGAACTACCCAACTCATGATTTAGAATTGGCCGCAATTGTGTTTGCGTTGAAAATTTGGAGACATCATTTATATGGTGAAAGGTGTCGATTTTCACCGACCACAAGAGCCTAAAATATTTGATGACTCAAAAGGAATTGAATTTGAGGCAACGAAGGTGGTTAGAGCTGATCAAAGATTATGAGTTGGTAATTGACTACCAACCGAAAGGCAAATGTAGTCACGACGCTTTGAGCGAGAAAATCTTTGTTTGCACTAAAAGCCATGAATACTCGATGACCTTGCTAGATGATGGTTACTGCTTTTTAGCCGAGTTGTGGGCTAAACCATTGTTTCTCCATGAGATTTGTGAAGCTCAGAAGGATGATAACAGTTTGCAAGCCAAGAGAGTTTTATGTGAGTCGAGCGTTGAGACAGGCTTTCGAGTAAATCTTGATGGATGTATAACATTTCCGGATCGAGTCATGTACCCAGGAATGATGAACTTATCCGCAAAATTTTGCATGAAGCACATAACGGATGTTTGAATGTAGACTCAGGCAGTACAAAGATGTACCATGATTTGAGGAAATGGTACTGGTGGCTTGGTATGAAGAAAGATATTTCTGAGTTTGTATCAAAATGCCTAATTTGTCAACAAGTGAAGGCTGAACATCAAGTACCTTCGGTTTACTTCACCCCATTATGGTTCTGAATGGAAATGGGATCAGTATTGCTATGGACTTCGTGGACGGGTTTACCATTGACTCCAAAGAAGAAAGATGCGAAGTATGGGTAGTGGTTGAAAGACTCACTAAGTCACCCCACTTTATACCAAATCTTGAGTCGACTATTCGCTCGACAAATTGGCGATTTGTATATGTCCGAGATAGTAAGACTTCATGGTGTACCGCTGCCGATCATTTCGATAGAGATCCGAGATTCACGTCACGGTTTTGGAAAAAGCTACAAGAAGCATTAGGCACAAAATTGAGTTTCGATCTGACTTTCCATACACAAACCGATGGACAGTCAGAGAGGGTAATTCAGATACTAGAAGACATGCTTCGGTGTTGTGTTTTGGAATTCCATGGTAATTGGGAGAAATACTTACCATTGGTGGAATTTGCCTACAACAACAACTTTCAATCAAGTTTGAAGATGGCACCTTATGAGGCATTGTATGGGCGTAAATGTCGAATGCCCTTGTATTGGTCAGAACTCAGAGAGAAACAGATACACGGGGTTGACTTGGTTAAGGAAACTGAAGATAAAGTAAAAGTGATACGTGACTGTTTGAAAGTCGCCTCAGATAGACAGAAGTCCTATTCGGATTTAAAAAGGAAAGAAATAGAATTCAAAGTCGGTGATAAAGTGTTCTTGAAAGTATCACCTTGGAGGAAAGTCCTCAGATTTGGCCGGAAGGGCAAATTGAGTCCGCGTTTTATCAGACCTTACGAAGTTACCGAAAGGATAGGACCGGTAGCTTATAGGTTAGCCTTTCCACCTGAGCTGGAAAGAATCCATGACGTCTTTCATGTGTCTATGTTACGTCGATACCGTTCAAACCCTTCACATGTTATAAAGCCGATAGAGGTAGAGATACAACCGGATTTAGCGTATGGAGAGGATCCAGTTAGAATTTTGGCTCGTGAAGTCAAACAGTTAAGGAACAAAAGCTTAGCCATAGTAAAAGTCCTATGGCAAAGGCACAGTATAGAAGAGGCTACATGGGAGTCCGAGGAAATGATGAGAAACCAATACCCCAATCTCTTCACTGGTAAGATTTTCGAGGACGAAAATCCTTAAGGGGAGAACCATGTGTGAATGTTCGATTTAGGGGCTAGTCAGAATAGTGGTCTCGGGATCACTCATCCGAGAATTGAGAAATTTATTTTCATGATATATTATGAGTTAGAACATGATAGCATATGTACTTGAAAATTTTGATGCTTTAGTTTTAGCGATTTCGTGTTTAATCGCGAAAAAGGACTAAATCGCATAAAGTGCGAAAGTTCCATTCTATAAGCTAAAAGTGCGAAATGGCCATAGATTGTAAATTGGAGGTCTTTAAAAGGCAATTAGACCCCCAAATTTAGCATGGCCGGCCATAGGAGACAAAGATGGACAATGTTGGTCAAAGTTGGTGATAGTTGGTGACTTATTTGACTAATATTAATAAAATAAGCAGAGAAAAAGATATCATGTTTTCTCCTTTGATCTTCCACCGAAAATTAGCAGCAAATAGGGGTTTTGAATGCTCAAAATTTTAGCAAGCTCTCATCCATTCAAGTAAGTGTTCTAGAGAACTTTTCTTGAAAATAATTGTACTTTTGAAACCCCTAAAGCTTAAGCTTTCAAATGAGGGGACTATTGTGCAATATGGTAAAGAGTTTAAGGTTTTGCCATGAGATCTATTTTAGTTATTTTTACATTTTTATGGAAGAGAATGAGTCTTAGTTGTTGTATGAACAACTTTTGTGAAAGGTGTTAGCATGAAAACACCAATAAAGACCTTGATGAAAAGGTTACAAATTTTGTAGTAAGTATGTGAAATATTAATTTTTGATGATAGCTTTAAGATCATTAAATGTTTATCTAGGCTTGTTGAAGGTAGAAAAGTGATTAGAATTTATTTTCGAGCCTAGGGGCAAAATAGTCATTTTGCCAAAGTCTAGGGCAAAATAGTAATTTTGCTTAAGCATGATTATTGAGATGCTTATATTAATGTAGTGATTAAAATGAGCTGATTTTCTATTATTGAGCAAGAGGAGACGAGAATCCGCCTCGACCAGGGAAAGAATAAAGTCGTGGACTGAACCGAAGAACTAACTCATTTTGAAAACGAGGTAAGTTGCATGTGACTTAAATAATATGCATATTAGCATGTTGAGAAATGTTTGGCATTATATTAGAGCATAATGCATTACTAAATTGAGTAATTAATGTGAATGAGATGTTGGAGTCCTAATTGGGCCATGTTGATTATAGAAAATGCTATCATTGAATTATGAAATAAATAAGGTCCCGTATAAGACCATGTCCGGGACATGGCCTCGGCACCAAGTTGAGATCCCGTATAAGACCATATCCGGGATATGGCTTTAGTGATGAACATGGAAATTATATAAGACCATATCCGAGATATGGCATCATTACACCTAGAGGTAATCCCATATAAGACCATATCCGGGATATGGCATTGGCACCTAGAGGTAATTCCATATAAGACCATATTCGGGATATGGCATTGGCACCTAGAGGTAATTCCATATAAGACCATGTCCGGGATATGGCATTAGTATCTAGAGAACACTCCATGTAAGACCACCTCGGGGACGTGGCATTGGTTTTATGTTTATAGTAATGACTGTAAACACGTGACTTTGACTATCCCTTGTGAGTGGTGGGATAAGTAGATGAATTTAGAAGTAGAGATGCGAATGATATTTAAGTCATGTGAATGAGTGAATACAGGTACTCGTGACTGGGTCACGAAGAAACAATTGCGATGTGTGGCACGGTATGTGCTAAATAAGGGCAATTGTAAGTAAGCTTGGCAAGAAGCCTTGATTTGTGTATGGTTAGATAATACCGTGGATGGATTATTTTTATGAGTATTATGATTGTTATTTATTTCCATGCAACTTACTAAGCTTTATGCTTACCGCTTTTTTTCATTGCCCTTCTTCCTTGTAGTATTGCCAAGGTAACTCGAGGATCGTGACTGCAGGAGTTCAAAAATCACACTATCGACAGCACTTTGGTATAACAATCTTAGACTTGTTTTGAGTATGGCATGTATAGGACTTGAGTATTTTGTCAAGATGTGATTGTTAGTTAAAGTGTTGGTTATGTAAGTCATTTTGTAAATGGCCCTATGAGTTAGGCAAATACTTGGCAAACTCTTTTGTTTAATGAAGATAAATTCATGAATTGTATGTTCATTTCAATAATGTGTATGTTGGATGAGTTCTTATACTTGCAAAAGGGCTAGGAGTTGTATTGTTCTGAGTGGAGGTATGTTTGTGTGCACCCTTAGGTGGCAATGGCTTGGTATATAGCCTACTAATTGCCCACTTAGTTAGACACACGGGCGTGGGTCTAAACCGTGTGGGAGTCACGGCTAGCCCATGGGCGTTTACCCAGACCGTGTGAAGTCTGCACCTTACTCATGAAATTATAAATTCCCTACGGACATGATACACGGGCGTGTGTATAGGCCGTGTAGTTAAGTCAGAATGCTAAGGTTTACACACGGGCTAGGGCCACGGGCATGCCATGGCCGTGTGATTTTAGTCAGTGCTGACTACGGGTGGAAGGCACGGGCGTGTCCAGGCCGTGTGGATTTAGTCAGTGTCGACCACGGGTAGAAGGCACGGGCATGTCTTAAGGGTACACGGGCGTGTCCCTATACCAATACGGGCGTGTGGCCCCTGTTTTAAAGAAAAGTTTCTTTTAGCCTGTAAAATTTTCCGGACGCAAGTTTAAGGCCTCATAGACCTTCGATATGAATGATTTGACATGTTTAAGGAAGTTCAAGCATAGTAATGTCTCGTATCCGATTTTAGCCTAGGAATCGGGTATGGGGTGTTACACCATGGGTTGTACCAACGTTCCAATAGTTAATTTATGACCAAATTGATAGAATGTGTAGATGTTGCAAGTTAAATTTATTTAATCAAGATCAAATTGATAGAATGTGTAAACTTTAAAGGTTAAATTTCTTATAATATCAATATATATTTGTCGAAAAGCATTAACATTGCGATTAACTGTCATTAGTTGCTCACTTTCAAAATTGATAGGGATTAAATTGCTCTGATTTTTAGAGGGACCAATTTGGTTAATATCAAGATTGTCAGGGACCAAAGGTCTTTTTATAAATTTTGGCATCGTTAAGATTCTTTGTTAATTTAGGTAAATTACAATGTCTTTTCTTTTTGTCACATGGCTGCCAAGAGAGCTTCTTTTTAATTTCAAAATATCACACCAATAAATTTAACAATGATAACAACTGGTCTTGAATTTTTTAATTTGAAAAGTAGATGGACTAAATTCTTGAAAGCAAAAGTATAAGGACTAAATTCCAAATATATTATAACCTTTAAATTTTTACTTTATAATTTAACCCAAAATTTAACTCAATACGAAGTGTGAGAATAAACAATACTAGTACATAAGTAATTAGCAGGACCACATGCAATGAAAAGAATTATCCATTAATAGTGGTACTTTTAAGGAACACATGTTATTTTAAAGATTAAGGCTTTACTGGATAAAATGAAATGAAAATTAGAAAGATGAAAAATTAAATGAGTAAAAAAGTAAAAGGATAAAAAATATAAGGTTGCATTTAGTTTATAAAAATATTTTCTATTTTCATTTTCTATTGTTATTTTCATTTTCATTTTTCATAAAATAATTCTTATTTTTTATTTTTTTTAAAATTAAAAAAACATGTTCGGTAAATAAAAACAATATTTTTTCAATAATGAAAACATATTTGATACCTATTTTTTATAATAAAAAGATGAGAAAAAAAATACATTTATATAGATTCAAACTAGAATATCAAATTTAACATTTTAAAAAATTATTAAAAAAATATTTTTACGTTTATATGAGTTTGAACCAAGGTCAATTCATTTAAAGCTAAAGACGCTTGTTTTCATTATTTCCAGTTTTACATTGCATTTTTAATGAAAACAATTATTTATTATTTTCTTATTTTCGTATATTTTCATTTTCATTTTTCAAAAATCATTTCTAAAACCTTTAAACAAGATATACTTTCTTGAATATTTTCTATTTTCCAAGAAAATAAAAATAGTATATATATTTTTAAACCAAACGGAGTATAGTGTTTCTAAATATGCTTGGTATGAAAAAAGAATAATATAAAT
Organism: Gossypium sturtianum; assembly: GCA_025698515.1. NCBI lineage: Eukaryota > Viridiplantae > Streptophyta > Magnoliopsida > Malvales > Malvaceae > Gossypium > Gossypium sturtianum. The sequence goes on from CM046950.1 coordinate 105,247,442, forward strand.
TTACCACTGTATTCTAATATACATATCTAACTCTTTTTTTTATTGAAGATTCCATTTTCAATAACAATTTTCATACAAAATTATTATAATATTTAAAAATAATTATGATATAAAAATAAATTATATTTGTAAAAGATAGTTTTATTATGTATGCTATTTATTGAAAATTTTAAATAAATATTAAAAGAATATATTATTTAACAATCAAATTTTTTCAAAATAAAAAATATATTATTTACCAATCTAGTCTTCAAACACTAATGCCACGACATTTATATTATTATGGTGTGTTGGCTGATTGGTCCCGAGTATCCAACCATTGTCTCTAAGTCTACTTAGGGCGTAATCAACTAAAAACTGATTAATAAGATTGTCCATGAACATAAGTATGGAGTATCAATGAAGGTATGTTATAACAGCCTATTTTCAGTGGCGTCGGAAATAGTGGTTTTGGGACCACGATTCCGACAAGCAAGTTGGTATTTTAATGTTTATTTAATGTCTATATAGTTATATTAGGGTCGTATTAAATTTTCATTAAGAAATTTTAAGGTTTAGATAGTTAATTTAGTAAAAAGGACTAAATTGTAAAGGTTGCAAAAGTGGGTTTCTATTAGTTCAAAGGGTTAAATAACTTTAAAAAGGTAAATTAATGGACTTATATGGTAAATAAACCATGAAAGTGGCTAGTGTACATTTATGGACAAATTCTTGTTAGTTATTAGTTAATAATACTAAGGGTATATTGGTAATTAAATAAATTAAACTAAAACAAAAATAAACCAAAGAAAACTAATCTTTCTTCTCCACCATCATCGAAAATTAAGAAGGAAAAAACCACCATTTTGCATCTTCAAGTTTCGGCTAAGCTATCTTGGTATGCATGGTATGATATTTCGTCCAGTTTTAAGCAATTTTTATGTTTTTGAGCTCATATTAGCTTCATGTAGCTAGCCTGGGGGTTAATTTGTAAAAATGTTAAAAGTTTAGGGACTTGCCATGAATGAGTTTTTAGTGTTAGTGAATCTAATTGATAGATTATTAAGCTTGGTTGCTAATTAGACACATTTTGTTAAGTGATTTTTTATGAATTTGAGCTTAAGGACTTATTTGAGAAAATGGTAAAATTCAATGATAATTTTATGAAATGATGAAAGCTATCGGCTGTAAAGGACCTTAAAGAAAATCATTATGATATTTCATTAATTGTGGTTTAATTGTGAGTTTAGAATTTAGGGACTGAATTGCACAAAAGTTAAAATGTTAAAAGTAAATTCGTAATTTTACATTAAAATGGGTTATAAGTTAGAATCTTTAAAGTTAAGCTACTTGAATTATTTAATTGAGTTAAATTATTATTTAGGGTGCGTTAGTTTGTCAGTATTTGATTTTCCGAAAATTGTTTTCCCAATTTTCCAGTGTTTGTTTGCTGGAAAACATTTTCCATTTGGAAAATGAATTCCAAAACACGGGTAAAATAGCTTACAATTTCGAAAATTGTCTTACCGTTTGATTTTCCGTAAGATATTTTCCTAACACTCTCAGGCAGATTCCCCTTTTTCCTTCCTTCCTTCATTCCTCCTTCCTTCATTCTTTCTCAACCAAATTCCTTTCTCTCTTTCCCCTAAATTTTCCTGTTCCTCTTCGACTGAGAGCGTGAGAGACTCTACGCCTAAATAAGGATTGTGACATCATTAAAAACCCGTTATTGAATCCATTTATTGAAAACCCGAAAAATCTAAGCTTTTTACAGGTAAGTATTTTTGGGTTTGCTTTGTTTTTTTATGTTTCCTTTGTTGGGTTATCATTTCTTAGTTGTTCTTTTGAGTTTTCTTGGTGCTTATTTTCCCTTCTAATTTGCTTGTTCCTTCTTGGAACTGAATAATGAAAAAGGAGTTCTATTGGTACTAGTTTCTTGGGTTTTCAATTTTTTGAATCTTTGGTGATTGTTGTAAGTTAAAAAGTATTCTGTAGGATGTTTTCATGACGACTTCTTGTTAATATTTATGTTCATTGGATCTAAACTTGAGTTCTGGATTTGGATTTTCTATTAGTTTGCTTCTGTTAGATGATAAAGGTATTGGATTTTCATGATTTATATAAGTTCTAAGCAATTTATATGGATAGTTTCGTGAAGGATTGATGTTTTTTATAAGTTCACTGGATCTAAAGCTGACTCATTGATTTGGTTTTTTCTGATTTTTAGATTCTTGGTTTAAGGAAGATTTTTGTAAAGGTTTAGCTACTTGGGTAGATTGAAGTCTAATTTGAGTCTTGCATTGGTCATTGGGTTCTGGATTCAGTTGGTGGAATTTTGAGAAGCAATCATTGGAGTATTTGGTAGATATGTCTAGTTATGTGGGTGTTCTTGTCTCTCGATCAATGGCTTGAGCCAATTCACACAAGTTGAGCTTCATGACCTTAATTCCAAGGTAAGCATGTTTTGTTCCTTCCTCAACTTATTGCTTCAACTATTGAATTATTATTTAATTTTGTTGTTGTTTTTTTCGAATCTAATTTGACAGAGTTCTTTTTTCTCTCTCTTGGATGGATGGTTTGATAGAGGTTTAATGGCCTTTTTTATATGATTTCTAGTTTGTTTCGTAAAGAACCAAAATGGTAAAGTTACAAATGGGAGATTTGCCACCCTTGATGGTGAAGTTGAAGGCTTTTAGTGCTTTGCTTACGAGGATGAGATTAGGCGGATATTGGGCGAATCGTATGGTGGCATGAGCGATGAGATTGATTTTGAAACATTCCTCTAGGTGAGTCGTGTGTGTGTATATATATGAGCTTGTGCGTGTTATCGATTTGCATACTTGTTTTCTATTTTATCATTAATAAAAGCATCAAGAAAAGTAATCATTGGTTCATTTTAACTTATATGGCAATTTACATTCATCAAGTTGAATAGAAGTGGGAACCATAGGTTTTAACCTTTTTGATCTTTGGAATTAGTTGAAGGAAGCTAACATTATGGTTGGTTGCATAGAATGAGCAGTGTATTTAAATATGCAAGGTCAAAGCTATAGGAAAACCGGGTGGTCCAAAGAATTCATCATCGTTCCTAAAGGCCTCCACGACCACTCTTCTCCACACAATCGAATGAATTGGAAAAAGCCTCTTATGTAACACACATAAATATTTACCTTATGGATGATCCATTTTTAAAGCGCTTTCTTCCGCTTGATCCAAATCACGAATGATCTTTTCCATCTTGCAAAAGATGGAGTACTCTTAATGGTACATTTATGGGGTGTGCTCCATTATGCATTTGCTTTATTTTTTCTTCAAAAAATTTGGTATGAATCGAGTGTTCTTGATTACATTGCATCTTATATTTGTGCAATAAGCTTATAAATGTTCTTTGTGCACTGGAACCATCGATGAAAGAGCTATCAACACAAAAAGGGTGCTTAACCCATGGGAGAGGAATGAGAACCATACCCTTTTCCTTAACTCTGCAAAGGCTATTGGTGCACGGTGGTAAATATTGGTACTCGTGGACTTAGTTGAAGGAAGGGTTAGTACAGCTATAACAGATTCCTGTATGTGTTAGAATGAAACATTCTAATAATCAAATGGTTTTCATCTTTATTATTTGTATTACAGCCCCATCTCGTGCTTGGGTTGATATCTCAAATTATAAAGGTAGGCATCTAATTTCTTCTCTACCATTCATTTGCAATTTCTTGTGTAGCCTTTACACTATCTTGATAGACTGAGAAAAGTAGGATTGTTTAACTTAAAACAAGTTGTGTTCAGGTACACTTTTTCTCACCCTTACTATCTTTTATAACTGCAGATTCAACTATTAGCAGATCTCAACATTAAGAAGACGCCTCAACTTGTGGAATTGGTGGAGGATAGCAATGCAATAATATATCACTTTATCATGTGATTGATGTTTAATTAATAATGAAGCATGAAATAAGCATGTTTCCCTTTATAATTATTGTCACTTGCGGGATGTTGAGGAACTTATGGGGTTAGCTCACGAGAAGGTTCTACTAAAATGGATGAATTTCCATTTAAATAAAGCGAGCTATGAGAAAATCATTGCCAATTTTTCTTGAGATGTGAAGGTATGTGATTCTGTTAATATTACATTGAGTCACAATAAACTGATAAAGTGTGTTGAGGTGGATGATTACACTTCAATTAGATGCATTCTTCTATTTTTCTTGCATCAGTATTTTGATATATTTTACTCATTTTCTCATACATGCAGGATGGAAAAGGTCTTGCCCCTGAAATTCCTGAGGATTTGTACCACCTTATTAAGAAGGCTGTTGCGATCCGCAAGCATTTGGAAAGAAACATGAAGGATAAGGATAAGGTTGTGGGTTTGATTGGTGATGATGAGATATCTGGTCTTCGAATTGGATTGGTAAAATTTTATTTAAGCTCTAAATATGTATAATTTATCAGTTGCATGATCCATTTCTTTGTTTACCCTTCGCTAATAGTATTTTCAGAGTCCAGCACTTTTTGATTCTTTGACCGCTCGTGAAAATGTTGGTTTTATTTTGTAAGAGATAGTATAAATTCTTTCTTACAAATACTGCATTTTTTCCTTGGTTTTTAGCAATGTTTTGGTGGTCCCAGGTTGCTGCTGTAAATAATTGTTTTCTATAACAAATGCTCCATTTTTGCAGCTGCTTATGCTTGTGCAGATAACATGATTGTGGAGACACAAGGGGTCTTTGCTCACTATACGGTTCTAGTTGTGAATGCCAAAACAACTGCCCTAAATGGAAAATTAGGAGAGGCTGTGTATAACGTAGGAAAAAAAGAAAAAAAAATGTGTTACACTCTTAAATTTTGATAATTATGTAACACACTAATTATTCTGAACATGGTTCCCTTTGGGATTGTGTGCAATGAAATATATCAGTTGGTTTTCAATTTTTACTACTGTTTATGACACCTAGGAATTGAACCCTTATGCATGATATCAGTTGTAGAGATTGGTATATGTACGTTTTGTATGAACAAAAGTGAAGCTCAATAGGGCCAAAGTTGATAAATATTTTGTAAGATATTAACATGCAATAGGAAGATCTCTCTTTGGGAATATCATGGAGTTAAATAATTTAAAATATAAATAAATCATTGCAATATATGTAAAAATAATTTAAAATATAAATTTATTAATATATATATAAATTTATTAATATATGTAAAAACAACTTTTCCGGAAAATATTTTCGAAATCACAAAAAACAACAAAAATATTTTACATGATTCATCCAAACACTAGAAAAGTAAATCATTTCCGAAAAAGTAAATCATTTTCCAGAAATTATTTTCCGAAAAACCTTTTACAGGCAAACAAACGGAGCCTTAGATCAAGAAACAAATCACCTAGACTTGAATCACGATAAAGCTAAGGTTTTGGATTAGTCGTCGGCTCTATTTTTGCATCCGTGTTAGTCGAGGTAAGTTCGTAACTTAGTTAAAATTAATTAGTTGTTGTTTTTGTGATATTAATCTATATATGTCGTGATTGAGTTCATTTACTGGTTAAATGGTAAAAGATTAAATGAACTAAGTTGAAATGATAATTAAATTAAAGGTTATGTTTGAAAATGGAAAACTACATGTAACACCCCTTACCCGTATTCAACGCTGGAACCAGGTACGAGGCATTACCGGACTTAACATATTTAATCATACAAAATCGGGCCATAAATTTTCATTCCAGCATAAAATTTTTCATTTGTGTTCATAGCGTCCCTATTATGGGCCTACAAGACCTAAATCATACATATATGTTGGTTCGAAACTGAACCGGAAGCTTAGGAACACTTAGAAACTTTTTGCTCAAAACAGGGCCACACGCCCGTGTGGAAAGGAACACACCCGTGTCTATAGCCCGTGTCCCTCACGCGGCCATGACACGCCCGTGTCTTAGCCTGTGTGTGAAAACCTTGACATTCTGTTTATGACGTTTGCAGATATTTAGGGTCACACGGCCAAGTCACACGCCCGTGTGGCGAATTTAATTCTCGCAATTAATGTGCAGACTTCACACGGCCTGGGAACATGCCCATGTCCTGAGGCCGTGCCCTTCACACGGCTGAGACACACGGACGTGTCTCTGCCCGTATGTTTAATACTGGGCATTCTATTTTGCTAAATTTGGATGCAGGGGACACGCGGCCTATCAACATGCCCACGGGGCTAACCGTGTGTCACACACGGCATAGACACACGCCTGTGTGTCTACCCGTGTGGACAAATATAAGGCTATTTTCCAAGCCATTTTGCCACCCTCACTTGCACACATTCACGCAACATCACATGTCATTCTCATATCATCATTTGTCATACTTAATCATCACATTTAGCTCATGATAACCATACTAGCTTCACATTCACAAGAGGGCATTAACACATGTATAAACATATAATCAACATAAGCCATCATTCATGGCTATATTCAAATTGAACCATAAACCATTTTAGGCCAACACATTCGGCTACATTAAAAATGACTTAATTAATCAAAAAACAAAGTCCCTGTACATGCCATATCTCAAAAAGGCTTGAATACTTATACCCAAAGTGACAGCTTGATAGTGTGATAGCATCTTCGGCGATCTCCAACCCGAGCTAGCAAAATTAACCTATAAGAGATAGGAATGGGAGGGGAGTAAGAAATAAAGCTTAGTAAGTTCATATGAAAATAATAAACAACTATTGACATTCATTTATTTTACCCAACCATAAAGATATTACAATACAATTTGCATTTACTATCATGATTGCCACTTAATCATTCATAATGCTTACTCTTTTATCTTATAAATACCATTTACGTGCCTTGGCATTAGCCTAACCACCATAGTCTCTCCATTATAACTTATCACATTATTTAACAAGTTATTTCCATCCTCTTAATCACATCCACATCATTTATGAATAATCATAATTTCAACATATGGTTTAACCACCTTTCATTTGTCAAAGCTCGTATCATACTATATTCTCATAATGACTTTATTCGGCAATTATGCCTGTCTTTCCTTTCTCTCATATCCAATGAAACACAAATTTAAATAAATAAACAGTACTATATTACAATTCAATTTGGTTCATAAACCTATCACATGATCATTATCAAATCTTATCATACATCCATTCATCATGAATGTCGATCACTAATCACAAGATTAACAATATTTCACAAGTATAACTTATTCGTGTACATTCTTCCCAAGAATTCATCATTTACCGAATTCACTTCACATGAGTTCTATGTACATACCTGTACCACTCGTAACATAGACACATACTTTCTTGTTTTTAACGTACCCGTTAAACCACTGGGAATGCTAAATGTTACTCGGGAATCTCATACATATAGTACCGTATCAATGCCATATCCCGATATGGTCTTACATGAAATATCATATCGACGCCATGTCCCTGACATGGTATTATACGAAATTACATACTGATGGAGCTCGAAACTAACTATTATTTTGACAAAGGTAAGCGCACCTATCGAACAGTAGTGTAGCTGTGGTGAGTCCGGAATATCGTATCCTCAAGGACAAAGAGTACTAGTATTAACTATCTTTTTATTATCTAGCCTAATAATAAAGGGGATTTATTTTTAATCTAAAAGTAACTAACTAGTTTAATTAACTATGAAAGTGACAGAGAGTGAATTGGGGAAAATAATTTTGGACAACTTATATGAGATAGGTAATATCTAAGGAAGAATCCACCAGGACTTCACTTATTACTTTTGATTCATGCGATTTATTCACTTGACTTAATCCGTAGAAATCCCTAAATTATATTAATACCTCTTTCGAGGCTACTAACAACTGACTCTAGGTTGATTAATTAAAATCTCTTTCTAATTAACACCCCTATTGTCGCATTAACTCGATCTATGGATTCCCTTATTAGGTTTGACCCTAATTCAGCAGATTTTCGTCGCCCTATATTTAGGGTTGCAATCAACTCCGCTTAATTGTGTTGATCTACTCTTAAACATGGACTTTTTCTCCACTGAATAAGAACATTCGACTTGAATCAATAACCTGAATTATCAAAAAAAGAATAAGAACTCACAATTAAGAATAAGCACAAGTATTTATCTCATAAATCAAATAATAACAAGATCTGTCTTAGGTTTCATCCCCTTAGATATTTAAGGGATTTAGTTCATACTAAAAGAGGGAAGCATATTAGAATAGGGCAAACAACAAAACATAAGAAAACCCAAAAACTTCTAAAGAACTTGATGGGAGATCCTCAGTCTTGATAGAGATCCTTCTCCTAAGCTGTTTTCGACGGCTGTCTTGGAGTATTTCCTCCTTCTACTTGGCATCTATTCGATGTCCTGTCGACCTCTCCCTTTTAGGTTGCCTCCTAAGGTGTTTATATAGGCTTTGAGATGCCTTACTTCGCCCACAAGTATCCCATTCCGAATAGAATTCATCTTAATTTTGGCAGGGACACGCCCGTGTGACACGCCCGTGGTGGACTCCTTCGGCCGTGGTCAAGTCTGCTCGCCTCACACGACCGTGTGATCTGCCCGTGGTCGACAGTCTAGGCCGTATTGATTTCCTATGTAGGCCCATTTTGTCCTTTTTTGGCCCGTTTCTCGATCTTTTCGACTCCTAAGCCCTCCTGAGTATAAAACATGAAATTACGAGATTAGGAGCATCAAATTCATCAAATCTAATGATAATTCATCCAAAAATAAGCCAAGCATGGGGTTAAAATATGTGTAAATTATGGTTTATCAAATACCCCCACACTTAAGCCTTTGCTTGTCCTCAAGCAAAATCCTCAACTCACAATTAAAACTAACTCCCTCGACTCATAATTCTCAACAATAATGTCTCATCATAATTCACAGATAATTCATACATTGATAAATTAACTAGAAGAGTCCTAGAGATTCAAACAATCTAAGTCATAGATTTTTATAACATGAAAACATAGGTGTTTCCCCTTACCTAAATAATTACCTCTGATTCAAAACCTGACAAGTATTGACATCCTCAATAAAGATTCACTCAAATCACTCAAAGTGTTTAAGGTTCAAAATTAAGCACTCAAAAGTCAAACATGAAAAGTTAATCATATAGGCTTGCATGAAAATCAAATCTCCACCACTATAAAATGAGATGATACACAAATCAAAAGGTCTTTTAAAGGGTTGTAATGGGGCTTGGGTTAAAGGTGTGGATAAAGGCTGAAAAGGATGGTTAAAATCGAGATTGAATTGATAAATTACCTAACTAGAAAAATTGGACTAATAATGAATAATTACATCAATTGAAAACTTATCACTAATTAGTAAAATTAACTACTTAAGCTCAAATAACAAAGAACTAATAATGAATATATTTCCAACCTTTTTTTTTAAAACAAGACATACAATAATAAGATAGAATTTAACAACTGAAATAAAGAAAATAGTTAAGCAACTGATCAAATCAAATCTCGATATAAGGGTAGTCAAGAGAAATTGTGATAACAAATACAAAATGGGTTTTGGTTTAATATTAGTGGTATATCAAGAAATGGTTGATTAGGCTTTAAAGGGGTTCACTAGGGGTTAATTAAACGGGTAGGCTTTTTTAGTGGAATAAGTGGGTTAAGACCTAGGTGCCTTTATCATCTTAGTATATCAAATCAAATGTGTGGTCTCGACATGTATGATCGAAGCAAGTTCTAGAATAAAAAATCAATATTGACACACTCATAATTAATAAAGTGAGCAAGAAATGAATATGCTCTAAAAGGCTCAAAATCTCACAAAAATTATGGTTTTTGATATCAACCTTGCAAATTTTAAACTTCAAAGTAATATTTAAATTTAGGGAAACAACCTAACAATTTTTAATTTTGAAAATAGACTTATCATGCTTGATTCTCTAATATCTTAAAGTTTAAATCATCAATGCACAATTACCTATGACTTAATCCAAAACATATCAATAAAAATCATAAATCAATAGACGTTTCATTCTAATAGTAAATATGAGAAAGTTACTTAAGAACAAGATATAATTCAGTATTGTTGACACCTCCCCACACTTAAGATGTACATTGTCCTCAATGTACAAAGATAGATATCTACAATATATAAAATCATAAGATAGGGAGAGAAGTGAACTTCCTAAATTTTGGATGGAGTCAAGGAAAAGAAACGGTAAGTTGGGCGTAGATGAAGGTGGAGGTGGATACTAGGGTCGTGGTGTGGTGATTCCCTAACAGCCTTTTGAACCTAAATTAAAGAAATCAAAATATAATAATATAAATTAAAGACAAGAAAGATAAAGGGAAGGAAAATAAAGGAGAAGAGAAAAGAAAAATAAAAAATGGATGGATTAAAAGGTCCTTGTTTTGTCGAGTAAATGAAGCGGTCGGCATGAACTTATGTAAATCGGTCTCGCACGGGGAGACTGTGCTAGGGTTCTTTTGCTTCTTCAACATGGGGATGGTGGTGTTTGTTTTGTTTGTAGTCATTTGTGTGATGGTGGCAAAGATGGTGAAAAAAGGAGAAAAACTATGGTGGATAGGGTTGGGGAGGAAGGGAGAATTGGGGAAGAAAGTGAACAGAAGAAGGTGGATTAAATAGGGTCAGAGAACTGGTTGCTACCCACGCCCGTGTGCCATGGGCGTGTTAGGTCGCACGGTCGTATCACACGGCTGTGTAATGATTCGTTCATTTCTTCCACGCCTGTGTAGAGGTTTCCACGCCCATGTTGCTTAATCAGTGTCGGCCACGGCCTAAAAGCACGAGCGTGTTGTATTTCCGTGTAGATTTCTCAGTGTCGACCATGGCCGAATCGCACGGCCGTGGCCTTTTATCGCAGCCCATGTTTTGGGGAAATTTATTGTCCTTGGTTTGCACGGGCTTTGCCACGCCTATGTGTCTTTTCGTTGTGTCCACACGGCCACGGCCACGCCCGTGTGCAAGGCCGTATGGATAGAGAAACCTGAGCTTTATTAATTTGGTTAGTTTGTAGTTAAATGCTAAAAATAAAAAATATGGAAATTAATAGGGTTAGTACTTGGGTTGCCTCCCGAGAAGCGCTCGTTTAAAGTCTTAAGCTAAACTTACCTCTTATTCGCATATCTCATGGTGGGTTGAGGAGTTGACACTCCTCTCTCTTGCTATCAATTCTATGATCACTATATAGTTTGAGTCGAGTGGTGTTTACCTTAAAAGTGCCGAATATAGGATTAGTTACCTCGACTGCTCTGTATGGGAAGATATTCAGTACCGTGAAAGGGGTTGTTCCATTAGGTTAAGAAGTGGCAACACGAGGATCTGTATTATCCATTAGAACTCGGTCTCCAACCTTAATTTGACTTGTTTTATCTTTAGACTTGTCATGGCTCTATTTTGGTTCATCGTGTACTTTCAATTTCTCCTTAAGCTGTGTTTGCCATTCATCTAGTTCCTCGATCTGGAGCCTTCGTTCCTCATGAACAGTTTTGTTCTCAATATGGAAGCTAGGCCATGGCTCTGTCATCTTTTCCCAAGGAATTTCCTGCAAAGAAGATTGAACGCTAAGTTTACTTATATTAACAGGATTTGTATTGTAACATCCCGGTTTAGACCCTAGTCGGAACAGTGGTTCGAGACCACAAATCCGAGATCGTAAAAATATTTTAATGATATTTTCTGTGTGAATATTATGTGACTTAGCCTGTGTGAAAATTTTGTGTGATAATTTGATCGTTTGTGTGTCGAATTAAGAGAAGGGCTTAATTGCATAGAGTGTAAAATCTTTGTGTCTTTGATTTGTGAGTACTTAATTGTCGTTGGCTTTTAAAGGTGGAGGCCTTATGAGGCAATTTAACCTTTTTAATGATAGTGGATATTAAATTTAAAAATATGCCATTAATGTAAATTTGTTATTTAATGTTTAGTAAAAGGGATAGTATGGTAAAAATGAATATTATTATTTTTGTAATAAGCAAAAGAAAAAGATGAACATTATCATCTTACTTTGGGGGTGCCAAAAGTAAAAGAAAAAGAAAAGGTTAAGCTTGTTCATTCGGCCATGGTTCAAGCATAAATCGGGTATGTGTTTTCGATCAGTTTTTGATAATTTTTACATTTTTGCAATCGTTGCTTTGAGAGCTACAAAACCCATGTTTTGATTTTGTGAAATGATGATGTTTTTGTGAGATGCCATTGATGATATGTCAAGCTTTTTGATGATTTTTGGTGTTAAATGAAAGATATGAAATAGATGAACATGTTTTATTCTTGAATTTTTGATGAATTTAGCTAAATAGGGCTAAACTGAGAAAATGGTAGATTGTGGGACTAAATTGCAAATTTGATGAAAAATGTGGGTTTGTATGTGATGTATAAGAATTTGGCTAAGCACATGTATATTGAAATTTTGAGTATTTGATGATTTTGTGAGATAGGGACTAAAGTGTCGAAATGTGAAAATGTGAGGGCTCTTTTGTAAAATGCCCTAAATGTTTGTGTGTGGACTAATTGAATGAGTTAGTGATTAAATGGACTGAATTTGAATGTGTATAGACCAAGAGAGGAGAGGTTCAGATTGAGATCGAGGCAAAGAGAAAGTACTCGATTAATCGACCGTTTCGGTATTTTGACATCCGAGGTAAGTTCGGATATAATACATGTTATTAACATATGTTTTTGTATTATGAAATGAATGTGTATATGGGTATGGAATTGAGATGCTATGTGCAGGATTTAGTTTAGGGCACTAAGTGTGCGATATTAAAATCGAAATAGAAAAGAATAGCACTGTATGTGCGATGTTATGAAAGCTTCAGCTTATAGAATTGGTACTGTGTGTGCGTTACCGAGATAAGTTGGTTGGAAAATTTGGCACTAAGTGTGCGATGACGAATATGTACCGACCATGTATATAGCACTGAGTGTGCGAATAAGTTGATTGAATATTAAAAGATGATCAACAAGTAATATTGAGCATTGAGTAGCTTGGAAATTGAATAACTATGTGTTAGCCAAGGTATGTCTTGAACCTCTGTGGTTGATGAATTTATAGATAAAGCTATAGATAGATGCATGAGTATCTTGACTAGGGATGATATAGTATGGATAAGAGAGAAATGATCTATGTGATGGTTATTGATTATATTGGTTTGGTTTAATGACATGATTATATTGTATATCGAACTTACTAAGCTATAGAAAGCTTACTGTGTGATTTCTTTCTCTACTTTGCAGTGTTAGTAAGGCTAGATCGGATCTGGGGATCGTCAGCATCTCAGTCACACTATCGGCAATCTATTTTGGGTATTTTGGAAAGATGTACATAGTTAAAATATGGCATGTATAGGCTGGTCATTTGAATCATGTTTGAGGTTTGTAAGTAGCCATGAGATGTGGCTAGATATGTGCTAGTCTTAACATGAATGAATTTGATATATGTGATGCATCTTTTGGCATGATTTGTGGGTTGAGAAATTGACTATTGAATGGTAACTTTGTGTTGGTAAAATGCTAGTAGGAATTAGTGAAATTGAGAAGGAATGATGTTTGGTATTGAATATATTATACTTGTGATGAGATAGATTTTGGTATTGAATTTGTTATGATTGGAATGAGAATTGAATGCATAGATTGGATAGTCATATTGGTAAGTTTTTGGTTGCCTTATGTGCATGATATGTTTTGGTATGTGTTGCTTGTAGGTTTGACCTAAGTGGGTGGCATGTTGGCCTTGCAAAATGGCCTATAATGTCACACGGTCAAGGCACACACAGGCGTGCCTACTGCACCGTGGGTGAATTGGCAGATTACAGCTTAGTAGCACACGGCCTCGACACGGGGGTGTCAGCTAACCGTGGTGTACAAGTTAGTAGCTAGCTAAGAGCACACGGCCATGGCACACAGGCGTGCTTGGTGGTCGTGGTGGGGAAGACAGTATAGAACCATGGCCAGGACACACGGGCGTGCCTGGTGGCCGTGGGGACCAAGTCAGTATATAGACACGGAAAGACACACGGGGGTGTCTAGAAGCCGTGGAGGGCACACGGTCTCCTCTCACGGGCGTGTCTCCCCTGTATTTTAGAAAAGTTTCAAATTTTCATGAAATTTTATATGTGTTTCGGTTTAGTCCCGACTCGGTTTATAAGCATGCTTAGGGTCTTGATGACTCATTTAAGGGACACTATGATTGTAATTGAACGTTATTGACTTTGTGTCGTAAATTCTAGATGTTAAATGTTCTGATTGATCGGTAATACCTCTTAACCCCTTTCTGGCGACAGTCTTGGGTTAGGGTTATTACATTTTATTGGTATCGGAGCTATGGTTTAGTCGATTCTCGGACTAACGTAGCGCGTGTGAGTTTAGCTATACATGCCATATATGAAATTGTGATAGTGTGATGAATGCTGACAGTTGAAAATGTGTTTTCTTATAGTAATGGATCCTGATCGAGCAGTTGCTGATGACGTAGAGAGTAATGCGCCTACTCCCGCTCAAGGGACAGCGCCGGCCACATCTAGGCTGAGTGAAGGTAGTGAGGAAGGAGAGGCTAAGCAAGCCTTCTTTCGTATGATGAGTGAATGGTTTACGGAGTTCGTTCGAACGAATCTGGCTACTCCACAACCTCCACCCCCACAAGTACCTGTTGTGCCACAAGTTGTAGACCCAATCAGATTAAATAAACCACCTGTAGATAAGATTCAAAAATACGGGGCCGAGGAGTTTAGGGCCACATCTGATGACGATACTAAGCGAGCCGAGTTTTGGCTTGAGAATACAATCAGAGTATTCGATGAGATGTCGTTAAATCCTGATGAGTGCATTAAGTGTGCAGTTTCCTTGTTGAGAGACACGACTTATAACTGGTGGAAAACATTGATATCTGTAGTTCCGAGAGAGAGAGCCACCTGGGACTTCTTTCAAGTTGAGTTCAGAAAGAAATATATTAGTCAGCATTTCATTGATCAGAAACGTAAAGAGTTTCTAGAGTTGAAACAGACCGCCGTTTTATGCATTCTGAGTACTGACGAGAATTCGTAAGATTGAGTCAGTACGTAAGGGAATGTGTTTCGACCGAAGCTACTATGTGCAAACGTTTCATAGAGGGATTGAATGAAGACATTAAATTGTTGGTTGGGATACTTGATATAAATGAATTTGTTGTATTAGTCGAAAGAGCATGTAAAGTGAGGAGCTCGATAAAGAGAAGAAGAAAGCCGATTCTGAGGCTCGTGATGAAAGAAAAAGATCGATGAATAAGTTCTCTCAACCTTCAAAGAAAGAGATATAGAGATGAAAGAAATCGTTCAAATGTTTCGTTGGGACATACAAGTAGAGATCGTTCGAGACAAAGTCTTCGGTTTACGAATTCAAGCTCGAATGAACCAAGTGTTGGTAGTGTTAAGAGTAACAAACCTGAGTGCAGACAGTGTGGAAGACGACATGTGGGAGAGTGTCAAAGGCAAGTACAACAATAGAGTTTGTTATAAATGTGGATCTCGAGATCATTTTATTCGAGATTGCCCAAAGATGGTCGAAGAGGAGAATGGTCAGAATGAAAGACCAAGTAATGTGACGGCTAGAGGTAGACCACCCAGAAACAACAGAAATGTGAGCGAAAGTCAAAGGGGGACAACTGACACAGCTGTGAGGTTAGAAGTGAGAGCACCTGCCCGAGCCTATGCTATACGCGTACGAGAGGAAGCATCATCTCCAGACGTCACCACCGATACTTTCACTTTATTTGATATTGATGTCGTTGCATTGATAGATCCTGGATCAACCCATTCCTATGTGTGTATGGACTTAGTATTGAATAAGACTCTACCTGTTGAGTCTACTGAATTTGTGAATAGAGTATCGAACCCCTTAGGCAAGTGTGTTTTGGTGGATAAGGTGTGCAAGAATTGCCCATTAATGTTTCGTGATTTATGTTTTCCGGTCAATTTGATGTTACTACCATTCAATGAGTTTGACATAATTCTGGGTATGGATTGGCTTACTCTGCATAACGCCATCGTGAATTGTAAAAGAAAGAGTATTGAGTTGACGAGTCAGAATGGTGATATAATTCAAATTGAATCCAATGATATGAAAGGATTACCAGCTGTTGTATCTGCGACGAAAGCTATGAACTATGTGAGAAAAGGTTGTGAAGCTTATTTGGCGTACGTGATTGATACAAAGGTGTCAGAAAAGAAAATTGAATCTGTGTCTGTGGTTTGTGAGTTTCCAGATGTATTTCCTGAAGAGTTACCAGGATTACCTCCAATTCGAGAGGTGGAATTTGGTATTGAGTTAGTGCCGGGAACTGCTCCTATTTTGATAACTCCTTAAAGAATGGCCCCAACCGAATTGAAAGAGTTAAAATCACAGTTGCAAGAATTAACTGACAGAGGTTTTGCACGACCGAGTTTTTCACCCTGGGGAGCTCCTGTGTTATTTGTGAAAAAGAAAGATGGAACTATGAGAATGTGTATTGATTATCGACAGCTGAATAAAGTGACAATAAAGAACAAATACCCGTTGCCTCGTATCGATGATTTGTTTGATCAGCTGAAGGGAGCTACAGTGTTTTGTAAAATAGATTTGAGATCAGGTTACTATCAGTTAAGAGTTAAAGAGTTTGATGTGTGCGATCGCTTTGAGCGAGGTACGGACATTACGAATTCTTAGTGATGCCTTTCGGATTAACAAATGCTCCTGCAGTGTTTATGGATATGATGAATCGGATATTCAGACCGTTTTTGGATCATTTTGTTGTGGTATTTATTGATGATATTTTGATCTATTCGCGAGATGAGACGCAGCATGCCGAACATTTGAGAACCATGCTACAAACACTACGTGAGAAACAGTTGTATGCAAAGTTTAGCAAATGTGAATTTTGGTTGCATGAGGCGCGTTTTAGGGCATATTGTATCAATTTCTTTGGGATACGAGTTAACCCGAGTAAAATCTCTGCTATTTTAGAATGGAAGCCTCTGAGGAATGTGTCTGAAGTCCGTAGTTTTCTGGGACTAGCGGGATATTATAGACGATTTGTGAAAGGCTTCTCGATTATTGCAACTCCATTGACAAATTTGTTACAAAAAGATGTTAGATTCGAGTGGTCAGAAAAGTGCCAACAGAGTTTTGAGCGATTGAAAGTGTTGTTAATTGAAGCACCGATTTTGATTCAACTTTGAATCGGAAAAGAGTTCATAGTTTACAGTGATGCATCATTGAATGGTTTGCGCTGTGTGCTGATGCAAGAAGGGAAAGTCATTGCTTACGCTTCAAGACAGTTAAAACCGCATGAAAGGAACTACCCAACGCATGATCTTGAATTGGCTGCAATTGTGTTCTCATTGAAGATTTGGCATCACTATCTATTCGAGGAGAAATGTCACATCTATACTGATAATAAGAGATTAAAGTACTTGATGACTCAAAAAGACTTGAACTTGCGACAGAGAAGATGGTTAGAGTTATTGAAAGATTACGAACTTGTGATAGATTACCATCCGGGTAAGGCTAATGTTGTAGCTGATGCCTTAAGCCGAAAATCGTTATATGCTTTGCGAGCTACGACTAATCCGATAGATCTATGTGATGATGGTGTGGTTGTAGCTGAATTAAAAGTAAAGCCGATGTTTGTACAGTAAATTAGTGATGCTCAAAAAAATGATGTTGAAATGATGGCTAAACGAACTCAATGTGAATTGAATGTTGAATCAGAATTTCGAGTTGATAGTGATGATTGTTTGAGATTCGAGAGATCGAATTTGTGTTCCAAGAAATTTAGGTTGATTCAAGCGATTTTGAATGAAGCTCACAATAGTCATTTGATCGTGCATCCGGGAGTACGAAAATGTATAATGATTTGAAGCAGTTCTATTGGTGGCATGGCATGAAAAGAGACATTTCTGATTTTGTATCGAAATGTTTAGTTTGTCAGCAAGTCAAAGTTCAACATCAAGTTCCATTTGGGTTGTTACAACCGATTATGATTCCTGAGTGGAAATGGGAAAGAATTACGATGGACTTTGTGTCAGGTTTGCCCTTATCTCCGAGTAAGAAAGATTCAATCTGGGTGATAGTAGACAGATTAACAAAATTAGCTCATTTCGTTTCGGTGAGAACCGATTATTCTTTAGATAAGTTAGCAAAACTGTATATTGATGAGATTTTGAGATTGCATGGAGTACCATTATCTATAGTGTCTAACAGAGATCTGAGATTTACCTCGCGATTTTGGAAGAAATTGCAAGATGCTTTAGGCACTAAATTGCATTCCAGTACTGCTTTTCATCCGCAAACGGATGGTCAATCTGAACGAATCATTCAGATTCTCGAAGACATGCTAAGATGTTGCATACTTGAATTTGAAAGCACGTGGGAAAAGCATTTATCATTGATTGAGTTTGCATATAAAAATAGTTATCAATCTAGTATCAAAATGGCACCATATGAGGCTCTTTATGGTCGAAAGTGTCGAACTCCATTGTATTGGACTGAGCTGAGTGAGAATAAGATTCACGGGGTTGATCTGATAAAAGAGACTAAACAGAAAGTGAAAGTGATTCGTGATAGTTTGAAAGAAGCCTCAGATCGTCAGAAGTCTTATGTAGATCTAAAACGAAAAGATATCGAATTTGAGGTCGGTAATAAAGTGTTTTTGAAAGTGTCTCCGTGGAAGAAAATACTCCGATCTGGCCGAAAGGGCAAGCTGAGTTCGAGGTTCATCGGACCGTAGGAGATTATTGAACGAGTTGGGCCTGTTGCTTATAGATTGAAATTGCCATCTGAGTTAGAAAAGATTCATAACGTGTTTCATGTGTCAATGCTTCGACCAGTGCACAGATCGATCCGTCTCATGTGATTGCTCCTCTGAAGTTGATATTCAGTCAGACTTGTCGTATAGTGAAGAACCGATCCGAATTTTGGCACGAGAGACTAAAGAGTTGAGAAATAAGAAAATTTCTTTAGTGAAAGTATTATGGCACAAACACGGAATTGAAGAGGCTACGTGGGAGCCTGAGAACGTTATGAGAGAGCAACATCCACAACTATTCACTGGTAAGATTTTTGGGGACGAAAATCCCTAAGGGGGGAGAGTTGTAACATCCCGGTTTAGACCCTAGTCAGAATAGTGGTTCGAGACCACAAATCCGAGATCATAAAAATATTTTAATGATATTTTCTGTGTGAATATTATGTGACTTAGCCTGTGTGAAAATTTTGTGTGATAATTTGATCGTTTGTGTGCCAAATTAAGAGAAAGAGCTTAATTGCATAGAGTGTAAAATTCTGTGTGCTGATTTGTGAGTACTTAATTGTTGTTGGCTTTTAAAGATGGAGGCCTTATGAGGCAATTTAACCTTTTTAATGATAGTGGATATTAAATGGACAAATATGCCTTTAATGTATATTTGTTATTTAATGTTTAGTAAAAGGGATAGTATGGTAAAAATGAATATTATTATTTTTGTAATAAACAAAAGAAAAAGATGAACATTATCATCTTACTTTGGGGGTACCGAAAGTAAAAGAAAAAGAAAAGGTTAAGCTTGTTCATTCGGCCATGGTTCAAGCATAAATCGGGTATGTGTTTTCGATCGGTTTTTGATAATTTCTACGTTTTTGCAATCGTTGCTTTGAGAGCTACAAAACCCATGTTTTGATATTGTGAAATGATGATGTTTTTGTGAGATGCCATTGATGATATGTCAAGCTTTTTGATGATTTTTGGTGTTAAATGAAAGATATGAAATAGATGGACATGTTTTGTTCTTGAATTTTTGATGAATTTAGCTAAATAGGGCTAAACTGAGAAAATGGTAGATTGAGGGACTAAATTGCAAATTTGATGAAAAATGTGGGTTTGTATGTGATGTATAAGAATTCTACTAAGCACATGTATATTGAAATTTTGAGTATTTGATGATTTTGTGAGATAGGGACTAAAGTGTCGAAATGTGAAAATGTGAGGGCTATTTTGTAAAATGCCCTAAATGTGTGTGTGTGGACTAAATTGAATGAGTTAGTGATTAAATGGACTGAATTTGAATGTTTATAGACCAAGAGAGAAGAGGTTCGGATCGAGATCGAGGCAAAGAGAAAGTACTCGATTAATCGACCGTTTTAGTATTTTGACATCCGAGGTAAGTTCGGATATAATACATGTTATTAACATATGTTTTTGTATTATGAAATGAATGTGTATATGGGTATGAAATTGAGATGCTATGTGCGAGATTTTTAGTTAAGGGCACTAAGTGTGCGATATTAAAATCGAAATAGAAAAGAATAGCACTTGTGTGTGTGCGATGTTATGAAAGCTTCACTTATAGAATTGGCACTTGTGTGTGCGCGTTGAGATAAGTCGGTTGGAAAATTTGGCACTAAGTGTGCGATGACTAATATGTACCGACCATGTATATAGCACTGAGTGTGCGAATAAGTTGATTGAATAATAAAGGATGATCAACAAGTAATATTGAACATTGAGTAGCTTGGAAATTGAATAACTATGTATTAGCCAAGGTATGTCTTGAACCTTTGTGGTTGATGAATTTATAGATAAAGCTATAGATGGATGAATGAGTATCTTGACTAGGGATGATATAGTATGGATAAGAGAGAAATGATCTATGTGATGGTTATTGATTATATTGGTTTGGTTTAATGACATGATTATATTGTATATCGAACTTACTAAGCTATAGAAAGCTTACTGTGTGATTTCTTTCTCTGCTTTGCAGTGTTAGTAAAGCTAGCTCGGATCCGGGGATCGTCAGCATCTCAGTCACACTATCGGCAATCTATTTTGGGTATTTTGGAAAGATGTACATAGTTAAAATATGGCATGTATAGGCTGGTCATTTGAATCATGTTTGATGTTTGTAAGTAGCCATGAGATGTGGCTAGATATGTGCTAGTCTTAACATGAATGAATTTGATATATGTGATGCATCTTTTGGCATGATTTGTGGGTTGAGAAATTGACTATTGAATGGTAACTTTGTGTTGGTAAAATGCTAGTAGGAATTAGTGAAATTGAGAAGGAATGATGTTTGGTATTGAATGTATTATACTTGTGATGAGATAGATTTTTGTATTGAATTTGTTATGATTGGAATGAGAATTGAATGCATAGATTGGATAGTCATATTGGTAAGTTTTTGGTTGCCTTATGTGCATGATATGTTTTGGTATGTGTTGCTTGTAGGTTTGACCTAAGTGGGTGGCATGTTGGCCTTGCAAAATGGCTTATAATGTCACACGGTCAAGGTACACGGGCGTGCCTACAGCACCGTGGGTGAATTGGCGGACATACTTTAGTAGCACACGGCCTCGACACGGGGGTGTCAGCTAACCATGGTGTACAAGTCAGTAGCTAGCTAAGAGCACACGGCCATGGCACACGGGCGTGCTTGGTGGCTGTGGTAGGGAAGACAGTATAGGACCACGGTCAGGACACATGGGCGTGCCTGGTGGCCGTGGGGACCAAGTCAGTATATAGACACGGAAGGACACACGGGGGTGTCTAGAAGCCGTCGAGGGCACACGGTCTCCTCCCACGGGCGTGTCTCCCCTGTATTTTAGAAAAGTTTCAAAATTTCATAAAATTTTATATGTGTTTCGGTTTAGTCCCGACTCGGTTTATAAGCATGCTTAGGGTCTTGATGACTCATTTAAGGGACACTATTATTGTAATTGAACGTGATTGACTTTGTGTCGTAAATTCTAGATGTTAAATGTTCTGATTGATCGGTAATACCTCTTAACCCCTTTCCGATGACAGTCTCGGGTTAGGGGTGTTATATGTATCATCTTGATCACTAGATATTCTCATAGAATCACGCGCTTGGAGTTTAATCATGTCATCACCAACACGAAGTGTGAGCTCACCTGTATCAACATCAATCTAGTTTTAGCAGTTGCTAAAAAGGTTCGCCCTAAAATTAAAGGTGTGTTACTGTCCTCATCCATGTCTAGAACAACGAAGTCAACTGGGAATATAAATTTATCGACTTTTACTAGCACATCCTCAACAATGCCCCTAGGAACTCTAATGGTTTTATCAGCCAATTGGATGCTCATCCTAGTTTGTTTGGGTTTCCCAAGACCTAGCTTTTTAAACATTTTATAAGGCATAACATTTATGCTTGCCCCTAAATCTGCTAAAGCATTATTAACAGATAAACCACCAATTAAGCAAGGAATCGTAAAACTCCCTGGATCTTTTAACTTTTGTGGTAGTCTATTCTGTAGAATTACTGAGCATACTGCATTTAGCTCCACATACGACGCCTCGTCTAACTTCCGTTTGTTTGTCAAAAGCTCTTTTAAAAATTTCCTTGAATTGGGCATCTGCGAAATAGCTTCAATAAACGGTAAGTTAATATGTAATTTTTTTTAAGAGTTTAAGAAATTTACCGAATTGTTCATCTGTGCGGTCTTTTTTTGTCGCATTGGGATATGGCACACGAGGTTGGTATTCTCAGACTTACGGTTTTGTTTTTCATGGCTTACCTCAACCTTACCCTTATCTACCACGTTCTCTTGCCTCTGTTTTGGTTCGTCTAACCCTTCACTATCGTGAACAGTAATGGCGTGAATTTTCTCCTTTGGGTTAGTTTCAGTGTTGCTTGGCAAGTTTCCTTGTGGTCGTTCTGAGATTAGCTTAGCAAGCTGACCTATTTGGTTCTCTAGCCCTTGAATCAGTGCTTGCTGATTTTTGAGTGCTGTTTCGGTGTTTTAGAAACGGGTTTCTGACACCGCGATGAATTTTGTTAGCATCTCCTCAAGGTTCGGCTTTTTCTCTTGTGGGTAGGGTTGCTGTTGAAAGCTTGGAGGGGGTTGTTGTCTCTGATTTCCTTGGCCACCCTATGAAAAGTTTGGGTGGTTCCTCCAACCTAGATTGTAAGTATTACTATAAGGGTTATTTTGAGGTCTAGAATTGTTACCCATATAGTTCATCTGTTCGTTTTCTATGCCAGGGTTGTAGGGTGGGTATTCTGTAACATTCGTCCCTCCTCCATTTGTATCGCACTGCATCACTGGATGTACCTGCAAAGAACCACACAAACCATCAATCTTTTTATTTAACAGTTCTACCTGGTTTGACAGCATGGTTACTGCGTCGAGGTTGAAGACACTGGCGACTTTGGTTGGTTTTGTCCTCATAACTTGCCACTGATAGTTATTCAGTGCCATCTCTTCTATAAACTCATAAGCTTCTTCAGGGGTCTTGTTATTTAGGGTTCCACCGGCGGCTGAATCAATCAACTGCCTAGTTGAGGGGTTCACACCGTTGTAAAAGGTTTGAACCTGTAGCCACAAAGGTAACCCATGGTGAGGGCACCTTCTTAGTAAATCCTTATATCTCTCCCATGCATCGTAGAGTTTCTCTAAATCCATCTACACAAAAGAAGAGATATCATTCCTCAACTTAGCCATTTTAGCCGACGGAAAATATTTAAGTCAAAATTTTTTGGCCATTTGGTCCCATGTAGTGATTGATCCTCGTGGTAACGAGTTCAACCACTATTTAGCTTTGTTCCTCAACGAGAAGGGAAACAACCGAAGGTGAATGGCATCATCAGAAATGCCATTAATTTTAAAAGTGTCGCAAAACTCTAGAAAATTTGCCAAGTGATTGTTTGGATCCTCATCCTGCAAACCATCAAACTGAACAAATTGCTGAATCATCTGAATAGTGTTGGGTTTCAGTTCAAAATTATTTGCAGCAATAGCAGGTCTAACAATACTTGATTCAGTTCCTGTTAAATTAGCTTTAGCATAATCATACATAGTACGAGGAGCAGGATTTTGATTCACCGGGTTTGCGGCAACCACAGAAGGTAGCAGATTATTATCAGCCATCTCTTCGGTAGTATTGGTTTTGTCTTCTTGCTCTTCTTCTATGTATTGTAGGCTTCGCCTTATTTCTCTTTGGTTTCTGCGAACGGTACCTTCTATATCATTGTCAAAAAGTAATGGTCCTGACGGGTTCCTTCTAGTCATAAACTAAAAGTTCCTTCCAGAAGCAAAGAAAGAAAAATTAGAAAAGTATAAAAATAAAATAAAATTAAATTGCAAAGAAATAAAATGGCTAAAGTAATAAAAATTTAGTGTTCCTAATATTTTAGTCCCCGGCAACGGCGCCAAAAACTTGATGGAGCTCGAAACTAACTATTATTTCGACAAAGGCAAGCGCACCTATCGAACAGTAGTGTAGTTGTGGTGAGTCCGGAATATCGTATCCTCAAGGACCAAGAGTACTAGTATTAACTATCTTTTTATTATCTAGCCTAATAATAAAGGGGATTTATTTTTAATCTAAAAGTAACTAACTAATTTAATTAACTATGAAAGTGACAGAGAGTGAATTGGGGAAAATACTTTTGGACAACTTATATGAGATATGCAATATCTAAGGAAGAATCCACCTGGACTTCACTTATTACTTTTGATTCATGCGATTTATTCACTTGACTTAATCCGTAGAAATCCCTAAATTATATTAATACCTCTTTCGAGGCTACTAACAACTGGCTCAAGGTTGATTAATTGAAATCTCTTTCTAATTAAAACCCTATTATCGCATTAACTCGATCTATGGATTCCCTTATTAGGTTTGACCCTAATCCGGTAGATTTTCGTCGCCCTATATCTAGGGTTGCAATCAACTCCGCTTAATTGTGTTGATCTACTCTTAAACATGGAATTTTGCTCCACTGAATAAGCACATTCGACTTGAATCAATAACCTGAATTATCAAAACAAGAATAAGAACTCACAATTAAGAATAAGCACAAGTATTTATCTCATAAATCAAATAATAACAAGATCTGTCTTAGGTTTCATCCCCTTAGATATTTAAGGGATTTAGTTCATACTAAAAGAGGGAAACATATTAGAATAGGGAAAACAACAAAACATAAGAAAACCCAAAAACTTCTAAAGAACTTGATGGGAGATCCTCAGTCTTGATGGAGATCCTTCTATTAAGCTATTTCCGACGGCTGTCTTGGAGTATTTCCTCCTTCTACTCGGCGTCTATTCGACGTCCTGTCAACCTCTCCCTTTTAGGTTGCCTCCTAGGGTGTTTATATAGGCTTTGAGATGCCTTACTTTGCCCACAAGTATCCCATTCCGAATAGAATTCATCTTAATTTCGACAGGGACACGCCCGTGTGACACGCCCGTGGTGGACTCCTTCGGCCGTGGTCAAGTTTGCTCGCCTCACACGGCCGTGTGATCTGCCTGTGGTCGATAGTCCAGGCCGTGTTGATTTCCTATGTAGGCCCATTTTGTCCCTTTTTGGCCCGTTTCTTGATCTTTTTGACTCCTAAGCCCTCCTGAGTATAAAACATGAAATTATGAGATTAGGAGCATCGAATTCATCAAATCTAATGAGATTTCATCCAAAAATAAGCCAAGCATGGGGTTAAAATATGTGTAAATTATGGTTTATCACATACCGAGGCCATATCCCAGATATGGTCTTATACGGAATCTCAGTAACCTTAGTGTCATGACATTTGTATTCTATCCATTCCTAAGGTTCAATCAGGGATTTTCATTCCTCGACCTTTCATCAAAATCATCATTAATCAATTTCATAGAGACAATATACAATTCATGTAATATCGAAATATTAAATGCATAACATAAGGTTGTATTATTTACACACGAACTTACCTCGATACCAAAATGGCAAAAAAGGGACCTAACCGTCAATTTACTCATTTTTCCCCCGTTCTAGGTCCGAACCTCGTTTTCTTTGATCTATAACATCACATTTAGCTTACTTATTAGTCACATTATTCATTGTGACCCAAAAATCATACTATGGCAAAATTATGTTTTTGCCCCTAAATTTTGTCATATTTACACTTTTGCTCCTAGGCTCGTAAAATGAAATGTGCTCAATTTATTTACTACCCATGCATAGCCGAATCATTTTCATGCTTATATCAGCCCACATTTTCCATAAAATCAAATTTTTAACACATATTTCCTAACTTTAACAAATAGGTCGTTTTTGATATTTTTATCGAAAATCACTTAGTAAAAGTCGTTTCTCTAACCATAAACATCCATTTTCTACCATTAAACATCAAAACACATGCATGTCACACATGGGTAAATTTTTAATCATGAACCCTACTTCAAAATAATGGTAGAAATAGGTAATTTGGGTTACGAGGACTTGAAAAATGCAAAGAGCATTAAAAACGGGGCTAGGATGCACTTACTATGGAGCATGGAAAGCTTGGCCAAACCCTAGCCATGGCTCCTCTTCTAACTTTCGGCTAGAGGTAGAAGATGAGCATCATTTTGGCTTTCATTTTCTCTTTTTAATCTTTTAATTACCAAATTACTAAAATGCCCTTAATGCCTTTCTTTGAAATTTTACCTAACCATGTCCATTTTTGTCCAACAAATTATCCAATGGTCTAATTACCATATAAGGACCTCTAATTTAAAATCCCATTGCAATTAGACACCTCTAGCTTCTAGAACTCAAGTTTTGCAATTTTTACAATTTAGTCCTTTTGACTAAATTGAGTGCTCAAACATCGAAATTTTTGAACAGAATTTTCATGAAATCATTTCATAAAATTGTAGACCATAAAAATATAATAAAAGTAATTTTTCTTACGTCAGATTTGTGGTCCCAAAAGTACTATTCCGACTAGGCCCAAAATCGGGTTGTTATACTACATGGATGAATTCATGTGATGAAATAATGTGTATATGACCAAATGATATAGATATGAAACATCGCCCATATGAACATCGTGAATGCTTAGGATACAAATGACATGTCATTAGGGATTATTTACAATTTTGGGTGCTGGTCTTAGATATCCTACCGATGGCTAAGGTCCTGCATTTGTTGTGAATTCTCCATGGCTCGTGTGAGCAGCATCATTTAGCCTAACATCCTGACCCACAGCTCGTGTGAGCATTTACAGCTACAATTATAGTCACACTTCTTGTGAGCATGGTTCTTGAGTATCTGATGTTATTTCATTTGGTTTATCGGGTGTTAAATGTATAAAATGAAACAAATATATGAAACGGTTATAAGGAATGAGACTTTGAATGGAAATGATTGGTGATGAATTATTTTGATTATGTTTGATATAATTTATGAAATATTGGTTAGAGTAGATAGAGAGGGTTTTAGATGCAATGTTGTGCCCTCCCGAAGATTGTCTGAGATGTGCAGCATCTTTGTTAAAAGAGGAAGCTTTTTATTGGTGGACAACTCTAACTGCAGTTGTACCAAAGGAACGAGTGAACTGGGAATTGTTCAAAACTGAGTTCCGAAAGAAATACATCAGTAAAAGATATCTTGATATGAAGAAAAAAGAATTCATTGAGTTGAAACAAGGTAATAGATTAGTGGCAGGGTATGAGCGTGAGTTTGTTCAACTCAATAAGTATGCTCGTGAAATTGTATCTTCGGAAGAAGAAATGTGTATTCGTTTTAAAGACAGTTTAAACGATGAGATCAATCTTTTAGTAGGTCAATAAAAATAAGATAATTTGTGGATTTTTTCTGACAGAGCTCATAAGATGGAAGCGATGCACAGTCGTAAGAAACAGAGAGAGATGAAAGCTCGTGACTTCCATAAACAAAATTCAAATCGAACATTTTATGCTCCTCCAAAGAAGCGGATGAAAGAATCTGGTGATCGTGTTTCAAAACCAACTGGGTTTTCGGGTAGAGATTGATCTAAATAGAACAATATAAGATAATCAACGCCTTCAGTAACTAGCATGGGTAGCGTCCGAAATACAAACAAACCAGAGTATAATCATTATGGTCAAAATCACTTTGGTGAATGTAGATTGAAATATGGATCCTACTTTATTTGTGGATCTCCTGATCATTTCAAAAGGGATTGTCAGAAGCGAACTGAGTCAACCAAAGATCAGAATGCAAAACCTACCATTACATCTATCAGAGGCAGAAGATCAAGAAATAGTGGTGTTGCAGGAATTTACAGAAGTGGGACCAAAGATATAACTGCTCGATCTGAAGCTTGGGTTCCGGCTAGAGCTTATGCGATTCACACACATGAGGAGGCCTCAGCCCCAAATGTTATTGCTGGTACCTTTTCTATCTTTGATGTTACTGTGTATGCATTAGTTAACCCTAGATCAACACATTCATAAGTTTG
The DNA here is from genome assembly GCA_025698515.1 of Gossypium sturtianum. Taxonomy (NCBI): domain Eukaryota; kingdom Viridiplantae; phylum Streptophyta; class Magnoliopsida; order Malvales; family Malvaceae; genus Gossypium; species Gossypium sturtianum. The sequence continues at coordinate 105,275,621 of CM046950.1, forward strand.
CACAACATTATTAACTGAAAAGAATTTACCAGTTGAGTCCATTGATTATGTTGTTAAAGTAACAAATCCATTAAGTCAAAGTGTCGTAGTTGATTTGATATGAAAACAGTGTCCACTAAAAATTCAAGGTTATGACTTCCTTCTGATTTGATATTACTACCATTTAACGAATTTGACATTATCTTGGGCATAGATTGGTTGACTGTTCATGATGCTATTGTGAACTGTAGGCAAAAATATATTGATTTAAAGTGTAAGAATGATGAATTGATCTCAATTAAATCTACAAGGTCTGATTGTGTTTCAAATATAATTTAAGCGATTTCAGCAAAGAAATTGATCCAGAAAGGTTGTAATGCATTTTTAGCTTTTATTTTGGATTCTAGAGTAACAGAAAACAAAGTTGATCAGGTGCCAACAGTATACGAGTTTTCAGATGTTTTTCCTGAGGAGTTGCCGGGTTTACCACTAGAGCGAGAAGTTGAATTTGTTATTGAGTTAAGGCCAGGGACAACTCCGATTTTAATTGCTCCATACAGAATGACCCCAACTAAGCTAAAAGAATTAAAAGCTCAGTTGCAAGAACTAATTGTTAGAGGTTTTATTCGACCATGTAATCACCATGGGGTGCACCTGTTTTATTTATGAAGAAGAAAGATGGGTCGATGAGGTTGTGTATAGACTATCAGCAATTGAACAAAGTCACGATAAAGAATAGATATTCGTTGTCTCGTATTGATGATTTGTTTGATCAACTGAAAGGTGCTATAGTGTTTTCGAAAATTGATCTTAGATCCGAATACTATCAATTGAGAGTGAAAGATGTTGATGCATCGAAAACAACGTTTAGAACGCGTTACGGACATTACGAGTTTTTGGTTATGCCTTTCGGATTGACGAATGCTTCGGCAACATTTATGAATTTCATGGATCACATCTTTCAGCCATATCATAATGTTTTTCATGTTTCGATGTTGCGATGATACAAATCTGATCCTTCACACGTGATTTCACTAGTCGATGTGGAAATTCAGCCTGATATGTCGTATAGTGAGGAACCAGTTAGAATATTGGCTCGGGAAGTTAAAGAATTAAGAAATAAACGTATAGCCTTAGTTAAAGTTCTTTGGCACCGTCATAGGGTTGAGGAAGCTACCTGGGAACTGAAAGTGTAACACCCCAAACCCGGCCTAAACGTTACGACCGAATCTGGCATGTCACATGAAAGGAATGTCTAAAAACTGTGCATTCGTTAAAAAGCTCATATTCTTTATAGTTGTGGTGAGAAATCGAGTTTAAGTAATTTTGAATAAGAAATGGTTTATTATCATTTTAGGAAAATCCCATATTGATCATTTAATAACAAGCAATAAACAAATTGAAAGTCTGAAACCAAATAAAATACCAGGCCTTATTACATAACAAAAACTCAAATAAAAATAAGTCCAAATAAAAGAAACGAATTTACGAGTGAACATATGTATGGCCTCCACGAGTCCACCTCGGCTCCCAAATCCGCGATCTAATGATTACCCGCAAAATTTAACTAAGGGGTGAGTCATCGAGACTCGGTGTGTAAATCCCCATCCAACGAGCCCTTACACAATTTCATATGAAAATATGCATATCGTGCACCCAAACCTAGCCATCCAATGCTCCTTTCTCTACCCCGTGTGGTACCAAACCACCGGTGGTGCCAAACCACCGTGACCCAAAGTCACGATATCCATAATTGTGGTGCCAAACCACTTGGTGACCCAAAGTCACGAATATTCCAATGATGGGGCCAACCCATCGTGTGATACCAAATCACCGCATCAATCCCGTATAATCACCTGTGGGGCCAACCCACCGTGGTGCTAAGCCAGCAGGGCGAGACGCTATGAGGTGCCAAACCTCTCGGTGTCCCAAAGACACAAATGTGATACCAAATCACCGGTGACCGAAGTCACGAATCCAATGATGGGGCCAACCCATCGTGTGATACCAAATCACTAGCGTCAATCCCGTATAATCAACTGTGGGGCCAACCCACTGTGGTGCTAAGCCACTCGGACGAGACGCTATGAGGTGCCAAACCTCTGGTGTCCCAAAGACACGAATGTGATACCAAATCACCGTGACCGAAGTCACGAATCCAATGATGGGGCCAACCCATCGTGTGATACCAAATCACCGGCGTCAATCCCGTATAATCAATCGTGGGGCCAACCCACCGTGGTGCTAAGCCACTGGGACGAGGCGAGGGTGCCAAACCTCCGGTGACCCAAAGTCACAATAATCAATCTGTGGTACCAAACCACTTTGTGGTGCCAAACCACTTTGGTGTCCCAAAGACACGGATGTCATCTTCTCCCTCCTCTCATCATACCCATGCAATATGACATAATAATTCGTGTATGCGAGATGTCATGTATGCTAGACATATATCAAATATAAGTATAACATGAATTACCATCATAATCGGATAGACATAAAACAACATAATAACCCTAATCAACCTCTAAGGGTATAACCGTAATTTTACCTACCAAGGGCATTTTCGTAATTTACCCACCAAGGGTATATCGGTAATTTACCCACCAAGGGCATTTTCGGTAATTTACCCTTCAATGGTATTTCAGTAATTTACCCACTAACGGTATTTTCGTAATATACCCTTCAGGGGTATTTTGGTAATTTACCCACTAAGGGTATATCGGTAATTTCGTGACCGAATGGCCTTTCAAAGGCCCGTGTCGCCCGAAGCGACCCAACTACCATTTCTCAGTCGAAATGGACTATTGGGCCTAAAGCCCAATTTCGCCCATCGGGCCCACACGCGCTCGTGTGGCCCACCTAGCACAAATCTAGCCATGTATATAAGTTCCACCTAGTCTAGTTCACTATATACTACACCATCATACATTTTACTATATTGGGCCCACGGCCCATTGGGCCCCTTCGCCCATCGCGCCCAAGCACCCCAACCCACAAGAATACTACGATGGCCTCAACTATCGCGTGAAGCCCCACACGCGCGCGCCGCGCGTCGTGTAACTACTACTATTGCCGTGGATGGCACTTCGGCATTTGCCGCTCTACAACTAGAGTAGAGAGTTACACACCGAAAGGACTCGTGTTAATCCGCGCCGACCACTCCTGTGCTCCAAACGCCTTCCAAGGTGTGTCAACCCTTCTCTGGAATGCTCTTTATATAGCTAGCTCTTCACCTTCCTTCTTTGTATCTTTCCGATGTGGGATCCCTTCACAGTGGGAGTTTAAATTCAATCAAACTCTTCTCGTCCGCATCAAAAAATAAATACTCCTTGCTTCTCATGAGATTCGAACCCGTGCTCCTTGCAACATAATCCACGCTGCTAGCCACTTGGCCACAAGCTCCTCTTGTGTCTTAAACCATGCGCAACTAAATATAAATCTATAGCCAAATTCTCGAGGTCCAAGTAAAAAAAAAACCAAAAATGCAAAAGCCAAGACTTGAACCTTGGACCTCCTTCCCTTCCTTGTGGCGTCACCCCTTGTCTCTTATGTGGCGTCACTTTGCCACTACACCACACACTCCACTTGTGTCATTTTTCCCCACATTTTATTCTTAAGGCCTACCGCAACTTCCGTGGTTTTTTCACCTAAAACCAAAATTTCCCCAAAGCTAATATTTGATCCCGGGACTTCATAGAAGCCCTCTAACCTTCCAAAATAACTTACCTAATAAGTCTAACTTGCATTAATGCCGTTCTCAAAAATTTTAAATCAAGGCCCATTGGGCCCAATCCTACTAGGCCCAATTTTGGGATGTTACAAATCTACCCTCCTTAAAGAAATTTCGTCCTCGAAATTTCCAACTACAGGAACATTCGTACAACCTAACCTACAACGCTGTGCTCACGCTGCGCACTCTGATTCCAATAACCCTAATATACTTTTAACTAGAATTTAGAAATCCTACACATACTAAAAAAAACTAACCATTAAAGCAGACAAATATTTCGTACGCAATCAACTCTATATCCGAACATCACATCCAACCCAAACACACAGAATAGATATTCAAAATATAGCATATAACAAAGAAAAGTATCGGAAACTTACAAGATGCAGTTGGTGCAGGAGACTCGGGTGCCATATTTCAACAAAAAGAACAGATATATATTTTTCTAAACCATTTTCCAAACCATCTTTTAAAAACATTTTTTGAACCCAAACCCACAAAGAGTTTTTGAACCTAGGCTCACGATACCATAATTGTAACACCCCAAAACCCAAATTTAAAAGCGTTACGACCAGAATCGGCATGTCACATGAAAGGAATGTCTAAAAAGCGTGCATTCGTTAAAAGCTCATATTCTTTATAGTTGTGGTGAGAAATCGAGTTTAAGTAATTTTGAATAAGAAATGGTTTATTATCATTTTAGGAAAATCCCATATTGATCATTTAATAACAAGCAATAAACAAATTGAAAGCTGAAACCAAATAAAATACCCAAGGCCTTATTACATAACAAAAACTCAAATAAAAATAAGTCCAAATAAAAGAAACGAATTTACGAGTGAACATATGTATGGCCTCTACGAGTCCACCTCAGCTCCCAAATCAGCGATCTAATGATTACCTGCAAAATTTAACTAAGGGGTGAGTCATCGAGACTTAGTGTGTAAATCCCCATCCAACAGGCCCTTACACAATTTCATATGAAAATATGCATATCGTGCACCCAAACCTAGCCATCCAATGCTCCTTTCTCTACCCCGTGTGGTACCAAACCACTGGTGGTGCCAAACCACTGGTGACCCAAAGTCACGATATCTATAATTGTGGTGCCAAACCACTGGTGACCCAAAGTCACGAATATTCCAATGATGGGGCCAACCCATCGTGTGATACCAAATCACTGGCGTCAATCCCGTATAATCAGCTGTGGGGCCAACCCACTGTGGTGCTAAGCCACTGGGGCGAGACGCTATGAGGTGCCAAACCTCTGGTGTCCCAAAGACACAAATGTGATACCAAATCACTGGTGACCGAAGTCACGAATCCAATGATGGGGCCAACCCATCGTGTGATACCAAATCACTAGCGTCAATCCCGTATAATCAACTGTGGGGCCAACCCACTGTGGTGCTAAGCCACTCGGACGAGACGCTATGAGGTGCCAAACCTCTGGTGTCCCAAAGACACGAATGTGATACCAAATCACTGGTGACCGAAGTCACGAATCCAATGATGGGGCCAACCCATCGTGTGATACCAAATCACTGGCGTCAATCCCGTATAATCAACTGTGGGGCCAACCCACTGTGGTGCTAAGCCACTGGGACGAGACGCTGAGGTGCCAAACCTCTGGTGACCCAAAGTCACAATAATCAATCTGTGGTACCAAACCACTGGTGGTGCCAAACCACTGGTGTCCCAAAGACACGGATGTCATCTTCTCCCTCCTCTCATCATACCCATGCAATATGACATAATAATTCGTGTATGCAGTATGTCATGTATGCTAGACATATATCAAATATAAGTATAACATGAATTACCATCATAATCAGATAGACATAAAACAACATAATCACCCTAATCAACCTCTAAGGGTATAACCGTAATTTTACCTACCAAGGGCATTTTCGTAATTTACCCACCAAGGGTATATCGGTAATTTACCCACCAAGGGCATTTTCGGTAATTTACCCTTCAGTGGTATTTCAGTAATTTACCCACTAAGGGTATTTTCGTAATATACCCTTCAGAGGTATTTTGGTAATTTACCCACTAAGGGTATATCGGTAATTTCGTACCTGCAATGGCCTTTCCAAAGGCCCAGTGTCGCCCCGAGCGACCCAACTACCATTTCTGGTCGAAATGGACTATTGGGCCTAAAGCCCAATTTATTTCGGGCCCACACGCTCGTGTGGCCCACCTAGCACAAATCTAGCCATGTATATAAGTTCCACCTAGTCTAGTTCACTATATACTACACCATCATACATTTTACTATATTGGGCCCACGGCCCATTGGGCCCCATTCGGCCCATCCCGACCCATGCAGCCCCAACCCACAAGAATACTACTGATGGCCTCAACTATCGCGTCGAAGCCCCACACGTGCGCTCGCATGCTCGTGTGGCTACTATTGCCGTGACCGGCACTTCGGCATTTGCCGCTCTACAACTAGAGTAGAGAGAGTTACACACCTGATAGGACTTTGGTGTTAATCCGCGCTCCGACCACTCCTGTGCCCAAACGCCTTCCAAGGTGTGTCAACCCTCCTCCTGGAATGCTCTTTATATAGCTAGCTCTTCACCTTCCTTCTTTGTATCTTTCCGATGTGGGATCCTTCGTCGATGAGAGTTTAAATTCAATCTGAAACTCTTCCCGTCCAGACCATAAAATAAATACTCCCTTGCTTCTCATGAGATTCGAACCTGTGCTCCTTGCAATATAATCCACGCTGCTAGCCACTTGGCCACAAGCTCCTCTTGTGTCTTAAACCATGCGCAACTAAATATAAATCTATAGCCAAATTCTGAGGTCCAAGTAAAAAGAAAACCAAAAATGCAAAAGCCAAGACTTGAACCTTGGACCTCCTTCCTTCCTTGTGGCGTCACCCCCTTGTCTCTTATGTGGCGTCACTTTGCCACTACACCACACACTCCACTTGTGTCATTTTTCCCCACATTTTATTCTTAAGGCCTACCTGCCAACTTCCAGGGTTTTTTTCACCTAAAACCAAAATTTCCCCAAAGCTAATATTTGATCCCGGGACTTCATAGAAGCCCTCTAACCTTCCAAAATAACTTACCTAATAAGTCTAACTTGCATTAATGCCGTTCTCAAAATTTTTAAATCAAGGCCCATTGGGCCCAATCCTACTAGGCCCAATTTTGGGATGTTACAGAAAGAAGCTATGAAAGTGCAATACCCAAACCTATTCTCTGGTAAGATTTTCAGTGACGAAAATTCATTTAGGGGGAGTTGTAACAACCCGTTTTTAGTGGCATCAAAAATAGTGGTTTCGAGACCACAATTCTGACAATCGAGTTAATTTTTAATGTTTATTTAATGTCTATAGGGTTATATTAGTATCTTATTAAATTTTCGTTAAGAAATTTTAAGGTTTAGCTAGTTAATATAGTAAAAAGGACTAAATTGTAAAGATTGCAAAAGTGAGTTTCTATTAGTTCAAAGGGTTAAATAGCTTTAAAAAGGTAAATTAATGGACTTATATGGTAAATAAACCATAAAGGTGGCTAGTGGACATTTATGGACAAATCCTTGTTAGTTATTAGTTAATAATAATAAGGGTAAATTGGTAATTAAATAATTTAAACTAAAAAAAATTAAATCAAAGAAAGCTATAATATTTCTTCTCCACTATCAACGAAAATTAAGAAGGGAAAAACCACCATTTTTGCATCTTCAAGTTTCAGCTAAGCTATCTTGGTATGTCTGGTATGATATTTCGTCTCATTTTAAGTAATTTTTATGTTTTTGAGGTCGTATTAGCTTAATCTAGCTAGCCCGGGGTTAATTTGTAAAATTGTTAAAATTTTAGGGACTTGCCATGAATGAGTTTGTAGTGTTAGTGAATTTAATTGATAGATTATTAAGCTTGGTTGTTAAATAGGCACATTTTGTTAAGTGATTTTTTATGAATTTGAGCTTAAGGACTTATTTGAGAAAATGGTAAAATTCAATGATAATTTTATGAAATAATGAAGGATATGGGCTATAAAGGACCTTAGAGAAAATCTACTATTATGATATTTCATTAATGTTGGTTTAATTGTGAGTTTGGAATTTAGGGTCTAAATTGCACAAAAGTGAAAATGTTAGGGGTAAATTTGTAATTTTACATTAAAATGGGTTATAAGTTAGAATATTTAAAGTTAAGCTATTTGAATTATTTAATTGAGTTAAATTATTATTTAGATCAAGAAATAAATCAACCGGATTTGAATCGCGGTAAAACTAAGGTTTTGGATTAGTTGTCGGCTCTACTTTTACATCGTGTTAGTCGAGGTAAGCTCGTAACTTAGTTAAATTAATTAGTTGTTGTTTTTGTAATATAATATATATATATATATATATATATATATATAGATATAGATATGTATGTTGTGATTGAGTTCATTTATTGGTAAAATGGTAAAGGATAAAATGGAGTAAGTTAAAATGATAATTAAATTAAAGCTTATTATTGAAAAGAGGAAACTACATGGATGAATTCTTGTGATGGACTAAGCCAAGGACCGCAGGGCTTAAGCTGGAAGAACTTTGGGGGGAGCTTGGGAAAAATATATACACGGTGGGATGAAAAAGGAGAAGAAGAGTTTTTTAATGATATTGTACATTTCTAAGTTGTAAGTTATTTCTTAAAAAAAATTATTTTCATACTGATGAATGGATGCTTTGAATCATATAAAATGATGCATTTGATGGTTTAAAACTTTTGTTTTTGGGATTGTATGTGTTGGACTATTTTATATGTTGAGCATTTAACATCTTAAATCATATATTTCCTTTAATCTTTCTTAGGATTTTAATCTTTAATATTTTGTCTATTTTGGTATTAAAATTTCTTGTCAAACTTCAACCAAAAACTGAAAACACAAAAATGGGATAGTAAGTTCAATCTCAGGAAACAAAAGTGTAACACCCCAAACTCAGCCTAGACATTATGGCCGTATCTGGCAATGTCATACGATAGTGTTTTTGAAACCTCGTTGTTACGATGAAAATATTCCATGTTATTATCTTTAATAAACCTTTGTTAGAACTTAGGAAGTCATCTTTATTCATTTTAACCACTTGTTTTGAAACATCCCTCGTTACGGAAGCTTTAATAAAACAGTCTAGGTGATCATGCGTTTAGGAAATACTTTAACTTTTTGAAAATCGAATTTCCTACGACCAGCAGGTATAAATCCATAAAGTAAAATAAATAAATAAAAACCAAATTTAAAACCAAATTCCCAGAGGGTCCTTAAATTAAAACCCAAATAATCAATAATATTCAAATCATAAACCGTAAATTGAAAACCATGAAGTCCAAAAATTACTGTGGTCACCGCTGAGTCCTCCGTCGCACCGATCCGTCTAGGTCTAGGGATTACCTGTGCACATTAAACAAAAAGGGTGAGTTTACGTAAACTCAGTGTGTAATCTCGCAGAAACAAACAAACAATCAGTATTCACAGCGCACAGTTGAACAGTCTTGGGCCTAAGCCCTTTTCACTATTAGTGACAGTTTGGGCCTTAGCCCATCTCAGTACAGTGTTAAAAATGCAGTAGGGCCTTAGCCCATCACAAATGACGAGTAGTAATGCTTGATTTATGCAAAGAGCAAAATCCTACCCAACCACCCTCTACACACCATCTCTGTCCAACCCTACACTCCATGTGGGGATATAATCAACCCACCCATCCCTACACTCTAAGTAGTACCGAATGCGGTACAAAATGATGAGTTTGCAGCTTGAGTGCCACATGAAATTAGGCTTAAAGCCTTTCAGTACACTTCCTCCGAATAACAACCCCCAACCCAATGCAATGCAACATACAACGGATGACATGGTATTATGCAATTTCAGTACATATATTCAGTTTAGATATTAACATGCCCAGTACAAATATCATTCAGTCAATTTCACACATTTAGGGGTCTAAGTAGCGCTTACCGACCCTACAGTAGGTTCACAGTCGACTTGGGTGACCCGTGCAACCTTAAAAACATTTCGTTAAAAATGGGCCCACATGCCCATGTGACCTACCCGTGTGGGCCCAAACACCCGTGTGGCCCACTCGACCCAAATTGGCCTTGGCCGTGTGATCCATTTTTAAAGTAACCCATGCTAGCTCAATACTCATATATGTTTTCAATATTTACATATATGTTCATTCAAAGCTATCTACTTGAGTTATTATCACTAAATTATTTATATCTTGAGCTACAGAATTCCAAATTAATATCCGCTTGATTTTTTTGAAACTAGACTCAAATACCTTTCTACCATAAAATTTTCAGAATTTATAGTTTATCAAATAAGTACAGTAAAATCTTTAAAGTTATCCCTATTCTGCTATTTGACAGCTTCATCCTTTCATTACTAAAAATTATTTATCTCTTAGTACGGAATTTAGATGATATTTCCGTTTGTTTCTCTTGAAAATAGACTCATTAAGAATTTAAACATATAAATTTAAGCCCCTAATTATTTTTTTTAAAATTTTTGGTGATTTTCCTAAGTCAGAACAGGGGAACCCAAAATCATTCTGACCTTGTCTCACAAAATTTGTTATATCTCATGATTTACAATTCCATTACTTACACTGTTTCTTCCATGAAAAACTAGACTCAATAAAATTTAATTTCATATTTTATTAAACCTATAACTCAATTCTCACTATTTTTGATGATTTTTCAAAGTTAGACTACTGCTGCTGTCCAAAACTATTTTAGTGCAAAATGTTGATTTCGAAGTTTATAACACCCTTATTTCCTTTCTCTACAAATTTTCGCATTATTTTCTCTTATTTCTATTATTTCTCGATAGTAAGCAATTTTGGCTTTTTGCCAAATCTCATTTTCTGCGTTTCGGGTACACACCTGGTATCATTTTGATGCCTAATCACTCCCGAGCACTTCAAGGCCTAAAATCAAGATACTCAACATCAATTTAACGGATTTACAAGCGAATTGACAACCAAGAACGAACAGAAACCCAACTTACCACCAACGATAACCCTCCGTTTAACTATTGTTAAGACGAGAACACTGAATTCACTAGTTCGAACCTCCCCCTACGCCCAAATCACAGAGAAAAAACATTACCACTTCAGTCGCTAAGAGATTCATGACAGAAACGAAGAGAAACACTTACCGAAACTACGCGAGCACTAACCGCGTGCGAAAACGAAGGAAAATAAATGGATTAGGGAAAAATAAAGAAGAAGAAAAAGAAGAGAAAGATGGAAAAACTCAAAGAATTTTGGCAAGAGGAGAGGGAGAAGAATAGACGGCAGATTTTTTTTTTTTTGGAAAAGGGAGCCAAAATTCGGTTATGATAAAAAAAATCCCGATAACCCCCAAAATCCCTTAATCTTCTCCCCTAACTCCCACTTCATATGCACTACTTAGAACCCGCCTATTACACAACTCTATCCTGAAATCTTAACAAAAAAAAAAAAAAAACAATTGCCTGCGCAGGGATTCGAACACAGGACCTCCACCATAATAACACACCACTTAACACCAGACCAGCAGGCCCATTTTGATGTAATTTACCCAAAATTTAAATTTAAGTCCTTTGCACAAGGTTAAGGCTTTATTTATAAAAATACCAAAATTTGCCCAAGTAAGGCTTGAACTTGGGACCTCTTACACACACCCAGAACACATAACCACTGAAGCAGATAGACATTGTGTGTTACACATACACGAAATCAAAAATTAAAATTTTGGGGCGTTACAATTCTACCCCCCTAAAAGAAAATTTCGTCCTCAAAATTTACCCGGTTAGAACAGATGAGGATATTGCTGACGCATCGCATCCTCAGGCTCCCACGTAGCATCCTCAGTGCTATGATTATGCCAAAGAAACTTAACCAGCGGAATAGATTTCCTCCTCAGTACTTTTACATCTCGATCCAGAATCTGAACCGGCTCCTCCTCAAAGGTAAAGTCTGGCCTAACCTCAATCTCTTCAATGGAAACGATGTGAGTAGGATCAGAGTGGTAGCGCCTCAACATCGAGACGTGGAACACATCATGGATACGATCCAACTCTGGGGATAGCTCCAATTGATAAGCGACTGGTCCCACTCGCTTCAAAATACGGTAAGGTCCAATAGACCTATGGCTCAACTTGCCCTTATGACCAAACCTCAGTACCTTCTTCCATGGCGAGACCTTAAGGAATGCAAAGTCCCCCATCGACGTCGTTTCAGGTCCGCATAGGATTTCTGTCTGTCAAAAGCCGCTTTCAGTCGATCCTGAATTAGTCTAACCTTATCCTCTATCTTAGAAACCAACTCAGGACCCAGAACACATCGCTCGCCCAACTTAGTCCAACATAAAGGAGTGCGACACTTACGACCATACAGTGCCTCGTAAGGTGTCATCTGGATGCTAGACTGGAAACTGTTATTATAGGGAAACTCCGCTAACGGAAAATACTCCTCCCAACTACCACGGAAATAAAAACTCACACTTGCTAAACTTAGCAAAGAGCTGCCTTTCCATCAAAGTCTGAAGGACAACTCTAAGGTGCTCATCACGCTCATCCTCATTCTTCGAATAAACCAGTATGTCGTTGATGAACACCACCACAAACCGATCCAGATAGGGCTGGAATACTCGGTTCATCAGGTTCATGAAAGCTACCGATGCATTCGTCAGTCCAAAAGGCATCACTAGGAACTCGTAGTATCCATAACGAGTCCTAAATGCCGTCTTAAATACATCAGCCTCCTTAACCCTCAACTGATGATATCCAGTACGCAGATCAATCTTGGAGAACATAGAAGCCCTTCAGAACTGGTCAAACAAATCATCAATCCTCGGAAGTCGGTACTTATTCTTAATCGTTAGCTTATTCAGTTGCAAATAGTCTATACACATCCTCATCGTCCCATCCTTCTTTTTCACAAACAGCACATGTTCTCCCCATGAAGACACACTGGGACGAATGAACCCACGATCCAACAGTTCCTGAATCTGAGCCTTAAGCTCCGTAAGCTCCTTCGGTGCCATTCGGTAATGGGCGATAGACACCGAAGCTGTACTAGGAAGAAGCTTAATCCCAAACTCCCCTTCACGATTCAAGGGTAAACCCGGTAGCTCTTCAGGAAAAATGTTAGGAAAATCCTTTACAGTCCTGATGTCCTTAACGGTAGAGTCCCCAAAAAAAGAAACACTCACATAGGCCAAGAATCCCTCACAGCCCTTACGAACCAATTTCTCAGCCATTAGTGCAGAGATCACATTAGTCAGATAATTCCGTCGTTCCCCAATCATGACTACCTCAGTATCCTCCTCGGCGATCTTCGCCTTCTCCACCAGTGCAGTAAAATCTCGCTCCCTCTGCGGAGCTATCAGAACCCTCAGATTATCCTTGAGACCATCCTCGAAGGCTCATATTCAGTTGCCACCATACCTCGCGCATAATGGCTCAATCGCAGAAATTCGTCCTCATACTCGGCCACTGATCTATCTCCCTGAGTCAGATTCAAAAACTCTCTCCTACGGGCATCCACGTAACTAGCCCCCACATATTTCCCCTAGAAGACGGTCTTAAAATACTCCCAGGTCAGTCGTTCGGGTTGAGTGCCCTCCTTAACAGTTAGCCACCACTGATAAGCCTCATCCCTCAACAGTGAGACTACACCCTTTTATTTCTGCTCTGGGGTGCAGTCTAAGTCATCCATGATCCTCTCCGTGGCCTCAATCCAGTACTCGGCCATATTAGGGGCAACTCTAGTGACACCCTTGAAGAGCTCAGCTCCATTGGGCCGGAGTCGTTCCGTAACTGACCCTCGGCCCCCAGATCCAGTATTGGGCCCAGGGACCCTCTCCAAAATCCTTAGCATAGCCTGGGACAATGCGTCGTCCCCACCCATATGATCTTGAGACCCAGTCTTAGTAGCAGGCGACACTGGCGTCTCACTCGTATCCAAATTCGGTATGCTACCCAGTGAAGAGGACTCAGCTAGAGCTCCTCTACGGCCTTTACCTCGGCCTCTAGTACCCCGTCCGTGGATACCTCGTGCGCTCATTGTCTAATCACGTTTATCTATATTAACAGTTTTATGAATCAGTTACAATTCCAGTGTTTATTAACAAATGTTTTATGTAAAACAGTATCGATTATTTAGAGTTCGTTTTCGTAAATTGTAGTCTCACTACAGTTTTCAGTTTCTCTATAATTTTTATTATACACTAACTAGAATATTTTCAGTACAGTTTACTACCTATAGTAGTTTCAAAATATACTATCCATAACAGTTTCAGTTTAAAACAAATCACAGTTCAAAATACTTACAGGATCGGCGTCGGAGACTTGGTGTACCACTTACTCGGTAAAAACATTTCAAATCATTTGGAAATTAATCAATTTTTTGAAAGCCCATTTTTTTATAAAACCCATAATCCACAGCCGAGTTTTGTAATCTGGCTCTGATACCACTAAATGTAACACCCCAAACTCAGCCTAGATGTTATGGCCGTATCTGGCAATGTCACAAGATAGTGTTTTTGAAACCTTGTTGTTACGATGAAAACATTCCATGTTATTATCTTTAGTAAACCTTTGTTAGAACTTAGGAAGTCGTCTTTATTCATTTTAAACACTTGTTTTGAAACATCCCTCGTTGTGGAAGCTTTAATAAAACAGTCTAGGTGATCATGCGTTTAGGAAATACTTTAACTTTTTGAAAACTGAATTTCCTACGACCAGCAGGTATAAATCCATAAAGTAAAATAAATAAATAAAAACCCAAATTTAAAACCAAAGTCCCAGAGGGTCCTTAAATTACAACCCAAAATAATCAAATCATAAATCTTAAATTAAAAACCATGAAGTCCAAAAATTACTGTGGTCACCGCTGAGTCCTCCATCGTACCGATCCGTCTAAGTCTAGGGATTACCTGTGCACATTAAACAAAAAGGGTGAGTTTACGTAAACTCGGTGTGTATGTAACAGCCTGATTTTAGGGCTAGTCGAAACAGTGGTTTCGAGACCACTAATTCGAGGTTGAGGAAAATTATTTTTGTATTATTTTATGTGTTATAACATGTTTATAATAATGCATGAGAATTTTGGTGCTTTAATTTTAACGATTGAATGCTTAATTGTGAAAAAGGACTAAATCGCATAAAGTGTGAAAGTTCTATTTTTCAAGGTAGAGGTGTCTAATAGCCATGGAATATTAAACTGAAAGTCCTTAAAGTGCAATTAGGCCATATAGAGTGTGTTGGCCGGCCATAGGAAGCAAGGGGACAAGAGCACTAATTTTAGTCAAAATTTGGTGACACTAGGTGATAAAAAAATAAATAAAAGAGTTGTCATCTTTTACTATTCACACTTCTTCTCCATCAAAAATTGAAGAGAGAATAGGTGGTTTTGAAGTTCAAATTTTTAGCTACATCTCATCCTTGCAAGTAAGTCATTTTGATGATTATTTTTGATAATTTTTGTACTTTTGGGAGTCCCCAAAGCTTAAGCTAGCTAATGAGGGGACTAATTTTTTAAATGGTTGAAAGTTTAGGGGCTTTCCATGAGAGTGTTCATGTTGTTTGCTGATTTTTTATGGAGGAAAATGAATGATTGTGAGTTATGGAACAACTTTTGTGAAAGGTGTTAGTATGAAAACACCTAAATAGGACTTGAATGCAAAGATTGAAATTGTGTAATAAATGCATGATATAAATGGCTTGGTGAGTTGTTGTAAGAGGAATAAATGTTCAGCTAGGCTTGTTTAATGAGAAAATGTGTTGAAAAATGATTTACGAGCCTAGGGGCAAAATTGTAATTTTGCCATAGTACAAGGGCAAAATGGTCATTTTTGCCTAAGTAAAGATTATGAAGCATTATGATCATAAAATGATTTATATGAGTGAATTTTGTTGTTATAGATCAAGAATAGCGCGGAATTAACCTTGTATTGGGGAAAAGGCAAGGTTTCGGATTAAACCGTAAATTTACACATTTTACACCGAGGTAAGTTTATGTGTAAACTATTCATTTCGAATATACATGTTGTTAATAAATGGTGCATTGTGTGAATAGAATTATTCATGATTGAGATGAATTGAATTCAATTGATATTGAGTAATTCCCGTGTGAGTTTAATTATAGATTAATGGTGGGCTATGTGCGATACCACCGTAAGTACTCTTCATGGTGGGCTAAGTGCGATACCACCTTACTATTCATTCATGATGGGCTGTGTGCGATACCATCGTTTATATTATCATTTGGTGGGCTAAGTGCGATACCACCGTAATTATTCTTGTTGGTGGGCTATGTGCGATACCACCCTAATTATAGGTCAATGGTGGGCTATGTGCGAAACACCAAGTGTTTGGTATTATTTCAATGGTTCATTGAGGAATTGTTTAAGTGTTTGTTTCATGTGGCTTTGTGGTGATAAGTGTAGGGAATGTATGCCATTAAATGTGAGCATTATGCTTGTTATATGGTTGGATTGTGGTAAGAGATGAATTGAGTAAGCATGAGTATAGATTGAGGATTGATCTTGCTTAGTACATATTGCTATTTATTGACTAGCATGTGTTATGATGTTTATTGTTTACATGTAAACTTACTAAGCTTTAAAGCTTACTCCCTTTCTTTTTGCCTTGTTTTATAGTGTCAAAGGGTCGGGTCGGGATACGAAGATAATTGGAAGATCACCCATACTATCAGCCCATGTCGGTATAACTAGACTTAGTATTTTGAGTATGGCATGTATAGGGGCTAGACTAGGTGAATTGTTTTGTTATTTTGGCCAAGTATGTATTGGCTCCCTTAAGGATGAATTCTTTTGTATATTGCCATAGTTGATGGCTCATTATGTTTAAGATATGAAACATGAGGATTATTCAAGAAAGTGTTGTTGCACAAATTGAGTTACATGATGATGTGTTGAATGGAATTATGTTGTGTGAGCTAGGGTGGAAAAAAGAGCTTGGAAAATAGCCTTGTTTATGTCCATATGGGTAGGCACACGGACGTGTGTCTAGGCCGTGTGTAACACACGGTCAGTCCCATAGGTGTGTGACTAGGCCGTGTGTCCCCTGCATGTTAGTGTTTCAAGTCAGTGTCGACCACGAGCTAGCCACACGGGCGTGTGCTTAGGTCGTGTGTCCCTTACGAGATTGCTGACGTCACAAACAGAATACCCAGGTTTTTACACACGGGCTAGGACACAGGCGTGTCTAGGCCGTGTGGAGCACACGAGCGTGTCTAGGCCGTGTGGAGCACACGGGCCATGAACACGGGCATGTGTCCGGCTATGTGAAAACCCCTGTAGGTTCGAAATGAAAATAAATCCCACACGGGGTAGGAACATGGGCGTGTACGACCACACGGCCTGGCCACATGGGCGTGTCCCATTTCACACGGGCGTGTGGCCCCTATTTAGAGAAAAAAATTTAAGTGCACAAAAGTTCCCGATTGGGTTCCAAAACCCTTCGTATGCTCAAATAAGGCCTCGTAGACCCTTAATGAGAAGTGTTAAGATGGGATGAAGTTTTATAACTTAAAGTTGTACGACCAAGTAAGTTGAGTATGGTAACGCCTCGTACCCGGTTCCGGCTTAGAATATGGGTAATGGGTGTTACAGTGTAATCCTGCAGAAACAAATAAACAATCAGTATACACGATGCGATTGAATGAGTCTTGGGCCTAAGCCCTTTTGATGCTCGATGGCAGTTTGGGCCTTAGCCCATCTCGATCTGATGTTAAAAATGCAAGAGGGCCTTAGCCCATCACGATGACGATGCGCAGAATAGTTATGCAAGAGCAAAATCCTACCCAACCAGCCTCTACATACCATCTCCGTCCAACCCTACACTCAATGTGGGGATATAATCAACCCACCCATCCCAACACTCCAAGTAGTACCGAATGCGGCACAAAACAGTAGTTTGCAGCTGAGCTTCCAGTAAATTAGGCTTAAAGCCTTTCAGTACACTTCCTCTGAATAACAACCCCCAACCCAATGCAATGCAACATACAATGGATGACATGCTTTTATGCAATTTCAGTACATATATTTAGTTTAGATATTAACATTCCAAGTACAGATATCATTCAGTCAATTTCACACATTTAGGGGTCTAAGTAGCGCTTATCGACCCTACAGTAGGTTCACAGTCGACTTGGGCGACCCTGCAACCTTAAAAACATTTCGATAAAAATGGGCCCACACGCCCATGTGACCTACCTGTGTGGGCCTAAACGCCCGTGTGGCCCACTCGGCCCAAATTGGCCTTGACCGTGTGATCCATTTTTAAAGTAACCCATGCTAGCTCAATACTCATATATGTTTTCACTATTTACTTATATGTTCATTCAAAGCTGTCT
The DNA here is from genome assembly GCA_025698515.1 of Gossypium sturtianum. Classification (NCBI taxonomy): domain Eukaryota; kingdom Viridiplantae; phylum Streptophyta; class Magnoliopsida; order Malvales; family Malvaceae; genus Gossypium; species Gossypium sturtianum. The sequence continues at coordinate 105,293,703 of CM046950.1, forward strand.
ACTTGAGTCATTGTCACTAAATTATTTATATCTTGAGCTACAAAATTCCAAATTAAGATCCGGTTGATGTTTTTGAAACTAGACTCAAATAACTTTCTACCATAATATTTTCAGGATTTATAGTTTATCAAATAAATACAGTAAAATATTTAAAGTTATCTCTATTATGCTATTTGACAGCTTCATCCTTTCATTACTAAAAAATATTTATCTCTTAGTACGAAATTTAGATGATGTTTCTGTTTATTTATATTAAAAATAGACTCATAAAGGATTTAAAAATATAAATTTAAGCCACTAATTATTTTTTTACAATTTTTGATAATTTTTCTAAGTCAGAACAGGGGAACCCGAAATCATTCTGACCTTTTCTCACAAAATTTGTTATATCTTATGATTTAAAATTCCATTGTTTAGAATGTTTCTTCCATGAAAAACTAGACTCAATAAAATTTAATTTCATATTTTATTAAACCTCTAACTCAATTCCCACTATTTTTTATGATTTTTCAAAATTATACTACTACTGCTCTCCAAAACTATTTTAGTGCAAAATGTTGATTTCCAATTTTATAACACCCTTATTTCCTTTCTCTACAATTTTTCGCATCATTTTCTCTTATTTCTCTTATTTCTCGATAGCAAGCATTTTTCGCTTTTCGCCGAATCCATTTTCTGCGTTTCGGGTACACACCTGGTATCATTTTGATGCCTAATCACTCCCAAGCACTTCAAGGCCTAAAATCAAGATACTCAACATCAACTTAGTGGATTTACAAGCGAAATGACAACCAAGAACGAACAGAAACCCAACTTACCGCCAACGATAACCCTCCGTTTAACTATTGTTAAGAAGAGAACACTGAATTCATCAGTCCGAGCCTCCCCCTACGCCCAAATCATAGAGAAAAAACATTACCACTTCAGTCGCTAAGAGATTCATGACAGAAATGAAGAGAAACACTTATCGAAACTAAGCGAGCACTAACTGCGTGCGAAAACAAAGGAAAATAAATGGATTAGGGAAAAATCAAGAAAAAGAAAAAGAAGAGAAAGATGGAAAAACTCAGAGAATTTCGGCAAGAGGAGAGGGAGAATAATAGACGACAATTTTTTTTTTTGGAAAAGGGAGCCAAAATTCGGTTATAGGGAAAAAATGTAACAACCCGATTTTGGGCCTAGTCAGAACAGTGATTTTGGGGCCACAAATCCGACGAGGAAAATTTTATTTATTATATTTTTATGGTCTACGATTTCACGGAAAGATTTTGTGAAAATTTCGTTCGAAAATTTCGACGTTTGGGCACTCAATTTAGTCAAAAGGACTAAATTGTAAATAGTGCAAAAGTTGAGTTCCACATGTTAGAAGTGTCCAATTTCTATGAAATTTTAAATTGGAGGTCCTTAAATGGTAATTAGACCATTTGTTAAATTGTTGGACAAAAATGGACATGAAATAAGTGAAATAGGATATTTTTAAGTTAGGGGCATTTTGGTAAATTGGTAATTAAATGGACTAAAAGACAAAATAAAAGCCAAAAACCCGTGTCCATCTTCTTGCTTGGCTGAATTTAGCATGTGGGAAGCCATGGCTAGGGTTTTCAAGCTTTCAAGCTCAATAGTAAGTGCATCCAAGCCCCGTTTTTAATGTTCTTTACATTTTTGAGATCTAGGTAACTCGGTTTAGCTATTTCTACCATTATTTTGAGCTAGGGTTTGTGTTTAAAAATTTAACCATGGATGACATGCATTTGCTTTGATGTCTAATGGTAGAATTTGAATGCTCGGTGTGTAGTAAACGACTTTTACTAAGTGATTTTCGATGAAATCACATAAAAGGACTAGTTTGTAAAAAGTTGAAAAAAATATGAAAATGTGTGAATGAATGCAAATTGTGGACTGATATAGTTATGAAAATGGTTTGGCTAGGCCTAAAATGCAAGGAAATTGAATAAAAATTATTTTACGAGCCTAGGGGCAAAATCATAATTTTGTGAAACTTTTGGGGCAAAATTGTAATTTTTGTCATAGAATGTTTTTGGGCTGATTTGAATAATGTGAGCATTGAATAAGTCAAATGTGTTATTATAGATCAAGAAAGACGTGGAATCGACCTTGATCGGGGAAATGAAAAGATTGTGGACTGAATTGCAAAATTACTATATTTTGCACCGAGGTAAGTTTGTATGTAAATAATATATCGTTTTTATTTATGTTTTAATATTTTATTATATTATATGAGATATGGTTGATTATGGAGTAATTATTTGATGTAAATTATGAATTGTTATTGATTATGGATGAATTAGTAAAATGTTGAAAAGTGAGAATTCCTGGTTGAACCTTCAGAATGGAAAAGATACGAATGAGGTAGCTAGGTCACATGTGTGGTACTAAGTGTAGGCCACTATGTGTACAAGAGAGCTACGAGATGGTTTTAGGTCACGTGTGTAGTACTAAGTGCAAAGCTACTACGTGTACCGCAGACGGATAGGTCGCATGTGTAGTACTAAGTGCAAAGCTACTACTGAGTACCCGATAGTTTCAATCACATGTGTGGTACTAAGTGCAGGCCGCTATGTGTAAGTGATGGTTTTGGTCACATGTGTAGTACTAAGTGCAGGCTACTATGTGCACCAAATAACTTCAGCTAAAAGGGTGGTACTATGTGCAGGTCACCGTGTATCTGTTATTATTTTGATGAGTTCAACGGGAAATTGACTAAGTAGAAATACATGTGATCATGTAACGACTAAGTGTAATTGAATATGACTATGTGATGGATAAGTGCAGGTATAAGTGTGAACAATGTGCTCGATATTTGAGCGAACCTTCGGTAAGATGAAATGGAGTAAGTGAAATTATGAAAGAGTAAATTTAGCAACAAAACAGTTTTAGACAGCAGCAGTTGTGTGACTTTGAAATATCACCAAAAATGGTGGAAATCAAATTAGAGGTTTAATAAGATATGAAATTAAAGCTGAATGAGTCTATTTTCACATAAAAGAAATTGTGTAAACAAAATAATTTCATATTCTGTGATATTTGAAATTTTGTGAGACAGGGTCAGAATGATTTCGGAATCCCCTGTTCCGACTTTGAAAAATCATTAAAAATTGTAAAAAAAAATTTATGGGTTATAATTTATATGCTTAAAATAATTAATGAGTCTATTTTCAAAATAAACAAACAGGAAAATCATCTGAATCCCGTATGAAGAGATAATTAATTTTTAGTGAAGAAGGGTCGAAACTATCAGACAGCAGAATAGGGGAAATTTTAAAGAATAAACTGTACTTATTGGCTAAACCAAAATTTCTTAAAATTTTATGGTAAGAAGATACGTGAGTCTAGTTTTAGGGAAAATTAGTGGATCTTAATTTAGAGTTCCGTAGTTCAATATATAAATAATTTAGTGACTATGACTCGAGTAGATAGCTTGAGATGAACATGAAAAAATAGTGGAACTATGTGCAATTATGATTGTATTAATTTGAAAGCATTTTAGTAATTTGTTTATTATTTACATACTTACTTACTCAGCTATATGCTTACTCCCCTCTCTTTTCCCTTGTTTTATAGTGTCACCAAGCTAGCTCGGGATTCGGAGATCGTCGGAGATCCATCCACACTATCAACACTCTTTTTGTATTTTGAAATCAATATTTTGAATTATGGAATGTATAGAGGACTTGGTTATTTTGTTACGTGTCATAATTGATTTGGCCTAAAATGTTGGCCTATAATATTTGATAGTTCATTTTGTATAAGGCCATTGATGTTGTCTATTATTAATCAAGTTATATGTTTATGATGATGCAATTTATGAGATGCATGACTAGGTTGAATGAGTGTGTGATAAAAATTTGAAAAGTTTTAATTTGGATGAAATTTTATGACTCGGTTTAATACGTTTACAAGTGTATGTGTTCTGGTAATGCCTTGTACCCTATTCTGGCGTCGAATACAGGTAAGGGGTGTTGCAAAAAAGAAAATAAAATCCCGATAACCCCCAAAATCCCTTAATCTTCTCCCCTAATTCCCACTTCACATCCACTACTCAGAATCCCCCTATTACACAACTCTATCCCGAAATCTGAGAAAAAAAAATACCTTTGCCTGCACAGGGATTCGAACACAAGACCTCCACCATAATAACACACCACTTAACCACCAGACCAGCAGGCTTATTCTGATGTAATTTACCTAACATTTAAACTTAAGCCCTTTGCACAAGGTTAAGGCTTTATTTATAAAAATACCAAAATTTGCCCAAGTAAGGCTTGAACTTGGGACCTCACACACACACCCAGAACACATAACCACTGAAGTAGATAAACATTGTGTGTCACACATACACAGAATCAAAAATTAAAATTTTAGGGCGTTACAAAAAGCTTATGGGCTGATTTGCGCATGCCCTTGGAGTTAATTTATTTTTAGCCCTTGCCTTTTTAATTCTGCACATTTAAGGTTATATTTACAATGTTCTTATATTTGTGTTTGTGATGGGGGATAGTTTTAATTAGAAAAAAGGTATATTGGTATGTCGTTGAAAGCACCAAAAATAACCTATTCCTAAGAAATAATGAAAAGAATAGTATAAGGGAAGTAGGGTCAAATCCTCAGAGACTGAGTTGCTACAACTTCTTGTTCCTCGAAATCCTAGGCACAGTCCTGCCCAAGAAAAACAACGTACCTGGGAAAAAAGAGACAAAATTAAAAATATGGACGAGTTGAAAATTGTATAAATTGAAATTAAAATTGTAAAAAGAAACAGAATTGAGGAAATGGATTCTTCGATTTGAGGGATTCCAACCTCCGATTATCTCGATCCTCCTTGGGTTTAATCTTAAGCTTTTAGGTGATCCTTTTCATGACAGAATAAGTTAGTTATAGTGGAAGAGGACGCCTATGACCACTAGCTCCACATAGATTTTAGCCTTACGATTTAGAGGAAACTGACTCTAGCCAACCGTCACTTTTTTGGGACCGTCTTACACTAGATCATCATTTCTCAACGGCGAATGCCACGCCATTTTGTCTCTTGGGCTCGACAACCTTTGACGCAATAAGTTAGCGAACCGACTGTGCGACCTTCCCAAAATATACAAAGCGATCGCCTTTGCATAAGATGAAAATATCACTTTTGGAAGGACATGGACGGAAGCGTTAGTCCCGTAATGCGGAGAAATGATGAATACTCATTGAGAAGGCTAAGTACGGGTTCTAAGCCTTATGAACCTTTTTTGGGAATCTTGATAACATTTGGATAGATGAGTTTAGTGGCTCATGCTTTTCAGAAAAAAGAAATAAGTTTAATGGAATGAAATTTTATTGAAAAATAAAAAGAACAAAAAGCTAAGAGCTTTAGGGAGATGGAGTGTTTTACAGAAAATGATGAGTGAATATTCATGTTACTCTATCCCCTATTTATAGTACATAGAAAAAACCTAGTTTGTTCCTATTTAAACTCTAAAAGATAGAGTCTTCTGTTCATAAATCTCTTCTTTGAATTTTTTGCCCCAAGTCTTTTGCACTTTGTATTTTCTGCACCATTTCTTCCCTATTTCGCATGCTAACCCATTTCGTCTTTAAATTCACGGTTTTTGCCCCCAAATTTCGTTTCACCTTCAATTTAGTCCTTACAAGATAAAAACCCATAAAAAGCCTAAATTAGTAGGATCACACTCAAAATATATATGCAATTAACATATAAAAGTATGTCATTTTAGAGTATTATCATATTCCCCCTACTTAGCCCATGCTTGCCCTCATGTATGGTTCCTAGCCCACTGTGTAATTTAGGTTTAACCATGAAAGAAGTATCACTCCAAAGTTTTATTAAAATTAGGCATAATGCATATGAAAATAAAGAGAACCTTTAGCTTGCTTTAAGTAAAACCGAAAAAGTACTCCAATTTAAACACACAAAAGTTAAATCGACTTGGATTATTTCATGAAAATTAGGTAATTTACTAAACTTACCAAGACACCCCATTTGTTCCACCCTTAGTCCCCAATTGCAATTCTCTCTCTCTTTCTCTCTTTTTTTAATGGAATGCATTAACCCTTTTGACGCGAAAAGGGATGACAACCCAAGCACCCCACCCCGGTTACTCAGCCCAACACGCTCATATTTATTGTTATTATTATTATATTTTTTTTGTTTAAGATTGTTTAGGCCCTTTTGACGTGAAGTGGAATGACAACCCAAGCACCCCACCCTGGTTACTCAGCTCAACACACTCATAATTTTTTTGTTTAATGCCGGTTAGCGGAGTTTTACGTAACACGTCACACAACCTTTTTACGTGAAGTAGGATGAAAACCCAAGCACCCTACCCCCGTTACTCAGTCAGTCACGTTTTAAGCTATGCTCATAACCACGAAATCATCAGATTTTATTTTATTTTATTTTTTAACGAAACAGAACTTGAATTTTTGAGGAATAGAAAAAATAATCAAGTGTCAAAAATAAGTTTTGGAAATTACCTATCAGTCACGAAAATAAATTTAGCATACATTCGTATTAAGTTTCCTCTTTGCAATTAGACTTAATCAATTCTACTATAAGTAAGATAGGGTTAACTTCATTAGTCATAATTATTTTAGCCTAATAGAAATGAAACAGTGAAGATGAAATCAATATAGCAAAATCATAACTAACTTAGTAGACAAGAATCATGCTCACAGGTCAAACAGTGGGTAATTCCTAGTCAAAATCTTGGGCATGAAAAGGGGCAGGTTATACTAAAAAAAAATTAAATGTGGGCAAAAACAAGCACAAGACAACAATAATAGTAACACAACATTAAAAATAGCAGATAAAACAGCAGAAATAAGGAGGAATGTCTCCCCCTACTTAAATCTCATTTCCCTCAATGTGAAAAATAATATTAACAAATATGATGGAAAAAAAGAAAGGGTTTAGAACACTCCCCATGTTGTTTTCGTTACTGTTTTCGCCACCCATTTCCAAATTTAATTTTCCGTTTCCTCGATTCTCCTAGATGTAAGAAGAGAGATAAAAATTTATTAACATGCAAGAAAATAAAAAAAAATAAAACATATAACAAAATAAAAATAAAAATAAAAATAAAATTGGGTTGCCTCCCAACAAGCGCTTGTTTAACGTCGTTAGCTTGACGCCCCAACTAGTATTGGGGCTGTTCTAGCTGAATTCTTTTGATCGTATGGGCTTGGAAATTCTCCTTTTTTTACCACATCCAACATATTTGGGTTTAATTATCCTTGCGCCTCTTGCTTTAGTTTCGTATTTTCTTTCAAGAAAATCTTATGTGTGCATGTCAAGGGGCTAATCCTTTTTAAGTCGGCAATGGTCTCATCATTCTCCAAAAATGCACATTTGAAATGCTCAAGAAGTGGTTTTAATTCAAGATCTGGTGCCTGCACAATAGAATGTAGAGGTTTAGTGTTCATAGGAGCCGATAATTCATTAACAGATTCGCAAATAGATCCTGAATCGAAATTATCATCGAACAATGTTTCAAGTTTATCTTCATAAGGTGAATCAAAAGTTTCTTCTACTAATGAGTCAATTATGTCGACACGATTTACGATCAAGATTTCACTCGGGTGCCTAATAGCGTCGTAAACATTAAACTTCATGATCTCCCCGTCAAACTCCATTGTGAGGGTTTCGCTACGCATGTCAATCTTAGTACTTGTAGTACTAAGGAAAGGTCGCCTCAACAAGATGTCTGAAGACCCAAAAGCATTATCCTCTTGCATTTTTACCACATAAAAGTCGGCAGGAAAGATAAGTCTGTTGACTTTCACTAATACGTTCTCAAGAACTCCTTCGGGATGCATAATAGACATGTCTGCTAATTGAATGATAGCACTTGTTTTTATCAAAAAATCATGTTAAGTGATTCATAAATAGAAAAAGACGTTACATTTATGGAGGCCCCTAAATCACACATAGCTTTTTTAATTCCTAAGTGGCCTATTTTGCATGGTATTGCAAAAATGCCCCTGTCTTTACATTTTACTGGCATCTTCCGCTGCAACACCGCAGATACATTTTCACCAACTCTTACTCTTTAATTTCCAGTTAATTTTCACTTGTTGGTGTAGAGCTCCTTAAGGAACTTGGCATATCGCGGAATTTGTTTGATGGCATCCAACAATGGTATGTTGATCTCGATGTTTTTGAATGTTTCGAGGATCTCCTTTTCCTTTTTACCTTTTTGAGGTTGGTTCAACCATCCTGGAAACGGAGGTTGAATTATGGACAATGGTGGTTTTGCTCGGACCTGTTCATTGCTCTCCTGCTTTTTCTGGGCAAAATCTTGATCAATATTCTTGCCAGGATTTGGTTCCAGTACTTTTCCACTTCGCAACGTCACTGCATTTGTATGTTGTCTTGGGTTAGGTTCCGTTTGTGACGGCAACTTTCCCTGTGAGTTCATTTTCTTAATTGATGTGGTCAACTCTCTTATAGACGCCTCGATTTTCTGTTGAAAATCCTCTGTTTTCTTTTGGAAATCAACAGTTTGCCGTTGTATTTGCTAGTGAAAATCAAACATATTAGCTGCTAATTTATTGACCATGGTTTCTAGAGAGGTACCTGAATCTTGTGTTTGTTGTGGAAACTGATTTTGGTATGGCTGGTTATACTGCAAGTTTGCCCCAAAACTCAAGTTAGGATGGTCTTTCCATCCTGGGTTACATGTACTTGCATAAGGGTCATATTACCTTTAGGGCAGTCCAAGAAAGTTCCCCACAACATCCAAATGGGCCATAGTATCTTCACACAAACTAGGGCATGCATCAGTTGTATGTTCAAGTGTTGCACAAATTTCACACAGTCGAGTTGGTCTTATTTTTACTGCAAAAGGTGAATTCATGATATTAGTAAGTCTATCAACTTTATCTTCTAAAGTTGAATTACATAGCTGGTGAACCCTTCTAGTACGTTCAAGATTGGCTTGGAATTGCTTAGTATTTGTAGCCATCGTGGAGATCAAGTCCCTTGCTTGTTGGGGGGTCATGTTGACTAAAGCTGTAACAGCCCGTTTTTAGTGAAATTGGAATAGTGGTTTCGGGACCACAAATTCGAGATAGAAAAAAATTATTTTAATATTATTGCATGGTCTACATTATGATAGGAAAGATGTATGAAAATTTTGATAAGAAAATTTTACCGATTTCATGTTTAATTATAGAAAGGACCAAATTGCATAAAATGAAAAAGTTGAGTTCTAGTAGCTATAAGTATCAAATAGTTATGGAATTCAAAACTTGAGGTCCTTATATGGTAATTAGACCATTAAGAGAAGTTAGTAGGTATTTTTGATGATTCATCCATGGAAAATTAGAAAAAGAAAAGGACTAAATTAGAAAAAGAAAAAAATAAAAGATGATATCTTAATTAAATAGAAAAATATCATCATTTTATATAACCTTCTTCTCCAAATTATATGGAAACCCTAGGAAAGAGAAACAAAATCAAGCAAGCTTAATTAGGTAAGTAATCATGTCCCGTTTTTAGTAATTTTCATATTTCTGAGATCGTAATAACTTAATCTATCAATTTTGGGGATCAATTTGTAAAGATATTAAACTATTGAAATTTTTCTATGGATGAATATGCTGAAATTTTGAAATTAATGGTAGAAATTGAAAGGTTGTTGATAGATAAACAACTTTTGTAAAGTGAATTTTATGAAATTGTGATTCATGGACTAAATTGTAAAGATGTAAAATTGATGGAAAATTTCTGATTTTTATGAAATGTATGTGCTGTAAATGTTATATGTAAAAATTAGTTAGGCTTCGAATAATGATTAAATTGCACGAATTTCATTTTCCGAGCCTAGGGATGAAATCGTCATTTATGGAAAGTATAGGGGCAAAATGATAATTTTGCATAGGGTGTGTGTAATAGCTCGAAATAGACCCTAGTCGGAATAATATTCTAATATTAGTTTGGGTGTGAATTATATGTGATATAGCCTGTGTGAAAATTCTGTGTGATAATTTTATTGATTATGTGTCAAATTGTGAGAAAGGACTTATTTGCATAAAGTGTAAAATGCTGTGTGCTGATTGTTATATGCTTAATTGATGTTGTCTTTATAATGAGGAGGATTTATGATGCAATTTGGCCAAAATTGAGTATAGTGGATGGCATAAGGCTAAAATATACATTATTTTATATTGTTTTAATGGTTAAATATTAAAAACATAATATATGTTATAATAATATAATAAAAGAAACAAGATAGTGGCATTGTTCATCCTTGTTAGTCGAAAATACCAAAGGAAAATAAAAGAAAAAGAACACTAGGGTTTGGCTAGTTTGAAACTTAATTAAGGTATGTTTTGACTTTGGTTTTTGATGATTTTTATGTTTTTGAGATTGTTGCTTAGTCTACTATCAAGCCCATGTTGTAATTTGAAGAATTGATGATGTTTATGAGATGTGCCATTGATGAAATGGTGAGCTTTGTGATGAATATTGGTGTTAAATGGAAGATATGTGTTTAATGAACATATTTTGTTCTTGGATTTTTGGTAAATTTAGCTAATTAGGGCTAAATTGTGAAAATGATAAGTTGAAGGACTAAAATGTAAAATAAATGAAATGTGTGGGCTTGAATGAACTCAAGGAAAATTTGGCTAGGCTTGTGTGAAAAGAAATTGTGTGAATTTGATGATTTTGTGAAATAGGGACTAAAGTGTGGAAATGTGAAAATGTGAAGGCTATTTTGTAAAATGCCCTAAATATGTGTGTTTGGACTAAAATGAATGAATTGGAAATTGAATGGATTGAATTTGAATGTGTATAGACCAAGAAAAGAGAGTTTTGGATCGAGATCGAGGCAAAGATAAAGTGCTCGATTAATCGATCGTTTTGATAGTTCGACATCTGAGGTAAGTTCAGATATAATACTAGTTGTTAAATTATATCTATGTGATGAGAATCGAATGTATCTGACAATTTTTAATTAGAAATGTTAAATATGAGGTTGAGAAATGTGGCTCTAAGTGTGCGTAATTAAATTCGAGACAGAGATGAGTAGCACTGTGTTTGCGAAGAATTAGAAGCTTCGGCTTTATCGATTGGCACTGTGTCTGCGATGCCGAATTAAGTTCGATTTTGTATCTAAGCACTAAGTGTGCGATGTTAATTAACCTTCGGCTATGGTTAGGCACTAAGTGTGCGATTGAATCAAAGAGTTAAAGAAGTTTGATCAAACGAAGTATTGAGCTTTGAATAGCATGTGCGATTGATATCGAATTGTTGGCCAAGGTACGTACAGAACCTATGTGGTTGATGAAATCGTGAACTGATTATTGGATAAATGAGTAAGCATATTAGTTATGGATAACATGGTATATGTGTGTTTGTATGATGATCTATATGATGGATTATATTTGTACTTGATGAATGTATTATTGAGTAGTTTTTGTTATGTTACGAACTTACTAAGCTTTGTAAAGCTTACTGTGTGATTTGTTTCTCTGCTTTGCAGTGTCAGTAAATCTAGCTTGGATCTGGGGATCGTCAGCATTCTTTATCACACTATCGGCAATCTATTTGGTACTTTTGGGAAAGATGTACATAGTTGAAATATGGCATGTATAGGCTAGTTTTGTAAGACATGTTTGAGATGTGTAAATAGCCATGTGATGTGGCTAGATAAATGTTGGTAAAATGCATGTGTGGCTTTGATATATGGTGCATATTTTGGTATAGCTTGTGGGTAAAGAAAATGTCTTATGAATGGTAATCTTAGTGATGGTATGATGCTAGTATGATTTAGTGAATTTGGGAATGAATCATGTTTGATATTGAATGTGTTCAAGTTGTATAATTTAGTTCCTAAGTTGACATGTATAGAATGAGATTATATGAGATGATATGTTGATCACTTGACATGAAAATTGGTTGACAATTTGTGTGTGAAAGTATGCTTAAATGTGCTTATAGGTTTGACCCTTGTGTGGGTGGAAAAGTGGCCTTGCAAATGGCCTATTTTGCCTACATGGTTATGACACACGAGCGTGTCCAATGACGGTGGGGTAAAATCAGTAGCTAGCTTAGTTGTACACGGCCATGGCACACGGGCATGCCTAGTTGTCGTGTGAATAAGTCAGTATGTGGCTTAAGGGAACACGGCCTGAGCACACAGGCGTGCTTGGTAGCCGTGTGGAGAAGTCAGAATGCTTGCTCTGTTTTGGCACGGCTTAGACACATGGGGGTGTCTGGTGACCGTGTGGGGCACACGGCCTGGTTATACGGGCGTGTGACCTCAAAAGACTTGGTGAATATTTGAAATTTAGAAAACTTTCGTAAGTGTTCGGTTTAGTCCCGACCCTATTCTAGCATGTGTTTAAGGTCTTGTAGACCTCAATAAGGGACCATATGGTTGATAGTGAGTATAGTTGATGGGTGAATGACTTAATGTCGTGTAATGGTTGTGTAATGATTCGATTGATCGGTAACACCTCTTAATCCTATTCCGATGACGGTTTTGGGTTAGGGGTGTTACATTTTATTGGTATCAGAGCTACAGTTTAGTCGATTCTCGGACTAACGTAGCGTGTGTGAGTCTAGCTATACATGCTATATATGAAATTGCGATATTGTGATGAATTCTGACAGTTATAAATGTGTTTTCGTATTGTAATAGATCCCGATCGAGCAGTTGCTGACGACGTAGAGAGTAACGCGCCTGCTCCCGCTCAAGGGACAGCGCCGACCACATCTAGGCCAAATGAAAGTAGTGAGGGAGGAGAGGCTAAGCAAGCCTTCTTCCGTATGATGAGTGAGTGGTTTTTGGAGTTCGTTCGAACAAATCCGGCTGCTCCACAACCTCTACCCCCACAAGTACCTGTTGTGCCACAAGTGATAGATCCGATTCGATTGAATAAACCTCCTGTGGATAAGATCCGGAAGTATGGGGCCAAAGAGTTTAGGGCCACAGCTGATGACGATGCTGAGCGGGCCGAGTTTTGGCTCGAAAATACAATTTGAGTATTCGATGAAATATCGTTGACTCCTGATGAGTGTATTAAGTGTGCAGTTTCATTGTTGAGAGATACTGCCTATAATTGGTGGAAAACATTGATTTCCGTGGTTCCGAGAGAGAGAATCAGTTGGGACTTCTTTCAAGTTGAGTTCAGAAAGAAGTATATCAGTCAACGCTTCATTGATCAGAAACGTAAAGAGTTTTTAGAGCTGAAACAGGGCCGTTTGTCAGTTACCGAGTACGAACGAGAATTCGTGAGACTAAGTCAGTATGCACGGGAATGTGTTTCGACTGAAGCCACTATGTGTAAACGCTTCATAGAAGGGTTGAACGAGGATATTAAGTTATTGGTTGGGATACTTGATATAAATGAATTTGTTGTGTTAGTTGAAAGAGCTTGTAAAGCCGAGGAGCTCAGTAAAGAAAATAAGAAAGCTGATTCTGAAGCTCGTGATGAAAGAAAAAGATCGATGAGTAAGTTTTCTCAACCTTCGATGAAGAGATTCAGAGATGCAAGAAACTGATCAAATGCTTCGTTTTGGCATCCGAATAGAGATCGCGCAAGACTAAGTGTTAGTCCGAGAACTCAAGCTCCAATGGAATCAAGTGTCGATAGTGCCAAAAGCAACAAACCTGAGTGTAGACAGTGTGGAAGACGACATGTGGGAGAATGCTGGGGCAAGTACAACAATAGAGTTTGCTATAAATGTGGATCACGAGATCACTTCATTCGAGACTGCCTAAAGATGGCTGAGGAAGAAAATGTTCAAAATGTGAGATCGAGTAATGTGATGGCTAGAGGTAGACCACCCAGAAACACCATAAATGTGAGTGGAAGCCAAAGGAGGACTACTGACACAGCTGTGAGATCAGAAGCGAGAGCACCTACCCGAGCTTATGCTATACGTGCACGAGAGGAAGCATCATCTCCAGACATCATCTCCGGTACTTTCACTTTATTTGATACTGATGTCATTGCATTGATAGATCCAGGATCTACTCATTCATATGTGTGTGTGAATCTAGTATCAAGTAAGACTCTACCTGTTGAGTCTACTGAATTTGTGATTAGAGTATCAAATCCTTTAGGCAAGTGTGTTTTGGTGGATAAGGTGTGCAAGAATTGTCCATTGATGTTTCGGGATGTTTGTTTTTCGGTTAATTTGATGTTACTACCATTCGATGAGTTTGACATAATTCTGGGTATGGATTGGCTTACTCTGCATAATGCCATCGTGAATTATAAAAGAAAGAGTATTGAGTTGAAAAGTCAGAATGGTGAGCTAGTTCGAATAGAATCCAATGATATGAAAGGATTACCAGCTGTTGTATCTGCGATGAAAGCTATAAACTATGTGAAAAAGGGTTGTGAAGCTTATTTGGCGTACGTGATTGATACAAAAGTGTCGGAAAAGAAAGTTGAATATGTGTCTGTGGTATGTGAGTTTCCAGATTTGTTTCTTGAAGAGTTACCGGGATTACCTCTAATTCAGGAAGTCGAATTTGGTATTGAATTAGTGTCGGGGACCACTCCCATTTCGATAGCTCCATATAGAATGGCACCAATAGAATTGAAAGAGTTAAAGTCTCAGTTGTAGGAGTTGACTGACAGAGGATTTGCACGACCGAGTTTCTCACCCTGGGGAGCTCCTGTGTTATTTGTGAAAAAGAAAGATGGAACTATGAGAATGTGTATTGATTATCGACAGTTGAACAAAGTAATGATAAAGAACAAATATTCGTTACCTCGTATTGATGATTTGTTTGATCAGCTGAGAGGAGCTACAATGTTTTCAAAGATAGATTTGAGATCAGGTTACTATCAGTTAAGAGTTAAAGAATCCGATGTGCCGAAAACTGCTTTCAGAACGAGGTACGGACATTACGAATTCTTAGTGATGCTTTTCAGACTAACAAATGCTCCTGCAGTGTTTATGGATCTTATGAATCGAATATTCAGACCGTATTTGGATCACTTTGTAGTGGTGTTCATTGATGATATTTTGATCTATTCGTGTGATGAGGCGCAGCATGCCGAGCATTTGAGAACTGTGCTACAAACTCTGCGTGAAAAATAGTTGTATGCCAAGTTTAGTAAATGTGAATTTTTGTTGCGTGAAGTTGGTTTTCTGGGGCATATTGTCTCAGCTGCCGGGATACGAGTTGATCCTAGTAAAATCTCTGCTATATTAGAATGGAAGCCTCCAAGAAATGTGTCTGAAGTCTGTAGTTTTCTAGGACTAGCGGGATATTATAGACGATTTGTGAAAGGCTTCTCGATGATTGCAACTCCGTTGACGAAGTTGCTACAGAAAGATGTTAGATTCGAGTTGTCAGAAAAATGCCAACAAAGTTTTGAACATTTGAAAGTGTTATTAACAGAAGCACCAGTGTTGGTTCAACCTGAATCGGGCAAAGAATTCATAGTTTACAGTGATGCCTCGTTGAACGGTTTGGGCTATGTGCTGATGCAAGAAGGTAAAGTCATTGCTTATGCTTTGAGACAACTAAAGCCGCATGAAAAGAACTACCCAACGAACGACCTTGAATTGGCCGCGATTGTGTTCGCATTGAAAATATGGCGTCATTATTTATTTGGTGAGAAGTGTCATATCTTTACAGATCACAAGAGTTTGAAGTACTTGATGACTCAGAAAGAATTGAATTTGCGACAGAGAAGATGGTTAGAGTTGTTGAAAGATTACGAACTTGTGATAGATTACCACCCGGATAAAGCTAATGTTGTAGCTGATTTTGAGCCGAAAGTCCATATGTGCTCTGCGAGCAATGAATGCTCAGAAAGATTTGTGTGATGATAGTACAGTTATGGCCGAGTTGAAAATAAAGCCGATGTTTGTACGTCAGATTTGTGATGCTCAGAAAAGTGATGTTGAAATGATGGCTAAACGAACTCAATGTGAATCGAATGCTGAATCAGAATTTCGAGTTGATAGTGATGATTGTTTGAGATTTAGAGATTGGATTTGTATTCCGAGAAATTCAGAGTTGATTCAAACAATTTTGAAAGAGGCTCATAATAGTCGATTAACTGTCCATCCTGGGAGTATGAAAATGTATAATGATCTGAAACAGTTTTATTAGTGGCATGGTATGAAACGAGACATCTCTGACTTTGTGTCGAAATGTTTAGTTTGTCAGCAAGTTAAAGCTGAACATCAGGTTCCGTCTGGATTGTTGAAACCGATTATGATTCCTGAGTGCAAATGGGAAAGAATCACGATGGACTTTGTGTCAGGATTGCCTTTATCTCCGGGAAAGAAAGATGTAATCTGGGTGATAGTTGACAGATTGACGAAATAAGCTCATTTTGTTTCGGTAAGAACAAATTATTCACTCGATAAATTGGTTGGATTGTATATTGCTGAGATTGTGAGATTGCACGGGGTGCCATTATCTATTGTATCTGACAGAGACCCAAGATTTACCTTGCAATTTTGGAAGAAATTGCAAGGGGCTTTAGGCACAAAATTACATTTCAGTACTGCGTTTCATCCACAAACGGATGGTCAGTCTGAGCGAATCATTCAGGTTCTTGAAGATATGTTGAGATGTTGTATACTTGAGTTCGAGACTACATGGGAAAAACATTTACCGTTGATTGAATTCGCGTACAACAATAGTTTTCAATCTAGCATTAAAATGGCACCGTATGAGGCTCTTTACGGTCGAAAATGTCAAACTCCATTGTATTGGACTGAGCTGAGTGAGAATAAGATTCACGGGGTTGATCTTATAAAAGAAACTGAGCAGAAAGTGAGAGTAATTCGTGACAGTTTGAAGGCGGCCTCAGATCGTCAGAAGTCTTATGCAGATTTGAAACGAAAAGATATTGAATTTGAGGTGGGTGATAAAGTGTTTCTGAAAGTATCTCCGTGGAAGAAGATACTTCAATTTGGCCAGAAGGGCAAGCTGAGTCCGAGGTTCATTGGACCGTATGAGATTATTGAACGAGTTGGCCCGGTTGCTTACAGATTGATGTTGCCACCTGAGTTAGAAAAGATTCATAACGTGTTTCATGTGTCAATGCTTCGACGGTACAGATCAGACCTGTCTCATGTGATTGCTCCTACTGAGGTTGAGATCCAGTCAGACTTTTCATATAGTGAAGAACCGATCCAAATTTTGGCACGAGAGACCAAAGAATTGAGAAATAAGAAAATCTCTTTAGTGAAAGTATTGTGGCACAAGCACGGAATTGAATAGGCTACGTGGGAGCCTGAGAATGTTATGAGAGAGCAATATCCACAGCTATTCACTGGTAAGATTTTTGGGGACGAAAATCCCTAAAGGGAGGAGAGTTGTAACAGCTCGAAATAGACCCTAGTTGGAATAGTAGTTTCGAGACCACAAATCTGAGGTCGGAATAATATTCTAATATTAGTTTGGGTGTGAATTATATGTGATATAGCCTGTGTGAAAATTCTTGTGATAATTTTATTGACTGTGTGTCAAATTGTGAGAAAGGACTTATTTGCATAAAGTGTAAAATGCTGTGTTCTGATTGTTATATGCTTAATTGATGTTGTCTTTATAAGGAGGAGGATTTAAGATGTCATTTGGCCAAAATTGAGTATAGTGGACGGCATAAGGCTAAAATATACATTATTTTATATTGTTTTAATGGTTAAATATTAAAAACATAATATATGTTATAATAATATAATAAAAGAAACAAGATAGTGGCATTGTTCATCCTTGTTAGCCTAAAATACCAAAGGAAAATAAAAGAAAAAGAACACTAGGGTTCGGCTAGTTTGAAGCTTAATAAGGTATGTTTTGACTTTGGTTTTTGATGATTTTTATGTTTTTGAGATTGTTGCTTAGTCTACTATCAAGCCCATGTTGTAATTTGAAGAATTGATGATGTTTATGAGATGTGCCATTGATGAAATGGTGAGCTTTGTGATGAATATTGGTGTTAAATGGAAGATATGTGTTTAATGAACATCTTTTGTTCTTGGATTTTTGGTGAATTTAGCTAATTAGGGCTAAATTGTGAAAATGATAAGTTGAAGGACTAAAATGTGAAATAAATGAAATGTGTGGGCTTGAATGAACTCAAGGAAAATTCGACTAGGCTTGTGTGAAAAGAAATTGTGTGAATTTGATGATTTTGTGAAATAGGGACTAAAGTGTGAAAATGTGAAAATGTGAAGGCTATTTTGTAAAATGCCCTAAATATGTGTGTTTGGACTAAAATGAATGAATTGGAAATTGAATGGATTGAATTTGAATGTGTATAGACCAAGAAAAGAGAAGTTCGGATCGAGATCGAGGCAAAGATAAAGTGCTCGATTAATCGACCGTTTCGATAGTTCGACATTCGAGGTAAGTTTGGATATAATAGTAGTTGTTAAATTATATCTATGTGATGAGAATCGAATGTATGTGCCAATTTTGAATTAGAAATGTTAAATATGAGGTTGAGAAATGCGGCTCTAAGTGTGCGTAATTGAATTCGAGACGGAGATGAGTAGCACTGTGTTTGCGAAGAACTAGAAGCTTCGGCTTTATCGATTGGCACTGTGTCTGCGATGCCGAATTAAGTTCGGTTTTGTATCTAAGCACTAAGTGTGCGATGTTAATTAACCTTCGGCTATGGTTAGGCACTAAGTGTGCGATTGAATCGAAGAGTTAACGAAGTTTGATCAAACGAAGTATTGAGCTTTGAATAGCATGTGTGATTGATATCGAATTGTTGGCTAAGGTACGTACAGAACCTATGTGGTTGATGAAATCGTGAACTGATTATTGGATAAATGAGTAAGCATATTAGTTATGGATAACATGGTATATGTGTGTTTGTATGATGATCTATGTGATGGATTATATTTGTACTTGATGAATGTATTATTGAGTAGTTTGTGTTATATTACGAACTTACTAAGCTTTGGAAAGCTTACTGTGTGATTTGTTTCTCTACTTTGCAGTGTCAGTAAATCTAGCTTGGATCTGGGGATCGTCAGCATTCTTTATCACACTATCGGCAATCTATTTGGTACTTTTGGGAAAGATGTACGTAGTTGAAATATGGCATGTATAGGCTAGTTTTGTAAGACATGTTTGAGATGTGTAAATAGCCATGTGATGTGGCTAGATAAATGTTGGTAAAATGCATGTGTGGCTTTGATATATGGTGCATATTTTGGTATAGCTTGTGGGTAAAGAAAATGTCTTATGAATGGTAATCTTAGTGATGGTATGATGCTAGTATGATTTAGTGAATTTGGGAATGAATCATGTTTGATATTGAATGTGTTCAAGTTGTTTAATTTAGTTCCTAAGTTGACATGTATAGAATGAGATTATATGAGATGATATGTTGATCACTTGACATGAAAATTGGTTGCCAATTTGTGTGTGAAAGTATGCTTAAATGTGCTTGTAGGTTTAACCCTTGTGTGGGTGGAAAATTGGCCTTGCAAATGGCCTGTTTTGCCTACACGGCTATGACACACGGACGTGTCCAATGACGGTGGGGTAAAATCAGTAGCTAGCTTAGTTGTACATGGCCATGGCACACGGGCATGCCTAGTTGCCGTGTGAATAAGTCAATATGTGGCTTAAGGGCACACAGCCTGAGCACACGGGCGTGCTTGGTAGCTGTGTGGAGAAATCAGAATGCTTGCTCTGTTTTGGCACGGCTTAGACATATGGGGGTGTCTGGTGACCGTGTGGGGCACACGGCCTGTAACAACCCAAACCCGGCCCAAACATTACGACCGAATTTGATTTGCTACGGAGAAAAACTTTTTGAACACCATCTAGAACCAATTTAAGTTTTGTTGAAAACCCCTCGTTTTTGGTTATCTTGCCAAAACTATACTTAGATTTAATTGGAAGTTTAATTAAGTCCGGTTATTATACAAATTACAAGTGTGCCCGATGGCACGATAAAACATTTTCGTGTTAATTTAAGAAAACATGTGATTTTAATTCAGTTTTAATAATATAGTTTAAAGTAAATATCCAACATATAAGAAATAACACAAATAAAGTTTATGGAGGCCTTATTACAACCAAAACAAAAACAACCCAATAAAATAAAATAACCAAGTTTAAGTTCAGTTTAAGCAAGTCCACTGCATGGCCACCTCGAGTCCAACCGGCTCCTCAA
Source organism: Gossypium sturtianum (assembly GCA_025698515.1). Classification (NCBI taxonomy): domain Eukaryota; kingdom Viridiplantae; phylum Streptophyta; class Magnoliopsida; order Malvales; family Malvaceae; genus Gossypium; species Gossypium sturtianum. The sequence goes on from CM046950.1 coordinate 105,313,848, forward strand.
CCGCCATCTACGAGTCACCTGAAAAATGTTAAAGGAGAAGGTGAGTCACCAAGACTCAGTATGTAACCCTTCCCTCGTGTTTAAACAATTTCATACACAGCATATAATCAATCATCATGTACTAAGTCATGCACCCGTCCTAGCCAACCAAACGCCTTTGTCTACCCCATGTGGTACCAAACCACTAGTGACCGTAGTCACAATGTGTTACCAAAACACTGGTGGTGCCAAACCACTGGTGACATATAGTCACGATGTGCTACCAAAGCACTGGTGTCCGTAGACACAAATCGGGTGATGGGGCCAACCCATCGTGTGATACCAAATCAGCGCGACGATCCCATATCTCAAGTGGGGCCAACCCACGGTGGTGTTAACCACAGGGACAAGTCGCTATGAGGTACCAAACCTCTGGTGACATATAGTCACAGTGTGTTACCAAAACACTGGTGCTCGTCAGCACGAAACATCACTGCCCCCTCCACTCAATCAATCCCACATCAATATTTATATCACATAATTTATGCTACCACATACTTAATCACATGTACAGGTTTTATCATCATCAATAAGCAACGTGTACTAGACACACCATGCTTCCCAAAAGCATCTTAAAATATTTCATAGTCAACAAGGACTTACCTTGTTCCTTGCTCATACCTTTCATGGTATTAATCCCGAATCTACACAGATCCGGTTAGCACACACAACAGTTTAATACATTTAATCAATTATAAGTGTGTATGTACACACCTGTCACCCTTGGATGCTCTAAAATCGAAAAGAAACGTTGGCCACCCTAGATCTCACTTGTTCCTATATTCGGCCAACACTTGGGTTAGTATTATGGCCTATTCGGCCAAATCAAATTATTAGAGAGGGGTTCCTTGTGAACCCGAAATCTCACCTTCACACTTTCGGATACTAATCGCAATACTTGATTCCCAAATCTGCTCGTCAATCACCATTGATTAGTAAGTAAAACTAATAGCCTTCGGCTTAATTGAATACTAATTAAATGAAATCTTCTTACCACTACTTACCCAAAACCGATTGATAGAGAATAGGAGTTGGGATTGAGTACTTCAAAATCCCGGGATACCTAATGGAATCGGTTCCAAAGAAGAGAAATAGTTAGCCATTAGAATCTCAGATTTCGGCTTTTCTCCAACCTATAAGTCGACAGAGAAAAGAAAATATGGAAAGAAGGGTTTCGGCCATCACTTACCCTTTACAACTGATTGGAGAGGAAATCTTGAGAAGAACCTATGCCCACTTGATATTCGGCCAAAGTAGATCTTTTTGGAAGAGAAGAGATTTCGGCACACCAATGGGGTATGTTCGGCTAGAGAGAAGGAAAGAGAGAAATAGTGGAAAGGGAGATAGGGGTTTCGACAAAGAAAGGAGTAGAGGGGTTTTTGGTGTTAAGCAAAAAGAAGAAAAAGAGAAAGATGACAATGGTGCTTTCGGTTTTGAGAGAATGAGAAAGAAGTGAAAAATAGAAGATGAGAGAGAGGGAAATTCGGCTATTTGCAAAGGGAAAAGAAAAAGAATCAAATGGTGAGCAGTGCCTTGAGAGAATTCAGCACTCTCCCCTATACTCGGTCTCTAGCCGTCCACTCCTCTTCAACAAGGAGTTCCAAATTCGGCAAACACCTAGCTTTTCTCTAGGCCACCCATTTGATTTAATTCAAACAATTTGAATTAATAAAATAATAATCCCTTAATAATCCATAACCTCATTTATCACTATAATTAAACAAATAATAATCTAATTTTAACTGCTCATATTATCTCTTATTAATAACACTTAATAAAAGAGTTTGAAGGGAGAAAAACTCTCCCACTTGTGCCGTCCAAATAAGAGCAAAAGAAAGGGGATTTTGTGACTCAACCAAGGTTCTCCCTTGCTCCTTGGTGGCGTCACATGCTAGCTCTTAAGTGGGCTCACTTTGCCACTTATTCTAGGCTCATCTTTGTGTTAAAATACCCACATCTATTCTTATAACACCCTCACTGCTGATGCTCCTTGCCTTTAAAGTTAAAACTGAAATTTTTCTATCAAACCGGCACACTCAAAGCCTTAAATTGAGCTCTATTATTCCATAAATAATATCACATCATTCGTATCTGAAAAATAATTAAATTCCACATAACCCCATTTTTGGGATGTTACAGTTCTACCCCCTTTAAAATAAATTTCGTCCTCGAAATTCCTTGATCAAAAGAGATGGGGGTATTGCTTTGCCGCATCACCTCCTCGGGCTCCCACGTAGCTTCTTCCACTCCGTGGTTCCGCCATAGCACTTTCACTAAAGGCTTTGCCTTCCTCGTGGGACTTTCACATCTCGGTCTACAATCTGAACCGGTTCCTCTTGAAAGATAAATCCGAGTTCACCTCAATCTCTGCCATCGGCACAACGTGCGAAGGATCGGCCGAATCTTTGTCTCGGCATTGATACATGAAATCGTCATGAATCGATTCGATTCTGCGGCGACTCTAGGCGATAAGCTACCGGTCCTACTAAGCTTTAAATCGTATATGGCCCGATGAACCTTGGGCTTAGCTTCCTTTTCGTCCAAATCTCAACACCTTTTTCCAAGGCGATACTTTCGGAAAGACTTTGTCTCCCACAAATACTCCATTTCCTTGCGTTTGAGATCGGCATAAGACTTACGCCTATCGATGCTTCCTTGAGACGAGACCGAATCACCTTGACTTTGTCTTCGGTCTGTACCACTTCGGACCCGTAACTTGTCGTTCCCCAACTCCGTCCAAAGGCATGTAGGAGTACGGCATTTTCGTCCATATAGGGCCTCGTATGGAGCCATCTGAATACTAAACGATAACTATTGTTATAAGCGAATTCCGCTAATGGTAGGTATTCCTCCCAACTACCACTAAAATCCAATACACAACCTCTTAACATGTCTTCTAAAATCAGTATTACTCTTTCCGATTGTCCGTCGAGTTGTGGATGGAAAGCCGTCTTCAAATCTAACCGTGTACCCAAAGCTTGATGCAACGCTTTCCAAAACCTTGGCGTGAATCGGGGATCCCTATCCGAGATAATCGACATCGGCACACCATGCAACCTCACTATTTCGCCCACATACGACTTCGCTAAGCTTCGGAGTGAGTAATCCATTCTCACCGCATGAAGTGAGCTGATTTAGTCGAGCGATCCACAATTACCCAAATCGCATCCTTCTTGGTGGGCGTAAGGGGTAGCCCACTAACGAAATCCATGGTGATCCTCTCCCATTTCCATTGAGGGATCTTTATCGGTTGAAGTAATCCCGATGGTAATCGGTGCTCGGCCTTAACTCTGCGTACGTCGACACTTCCTACGAACTCGGTTATCTCACATTTTAACCTGTGCCACGGAATCTGTTTCCGCAAGTCTCCATACATTTTGTCGCCCCGGGATGCATAGCATATGGGCTGCTATGTGCATCTTGGAGAATTTTCTGCCTTAATTCAGTATCCCTTGGCATACAAGCTCGTCCTTGAAAACAAAGCACTCCATCACTAGACAGACTGTACCCTTCCAAACCACCATCCTGAACTTGCACCCTTTTAGCGCTCAAGCCTTCATCCACTAACTGCTTTTCCTTAATCTCCTCAATCCATGTTGGCTTTACTTGAAGTTCCGCCAAAAGACTCCCATCATCATATAGACTCATCCGAGCAAACATTGCTCTTAAGTCCGTCACAACCTTCCGGCTCAATGCGTCAGCTACCACATTAGCCTTACCCGGATGGTACTCGATTGAACAATCGTAATCCTTTAGTAGTTCAATCCACCGACGCTGTCTTAGATTCAGATCCTTCTGAGTCAGAAGATACCTCAAGCTTTTGTGATCCGTGTAGACTATCGACTTCTCCCCATACAGGTAATGTCTCCATATCTTGAGCGAAGACATCGCCGCTAACTCCAAGTCGTGCGTTGGGTAGTTAACCTCATGCGGTCTTAAGCGGCGGGATGCATAGGCTACTACCTTCCCATCCTGCATCAACACACATCCCAAACCGGTGTGAGATGCATCACAATAGATCCATGAATAACTTTCCCGCTTGGTGTACCAAAAACCGAGCTTAGTCAAAATTTTCCTTAACTTATCAAAGCTTCCTTGCTTTGCTTCTCCGTCCATACAAATGGGACACCCTTCCTTAGCAACTTAGTTAACGGTACGCTATTAGAGAGAATCCTCCACGAATCTCCGATAGTACCTGCTAAACCTGAAAACTTCGTATTTCACCCACCGACCTAGGTGGTTTCCACTCCAATCTTTGCTTCAATCTTGCGAGGGTCAACTCTAATTCCTTCACCGACACTACGTGACCTAAGAAAGCCACTTCCCTCACCCAAAATTCGCACTTCTTCGAATTTGGCATATAACTGCTTCTCCCTCAATACTTGCAGAACTATCCGTAAATGCTTGTCATGATCCTCCTCCGTCTTAGAGTAGACCAATATGTCGTCTATGAACACCACGACGAATTGGTCCAAGTCTCGTTGAAATACTCTATTCATCAAGTCCATAAATGCCACGGTGCATTGGTCAACCCGAATGGCATCACCAAGAACTCGAAATGCCCATACCGAGTTCGGAATGCCGCTTTGTGAACATCGACCTCCTTCACCCTTAATTGATGATAACTCGACCTAAGGTCTATCTTGAAAACACCGAGGCACCCTTCGCTTGATCAAACAAGTCATCGATCCGAGGCAACGGATACTTGTTCTTGATCGTTAACTTGTTTAATCGGCGGTAGTTGATGCACATCCGCATAGAACCGTCCTTCTTCTTGACAAACAACACAGTGCTCCCACGGAGATATACTTGGTCGAATGAACCCTCTATCCAAGAGCTCCGAATTTGAGCCTTTAGCTCCACCAACTCCTTTGGTGCCATTCGGTATGGTGCTATAGACACAGTGCCGCCCGGTGTAGCAAGTCTATACCGAATTCGACTTCTCGATCCGGAGGCAAACCCGGAAGTTCTTCTGGGAACACATCCGCAAATTCCCCAACCGTTCGGACCTTTTCAACTACTAACCCCTTAGCTTCCAAAGCCCGGATTTGAACCAAATACGCCTCACAACCCTTCTTGACCATCTTTTCAGCCTTCAAGGCAGTCACTACATTGGATAGGTAATTCCTTCTATCTCCTATCATAACCACTTCATCACCTTCAGCCGTCTTAAGAACCATGCGCTTAGCCGCGCAATCCAAATTAAACGATACTTAACCACCAGTCCATTCCAAGGATCAAATCGAACTCCCCAAGCGGTAGTTCCATTAGATCGACCACAAATACTACCCCTTGAAGTTCTAGGGTACGCTCTATAAAAAGTTTGTCTACTCTTACAGAGTGACCTAAAGGGCTAACTACGGATCATCTCCTAGAAGCGGTTTGAGTTTAGGTCCATAGTTCCTACCACACTACTAGCAATGTACGAGTGCGTCGAGCCCACATCAATCAATGCAACATAAGGAAAACCAAAAATTAGAAACGTACCGGTTATGACATCCGGTGCGTCACCTTCCTCGCGACACCTCACTGCGTAAACTAAGCCAGGCTGCCTAGCCTCTATGTTGCCTGAACCTCTGCCTTGAGTTCCACGACCTCGGTTAGGACCGTTGTTTCCTCTTCCATTACCACGACCCCTTTGTGGTCCTACATTTCTATCCTGAGCACGGTTCTGCCCCTCTGGCTGCTTCTTAGCTAGTTTTTGGGGACAATCTCTGACACGACGCTCTAAAGACCCACACTCAAAACATCCTTTGTCACCGGTCCAACAACCTCCCCAATGGGTCTTTCCACAGCGATTACACTGAGTCGGCCTCTGATTAGTAGTCGTGGGCCTTGCCGCCTGATTGGGCCCACTTGGCCTAGCCTTTTTCTGAGAACTACCGCTTGATCCAGTTGACCCAAATCCTCTCTTCTGATTGTTCCTACTATAGCTTTGCCTCACAGCCTCCTTGATCCCTTCGGCTACCTTAGCCTTCTCTACTAGGGATGAGAACTCACGAACCTGCTGTGGGGCAATCAGTAACCTTAAATCGTCTTGGAGCCCGTCCTCAAAGCGGACACAGCGCACATGTTCAGTAGCCACTATGCCTCTAGCATACCTACTTAGCCTTAAAAATTCCGCCTCATATTCCGACATGGACTTAGTTCCTTGCACTAGTCCCAGAAAAGCCTTTCTCTGCGCGTCAGTGTAGCTGGTACCCACATACTTCTTCTGATAGGTGGTTCTGAAATATTCCCAAGTCAATTCATCTGCTGTAGCCCCATCTCGAACCGTAAGCCACCACCGATACGCTTCATCCTTTAGAAGCGACACGCCTTGCTTTCGCCTTTTCTTCCTCGGTCGAGTCAAGGTCATCCATGATTCTTTCGGTTGACTCTAGCCGGTGATTCCGCAGCCTGGGTGCCACTCGACACACCTCGGAATACCTCCGCTCCGTTAGATCGGAGTCGCTCGGGACAGATTTCCGAGCTCCAACATTTCCACCAGCCCGACCACCATCTCCAAGACTCGCAACACGACTTGCGACACCGCCGCCACCGGTCCGATCCGGCTCCTCAGCTCTAAAAGTAGGAGGTGGTGGTGGCAGTGGTACCTCATTTTCAGAACCTTGTCCTAACCTGACGGGTTCAGACACCGTCATCCTACCCCTACCACGTCCACGGCGTCCACGTCCTCTAGAACTCATTCTATCTACCGCGCTTTTAATCTGATTAAGAAAAATTTTATGCGTTAGCATTTGTTCCACTTGATTAGTCGCGAAGAAATTTTATGGATAGAGTTTAATCAGAGATTCTTTCGGGCAAACAAGGTTTCAGTCTTCTTTCCTAGTTCACACAAAGAAGTTCATGCATCCATTCCTTAATACTTTCCATACCTATTCACTCATCGGACATTTCTGCCCATTTCTATCCCAGGGGTATTTTCGTCTTTTTTTTTCCTACAAGGGTATTTTCGTAATTTTCCCGAACCAAAATATTTTGCTGATGATTTTCAAAGCAAGGTTTTTTGAATGTCTATAAAATCATTGAAATTTTTGGGCAAAACCATTGAATTAATATTTTATGGGTCAGGGGCATTTTGGTAATTTTACTCCTAAGGGTATTTCTGTAATTTTTCACAAGTCAAGTTTTTCGAGAAAAACGTTGTAAAAGTGATGTTCTAGGATTTGAGAAAGTTATTGCACAAGTTTTGAAAACATTAGGGTTTGTTGTTTCATTCTTTTTCGAAAACATGGCTAATTCCCTTTTCGGGTTTTAATCATTGTGTTTAGCCTATGACCGAGCCCTCCCGGTCGGGGTGAACCAAAGCTACGCACCAGTGCAGGATTCGAGTGAAGAGGAGGTGGGTCACGCGGACCGCTTAAATACCAAGCTCTCACCGAACCTTTCTAGACATGCGCACGCAGGTTGCCACACCACCAACCCTCTGAGTTAGGGTGAACAGGAAGCTACGCACTGTGGATACTGCGAAGAGGAGGTGAGTCACGAGGATCGCTTAAATACCGTGCTCTTCCGGATCCAATCCTAGACATGCGTACAGGGGTTACCACATCCTAGCTCATTGACTAAGTCATAGGTTGGTTTAGTCCTTTAAGTCTTATGCTTCGTTTGTGTTTGAGTAATCTAACCTTAGGGTCCAAGTCCTATAAGTCTATCTACGTTCCATGCTTCCTACCCTTCTACTGAATATAATTCACCAAGAGGTTTAGATATACTTACAGGGCGGATTGGTGCCGAGACTCGGGCCATCTTTGTTCAAAAACCAAAAATCATTCCATAAGGCCTACCAAAACATTTTTGGGCCTTGGGCCCCCACAGCCGAGCTTTGAACTGGGCTCTGATACCAATTTTGTAACAACCCAAACCCGGCCCAAACATTACGACCGAATTTGATTTGCTACGGAGAAAAACTTTTTGAACACCATCTAGAACCAATTTAAGTTTTGTTGAAAACCCCTCGTTTTTGGTTATCTTGCCAAAACTATACTTAGATTTAATTGGAAGTTTAATTAAGTCCGGTTATTATACAAATTACAAGTGTGCCCGATGGCACGATAAAACATTTTCGTGTTAATTTAAGAAAACATGTGATTTTAATTCAGTTTTAATAATATAGTTTAAAGTAAATATCCAACATATAAGAAATAACACAAATAAAGTTTATGGAGGCCTTATTACAACCAAAACAAAAACAACCCAATAAAATAAAATAACCAAGTTTAAGTTCAGTTTAAGCAAGTCCACTGGCATGGCCACCTCGAGTCCAACCGGCTCCTCAACCGCCATCTACGAGTCACCTGAAAAATGTTAAAGGAGAAGGTGAGTCACCAAGACTCAGTATGTAACCCTTCCCTCGTGTTTAAACAATTTCATACACAGCATATAATCAATCATCATGTACTAAGTCATGCACCCGTCCCTAGCCAACCAAACGCCTTTGTCTACCCCATGTGGTACCAAACCACGGTGACCGTAGTCACAATGTGTTACCAAAACACCGGTGGTGCCAAACCACTGGTGACATATAGTCATGATGTGCTACCAAAGCACCGGTGTCCGTAGACACAAATCGGGTGATGGGGCCAACCCATCGTGTGATACCAAATCACCGCGCAGCGATCCCATATCTCAAGTGGGGCCAACCCACGGTGGTGTTAACCACAGGGACAAGTCGCTATGAGGTACCAAACCTCTGGAGGTACCAAACCTCTGGTGACATATAGTCACGATGTGTTACCAAAACGCTGGTGCTCGTCGGACGTAAAACATCACCGCCCCTCCACTCAATCAATCCCACATCAATATTTATATCACATAATTTATGCTACCACATACTTAATCACATGTACAGGTTTTATCATCAGCAATAAGCAACGTGTACTAGACACACCATGCTTCCCAAAAGCATCTTAAAATATTTCATAGTCAACAAGGACTTACCTTGTTCCTTGCTCATACCTTTCATGGTATTAATCCCGAATCTACACAGATCCGGTTAGCACACACAACAGTTTAATACATTTAATCAATTATAAGTGTGTATGTACACACCTGTCACCCTTGGATGCTCTAAAATCGAAAAGAAACGTTGGCCACCCTAGATCTCACTTGTTCCTATATTCGCCAACACTTGTTAGTATTATGGCCTATTCGGCCAAATCAAATTATTAGAGAGGGTTCCTTGTGAACCCGAAATCTCACCTTCACACTTTCTGGATACTAATCGCAATACTTGATTCCCAAATCGCTCACAATCACCATTGATTAGTAAGTAAAACTAATAGCCTTGAATTGAATACTAATTAAATGAATTCTTCTTACCACTACTTACCCAAACCGATTGATAGAGAATAGGAGTTGGGATTGAGTACTTCAAAATCCCGGGATACCTAATGGAATCGGTTCCAAAGAAGAGAAATAGTTAGCCATTAGAATCTCGGATTTCGCTTTTCTCCAACCTATAAGTCGACAGAGAAAAGAAAATATGGAAAGAAGGGTTTGGCCATCACTTACCCTTTACAACTGATTGGAGAGGAAATCTTGAGAAGAACCTATGCCCACTTGATATTCGGCCAAAGTAGATCTTTTGGAAGAGAAGAGATTTCGGCACACCAATGGGGTATGTTCTAGGCTAGAGAGAAGGAAAGAGAGAAATAGTGGAAAGGAGATAGGGGTTTCACAAAGAAAGGAGTAGAGGGTTTTTGGTGTTAAGCAAAAAGAAGAAAAAGAGAAAGATGACAATGGTGCTTTCGGTTTTGAGAGAATGAGAAAGAAGTGAAAAATAGAAGATGAGAGAGAGGGAAATTCGGCTATTTGCAAAGGGAAAAAGAAAAAGAATCAAATGGTGAACAGGTGCCTTGAGAGAATTCGGCACTCTCCCCTATACTACTCGCCTCTCTAGCCGTCCCACTCCTCTTCAACAAGGAGTTCCAAATTCGCAAACACCTAGCTTTTCTCTAGGCCACCCATTTGATTTAATTCAAACAATTTGAATTAATAAAATAATAATCCCTTAATAATCCATAACCTCATTTATCACTATAATTAAACAAATAATAATCTAATTTTAATCGCTCATATTATCTCTTATTAATAACACTTAATAAAAGAGTTTGAAGGAGAAAAACTCTCCCACTTGTGCCAGTCCAAATAAGAGCAAAAAGAAAGGGGATTTTGTGACTCGAACCAAGGTTCTCCCTTGCTCCTTGGTGGCGTCACATGCTAGCTCTTAAGTGGGCTCACTTTGCCACTTATTCTAGGCTCATCTTTGTGTTAAAATACCCACATCTATTCTTATAACACCCTCCTGCTGATGCTCCTTGCCTTTAAAGTTAAAACTGAAATTTTTCTATCAAACCGGGCACACTCAAAGCCTTAAATTGAGCTCTATTATTCCATAAATAATATCACATCAGTTCGTAATACGAAAAATAATTAAATTCCACATAACCCCATTTTTGGGATGTTACACGGCCTGGTTACACGGGCGTGTGACCTCAATAGACTTGGTGAATATTTGAAATGTAGAAAACTTTCGTAAGTGTTCGGTTTAGTCCCGACCCGATTCTAGCATGTGTTTAAGGTCTTGTAGACCTCAGTAAGGAAACATATGGTTGATAATGAGTATAGTTGATGGATGAATGACTTAGTGTCGTGTAATGGTTTTGTAATGATTCGATTGATCGGTAACGCCTCTTAACCCTATTCCGGCGACAGTTTCGGGTTAGGGGTGTTACAGTGTGAATTGAATTAAATTGAGTAATAAATGGATTAAATTGATATTAAATTCATTTATATAGATCCAGATAGACATAGTACGGAGTCGGATCGAGGAAAACAAAAAGTATCGGATTAGTATATCCTTGTATACAAACGTTTATCGAGGTAAGTTTGTGTAACCAGATTATGCATATTAATTTGTTTGGGATTGAATGTTGAATATGTGTGAATTGTATAAGTGTTTAATGTATAAGATTAATTACATGCCTGATATTGCTCGATAAGTATAAGTCCCGTTTGAATAGATGGAATTTGATGGATACAGTATTTCCCGATTGGTTGTGGTCTTGCATATGTTGCAGACACACCATAATGTGAAAGAGCATCCTGTTATAAGCCCTCTTGAGCTTCTCGTTATACAGTTCTTGCGAGCATCCTGATCGGTAGTGAACCAGCATATGTTGCGGACTACCGCAGCTCCTTGTGAGCGTCCTGTTATATGATCGGTTATGATCCTGCATATATTTCGGACACAAACGCAGCTCTTTATGAGCATCCTGATATAGGCTCTTTTTGAGCTTTCTGATATGGCTCGCTTGAAATTTCTGTTATATGGCTATCCGTAGCTCCCTGATAATAGCTCTTCGGAGTTACCTGTTAAGTTCAATGAGCTTTTTGTTCTAAACTCTTATGAGCTTCCTGTTATAGCCTGGATAAGCTTCCTGTTACATGACTCACATGAGCATCCTATTATATGGCTCGAGAGAGTGCTTTCTGATTATGTGCCCTAATTGGGTACCCCTGAATATGAGTTGATGGTTTACAGTGTCGTACATTTCAAGTGTACTAAATTTGTATCCATCGATATTTCAAATAAATTCAACGGGCAAAGTTCTGTTATGGCTAATCTAAACTTGAGATGATTTATCATAGAAATGTATATGTTCTATGGAAATATTATAAGAAAAGTATATGTGTATGAAAGTTATTACATGATGAGCTCATCTTTGTTACTTGAAAAGTATTTAGAAATTTATGACTAACTGGCTTGATTGAGAGTATGTGATTAGGCAATTAGTCAATTTGTTGGGATATATGATATTTACATGATTACTTAAATTGAATATAAATGGTAAGTTAAATTCCTGTTATGCAAACTTACTAAGCATTAAATGCTTACTTTGTCTTATTTTCCTCTATTTTTATAGTGCTCGGAAGCTCGTAAAGGTTGGAATCGGTCGGAGCACCATCACACTATCCTTCAGCTCGTTTTGGTATAATTAGCAAACTTATTTTGGTATAATGGCATGTAGAGGCTAACTTGGCTAATGTTGGCATGTAAATGGTTGTTTGTAATCTAGCCATTGGAATGGCTAGTGATGGTATGTTTAGTGAATATCTATATGAGGTTATAATATGATTAATATATGTGTACTTGGTACGGTTAGATTGAATTATGGTAAACATATATGTTTTTTTTTAAAATAAGGTAAGTTTGAATACATGTGATGATATATCATGTATAATGTTAATGTTGGCTTTGTTTTAACGTCTTTAATTAGTTGGTATATGTATGCAAGTATTAATGTAGGTGCAAGACAAAATTTGGGTGAGAAATAAGGCTTGGAAATGGCCTTATTTTGTCTATACGGGTAGGCACACGGGCACGTGTCTCAACCGTGTGTGATACACGGCCATGCGCACGGGCGTGTGGTTTGGCCGTGTGTCCCCTGCAACTTAAAAACTGAGAAATAGAATGCTCAGAATTGGTCACATGGGTAGAGACACGGGCATGTGTCTTAGTCGTGTGAAACACACGGCCCAACACACGGGCGTGTGTCTTGGCCATGTAAATCCTGCACCTATTTTTGAAAATTAAATTGTCCACACGGCCTAGCACACGGGCGTGTGGCTGGCCGTGTGACCTAAGTTAGTAGCTACCCTAATTTTGAGCACGGGCTAGGATACGGCTGTGTGCCTTACATCGAATACCCACACGGCTTGATCACACGGGCGTGTGTCCCCTGCATATAAAGAAATTTTAAGAATTTTTCTAAAAATTCTCTGAGATCCCGAATTAGTCCTGACTTGTTTCTGATGTATAAATTGGGCCTCGAGGGTCCAATTAAGGAACAATATGATTGAATATGATTTGTTTCAGATATGAATAGTAAATGACATAAATTAACTGTATTTGTTCTGTACATTCTGGTAATACTCTGTAACCCTGTTCCAGCGACGGATATAGGTTAAGGGTGTTGTAAAAGCCTCTCCACTGGCGGCATCTATCATATTCATTTCTATGAGCTTCAAGCCCTCGTAGAAGTATTGGAGCAGAGATTGTTCTGTTATCCCATGTTGTGGGCAACTTGCACACAACTTCTTAAATCGCTCCCAATAGTCGTAAAGAGACTCCACATATTTTTGTCTTATCCCAACAATTTCCCTCAACTCAGCTGCACACGATGCTGGGAAATATCTGTTGAGAAACAAATGGGAAAGATCAGCCCACGATGTGATAGATCCAGGAGGTAAATAAAATAACCATTCCTTTGCAGACTATAATAGGGAAAAAGGGAAAGCACGTAATTTGATTTGATCTTTAGTTACACCCTGAGGTTTCATACTAAGACAAACCATATGAAACTCTTTTAGATGTTTGTGTGGATTTTCATTCTGTAATCCACGAAAATTTGGCAGCAACTGGATTAATCCTGACTTCAGTTCAAAATTAGTATCCATAGTAGGATACGCAATGCATAACGGCTATTGTTCTGCAGGAGCTTCGGCCATTTCCCGAATCATTTGAGCCATAGGTTGTTGTGCTAGATTCAAGTTTACGTTAACCCTAGCGTTAGACACTTCTTCTAGTGGATCGACTCCTATTATTTCGTTCTCTAGTGTTTTATTAGGGTCTTCGTTAACCCTATACTCAATTTCATCGCCTGCTTCTATTTCCAGTGGCTGGTTACTTTGAATTCCTACCACCTCTAACTGCCTTTTTCGTAGCTTCGTTTCCTTGCGATTAGCTCTCGCAGTCTTTTCGATTTATGAATCGAATGTAAGAATTCCTGGAATAGATCTGGTCATAAGAAAAAGAAACAAGATTAGTATGTTGCCAGTCCCCGGCAACGAAGCCAAAATTTGGTGTGTCGTTGAAAGCACCAAAAATAACCTATCCCTAAGAAATAACGAATAGAATAGTATAAGGGAAGTAGGGTCAAATCCTCAGGGACTAGATCGCTACAACTTCTTGTTCATCGAAATCCTGGGCACAGTCGTGCCCAAGAAAAATGACGTACCTGGGAAAAATAAAAAAATACAGAATTAAAAATATGAACGACTTGAAAATTATATGTATTGAAATTGAAATTGTAAAAAGAAACAGAATTGAGGAAACAGATTCTTCGATTTGAAGGATTCCAGCCTCCGGTTATCTCAATCCTCCTTGGATTCAATCCTAGGCTTTTAGGTGATCCTTCTCATGACAAAATAAGTCAATTATAGTGGAAGAGGACGCCTACAACCACCAGCTCCACTTAGATTTTAGCCTTATGATTTAGAGGAACCTGACTCTAGCCAACTGTCACTTTTGTGGGACTGTCTTACACTAGATCATCATTTCTCAATGGCGAATACCACGCCATTTCGTCTCTTGTGCTCGACAACCTTTGACGCAGTAAGTTAGCGAACTGACTCTGCAACCTTCCCAAAATATACAAAGCGGCTGACTTTCCATAAGATGAAAAGATCACATTTGGAAGGACATGGACAGAAGCGCCAGTCCTGTAATGCGGAGAAACGATGAATACTCATTGAGAAGGCTAAGTGCGGGTTCTAAGCCTCATGAACCTTTTTTGGGGAATCTCGATAAGCTTCAGCTAGATGAGTTTAATGGCTCATACTTTTCGGAAAAAAGAAATAAGTTTAATAGAATGGAATTTTATTGAAAAATAAAAAGAACAAAAAGCTAAGAGCTTTAGGGAGAGGGAGTGTTTTATAAAAAATGATGAGTGAATATTCATGTCACTCTATCCCCTATTTATAGTACATAGAAAACCTAGTTTGTTCCTATTTAAACTCTAAAAGATAAATAAAGATATAATCTGAAATTAAATCTAAATAATATCATAATAATCCTAACAATAATTCTAAAAATAAATTTCGAATTTAAATAGTCTTCTGTTCATAAATCTCTTCTTTGAAGTTTTTGCGCCAAGTCTTTTGCACTTTGTATTTTCTGCACTATTTCTTCCCTATTTCGCATGCTGACCCATTTCGTCTTTAAATTCACGTTTTTTGTCACTTAACAATTTTGTACCAACATAGATAAGCACAATAAGTGTCTTTGTCCATGGATTTAAAACCAATCATTAAACCATCATCAAGTGCTCTAATATACAGTAATTCATGCTCCAATTATTATTAAATACAATCCAAATCAATCATACCAAACACACAATTCACAATTTCCATAAATCATTTATAGATATGCTTATATAAAATTAAAATCAATTTCAATAATCTAACCCATTTGAAATACAATTGAATCATTATAAACACAATTCAAAACCTCAATTTAGAATGTAAATAGGCATGTTTACCAATTGCCTTTAAAAACCACCCACCTTCACGCTTTGCTTATCTAGCCAAAGTGTATCAAGTAGCTGTGTGTGGACCTTGATTCTGATTAACAATGACCTCTCCTCGTTGTGGAGCTTAAACAGAGATAAAATACATGTTACAAGCTATCATTAAGAACAAGAAAATCGAAAAAATCATGAACTACACGGATCTAAAACAACTTTCCAATCTACCTTATCGAAAACTCACGGTTTAGCTGAAACACAAATTTCAGCCCCTAAATGACATTCTCTGCACCAAAAACCAATTCTAGACATCATTCCTAATCTATCACCACAAAAATTAAGCATAAATTTCATCAAACAAACCGTTTCATAATTTTTCGACATATCAACTCATGTTCTTAGTTAAAAATGGATTTGTCAAAATTGATCAATCAGACGAGTTTAATCTTTTGTTTTCTGATAAAAAACCTCTTAATAAACATGATTTGAGCTTAGATATCCATTTAAACTTGGATTCCAACTCAAAACTATGAATTCACCATTGATGAATTTCATGTTCAGGAGAGAAGAGATCAAGATTTGAAAAACCATTTTAATCGATTTAAATCGAAAATAATAATTAAAAACAAATTTAAAATGAATTTAGAGTTGATAAATTACCTTCAATTGATCTAGAATCATCAATATTGAAGATTGGATCAAGATCTGTGAAGAACTCAGATGAGTTTTTTTTTTCCAACTTTGAAAATCTTTTCTGGAGAACTTTGAGAGAATTTGGAGAAAATAAAAGATGAGATTTAATCTTTGATATGTGGACTTCGAAAATGAAAATGAAAAACGAGAGAAAATGCTTAAAAATCGGGTGAAAATTGTGTGTGAAGTGAGGGGGTTGTAGTGTTTTTGAGTTAAAGAACCCCACCTGATTTTCAAAAATTAGGGAAATTGCCATCAGGGCACTCCCACATTTCCCTTGTTTTAAAAAGTAATCCTTTCCATCCTAAATTCGGAAAATATGGGTAATTTGTCATAAAACCACTCAAACATTTCCCTTGTTTTGCAAAATGGTCCTATGTAATTAATATTTTAAATCCTCTCAATTAAACCCCCATTTTAATTTATTTTTCAATTCTAATTTGATCCAAAATATTTATTTTACCCAAAAATTATTTAAAAATATAAAATTAATTTTTCTAAAAATATTTTTATTTTTCGGAATATTATTTCCCAATTTTTTTAAATGAAATTAAGCTAACTAAACTAAGAGAAAAAAATACTAATAACCCCGATTAACTCCTAATTTTTCACTCAGAGCTCGGTAAACTTACCTGAAACTACTAGACCTAATTTTAGGGTTTACAAAGATCAATAGATAATAAATATTATATATTTAATGTTAAAGAGAAAATAACCCAACAAATATAGATTGCTAGAGTAATTAGATAAAATTGCATAGTCTATTTTTTTTTTGTTAATTTTATTGGTAATCGTATTGTTAAATACTTTCTTCAACTAACGTGTTATATATGAGTATTTGATTTTAGGCTTGTTACTTGTTTAAAGAATATTTTTTAAAGTATTATTGATAATTTTATAATAATTAGTAATTAATAATTTTAAAATTTTTAAAATTTTAAAATTATGTAGTTGTGTTATTATAATTTATGCTTAGCAAACATGACATAGGAAATTATATTATAATGAACTCTATCAACCAAACACATCTAATGAATTAAAATTCATAATATAGTGAATACTTTTTTTGTAACACCCCTAACCCGTATCCGTCGCTGGATTAGGGTTAAAGGTATTTCCGGACAGATCGAAAACTTTAATAGATAATTTGTAAAATAAATCATCAATCACACTCATCATCTGACATCATAGCGCCCCTTTCTTAGATCTACGAAACCTTAGTCATGCATTGAACAAAGTTGGGACTAAACCAGAACACATACGAAAATTCTCAGAAATTTAAAACTTTTCTAAGTTTCAGGGGTTACACGCCCATGTGGGCAGGCCGTGTGCCTCCCACGGCAACTAGGCACGCCCATGTGCCTCCCCCATGGTCGAATCTGACTTAACTTCACGGCCACCAAGCACGTCCTTATACCTTGGCCGTGGTAGATACTGACTTACACCCACGGTCATTAGGCACGCCCGTGTTCCACAACCGTGTGGCAAAATAGGCTATTTGCAAGGCCAAAATGCCGCCCACATAAGGGTCAAACCTACAAGCATATGACCAAAGAAAATCATGCACATTTGACAACCAAGATCATACCAAAAATAATCAACCAATTCTATTCATGCCAATTTACAAGACTAAAACACATGTGTACATAAGCATAATTCATCCATATTTACTAACCAAAAACTTAACCATTTCAAAGGCTATCAAGTCATACCAAGACATGCATCATATATCATTTTCATTAATACATATTGCCAACACATAACTAGCCAAATCACATGGCTAGATTCATCTCCGAACTTATACAAATTAGCTAGCCTATACATGCCATAGTTTCAAATGATGTACTACTTATAAAGTACCAAAGATAGATGATAGTGTGATAGACTTGACGATGATCCCCGAGCTCGAGCTTAGACTTCAAAACCTAATAAGCAACACAACAACCACACAAAGTAAGCTATCTTAGCTTAGTAAGTTATAAGCAATTACATATAACAATGCTTTTAAACATTTTAAAAGAAAATTTACACATTTCATAATCCCTTTAACCGAATATACCAGCATTCAATAATAGGCATCACACAAGTATATAATCCATTCCTCAATTTAATATAAATGCATACCAAACTATTACCTTTCATAGCTAAAAAAAACGCATAGGCATACATTTAACAATTGATATCTTATACATATATTAGTTACAAAATCTATACTTACCAATCAAATAATAATCTCTCATAGCATCGAAACTTACCAAAATCAATCTTGAATTTATCTTTACTCCTACCTTTATTGCTCATCAACCGAATTTAAGCACCCGAAATGTCCTGAAGTTCAATTTATACACTTAAAGTTTTCATATCCGATTTCGCACACTTAGTGCTCGGAAGTTCAATTCGCACACTTAGTGCTCATTATCCGATTTCGCACACTTAGTGCTCGGAAGTTCAATTCGTACGCTTAGTGCTCGTTATCCAATTTCGCACACTTAATGCTCGGAAGTTCAATTCGCACACTTAGTACTCGTTATCCGATTTCACACACTTAGTGCTCGGAAGTTCAATTCGCACACTTAGTGCTCGTTATCCGATCTTCTCTCCATCCATACAAATACATATATCCTGGTCTTCAAATACTATATATATATATATATATATACATATACTCATTTCCATTTCAACTCATTTATCCCATAGAACATTATCACATTCGGAATTATACATATATACACCTTATTCGAATAAAACCATCTCACATTTCATTACCACATTTGATTATATCAATGATATATATATAAATATACACATTCCATTCAAAGGAACCAAAGGCTTAAATGTCTACCCCACATTCGACTAAATACATTTCTTAATCAACATCACATTCGGCTTTAAGACATTATACATACTTACTTTTATTAAATACATAAACATTCATATAGATTAGAACAATTTCGTTACAACCCAATCGCTTTAAAACTTTCCTCGGAAATCAACGGACTAGATTTCCCGGCTATTCAATTAACTTCGTTTTTCCCCGATCCACTCCCGATCCTTTTTGTTCTTGATCTAAATAAATTTAAAATTAAGCTCATTCAACATATTTTCATTCAATTTAATCCAGAAACAAATTAATGGGCAAATTACATTTTTACCCCTAATATTTCATATTTTCACAATTTAGTCCCCATTATACAAAACACAAAATATGCAAAATCTCACAACAACATAGCTAGGCCGAATCTTCCTTATAATCATATAAGTCCATAAATTTCATTTATTTTGCATTTTGGTCCCTCAATTTATTATTTTTGCAATTTAATCCTAATTACTCAAAATCATAAAAAACTCTAATACAAAACATGTTAATCTAAAACATATCTTTAATATTTTATCATCAAACAACCTAAAACACATATATTCATCAATGACCGAACTCCAAATATGCATCAAAATCAAAAATTCTAGTATGGGTCGGATAGTATTCGAAGCAATGATCTCAAAAACATAGAACTTATCATAAAACCGAACAACTATCATACCTTAATTAAGCTTCAAATGGCCGAAACTTTCCTAGGTTTTCTTTTTTTCTTCTTATGCTCACATTCGGCCAACATTGAAAGATGGAGAAGGTGGATTTGTTTTCTTTTTCTTTTTATGTTATTTTAACATATATTATAAATTATAACTAGTTTACTAATTTAACCTTATTATGTTTTAAATATAAAACATAATAATATGGAAAAAGTTGTCCTATGCCGCCCACTACCGTCTATAATGGGCTATTTGCCTTTTAAGGATCCCATATTAAAAAGCCACTATCAATTTGGCACTTCACACTTTAGTTTGTAACTTTCGCATTTTTCGCGATTACGCCCTTTTATTTAATTAAGCACACAAACAATCAAATTTTTATACGAAACTTTCACACATGCTAATTCACATATAATTAACACAGAAAATAATATTTAAAAATTTTTATAACTCGGATTCGTGGTCTCAAAACCACCATTCCGATTAGGGCCAAAATCAAACTGTTACAACTCTCCCCCCTTAGGTATTTTCGTCCCCGAAAATCTTACCAGTGAATAGGTTTGGATAATGTTCTTTCATTGAATTTTCAAGCTCCCAAGTTGCTTCCTCGAGTCTGTGTTTAAGCCAAAGCACTTTTACTAATGATATTTTCTTATTTCGCAACTCTTTCACTTCACGAGCTAGGATACGGATCGGTTCTTCCTCATAAGTTAGATCAGACTGAATCTCAATCTCTGACGGGCTAATCACATGAGAAGGATCGAATCTGTATCATCGAAGCATCGATACATGGAAAATATTGTGGATCTTTTCCAACTCAGGTGGCAACATCAACCTGTACGCAACTGGCCCGACACGCTCAATAATCTCGTACGGCCCAATAAATCTCGGACTCAGCTTTCCCTTGCGACCAAATCTAAGTATTTTCTTCCACGGTGAGACTTTCAAAAATACTCGATCACCAATCTGAAATTCTATATCTTTACGTTTCAAATCTGCATAAGATTTTTGACGGTCTGACGCTGCTTTCAAACTTTGGCGGATCACTTTCACTTTCTGTTCAGTCTCTTTGATTAGATCAACCCCGTGTATCTTGCTTTCACTTAGCTCGGTCCAATACAAAGGTGTACGACATTTACGACTGTACAAAGCCTCGTAAGGTGCCATTTTGATACTTGATTGAAAGCTGTTATTGTATGCAAATTCAATCAAAGGCAAGTATCGTTCCCACGTACCCTTGAACTCGAGAACACAACATCTCAACATATCCTCAAGTATTTGAATAATTCTCTCGGATTGACCATACGTTTGAGGGTGAAAAGCTGTGCTGAAATGCAATTTAGTACCTAATGCATCTTGCAGTTTCTTCCAAAAACGCGATGTGAACCTCGGATTTCTATCCTAAAAAATAGAAATGGGTACTCCATGTAGTCGTACAATCTGAGAAATATACAATTCCGCTAGCTTATCAAGCGAGTAGTCTATACGAATCGGAATAAAGTGAGCCGATTTTGTCAATCTATCAATAATAACCCAGATTGTATCTTTCTTGCTCAATGTCAACGGTAACCCGGATACGAAATCCATCGTGACTCAATCCCATTTCCATTCGGGTATCATAATCGACTGAAGCAACCTAGATGGTACCTGATGTTCGGCTTTTACTTGCTGACATATCAAACATTTTGACACAAAATCTGAAATATCTCGTTTCATACCATGCCACCAGTAATGCTGTTTCAAATCATTATACATTTTTGTGCTTCCTAGGTGAATTGACAATCTACTATTATGAGCTTCATTACAAATCATCCGAATCAACTCAGGATCCTTTGGTACACATATTCGGTTTTTGAACCGTAAGTATCCCTCAATATCAATCTGAAATTCTGAGTCAGTATTCGAACCATAGTGATTCCTTTTTGCTAATAAGTCATTATCAACCATTTGAGCTTCGTAAATTTGTTGAACGAATAATGGTCTCGCTTTCAATTCTGTAATAATCATACCATCGTCAGTCATAGCTATATCTGCGTTCATTGCACGTAAAGCAAACAGTGATTTTCGGCTTAAAGCATCAGCAACCACATTAGCTTTTCCCGGGTGATAATCAATCACGAGCTCGTAGTCTTTTAACAATTCCAACCATCGTCGTTGTCTCAAATTCAGATCCTTCTAAGTCATTAAGTATTTTAGACTTTTATGATCAGAATAGACATGGCATTTTTCACCAAACAAATAGTGACGCCATATTTTCAGAGCAAAAACTATAGCAGCTAACTCGAGATCGTGCGTCGGATAGTTCTTTTTGTGCGATTTTAACTGGCTTGAGGCGTAGGGTACAACCTTACCCTCTTGCATCAAAACATAGCCCAAACCATTCAAGGATGCATCACTGAAGATAATGAACTCTTTACCCGACTCTGGCTGAACGAGTACTGGAGCTTCGGTCAAATGAGCTTTCAACTGATCGAAACTTTTCTGACACTTCTCTGACCACTCGAACTTAATATCTTTCTGTAACAGTTTTGTCATCGGAGCTGTAATCATTGAGAACCCTTTCACAAAACATCTATAATAACTGGCTAGTCCCAGAAAACTCCGAACTTCAGAAACATTACGCGGGGGTTTCCAATCAAGTTTAGCCGAAACCTTACTCGGATCAACCTGAATACCTGATGCTGAAATGACATGCCACAAGAAGCTAACTTTGCGTAACCAAAACTCACATTTACTGAATTTCGCGTACAACTGCTTATCACGTAAAATCTGTAACACAAGTCTCAAGTGTTCAGCATGCTCGGTTTCGTCGAGCGAATAGATCAGAATGTCATCTATAAACACAACTACAAACCGATCCAGATACTGTCTAAATACCCGATTCATCAAATCCATGAAAACAGCAGGGGCATTAGTGAGTCCGAAAGGCATCACCAAAAACTCGTAATGGCCGTAACTCGTTCGAAAAGCAGTCTTAGGCACATTAGAGTCTCTAACTCTCAACTGATAATAACCCGATCTTAAATTGATCTTCAAAAATACTGAGGCTCCTTTTAACTGATCAAATAGATCATCAATGTGTGGAAACGAGTATTTATTCTTTATAGTCACTTTATTGAGTTGTCGGTAGTCGATGCACATTCTCAAAGTTCCATCTTTCTTCTTTACGAATAACACTGGCGTACCCCAAGGAGAGAAACTCGGTCGAGCAAAACCTTTATCTGTCAATTCTTGCAACTAAGCTTTCAACTCTTTTAATTCAGCCGGTGTCATTCTATACGGAGCTATCGAGATCGGAGTCGTCCCTGGCACTAACTCAATACCAAACTCTACTTCCCGAACAGGTGGTAAACCCGACAATTCTTCCGAAAACACATTTGGATATTCACATACAACCGGTACAGATTCAATCTTCTTTTCGGTTACTTTACTATCAATTACATAAGCAAAGTAAGCTTCGCATCCCTTTCTCATATACTTTCGAGCCAACATCGAAGATATCACTGCTGGTAGCCCATTCAAATCTGCAGATTCAATCCAAATTATTTCATTATTCTGGCACCTCAGATCAATAGTCTTTAAATGCGCAATTCACTACGATTATCGCGTACGCTTAACCAATCCATACCGAGGATGATATCGAACTCATCAAATGGTAGTAACATCAAATCAGCCGGAAAACATGAATCTCGAATCATCAAAGGGCAATTCTTGCACATCTTATCAACTAGCACACACCGACCTAGGGGATTCGAAACCCGAATCACAAATCAGTAGACTCAACAGGTAAAGTCTTACTGAATACTAATGTTTCACACACATAGGAATGAGTTGAACCGGGATCAATCAGAGCAATTACACTAATATTAAAGAGAGTAAATATACCGGTGATGACATCTGGTGATGAAGCCTCCTCTCGGGCACGAATGGCATAGGCTCTAGTTGGCACACGAGCCTCTGATCAAATAGCTGTATCCAAAGTCCCTCTCTGAGTGCCGCTCCTACCTCCCGCATTTCAGGGTGGTCTACCTCTAGCTACAGTACCGCTCGGTCTTGCACTCTGAGCATGATCCTTCTCAACTAACTCCGGGCAATCCCGAATGAAGTGATCCTGCGAACCACACTTGTAGCAAGCTCGGTTGTTGGACTTGCCCCAACATTTTCCAAAATGTCGCCTACCACACTGCTGACACTCAGGTTTATCCGGTCGAGTATTCCCAACACTAGCAATCGAGGTAGCTCGTGAACTTACTGGTGGTCGTTCTCGTATAGAGATCCCAGTATTAGCCTTGGATCGGCTATTGTCATTTCTGAACTTCTTTGATGATGATTGAGAAAATTTGCCTGCTGATCTCTTACGAAAATCTCTAGCTTTGAACTCGGCTTTTTGATTTTCTTTCCCTAGTTCTTCGGCTTTGCAAGCTCGCTCAACAAGTATCACAAACTCATTTATTTCAAGTATACCAACTAGTAATTTTATGTCTTCATTTAACCCTTCTTCAAATCTTCTGCACATGGCAGCCTCTGATGAAACACACTCGCGGGCATAACGGCTAAGTCTCACAAACTTGTGTTCATACTCGGATACGGTCATACGACCCTATTTAAGCTCGAGAAATTCCTTGCGTTTTAAATCTATGAATCGCTGACTAATGTATTTCTTGCGAAACTCCGTCTGAAAGAAGTCCCAAGTGACTCGTTCCTTCGAAACAACCAAAACCAGAGTGTTCCACCAGTAATAGGCAGAATCTCGTAATAAGGATATAGCACATCTCAGGCACTCATTAGGTGTACAGGATAGTTCATCGAAAACACGAATTGTATTATCGAGCCAAAATTTAGCTCGTCCGGCATCATCATCCGCTTCAGCTCTAAACTCTTGAGCCCCGTGTTTTCTGATTCTGTAGACCGGAGGCTTATTCATTCTCTCAGGATTAATGATCGGAGGTACCACATGTACTACAGGTGGAGTATTTGGATTCGGGGGTGGTTGAACAGCCGGATTGGTCCGGATGTATTGATTGAACCAATCATTCATTATACTAAAGAAGGCTTGTTTAGCCCCCTCATCATTGTTACTCGTAGCTGGTCGAGATTCAACCGGCGCGGTCCCTTGCGCGGGAACAGGTGCCACACTCTCGACATCATCGCCTACGGCTCGCTCGAGATCAGGATCCATTTACTATATAAAAGAAGGAAACACATCTCACAGTCAGAAGTCATCACACTATCATAGTAAAAATTATGGCATGTATAGCTAAACTCACAGGTGCTACGTTAGTTCGAGAACTGACTAAACCTGGCTCTGATACCAATCAAATGTAACACCCTTAACCCGTATCCGTCACCAGATTAGGGTTAAAGGTATTACCAGACAGATCAAAAACTTTAATAAACAATTTGTAAAATAAATCATCAATCACACTCATCATCTAACATCATAGCGTCCCTTTCTTAGATCTACGAAACCTTAGTCACGCATTGAACAAAGTTGGGACTAAACCAGAACACATACAAAAATTCTCGGAAATTTAAAACTTTTCTATGTTTCAGGGGTTACACGCCTGTGTGGGCAGGCCGTGTGCCTCCCACGGCTACTAGGCAAGCCCATGTGCCTCCCCCGTGGTCGAATCTGACTTAACTCCACGGCCACCAAGCACGTCCGTGTACCTTGGCCGTGGTCGATTCTGACTCAACCACACGGCTACCAAGCACGCCCATGTGTCGTGGCCGTGTACCCTTAGCTAAATACTGACTTACACCCACGGTCATCAGGCACGCCCGTGTGCCACAACCGTATGGCAAACTAGGCCATTTGCAAGGCCAAAATGCCGCCCACATAAGGGTCAAACGTACAAGCATATGACCAAAGCAAATCATGCACATTTGACAACCAAGATCATACCAAAAATAATCAACCAATCTCTACATTCCAATCCAATTCTATTCATGCCAATTTACAAGACTAAAACACATGTGTACATAAGCATAATTTATCCATATTTACTAACCAAAAACTTAACCATTTTAAAGGCTATCAAGTCATACCAAAACATGCATCATATATCATTTTCATTAATACATATTGCCAACACATAACTAGCCAAATCACATGGCTAGATTCATCTCCGAACTTATACAAATTAGCTAGCCTATACATGACATAGTTTAAAACGATGTACTACTTATAAAGTACCAAAGA
The DNA here is from genome assembly GCA_025698515.1 of Gossypium sturtianum. Lineage (NCBI taxonomy): Eukaryota > Viridiplantae > Streptophyta > Magnoliopsida > Malvales > Malvaceae > Gossypium > Gossypium sturtianum. The sequence goes on from CM046950.1 coordinate 105,339,624, forward strand.
TAGCTGATAGTGTGATAGACTTGACGATGATCCCCGAGCTCGAGCTTAGACTTCAAAACCTAATAAGCAACACAACAACCACACAAAGTAAGCTGTCTTAGCTTAGTAAGTTATAAGCAATTACATATAACAATGCTTTTAAACATTTTAAAAGAAAATTTACACATTTCATAATCCCTTTAACCGAATATACCAGCATTCAATAATAGGAATCACACAAGTATATAATCCATTCCTCAATTTAATATAAATGCATACCAAACTATTACCTTTCATAGCTCCAAAAAAATGCATAGGCATACATTTAACAACTGATATCTTATACATATATTACTTACAAAATCTATACTTACCAATCAAATAATAATCTCTCATAGCATCGAAACTTACCAAAATCAATCTTGAATTTATATTTACTCCTACCTTTATTGCTCATCAACCGAATTTAAGCACCCGAAATGTCCTGAAGTTCAATTTATACACTTAAAGTTTTCATATCTGATTTCACACACTTAGTGCTCGGAAGTTCAATTCGCACACTTAGTGCTCATTATCCAATTTCGTACACTTAGTTCTCGGAAGTTCAATTTGCACGCTTAGTGCTCGTTATCTGATTTCGCACACTTAGTGCTCAGAAGTTCAATTTACACACTTAGTACTCGTTATTCGAGTTCGCACACTTAGTGCTCAGAAGTTCAATTCGCACACTTAGTGCTCGTTATCCGATCTTCTCTCCATCCATACAAATACATATATCCTGGTCTTCAAATACTATATATATATATACATATACTCATTTCCAATTCAACTCATTCATCCCATAGAACATTATCACATTCGAAATTATACATATATACACTTTATTCGAATACAACCATCTCACATTTCATTACCACATTTGATTATATCAATGATATAATTATAAATATACATATTCCATTCAAAGGGACCAAAAGCTTAAATGTCTACCCCACATTCGGCTAAATACATTTCTTAATCAACATCACATTCGGCTTTAAGACATTATACATACTTACTTTTATTAAATACATAAACATTCATATAGATTAGAACAATTTTGTTACAACCCAATTGCTTAAAAACTTACCTCGGATATCGAAGGACTAGATTTCCCAGCTATTCAATTAACTTCGTTTTTCCCCGATCCACTCCCGATCCTTTTTTTTCTTGATCTAAATAAATTTCAAATTAAGCTCATTCAACATATTTTCATTCAATTTAATCCAGAAACACATTAATGGGAAAATTACATTTTTACCCCTAATATTTCACATTTTCACAATTTAGTCCCTATTGTATAAAACACAAAATATGCAAAATCTCACAACAACATAGCTAGGCCGAATCTTCCTTATAATCATATAAGTCCATACATTTAATTTATTTTGCATTTTGGTCCCTCAATTTATTATTTTTGCAATTTAATCCTAATTACTCAAAATCATCAAAAACTCCAATACAAAACATGTTAATCTAAAACATATCTTTAATATTTTATCATCAAACAACCTAAAACACATATATTCATCAATGACCGAACTCCAAATATGCATCAAAATCAGAAATTCTAGTATGGGTCAGATAGTATTCGAAGCAACGATCTCAAAAACGTAGAAACTATCATAAAACCGAACAACTATCATACCTTAATTAAGCTTCAAATGGCCGAAACTTTCTTAGGTTTTCTTTTTTTCTTCTTAAGCTCACATTCGGCCAACATTGAAAGATGGAGAAGGTGGATTTGTTTTCTTTTTCTTTTTATGTTATTTTAACATATATTATAAATTATAACTAGTTTACTAATTTAACCTTATTATGTTTTAATTATAAAACATAATAATATGGACAAAGTTTTCCTATGCCACCCACTACCTTCTAAAATGGGCTATTTGCCTTTTAAGGATCCCATATTAAAAAGCCACTATCAAGTTGGCACTTCACACTTTAGTTTGTAACTTTCGCATTTTTCATGATTACGCCCTTTTATTTAATTAAGCACACAAACAATCAAATTTTTATACGAAACTTTCACACATGCTAATTCACATATAATTAACACAAAAAATAATATTTAAAAATTTTTATAACTCGGATTCGTTGTCCCGAAACCACCGTTCCAATTAGGGCCAAAATCAGACTGTTACATTTTTGGATATAATCACAATGTTCTCATCCATTTTACGATCTAAGTCTTATTCAGATCGGGGTGGCATTCAGGTAAAACCTTACCAACAATATCGACTCCATGATTTGAACTTGTTCCAAATGCTTGGAGAAGAAGTCCACTTCCACTTCTTTCAATAACTTATTGGTATAGTAATTATTTTAATTATATTTTTATAAAATATTGATAAGTGTTAAAAATAACATATTTTATCCTCATTTTTAATGCATCTTTTGGTGATTGCATGGTGTTAATTGTGAATTATATACTCTTAATCCTTTAAATTCATGTTTCGAAGTTCAATAAAGCACTTGGGAGCAATAGGAGAAAAAAACGAGTGAAAATCAGAACATTGGAGCAGTTTGGAAGTTCAACATGTGTAACACCAAGCTTTGGTCAGGTTCTGGATTTGCCGGGTAAAACGAAAGTAACCTGAGTGGCGTAGTGCTATCCGTCCAATTATTTTTCTGGTGTAGAGACAGGGCGTATAGTATGTATTGGATTATTAAGCGTGGGTTGTTCCTAAAATGTATTAAGTTATAAAAAAAAAGAAGAGAGTTGATAAGAGTGTTGAGAACCTTGTAAGTAGGGGATTACTGCCAAAGGTATTGTACGCCCAGTTTAGTGAGTTTTTGTGCTAATTACGTTCTAACGAGGTAGTTGGAAAGGAACAAATGGACGAACCAGATGAAACACCTTAAACCCGGCCCACGAGATTTGCCCAGATTTGGTATGTTCCTCAAGTAAACCGGTTTCAAAATTCTTTCGTTACCTAGAGAAAACTTGTGCGATTTTGAAAAAAAACATTGTTTGGGTTGGGCTTGTGTTGAAAACGAATTCAATTCTTTATATTAAAAATTTTACTTAAACTTTAATAGGTAAAACTCATTATCATAATAAATAGAAATAAATGGAAAATAATTCAACTATGGCCTTATGGCCTTATTACATCAAATAATTTCCAAGTAATTCAAGTACTTAAATAGAAATAGTAGTTCATAAAATAAGAACTTCATGTTGAGCATGGCCACCACAAGTTCTGCCGTCCCGGTCCATCACTTTCATTCATCATCAAAACATGGTCCCACAACGGGGTGAGTCAAACGGACTCAATGTGTACACGACACTAAGTCATAATAGAATCAGGCATACAGGAGTTACACCTTCAAAACATAGAATACAAGTTATGATGCATTCCCAAACCCAAACCTAATTGTCCATCCGCTACACACCCCCATACCAACCATGCACACCGTGAGGACTACTAAGTCGACCCTCCTTCCGCTACACTCCAAATTGCGGTCTTAGGTCGCCACGTTCAGATTACTGTGGTCTTAGGTCACCACTTTCAGATTACTGTGGTCTTAGGTCACCACCTTCAGATATCACGGTCTTAGGTCACCGTGTTCGTGGTCTTAAGTCACCACATTCACTTCCCCTTTCAAACAAACCCATATGCCCCATATAACGATGATATGCATAAATATGCCGAGTTCACATTCTTATCATATTCTCATGTTACTAATGACCTTTTTCATATTCTTTGTAGAAGTAGGAAACGTGCTGAGTACTTAGTACCATAACATGGTACCCTAGCCACTTTCATATTCTTAATATCACATATTTTAATAAAACAGGCCATGAAACATATTAAGAAGTAGTGTGGGTACACACCGATTTGCTTAACCACTTCACTTTGAAATCCCAAATCGATCTACCGCCTTAGATCTCAAGTTCCTACAATTGATTAATCACTTACTATTTAGCACAAAGCCTATTCGGCTAGAAAACCAAATCCTAGTAGGATTTGTATTCTTAAAGCTTACCTTGGTGTCGATTTGATGATTTAATCAAATCCCAGAAACTCGTATTTTTCCCCTTTGAAATCGGCTAGTCACTAAATCCCTTGAATTGGTTAGTTTTCGGTTTAAAACACATAATAATAGATCTACTACTAAAATAAGCCTTGGCCGAATTTACCTTTGTTCTTACCTTCCAAATCTTAAATCTCGAATTGGATCCTTGCTTCTTTATTACTGTCAAAATCCCTATGTACCCATGTTAGATCCAATCTAACATTAAATCATAATAATATAGCTTATGGCCGAATGGTATTCATAACTTACCTTAGATCTTAGAAGTTCCGAAAGATACCTTCTTGTAGTTGACAATTTCTTAAATCCCGAAAACACCCTTCCATAACTCGGCCAAAATCCATAATAGAGATTAGTCCCTAAATTTTAGATAGGTTTAAAATATAAAAGAATTGAAACCAAACTTTGGATCTTACCCTTTTTAAGAAATCGGTAGCACCCTTGTTAAAAGCCCCTTAAAGAATCGGCCTTGATGACTAGATGATAAAGTTTCGGCTTTTGGGATTTAATGGAGAAGTCGACTAGAGGTTCTCTTGGGGTATTTGGTTTCCACGAAAAAATAAGGAAAAGAAACTTGAGAATTTTGGCAATGGTGGACTATAGATTCGGCTTGACAAAAGAAAAGAGAAGAGAAGAGAGGAGAGCACTCAGAAATTCTACAGAGAGAGAGAGGAGGAAGAAAATTGATGAGTAGCCCTATTTCCTTCCTTTTATAGCCAAAACTACTCCTCGAATCCCTTACTTGGCCACCACTCTTCTTTATCCGATAGCTTTATCTCTTAATTTAAAATAATTAGAGAATAATCCTTTATTATCTCTTCAAAAATAATCCAAATTAAATCCCTTATTTATCACCTTATTAATCGAATATTAAAGAGAATAAAACTCCTCCTTTCTAGAAGCTTGTGCCCTCCACCCAGAGCTTCTGGAAGCAAAAATAAAACTTCTTTTATTTGCTTCCCAAGTGACTCGAACCCAGGCCCAACACCTTGCATGTGGCTCCATTTCCAGAGGCCCTAAGTGGCATCTTCAGGCCACTTTTCCAAGCCTGTTTGTGTGTCAAATTTCACAAACTTTTTCTTTTAAGGCCACCTTGCCTTAATTTCCTCTTTTAAACTTTAAAACTCGACATTTCTAAGTCATTTCTAAGTTTCCAAAAATTTTCGTTCAGCTCTGTAAATTTGACATTTTCTTACATTTGCAAGTTTCCAGAAATGTGCACTTTCCTATTTTGAATCATTTCCAAATCATTTCCATCCATTTCCAAGTTTCCAAAAAATGTTCACTTTCCATTTTTTTTAACTTAACATTTCCATACATTTTCAGGTTTCCAAAATTGTTCAAAATTTATTCTTAGTACATAAAACATGTTACTTCGTACAATTAAACCGAAAATGCATAGGCCCTTTCCAGGATATTACACCAGAAATATAAAAATATTGAATTTTTGTTTACATTGGTAAACCATTTATAAAGGTAGCTTTGAAAGTGTGTGACACGTGGTAGGTTACAGTAAGAGCTTTGGTTCTATATATAAGTATTTAGGTCTAAAAAGAGGGAGTTTTGTTCTTCCTTCTTCAAGAAGTATTTCTGTCTAGATCTAAAGGAACCCAAAGTATTTCTTTCCCTCTCTTGAGCTAAAGTTGAAGAGTTGGATCTTTACCAGTGATTTCATCACGTGGAGCTAAGGTTTAAAACTATGCATACTGTGTTTCGAGGAGTAAATCTATTAGACTTGGTAGATCATTAAGATAAAGAATAAAACGGCCCTCCTTGGGGATTTTTAGTGTTTAAAAAGTGATCGAAAAGGGGTTTATGAATAGATATTGATGAGCTTATTTATTTTGTAGCAGTAGATGCTACTAATTGCACGATGGAAGTCTGAATCTAGAGCTTTGAACTGTAGTAGGTGAGAATTAGGTGAGTCCCTAAGCCAACTCTGTCTTGTATGTAATTAAACTAGAAATGTATGGTATGGTGGTGATGCTATTGCATGTTTGTTTGATTGATTTTGCATGTATAGTATGTAGGAAATTTGAGGAGTAAGTGGTTTGAATCTTGAAAGTTAAAGTATGGTTATAGGTGTATGTCTAGAAAAAATGTGATGAGATCTGAAACTGTTTGGGTGTTTGTATGAATCAAATGTTGAGTAACAAATGATGCTTATGTATGAAGAGTCTGTCAAGTCAATTTATGTCTGTTCACCATGGTGGAGTCTATAAGGGGTCCATCTAGACTTTAAACACGATCTTTGAAAGGAAAAATTCCATGGCCATGACACTATATTGTGTAAGACCATAGCTAGGCTATGGCATCATATGGAAAGAATTAAAGGAAGGTTATTACCCAATGGGGTTCTCAGTGTGTCCTAGGACGATGAAGCGCAAACCTCACAAAATATGAGTCTAGGCAAATCCCTATCGTAAACACGTTACGAAAAGGGAAACCTTTATGGCTATTTATAAAAAAGAAGCCTTTGTGGCGATCTATGAAAATGAAGCCTTTGTGATAATCTATGAAAAGTGAGCCTTTGTGGCTATTTATGATAAAGAAACCTCTATGGAACACTCTAAAGAATGACCTTTGTGGCAACCATTTTAAGAAAACACCCTTGTGACGGACCCTGAGAGAAAGAAATGGTATTCTCGACGAACTATGAGGGAACAATTATTGTAATGAACTTAGAAGGAAAAGCCCCTGTGGTGTGTCTTGTTACACATTTGGTAAGATATTCTAATGAGCTTCCTTTGTGGCGAGCTTTGTATGAAAAGTTATGGCGTATCCTGCATGGACTTAAGACAAGAACTGAGAAACGGGAATGCGCCAGAGCATGTGGCGAATTCAAAGTAAGGGTTAATTAGACTTGAAGAACAAATATCTATAAAGGCTATGTTTAGTAAATTGAAGAAGGTTATCTGTCTGTAATTATTTGAAGAAAAAAGGTATTTTCCAGAAAGGATTAAATCGTATAATTAAATAATATATCTTCTATCTAAGTACGAAATCATTCATGAATTTTGAAGAAATGATGGCTTAAAGTATGTATGCAAGAATAATAATATTTTGTTTATATGGGGCCCTTGGAATGGGTATGGTTAAGGAATCAGGAAAGTACAGAGTGAAGAACGTGACTAATGTATAAAAGATGCGAAATGTAAGACATGACTTTAGAGTCAGGGGTGATAACTATTGTACGAAGAATGGCATTCTAAGAAGGTAACCAGCAAAGAAAAGTTGAAGAAAAAAAGAACAATGAGATGGCGAATTGAATTATCAGATGTGAAATACAAAAACAATTTAGGTAAATGGGTGTTTATCTCACTAAGTTCTAATGAACTTACATGAATTGTGTTTTCTATTTCAGGTTGAATGTGGTGCTGCGCCTGGGCGAACACAATGCCAGGACTACGCCCAAGGAACAATGTATCAGATTATTATGCATACAAAGTAAGCTTTGACAGCGTGATTGAGTCCGTTTGACATATAGAAACCTTTGATCCGAAATAATTACTTTAGACTAGGAAATCATTTTAGTGATACTTGTAATCAAATTCCTTATGTATTGTAACCAAAATTCGTCAATGTTTATACTTATGTATTATATTATGAAGTCTTGTAATTAAGTAGCTGGAGTCGATTGTAATTTGTTTAAGTAGAGTTAAGTTATATATGTTCTAGTGTGGTAACACCCAAGATTCGGATCCTGTTAATCGGATCAGGTTTGGGGTGTTACATACTAATTATATTAAGGAGACCATTCATAGCCACCTCTAAGGCCACCATAGATGTTGGTAAATGAGAGATTATAATGGAAGTCAATGAAGAGGTAGAAACCTTTAGGTGTGTAGAACTTGAACCTAAGGTGAAAGAAATGTTCCCTAATATTGAGCTAGAGTGTTAAGCCGTCCAGGTAGGTCCAATCATGCGACTAAGAAGTTAAAATATTTGAAGTGGTGTATGTTTGTAGGTTTGAGATCATGGATTCAAGGCATCCGAGTGAGGAAATGAGGCATCGTGAAGAGACGATTAGTGAATCAACTCGTAGGGTTGAAGAAAATGAATGTGTGTTGGTGTCCAGAATCATGTGCAACTGTCACTATAGGGGTGTTACATATCACCCTAGAAGAAATTTTTATCTTTCCGCATGTAGCAATTGAACCAAAAAATTTGTAAATATTAGGATTATTGAGGATGAACTCCACATATTTTCGGCGGTTATATTAGAATTTCAACTTATTTTGGTTTAATTTTAAACTTGGTAGGTCAGATTTTCGACAGTTGAAAGAAAATTTGATAATTCTAAGTATTTTGGGGTTTGTTAAGTGAAATCGCGATATCTAATAGGGTATTGTGATTTCTCGAATAGTTTCAATGGGGGCCAAAAATCTTTTAGGTATCACGATATTGAACCATTGGTATCGCGACACCCCTAGAATTTCAAAAGTATAAAATTTTGGTATCGCGATACCTCGAACAGAATGGGAATTGGAAGGGCTAAAAAACACTGGATATCGCGATATTCGTGTCAGGTCAAGCTCCGAGTACCACGATCCACGAGTTTTGGTAGGCTTTTTAAGCCTCCCAACACCCCAAAACCCTTATTCCCTTCATTTTCTTCCCAAAGTTTAAAATTAAAATCCCTAAAAACACTCCCCCTCTCTATTTTATCTCAATCTCACTTTCAATCTCCTCTGCTTTCTTTGTGATTTCCCTTTCCCTCTACTTTTGTAGGTTTTATTATCTTGTATTGCTTGGAGAACACAGAGGTTTGTGGAATACACCAACTTTGTCATCGCAACAAATTTGGTTTAAGTTTTTTTTTTCTCTTTATTTCTCGTTAGTTTTCATTATTTTTGCTTTATTAGTTTTTGGTATTTATTTTTTTGCTATTTTTAGTTTAGATTGTTATCTGGTGCTTGTGGCTAGTTGGTTAATTTAACATTGTTTGTTTAAAATTGTGAAAATTACAAAAATTCCCCTAAGACAACAAAAATGATCTCGACCCGAAACCGCTTCGAGTCCTTCGTTAAACTTCGATGGCATTAAATTTTCCTAAAAAGAGGCCACAGACTTCTATCAGAGGATTTAAGGATGGACGTTCATCCCTGAATATGGTTTTGATCCAACCTCTTCATTTAACAATGAAGTTTAGGATGATGTCCACTTTCACAAGTACGTCAATTTTTGTATGCTTCCTAAGCAGCCTGTCGTAGTACTCGTAGTATTGGAGTTTTACTCCAATTTGAAAATTTCTAAACGCGATCGAGTGTACGCCTGACATGCTAGTGTAGATATTTCCCCCAATGCCATTGGTGAATATTATGGCGTCCTATGTTACGAGGAGGACGATCTGTCATCCCTCGATTTAACCTGCTTTACTAATGTAGACACGATCACAATTTTAAACTACCTTATAGAAGGTAGAGGTGATTGGAAGTGGGAAGCTTCATCGGGGTGACCTCTCTCGTTTAATCAAACAATAATGTTCCCTGTTACAAAAATTTGGATGCAATTTGTATGTACTCGTCTTTGCCCAGCACTCGACACTAATAACATTAACATTTTTAGAGCAGCCTTATTGTACTCTGTTTTGCAGTGCAAAATAATTTGTGTAGGTACATGAATAAATCAACAATTGAAGTGTTGCATTGTGGGTGGCATGATGGGTATTTACATCACACATTTGGTCATCGATCTCTGTTGTAGGGCTCGCCTAGAAATTGCCATTACTGAGCAAACTCACCATCCAACTCGTAGCATCATTAGTGATTTCTTGCTCCACCAATTCCAAGAGCTTCATAAGAAGCAGATTCAAGAGTAGAATCAATGATGCAAAACAAAATGGATGTGTCTCGAGTAGAAAAGAAGCTAAGCACCAATAAGAAGACTTAGGATGAGACTACACAGTTGCAATGTAGGCTAGGCCGAGACGTGCGTTACAACACTTGGATGCGAGAGGCAATGATGCCATTTGTGGATACATTTATGATGAGTCAGGGAGCAGAATCCATACAATAGCCTGACAAGTCGAGTGATTCACCCAAGGACGATGAAAACGAGGATAAGGAATCCAATGTGAAGTGGAATGACAAAGGTGAAGCACTGATGACGAGGAGATCGAGGGTGATGATGTGACACTGTATGTTGATACCACCGAGGACGTATTCACCCCTACATGTCCAACGACCGAGGGTGTTGTCATCAGAGATCAGGGCATGCCAATTTGTCGAACGCGCACCAAGAGAGCCAATTTAAAAAGAAGAAATATGCATATAATTGTGGAAATTGACTCGGAGGACGACACGTCCAATGCTTAGTTACATGTTTTCGCATTTTATTTATATTTATTTGTCCGACATGTAAACTATAAACTACTTTTGGATTTGTTTTGGATGTTTTATTTTTATTTTATTAGTATTTTCATATGTTTTTCTGTGTTTGTTCTATGTGCGGTGAATTACCTTGAAAGGATTCATTACATTCGTGAGTTTTAATGAGGAAGTGGCCACCCGAGCTAGTCTGATGCTCCTTCTAGGGAAGTTCGGTAATCTTCTATCTTTTTCGGGAACACATTTGGGACAATGTGTAGTCTAAGTGTGAGGGGGATGTACATAGTTTTATTTTCCTTATTTTTATGAATTTTTGTGTGTTTATTTTAATTTTTATGCCATTTTCAATTTCTTTTCCAAAAAATTTATTTTGTGTAATTGCATGGTGCTTGGATTATAATTAGGTAATAAGTCATTAGTTGTTCATATTGAATAAGTACATATATTTGCCAAACTTGTAAATTTTGAATGATACTAGATAATTTTTCATTCTTAATTGTAGACTAGTTAGTTCAATTAGTTAATGTGTATAATAGACTAGAGGCACTAACCTAAATGAAAATGTATAAAGTGTAACATAGGATGAATAAAGTATATGGATCCTTATAGATAAATAATTTGAATTGTTAATTGTTCGTTTAAATAGATGTATGCTTGAAAGAATTGGTGTTAGGTGATTGATTCGTGAAAGACCTGACGCATTGCTTGAAATAGCCTAGAGCCTAAAAACTTACCTGTTGCTATACCTTTAGTTCCCATAGTTTTGAGCCTTAAGTACCCTTTCCTTGTGACCTTAATATCAATGCCTTGAACCTAAACGAGTCTAGCATTCAATCCTTCTCGGCCCCGTTCTTTAAAATGGACTATGTAATAGACGTCGGGCCATGGACATGGAGGGCTAGGTAGAGACATCGCGGTGGCTTTGTGAGAAAAATAAAATGAAGAGATTACATGAATTAGTACGTTTTTAAAAAAGGGTGAACGGAAGAGTGCAAAATAAAGAAAAAGATAGTTAAATAAAAATTAAGCTTGAAAATGAAAATCTTTTGGTTCCCAATTACAAAATTTTGCACGTAGTAATCTCGTGTAATACCTTCTAGCTTTTTGGAGAAAAAAGGTAGGCAAGGGAAGGATAAATAAGGAGGTGAACTCATAAATAAATTTGGGGTGAGTAGGGAACAATGTCATGTGCTTAACCATTTCTAGTGCTTCAACCCATTTTGAGTATCTATTGTTTGAATTTCGAACCGTACTAAGTGTCGCGCCCCAAACCCAACCGGGAAAGTCTGACCCGAATTTCAAACGTCACATTAGCCACCGAAGTGACTCTCCATTTAAACCACCACAAAACACACCAATCAACCAATCGCACCACACAATTAATCATGGAATATTTAATAAAAACCTAATATCATGCTTTCGTTGTGTTACTCTGATCAACAATCAAGAATAAGATTAATTGACAATTTAATATTTAACAGATAATTACCTCGAAAACTTTAGTTAAACATACATGCATGTAGTAGGGCATTTTTAAAAGGGCTATATTTGTAGAGACTTGAAAAATCATTTTATTTCAAAACATATAATTAGATATAAATCGTAATATACTAAAATATCGGAAAAAAAACTCCATTTCACAAGGTTTGAAAATAGTATTATAAGATTATACGCATAAGTCTTGTTTCAGAAGATCAATTAAAACATTACACACAATTTCATAAAATTTGTCATTAAATTAGTTCGTAGGCAACTAACAATTTGCGTAATTAATCCAATTTTACATTCATGCATACTAAATATTCAATTATTGTCTAAAACACACCTTTAACATCTAAGTCTTACCTCAATTTCAAACGACTCTTCCACCTGCACTTACGAGTTAGTCGATCAAGTAACCAAAGCATTCATCAAGCAATCATAATCTACCATTCAATCATCTATCTAAAGCACTAGTAAAAGTTCCAAATTAAACCAGTTAAAGAGTCCATAATGTCCAATTACAACCCGGAAATTATAACTAAATCTAATTCTAAATTCCATAATTTGGTCCCACATTGCCTTTCTCATTTGGATTGGGAGCCTCGATTTGGATCACTTAGATGACTCTGTCGCGTGTAAAATGATATGTGATTTTGTGCAAGTATACACGTCAAATCAAGTAATAAAGTGATGAGTGAGTATCGTTCCCATGAGGATCGGATTGAGGCACACAATTGGTTAAGTTATTATAATAAAATGTGGTTAATGCTATGTCAAAAATCAATGATAAATATGCAGTGGAAATTAGTGTAGTCATGATGTAAGCAATACGTGGAATTAATGAATAACTGGAAATGCTATGGGAAAAGTGAAAGCAGAAATGTAATGGTAATAAGGAAAGTAATTATCCGAATAGAATGTAAACAAAGAAATAAGCAACTAAATATGTTGTGACAAAGATACTACGACAAAGAATAAGGATAGAGTGATGTTGATTCGGAAGGTCGGGATTTCCCATAATCGACCTTGACTGTGAATAATTCCTTGGCAAAATCATATCTACTTTACTACACAAAAGAGTTATAAAATGGCCTGCGTCTCGCAAAATCAAAACCTCAAGTTACCTTGCTCGTGTCTATAGGCTTTTTAGATATCTTGCATGGGTTCCATCTGTATGATCGTGACTCTATGTCTAGAGTCGACTACAAGTGTCAATTGAATACTTGCCTATTTCATTAAACTTTAATCCAACCCTTTTGGAATTAGACTTAGTTTTTAGCATGCGAACAACCTTTTATGTCTAGAGATTGCTACATTTTAATTAAGAAATAGGAACAATCAAATGAAACAGTAAAGTAAATGAGATATATACGGCATTCATAAAACAATTAAGGGTTCATCGAAAGTAATCCCAACCCTATGAGATTTAGCTCATGGGCTAGGAAATAAAATTCCAAACCAAAATATTATCTGACATTGCGTTCAAGTACTTCAATTCAATCTTTCGAAGGAAAATTAATGGAAATAACGGAAGAACTTCGGGAAACAACTTTCGCTTGCCCAGTCCACACTTCGACAGCACATTGTCTTGTGATGGCTAAGAAGCACTGCCTTTGACTTCCTTTCATTTGTGCAGCCAAACCCTTATTCACACCTAAGGATCTCTCCCACTTTTTTTGTTCGTTGTTAAGGTTTTCCTCTTTTGGATTTTTATAGCTTTTTTCCCTAGGTTAAATCCAACAACCCATGTTTATCTTGTCCTCTTTTTAAGTTCTTTTTTCAACAACCAAGATTATCTTCTCCTTTTTTTAAATTCTTTTTTCAACAACCCAAAATTATCTTCTTTTTAAATTATTTTTTATAGGATAAAAACCAATAGTCCAGGATTTTCTTCCCTCTTTTTTAGGCAGATTTTTTTGGTACAAGTACAGTTGGGCTGGGACTGATATGCGTCAAGGGCTGACTTGGTTTTCCTGGCATTGCTACGGCATTCGTACTGACAAAATGTCCAACTCTTTGCCCTGGAAAACCTTCACTCCTTTATTTCTCGTTCCTCAACCTGCACCTGCCAAAACACCAAACACAGCCCTACCACAAGTGATTAAAAGTACCTTTTAAACACAATCGAAGCTCCTAATGAAATGATGAAAATACGAATGAAATGTCCTAAGATGCAACGAAATGTACCTAAGTACAAGCAATTAGCTATGTCTAAAGGCATGAAATATAACTCTTTCTAAGAGTTATCACACCCCCAAACTTAAGTTATTGCTTGTCCTCAAGCAAAATAAATATGAATGCATGAATGCACAAATTTTTGCCCTTGCATATAACTATCTTGTACTGTTATTCTATTAAAAGAACAACATATACATCAATTCTCAGCAATCTTCTTTCTCTAAAAACTTGGTTAAATGTCTAAGTTTCGTTTGAACAAAGGTACTGCAAAAAATTTGTCCCGAAAAACAAAATTTCCTAAGTACTCATGTATACTTTTCTGGACATAGCAAATATCTCCTAATGCACTCAGTTCATTTGTTACCTAAACTCAATCCTTGCTCACAACTTTTTCAAGATATTTATTTGTACTTGTTTTTTCTCTTCTTTATTATTATTATTATTTTTTCTTTTTCTTTTTCTTCTTTTTTCTTTTATAACATTAGGGGATTTAGCATGTCACAAAATTCTCTAACTTGATAATCACGATAGAGCATACACTGAATTACCTAGTACTCAATCATGTCACAATTTAAATATAAATCACTCTTGAAGCTAAGGCTTTTGACTAAAAAGATGGATGGAGCAAATAACTACCTCCTTAGCTACTCAGCCTGTTGCTACAGTGGAGTGTCCTTTTTTCTTTATTACACACTCTTACTCGAACTCACCTTTCTAGTCAACAACAGGATGGAGCAAACAAAGTGGTGCTGACTTACTCGACAAGTCTAAGCATTGGAGTGCCTACTATCCTTTATTTAAGTAATGTCGTGGCAAGATGACTGAGTTTGACTTCAAAACCTTAAGTTCATCAGAAAACACTCGCTATAATAATAAAAAAACTGAGTATAGAACATCTTATTTTTAAGAATAAATTTTCACGCAATCTAACCTAAGCTAAACTCGCCTCATCCACTGTCACATGTTCTAGATATACGGAAGAATATAAGCTCATCATCAAACATCACAAGTAAAGATTGAACTTCTCGTAGATAAAACAGTACTTAATAATCACATGGCATTGGAAAACAACTTAACTATACTAGGATGAACATACATACTAGATACGTAATGCAACCTAAATGCACAATACACCCCCAAACCTAAGGGATTCATTTTTCTCAATGCATGAATAGATATATGCAAACTATCTATATACAGACAATGTCATGGAAAAATATATGCAATGCAATATGTATGAAAGAAAAAGAAAACTTTCCTTGCTTAGACTGTATTGTAGATACTTCATTCTGTCCGAAAGGTTGATTTATGAGTAGAACCTTGTACCTCTGCTTCCCCTTCGTCCTCACGGTCAGTCTCAATGTTGATAGACTCTATTTTCTTTGGTTCTTCTTCCGGTGCTTTGGGTACATTCTCTTCATTGGCAGGATTTGTCTCAACGGGCTTTGCGTCACCGACCCCTTCTCTCCTACAGTTTATTAAACAAAGGAAATGAAATAACTAAAAGAAATTTAAATCAATAAAATGAAATAAAAATAAAAAGAATTTTCAAGATGTTGAAGTTAAACATCTTGAAGATCAATGGATTGTTTGTCTCGCTCTACATGAGCACCCCAGTAGTGCTTCAAACGTTGTCCATTAACTTTAAATGTGTCCCCCGTTTTCATGTCCTTGACATCAAGAGCTCCATGCGGATATACATGAGCTACCAAGCATTGTTCATCAAAATTTAAAGGTCTATTTTGCTCCAACAAAGTGCACAAGGGTCTCCACTCAAATTAGTCTTCATCACTATGAGAATTGCTATGGAAAAATCTTGTTAATTCTTCCTCCACTGCTATTTCTATCAAGTAAATGACACATAATTCTTCATTATCATCAGCACATTTTAGCACATTAAATACATTGAATGTGATCTGGTTATCATTCATCCTCATGGTCAATTCACCTTTCTACACATCAACTAAAGTCCTGTTAGTAGCAAGAAAAGGTCTTCCAAGAATAATTGACACATCATGGTCAGCTTCACATTATAAAATAAGGAAATCTACAGGAAAGATAAATTTATCTACCCTTAACAATACATCTTCAATTTTACCTTATGGATGGGTGTAAGATCGGTCAACCAATTGCAACGTTACTGTGGTTGATCTCGCTTTCCCAATTCCAAGCTTCTTGAATATAAACATAGGCATTAGATTTATACTCGCTCCTAAATCACATAACGCTTTACCAACATAATGATTTCTAATTAAATAGGGGATAGTGAAACTCCTTGGGTCCTTCAACTTTGGAGGCAGCTTATTCATCAACATTGTTGTGCACCCTTCAGTGAGAGCAACAGTCTCATGTTCTCCCAATCTGTGCTTCTTCGATAGTATATCTTTCATAAATTTCACGTAGTTGGGCATTTGCTCCAAAGCTTCTACTAGTGGTATGTTAATATATAGTTGCTTCAAACCCTTCAAAAATATTTTAAACTTACCATATTGTTTGTAATTATGGAATCGCTGAGAAAAATGTAGAGGTGCTCTTTCTTCATGTTGCTGATATTGTTTTGCTGTGGTATTTTTATTGGCAATATGATCTGATTTTACCATAACATTTTCATGCTTATCCTTTTCAGATGTTGTATGCTTTTCAGATGGTTTTTGGATCTTTACCTGATTGTTACTTGCATTATCCTCTCTTGCTGCGACATTGTGAACAACATTACTCAACTGAGTCCGGCTTCTGAGGGTGATTGCTTTGCAATGCTCCTTGTGGCCTTGAATTTAGAGCATTTGCTATTTGCCCCACTTGATTTTCAAGAGCTCAGAGAGACGCAGCCTCACTCTGAATTACAACATCATTTTTTCCATACATTCTTTAAACAAGTCTTCAATAGAATTAGAAGATGATACCTGAGCATGTTGAGCATTTTGCCTTGGTAGAGGATGATTATAATAAGGCAGTGAATTGTGGATATTTTGTCTTGCAACATTGTGTGAACTCCTTGTGCATTGATTATTCCAACTAAAATTCAGATGTTGTTTCCACTCCGAATTGTAAGTGTTAAAATAGGGGTTATTATCCCAGTTAAAATTACCCATGTAGTACACTGATGCTGGGTTTGATGAGCATTCGTCAAACACATGATTTTCACCGTAATAAACACATGACAATTCTGCTGGTTTCACCTTATGGACTACAGTTGGATTTTTCATGGTTTTAATCATATTAGTTAGAGAAGATACCTGGGATGTTAACAAAGTAATTGCATCAAGCTCGATGGTACTAGCAACTCTCTTACCCATCCCAATTCTCATGGTCGGATACTGATAATCATTGTTGGCAATCTTTTCCAAGATCTCGTATGCTTTATTATAAGTTTTTTCCAACAAAGTACCATTGGCAGACGCATCAACTACCATTCTTGTGTGTGTATTCAACTCATTGTAAAACATCTCCATTTAAGTCCAGTGCTGGAATCCATGCATCAGACACTTTTGAATTAAATCTTTAAATCATTCCCAAGTTTCATATAATGTTTCATCCTCTAATTGTCAAAAAGACGTAATATCGTTTCTCAACTTGGCATTTATAGTATGCAGGTTATACCGTAGCAAGAATCTCTGGCAAATATCATTACATGATGCCACTGTTCCCGACGAAAAAGCATTTAGCCATGCTCTCGCATGATCTCTTAAAGAATACAGAAATAGTTTAAGTCGTAGGGCATCTTCAGGGACACCCTGTTGTCTTAATAAGTCACAGACTTCTAGAAAAAGTCTTAAATGTAATATCGAATCTTTAGGTAGTCCATCGAACTGTCCTACAGTTTGAAACATATGGAACATTACAGGTTTCAACTCGAATTGCTGAGCTTGTATAGTTGGTATAACTATCCCTCGATTCAGATCATCCAGCTTTGGGACGACATGCTCTATAATTGGCCTATCTCAATCATCCACTTCACGTCAACGAGAGGATTTTAATTGTGATCATTTGGATTACCATTAAGATCATTCCTGTTTCCAGCCATTTTTCTCAATTATTTTCCCTTTCTCTACAAGGTTCTGTCAATCTCTGGATAAAAAAGGTATTTTATGTTAGAAAGAATGCCTCTTCTCATGCACTAATGGCGAACCTGTAAAAGGTAAATACACTAAGTTAAATAAGGCTACTAAGTAAAATAACCAAACCAAATTTCACCAAATTGTCGATCCCCGGCAACGGTGCCAAAAAATTGTCGCATGTAAAAGCATATGCTTTTTTGTGCAAGTATACACGTCGAATCAAGTAATAAAGTGATAAGTGAGCATCATTCCCTCGAGGATCGGATCAAGGCAAAAAAGTGGTTAAGTTTATAATAAAATGAGGTTAATGCTATGGAAAATGTAATGATAAATGTGCAGTGGCAATTAGTGGAGTAATGATGTAAACAGTACATGGAATTAATGAATAACTAGAAATGCTATGCCAAAAGTGAAAGCAGAAATGTAATGGTAATAACGAGAGTGATTGTCCGAATAGAATGTAAAGAAAGAAATAAGAAACTAAGTATGTTGTGACAAAGATACTACGACAAAGAATAAGAATAGAATGATGTTGATTCGGAAGGTCGGGATTACCCAAAATTGACCCTGACTGTCAATAATGCCTTGACAAAATCGTATCTACTTTACTGCACAGAAGAGTTCTAAAATGGCCTACCTCTCGCGAAAGCAAAATCTCAAGTTACCTTGCCCGTGACTATAGGATTTTTAGATATATTGTATGAGTTCCTTCTGTATGATTGTGACTCTATGTCTAGAGTCGACTACAGGTGTCAATCAAATACTTGCTCATTTCATTAAACTTTAATTCAACCAATCCAACCCTTTCGGAATTAGACTTAGTTTTTAGCATGTGAACAACCTTCTATGCCTAGAGATCATTGTATTTTAATTAACAAATAAAAATAATCAAATGAAACAGTAAAGTAAATGAGATATATACGACATTTAGAGAACAATTAAGGGTTCATCGAAAGTAATCCCAACCCTATGAGATTTAGCTCATGGGTTGGGAAATAAAATTCCAAACCAAAATATTATCCGACATTGCATTCAACTACTTCAATTCAATCTTTCGAAGGAAAACTAATGGAAATAACAGAAGAACTTTGGGAAACAACTTTCTATTGCCCAGTCCACACTTTGGCAGCACAACATCCTGTGATGGCTAAGAAGGATTGCCTTCGGCTTCCTTTCCATTGCACAGCCGAACCCTTATTCACGCCTAAGGATCTCTCCCACTTTTTTTGTTCATTGTTAAGGGTTTCCTCCTTTAGCTTTTTATAGCTTTTACCCTAGGTAAATCCAACAATCCATGTAAATATAGTTGGGCTGGGACTGATATGCGTAAAGTGCTGACTCGGTCTTCCCAGCATTGCCACAACATTCGTACTGAAAAAATGTCCAACTCTTTTCCTCGACAAACCTTCACTCCTTTATTTCTCGTTCCTCAACCTACACCTGCCAAACCACCAAACATAGCCTATCACAAGCGATTAAATGTACCTAATATTTAAACACAATTGCAACACCCCTAACCCGTATCCGTTGCCAGAATAGGGTTATGAGGCATTACCGATCAATACACATCACTTAATAAACAAACTCATACATTTATGTATTCATATTCTAACACCATTCCATCACAAACACATTGCCCCTTATAAGGGCCTACGAGGCCTGAAACATGTATTAGAAGTGGTTCGGGACTAAACCGGTAACATACAAAAAAATTTTAATCTTAGAAAAATTTCAACATTTCAAAGGTCACACGCTTGTGTGGACAGGCCGTGTGCCTCACACGGCTCTAGACACGCCCGTGTCGCAGGCCGTGTAACACCCCAAACCCGGCCCAAACGCTACAACCGGATCTGGTATGTCACTTAAGAGATTTTACATAACATGTCACATTTTGGAAAACAATTACTAGGTTTACACCTTTATTTCAGAAGCTTAATAATTCATTAAATTATAAAATATTAAGTAACCAATTATCTTGGTAGATTTTATATAAAAACTGAAATTTCATGCAGGTCTTAACTTAATTGAAAACGTAAAACTTAAAACCTAGTAATAAAAGCCCAACAAAATCCCGAAACATAAATGGTAGTCTAGTGGCCCATGGCCTTATTACAAAGAAATTTGAACCCATTAATTAAATGAAAATCAAATATTAGACTAAGTCTTTTTGTTGAATTCTCAAAGCTCACGCATGGCCACCTTGCTCTCCTCTCGGCCTGGCCCGATGCCCTAAGTGTCACCCGAGATGGTTAAAATTAAAGGGTGAGTCGCGAGACTCGGTGTGCAACCCTCATGCACCATTAGATTTGGGCTTTAGCCCCATAAAATAGAATAATCAAAATATAAGTAACAAAAATAATATGCAAAGCCCAACCAATATCCTAGGTGTCCATCCACTACACGCCCGCACTTCACCCATTCACACCATTGGTGATTTCTACAATCAACCCACACCGCTACACGCCTTGATGGCAAACTGTGCCGCTTGCATCATCAAATCATGGCCGTAGCCACTACAATGCATCACTACAGGCCGCTACAACAGCATCACGGTAAGGAACCGCTACAATGCATCACGGTATAAACCGCTACAACATATAACTTCCTCCTTTCATCAAACCCAACCCATGCAATCACAAATAATCAATATTCTTAAATCATTTAATCGTGAGCATTCACTAACCCGGTGATTTGCTTTTACCTCTTTGATTTTCGTCATTATGCCGGATTTCTGCATTTAACAAAACATATAAGACTTATAATTATATACTAATCAAACAGATCTAGATGGTGTGGAGAACTACACATCTGATATTGCGAAATCCAATATTCTTAGTCGATGTCCTTGCTATCTGGATCTATTATCCTCAATCTATAGCCTTACTTAAAAGCCGGAACAATTGCGAAAATAGGCCTCTCCTATATTCGGCCATGGTTAGTATTCTACCCAATTATATATATATAAATAAACAAATCCTCTTACCTTGAAATCTCAAAATTAGAGACTTATGATTTTCGGCTTTTAGATCTAGTCGACTAAGCTTCCTTCAAATCTCGAATTGCCGCCCATCATAAAACCATTAAACTATTAGCTTTTGGCTTTTGCCTTTCAAAAATCGGGAATAGATCATGAGAACTAATCAAAAATCAACACTTACCTTAGCATAGGAGATTCATTAGCACTAGAGAGAGGATTCGGCAATGCCCATGGAAGATTTAAATGCCGAAAGTACAGAACTAATTCTCAAATAGGATGAGTAGAAGAAAAAATTATGGATGCTTCGGCTTTCTAGAGAAATCGGCACAAGAAGGAAAAGGTGGAGAAGAGTTTCGACTTTTAAAGAAATTGGAGAAAAGAAATTGGAGAGGAGAGGCTAGGAATTTCGGCATAATGGGAGAGAAATTTAGGGTTTTTAAGTGTCGTAATCAAGGAGCTAGCCCCTATTTATAGATATTTTGGCACCTATCTGCTAAAAACCTAAAATGCCCTTAAAATTCAAGCTAAAATAGAGGAGAAATTCGGCACCCTCCTTGCCATGCAGTAGCCGAATTTTACACTCCTCTAGGTGGTGGATTTTCGGACAACACTTCCCTTGAAGATAAGCTCCTAACTTTTCTCCTTTTTATCTATGATATTATCACTTAAAAATCCACATAAAATCTCCTATTTTATAGCCTTGTAGCCGTCCACCTCTACTAATCCCTAATGCCAAATTTAACTCACTTAAATTAAAAGATTTGGGCCTCATTAAACTTAATACTTGGGCCCCTAATTCCTTGTGTGTGGCGTCACCCTCTCTTCATTTAAAGTGCCGAATTTGGCCTAAAACATGGGCTCCTTGCGACCCAAAACTTGTTCCTTTTTAATCATTAATGATGCCACTTTAATCTGGGCCTTTTGCCTAATTCTAAGCCCAAATTTAGACCCCTATCAATTAAATTAACATAGTAAACCTATCCCTACACTAAATGTATAGGCCCGTAAATTTAGGATGTTACAGTACTACCCAAGTCTCACCACTATGCTTTCGCTGCGCACTCCGATTCTAAAGCCAAAAGAAACACTTAGTATACTATGGTAGAGTACGCACCAGTGTTAGCATCTAGAGCGTCCTTGTCCCCCTTGTACTCATTTTACCGATTCGCGTTTATCTATTTAGAAATTTTATGAATTATTAGTTTTCTTCCGCTGATTAACCACGAACAGTTTTATGAACAATAGTTTAAGAGTAGTTCTTTCGAATTCACATTCACAATACAGTCTCAAGTTTGTAACCTTTAACTAAAATAAAACACATACATCATACAAATAACATCCAAGCACTTACATTCTTCACGTAAAGGTGTTTTCGTTGATTCACTACCCAGGGGTATTTTCGTAATTTTATCCTACAGGGGTATTTTCGTAACTTTTCATAATAAAGTTCCTTGTTGATTTCGTGAAGTGAGGGTATTCTGGTAATTTTACAATCCGGGGGTATTTCGGTAATTTTGAAATCTGGGGGTATTTCTTAATTTTGCAATCGTGGGTAATTTAATAATTTTGCAAATCGTGGGTAATTTGGTAATTGTACAAACCAGGGGTATTTTGGTCATTTGACAAAACGAGGGTAGGTTGGTAATTTTTTCTAACCAGGGATATTTCGATGTTGTTGTTGTTTTTTTTTTCAAACAGGGTACTTTGGGGAAAAATCTAGTTTCATGGTCCGAGTTACTCTTATAAACATGATATTTTCTGTAAATTTTCAAAACATAGGTATTTTACAAATTCATGGTTGGTTGGTAGTTTTCACAAATCAAACGTATTTTGAAAATTTTGCAAAACTTGAGAAATTTTCTTTCTTTTTTTTTTTTCAAACTAGGGTGGCTAGTCCCTTTCGGGTTTTAATTATAAGGTTTAGCCCATCAACAAGTCCTCGTAACTAGGGTGAATAGTCACCACGCACTAGGTAGGATTCTAGTGAAGAGGAGGTGAGTTGCTAGGGACTGCTAAGTACCAAGCTCTCCTCGAATCCACTCCTAGACATGCGTATGCCCATTGCCACACCCTAACTTGGCTAAGGTGAACAAATACTACGCACTGCAGGATTCCAGTGAAGAGGAGGTGAGTCACTAGGATCGCTTAAATACTGTGCTCTTCCGGATCCAATCCTAGACATGCGTATGCCTATTACCACACCCTAGTCTTGCGGCTCGTTCATGAGTTTGTTTAGTGAAGTTAAGTCTTATGAGATTTTAAGAGTTATTTCAGCTAGGCCTAAAGTCCATCAAGTTCTAATCTAACTAATCTACGTCCCATAAAGCCCATAAAGCCCACATATATTATATCACACAATGGTTCAGAATACTTACCTGGCGGACTGGGGTACGAGAAGCAGTGCCATCTTGAGCTAACAGACCTGTATAGATATGCATGTTTCGAAAACCCAACTTAAAAAAAGGTTTTGACCCCAAAAAACCCTTAGAGTCGAGTTTTGAACCGGGCTCTGATACCAATTTGTAACACCCTAAACCCGGCCCAAATGCTACAACCGGATCTGGTATGTCACTTAAGAGATTTTACATAACATGTCGCATTTTGGAAAATAATTACTAGGTTTACACCTTTATTTCGAAAGCTTAATAATTCATTAAAGTATAAAATATTAAGTAACCAATTATCTTGGTAGATTTTATATAAAAACCAAAATTTCATGCAGGTCTTAACTTAATTGAAAACGTAAAACTTAAAACCCAGTAATAAAAGCCCAACAAAATCCCAAAAGATAAATGGTAGTCTAGTGGCCCATGGCCTTATTACAAAGAAATTTGAACCCTTAATTAAATGAAAATCAAATATTAGACTAAGTCTTTTGCTTTGATTCTCAAAGCTCTGTCGCATGGCCACCTTGCTCTCCTCTCCACTCCCAGGTCCGATGCCCTAAGTGTCACCTGAGATGGTTAAAATTAAAGGGTGAGTCGCGAGACTCAGCAGTGCAACCCTCATGCACCATTAGATTTGGGCTTTAGCCCCATAAAATGAAATAATCAAATAATAAGTAACAAAAATAATATGCAAAGCCTAACCAATATCCTAGGTGTCCATCCACTACACGCCCGTACATCACCATTCACACCATTGGGGATTTCTACAATCAACCCACACCGCTACACGCCTTGATGGCGATCGTGCTGCTCATCATCGATCATGGTCAGAGCCACTACAATAGATCACGGCAGGTAAGCGCTACAACAGATCACGAAGGAACCGCATAATGCATCACGGTAAAAACCGCTACAACATATAACTTCCTCCTTTCATCAAACCCAACCCATGCAATCACAAATAATCAATATTCTTAAATCATTTAATCAGAGCATTCACTAACCTGGTGATTTGCTTTTACCCTCTTTGGATTTTCATCATTATGCCGAGATTTCGGCATTTAACAAAACATATAAGACTTATAATTATATACTTATCAAAGAGATCTAGATGGTGTGGAGAACTATACATCTGATATTGCGAAATCCAATATTCTTAGTCGATGTCCTTGCTATTTGGATCTATTATCCTCAATCTATAGCCTTGCTTAAAAGCCGGAAAAATTGCGAAAATAGGCCTCTCCTATATTCGGCCATGGTTAGTATTCTACCCGATTATATATATAAATAAACAAATCCTCTTACCTTGAAATCTCGAAATTAGAGACTTATGATTTTCGGCTTTTAGATCTAGTCGACTAAGCTTCCTTCAAATCTCGAATTGCCGCCCATCATAAAACCATTAAACTATTAGCTTTTGGCTTTTGCCTTTCAAAAACCGGGAATAGATCATGAGAACTAATCAAAAATCAACACTTACCTTAGCATAGGAGATTCGGCTAGCACTAGAGAGAGGATTCGGCAATGCCCATGGAAGATTTAAATGCCGAAAGTATAGAACTAATTCTCAAATAGGATGAGTAGAAGAAAAAATTATGGATGCTTCGGCTTTCTAGAGAAATCGGCACAAGAAGGAAAAAGTGGAGAAGAGTTTCGACTTTTAAAGATATTGGAGAAAAGAAATTGGAGAGGGAGAGGCTAGGGAATTTCGGCACAATGGGAGAGAAATTTAGGGTTTTCAAAGTGTCGTAATCAAGGAGCTAGCCCCCCTATTTATAGATATTTTGGCACCTACTGCTAAAAACTGAAAACGCCCTTAAAATTCAAGCTAAAATAGAGGAGAAATTCGGCACCCTCCTTGCCATGCAGTAGCCGAATTTTACACTCCTCTAGGTGGTGGATTTTCGGCCAACACTTCCCTTGAAGATAAGCTCCTAACTTTTCTCCTTTTTATCTATGATATTATCACTTAAAAATCCACATAAAATCTCCTATTTTATAGCCTTGTAGCCGCCCACCTCTACTAATCCCTAATGCCAAATTTAACTCACTTAAATTAAATGATTTGGGCCTCATTAAACTTAATACTTGGGCCCCTAATTCCTTGTGTGTGTGTCACCCCCTCTTCATTTAAAGTGCCGAATTTGGCCTAAAACATGGGCTCATTGCGACCCAAAACTTGTTCCTTTTAATCATTAATGATGCCACTTTAATCTGGGCCTTTTGCCTAATTCTAAGCCCAAATTTAGACCCCTATCAATTAAATTAACATAGTAAACCTATCCTTACACTAAATGTATAGGCCCGTAAATTTAGGATGTTACAGTACTACCCAAGTCTCACCACTATGCTTTCGCTGCGCACTCCGATTCTAAAGCCAAAAGAAACACTTAGTATACTATGGTAGAGTACACACCAGTGTTAGCATCTAGAGCGTCCTCGTCCCCCTTGTACCCATTTTACTGATTCGCGTTTATCTATTTAGAAATTTTATGAATTATTAGTTTTCTTCCGCTTATTAACCATGAACAGTTTTATGAACAATAGTTTAAGAGTAGTTCTTTCGAATTCGCATTCACAATACAGTCTCAAGTTTGTAACCTCTAACTAAAATAAAACACATACATCATACAAATAACATCCAAGCACTTACATTTTTCACGTAAAGGTGTTTTCGTTGATTCACTACCCAGGGGTATTTTCGTAATTTTATCCTACAGGGGTATTTTCGTAACTTTTCATAATAAAGTTCCTTATTGATTTCGTGAAGTAAGGGTATTCTGGTAATTTTACAATCCGGGGGTATTTCGGTAATTTTGAAATCCGAGGGTATTTCGGTAATTTTGCAATCAGGGGTAATTTAATAATTTTGCAAATCAGGGGTAATTTGGTAATTATACAAACCGAGGTATTTTGGTCATTTGACAAAACGAGGGTAGGTTGGTAATTTTTTCTAACCAGGGATATTTCGATGTTGTTGTTGTTTTTTTTTTTCAAACAGGGTACTTTGGGGAAAAATCTAGTTTCATGGTCCGGGTTACTCTTATAAGCATGAGATTTTTGGGTAAATTTTCAAAACATTGGTATTTTACAAATTCATGGTCAGTTGGTAGTTTTCACAAATCAAACGTATTTTGAAAATTTTGCAAAACTTGAGAAATTTTCTTTCTTTTTTTTTTTCAAACTAGGGTGGTGGTCCTTTCGGGTTTTAATTATAAGGTTTAGCCCATCAACAAGTCCTCATAACTAGGGTGAATAGTCATCACACACCAGGTAGGATTCTAGTGAAGAGGAGGTGAGTCGCTAGGACCGCTAAGTACCAAGCTCTCCCCGAATCCACTCCTAGACATGCGTATGCCCATTGCCACACCCTAACTTGGCTAAGGTGAACAAATACTACGCACTGCAGGATTCCAACAAGAGGAGGTGAGTCACTAGGATCGCTTAAATACTGTGCTCTTCCGGATCCAATCCTAGACATGCGTATGCCTATTACCACACCCTAGTCTTGCATGCTCGCTCACGAGTTTGTTTAGTGAAGTTAAGTCTTATGAGATTTTAAGAGTTGTTTCACTAGGCCTAAAGTCCATCAAGTTCTAATCTAACTAATCTACGTCCCATAAAGCCCATAAAGCCCACATATATTATATCACACAATGGTTCGAATACTTACTCATGGACTTGGGCCGAGACGCAGTGCCATCTTTGAGCTAATGCACTGTATAGATATGCATGTTTCGAAAACCCAACTTTAAAAAATGTTTTGACCCCAAAAAACCCCTAGAGTCGAGTTTTGAACCGGGCTCTGATACCAATTTGTAACACTCCAAACCCGGCCCAAACGCTACAACCGGATCTGGAATGTCACTTAAGAGATTTTACATAACATGTCGCATTTTGGAAAATAATTACTAGGTTTACACCTTTATTTCGAAAGCTTAATAATTCATTAAAGTATAAAATATTAAGTAACCAATTATCTTGGTAGATTTTATATAAAAACCAAAATTTCAAGCAGGTCTTAACTTAATTGAAAACGTAAAACTTAAAACCCAGTAATAAAAGCCCAACAAAATCCCAAAACATAAATGGTAGTCTAGTGGCCCATGGCCTTATTACAAAGAAATTTGAACCCCTTAATTAAATGAAAATCAAATATTAGACTAAGTCTTTTTGCTGAATTCTCAAAGCTCACGCATGGCCACCTTGCTCTCCTCTCCACCCCTGGTCCGATGCCCTAAGTATCACCCGAGATGGTTAAAATTAAAGGGTGAGTCGCGAGACTCGGGTGCAACCCTCATGCACCATTAGATTTGGGCTTTAGCCCCATAAAATGAATAATCAAAATATAAGTAACAAAAATAATATGCAAAGCCCAACCCATATCCTAGGTGTCCATCCGCTACACGCCCGTACTCAACCATTCACACCATTGGGGATTTCTACAATCAACTCACACCGCTACACGCCTTGATGGCGCCGTGTCGCTCATCATCGATCATGGTCGTAGCCACTACAATGAGATCACGGCAGGCGCTACAATGAATCACGGTAAGGAACCGCATACATGCATCACGGTAAAAACCGCTACAACATATAACTTCCTCCTTTCATCAAACCCAACCCATGCAATAAAAAATAATCAATATTCTTAAATCATTTAATTAGAGCATTCACTAACCTAGTGATTTTCTTTTACCCTCTTTGGATTTCCGTCATTATGCCGGGATTTCGGCATTTAACAAAACATATAAGACTTATAATTATATACTAATCAAACAGATCTAGATGGTGTGGAGAATTACACACCTGATATTGCGAAATCCAATATTCTTAGTCGATGTCCTTGCTATCTAGATCTATTATCCTCAATCTATAGCCTTGCTTAAAAGCCGGAACAATTGCGAAAATAGGCCTCTTCTATATTTGGCCATAGTTAGTATTCTACCCGATTTTATATATATAAATAAACAAATCCTCTTACCTTGAAATCTCGAAATTAGAGACTTGTGATTTTCGGCTTTTAGATCTAGTCGACTAAGCTTCCTTCAAATCCCGAATTGCCGCCCATCATAAAACCATTAAACTATTAGCTTTTGGCTTTTGGCTTTCAAAAACCGGGAATAGATCATGAGAACTAATCAGAAATCAACACTTACCTTAGCCGGAAGATTTAAATGCCGGAAGTACAGAACTAATTCTCAAATAGGATGAGTAGAAGAAAAAACTATGGATGCTTCGGCTTTCTAGAGAAATCGGCACAAGATGGAAAAAGTGGAGAAGAGTTTCGACTTTTAAAGAAATTGGAGAAAAGAAATTGGAGAGGGAGAGGCTAGGGAATTTCGGCACAATGGGAGAGAAATTTAGGGTTTTCAAGTGTCGTAATCAAGGAGCTAGCCCCCTATTTATAGATATTTTGGCACCTCTCGCTAAAAACCGAAAACGCCTCTTAAAATTCAAGCTAAAAGAGAGGAGAAATTCGGCACCCTCCTTGCCATGCAATGAGCCGAATTTTACACTCCTCTAGGTGGTGGATTTTCGCCAACACTTCCCTTGAAGATAAGCTCCTAACTTTTCTCCTTTTTTTATCTATGATATTATCACTTAAAAATCCACATAAAATCTCCTATTTTATAGCCTTGTAGCCGTCCACCTCTACTAATCCCTAATGCCAAATTTAACTCACTTAAATTAAAAGATTTGGGCCTAATTAAACTTAATACTTTGGCCCCTAATTCCTTGTGTGTGGCGTCACCCTCTCTTCATTTAAAGTGCCGAATTTGGCCTAAAACATGGGCTCCTTGCGACCCAAAACTTGTTCCTTTTTAACTGTTAATGATGCCACTTTAATCTGGGCCTTTTTGCCTAATTCTAAGCCCAAATTTAGACCTCTATCAATTAAATTAACATAGTAAACCTATCCCTACACTAAATGTATAGGCCCGTAAATTTAGGATGTTACAGGCCGTGTGCCTCACACGGCTCTAAACACGCCTGTGTCGCAGGCCGTGTGAAAACAGGGCATACATACTAACTTAGGTCAGACGGCCGACCACACGCCTGTGTGTCTAGCCCATGTGCCCTTCGAAGTGGCCAGACACGGCCGTGTTTTAGACTGTGTACAAGGCCATGCCAAAACTGTAGGGTATACTGACCTATGTAACACGGCCAAGTCACATGCCCGTGTACTAGGCCATGTGCCATTTAGGGGGTATACTGACTTGTACCACACGGCCGGTCACACGCCCGTGTGTGAGGCCGTGTGGAGCATACTGACTTCAATTCCAAATCAACACCAGGGGACACATGGCCGTGTAACATGACCATGGGTCACACACCGCTGAGACACATGCCCGTGTCCCTACCCGTGTGGACAAAATAGGCTATTTGCAAAGCCATTTTGCCACCCTATTATCATAAGCATAAACAATCATAATGGTAACAATTTTACAACCTAATTAGCAGCCATTCCATAACAATTCATACACATATAATACCATTTCTTCCTACCATTCAAAAGCTTAACTAATATCATACATCTTCCATTCATAAACCTTTCAAATAACAAGACATCATTTGCATAATTTCAATCAACAGTTGACAAAACATACCAAAACATACTATCAAGTTTAGCCAAATCACATGGCTTAACCTTACACAAAATGTACCAAAACCATAATCTCAAGTAACCATATTTATCAACTTTAAAACTAGCCTATACATGCCATATTTACAATTATCCACAAGTTCAAAAGTACCAATCGGCAACTGGATAGTGTGATGTGTAACTCCGACTTGTCCGAAGAGATCGAGCTATCGAGCCTCTATAATACATAGAAAAGAAACAGAGTAAGCTTTATAGCTTAGTAAGTACATATAATTTAGAATTAAACTTACCATTTATACCAAATCAATACAAATAATTAAGGTAAACTCCATACAACTTCCAAATGCCCAACACAAACATTCATCCATAGGTTAGTCATATTAATACATGAAATCATCCATTATCATAATTCAATACTCACTATATACATCATACCAAATTCATATAATCAATAATTCATTCAATAACAATACTTATCAGTATAAACAATATTTATGCCCGTTGAACCCATTAGAACTTCAAAGGATACTCGGGTGATATACCTCATTAATCTTTCAATTCATTATCATTTTTGCTCTTTCGAGCATGATCGGTAAGCTCCTCTTGAGCTGATGGACAATAAGCTCTATCGAGCTAAAACAGTAAGATCATACGAGCTGAGAACAGTAAGCTCTTATGAGCTGATATATCGGTAAGCTCATACAAGCTGTGGTGATTTCGCAACAAATGCAGGAGCTCGACCCAAATGGTAACCCTAGTGACATGTCACTCGTATCCTACGAATTCATACGGTTCAAACGGGGCTCGGTAATAACCAATATTTATAAATTAAGCATTTGTATTCCAAGTATATCAAATACTCAATCATATACATACATTTCAAATAAACACAGGTATTTAAAGTTCGATTCTAATTATACGAACTTACCTCGTATTGCTCGGATAAAAACTATCAGTTATTTGTCAATCTTCCCTTTTCCCCGACCTAAACTTGTTTTCAGCTTTTCTTGATTATTTAGCTTCAATGTGACCGAACCTTCAAAGTGCTTCCATGGCTTTTCTAAGCCTTAAAATTTCGGCTATCAAGATGATAATGAAGCCAAAATTGTTGTGTTTTATGTTATTAACCTTATTTACCAATTTACTAAATTAACCTTTAAAATTATTAAAAACTACACCAATTGCCATGCTATCATCATCCACTAACCACAAATGGCCTATTTATCACTTAAGGACCTTTAATTTAATGTTCTATAGCTATTTGACACTTTTAGCTAATAGAACACAAGTTTTACGCTTTACGCGATTTAGTCCTTTTTACCGAATTAAACATTCAGACAGTAAAATTTCTTTACGAAACTTTCATAAAATAATTCTATCATGCTGTAAACTATAATAAAATAATAAAATAAATATTTTAACTTCAGATTTGTGGTTTCAAAACCACTGTTCTGATTTGACTCAAAAACGAGCTGTTACAACAGTCCAAGCTCCTAATTAAAATGATGAAAATACAAATGAAATATCCTAAAATGCAACTAAATGCACCTAATTACAAGCAATTAGCTAGGTATAAAGGCATGAAATATAACTCTTGATTGTTATCAGACTCACTCCCACACCTCTTCATAAGCTAAGTCACTGCAATATTATAAAAGAGTGGGTGGGCTTATGGAAGCTCAGTAAGTGCCCAAACACACTACAAATAAACACATCAATCAGTTTAGGTGAAATAGGCATACTTAAATGATTCACTTTTTATCGCAACTCACACAAGATAATAGTTCACACGAATTAAATGGTTCACATAGAATAGATAGTTCGCATAAAATGACAGTTCATATAAAACAACAGTTCATTCAATAGAATAATTCAGTCATACCACATCGTAACTCATATATCTCAAATAATGATAAATTGACATTTTTGTGATTATAAAATATATAGGGGAATTTATCACCACCTATAAGTGGACTCTATCACCACACATTGGATAAACAAATCTCCTAATAACACCTCACTTCTAGACACAAAGAGCTATAACATCCCAAAAATTAGGGGGTTAGAATTTTTTTATATCCCAAAATTAAAGATTAGTTTTAAAAAGAAAATTTCAAATATTATCTTTTACAAAACCAATATAAAAAAATTAAAATTCTATATCTTTTTAACTTCTTATTCTAATTTAAAATAATATCTTATCTTCTTTTCAAAATTCAAATAGAATTAAAATTCAAAAAAAAAATTAACTCCCTATTTGAAATTCAATTTAATCTTTTTCTAATTCTACTAAAACTCCCTATTTGATCCTTTATAAAATTGAACCCTAACTCTCTCTGTTTATACATTAGCTTTTTTCTCAAAAATCTCTACTTCAAAACTCTTCTAAGCCTTCAAGCCTTGCTAAAAAAATATTCTTTAAGTTTTTCTTTGAAAATTCAAGAACAAGTTATCATCAATTGTTCTTCCCCATATTGTTGAATTCCGAGTCAGTAGATCGTTGAGTTTTTATCAAGATCGACCCTTGTAGCTGATTGGATTGAGCTTGAACGAAGGATAATCGCCCGAGACCTCGAAAAGTCAGGTGTGTGTTCTTTTATGAAAAACTGAGTCAAATCATGTCTAGGTTTAGGCCCACATGACCATGGACCACCGTTTTACAGATTTTATAGTTCTGCCACTGCTTTTTTCCAAATTTTACAATTTTGCCACTAGTTTTGTAACACCCCTAACCCGTATCTGTCACCGGATTATTGTTACGGAGCATTACCATATAATCAAAACATTTAAACATAAATTTCATTCATAATCATAAACATATTATAACCCAATCATTCATATACATATCGTCCCTAAACCGAGCCTTCGAGGCCCTAAAAATATCTTAGAAACAATGTGGGACCAACTTGAAATCATTTGGAAAGTTTAGGAAAAAGTTACAAAATTTTGACTACAAGAGTCACACGGCCGTGTGGCCAGGCCTGCCTCACACAGCCAAGACAAACGCCCGTGTCCCAGATTGTGTAACCTTTGAAATAGGGACACACGGCCGTGTCCCAGCCCGTTTAGCTCTCTAAGTAGGGTCACACGGCTGTGTCACACGCCGGTGTGCCAAGCTGTGTAACTTTCAAACTTGCCCCACGCGCCTGTGTTCTAGGCCGTGTGCTAGGCTATGTACTCACTACCCTGTATGCAAAGGAACCAACAGGGGACACACAACTATGTCGCCTGGCCGTGTGTCACAAATAGCTGAGACACACGTCCGTGTCTCAGGCAGTGTGGACTAAAATTCACCTATAAATAAGCCCTTTCAAAACCATTACAATAATAACATTCAACCTATCTAAGCACACTTTAAAAGGGACCTTAAGCAACATTCAAACACCATAAAACATGCTCAAAAACACATCAAAACAAACATCTTAAATGCCTAACCAATGTGCCTTCATTGACATCGGATTTAAGCCATCCATCAACAACAAATGTTCCATTCACAGGTACCTCAAATAAAGTTCAAGCATTCAATAATTAAATATGGTAAATGAATATCCTATACCAATCATTCTCAACAAAATAATTTCAACCAAAGAGGTTCAGTTAAATAAACTCCCTTTATCTACTAATCAAGCATCACAGGTTTTGTAACACCCCTCACCCGTATTCAACGTCGGAATAGGGTTACGGAGCATTACTGGACTTATTACACAATAAACATACAATTCTCATATATTTTCTCATTTCAAATATAAATAATTCACAATCATTCCTCAAGTCCCTAATACGAGCCTACGAGGCATAAAAAATGCTTTAGAAGTGGTTTGGGACTAAACTGATATCTTAGGAAATTTTCGAAAAACTTCGAATTTTTTTCAATATACAGGGGACACACACACATGTGGCCAGGCCGTGT
Organism: Gossypium sturtianum; assembly: GCA_025698515.1. Taxonomy (NCBI): domain Eukaryota; kingdom Viridiplantae; phylum Streptophyta; class Magnoliopsida; order Malvales; family Malvaceae; genus Gossypium; species Gossypium sturtianum. The sequence goes on from CM046950.1 coordinate 105,373,611, forward strand.
GTCTCACACGGCCAAGGACACGCCCGTGTCACAGGCCGTGTGGACATTCGAAATGGGATCACATGGCCGTGTCCCAGCTCGTGTCTGACCTCTTGTAACTTTCTGACTTGGGTCACACGGCCAACCACACGCCCGTGTGACCGGCCCGTGTGCCCTTCGAATTGGCCTCACACACCCGTGTGCCAGGCCGTGTGCTAGGCCGTGCCAAATCTGTAGGGTATACTGACTTATGCCACACGGCTAAGTCACACGCCGCAGTCTTTGGCCGTGTGTGGAGCATACTGACTTTATTTCTAATTAAACACCAGGGGACACATGGCCGTGTCACCTGACCGTGTGTCACACACGGCTGAGACACACGCCCGTGACTCTACCCGTGTGGACAAAAATAGGCTATTTACCAAGCCATCTTTCTCACCCAAAAAGAAACCACCTAAAAACATCAATTGGCATATAGCATAGCATCAATAGACATTCAAACCAATCTCAACCAAGCATAATTCATGCCATTTCAATACCATTAAATTCAAGGCACACAAATACCACAATATGCTATTTAACTTCATACCAAATTCACATTCTCAATTCACTTAACTAGTTAACTTCATTTATACATTTTCTTACCTCTAATCACATGCATAAAAAATCTTCAAATTTCAACCATATGGTACTCCAAAATACCAATTCACAATAAGCATATAAATGGCAATATTACACAACATAATAAAGGCCATTTGCACAAATATATACATCACCAAATATACCAAAATAAGCCAACTCTCATGGCTATACACAAAACCAAACACTTAACATTTACAAGCCAACTCAAATGGCTAAATTCATTACCAAACTATATACCAAAACAACCATAATTCCTATACATGCCATATAGCCAAATACATAAGCTCAAAAGTACCAAAGTAAAAGCTCGATAGTGTGATACAATCTCTGACAACTCCCAATCCGAGCTAGCTTCTATATTCACTAAAAATACAGAAGAGTAAACAGAGTAAGCTATAAAGCTTAGTAAGTTCGTATAGTAATAAACTCAACTTGCCATAAATACACAATTCACACAATTGAATATAACAATATACAACTCATATTAATCCACAAACCTACCACAAGATCATTTACAAGGTTAGATGTGAAATTCACAATTTCTTTGATTCAAAGCTTATACAGTTCATGTACATACCTGTAGCATCTCATACTAATCTCATACTCATCCATATCTTTGAAAAACCCATTGAATCATTTGGAATACTATCGGATACTCAGAAATCTTTCACCCTAAGTGGCAATAGATAACCAAAGCTATCTCAATCTCATATCACATATAATGCTCACTCTCGAGCTATCAACGAGTCTGCTCACACAAGCTGATGGTCATGACATAGCTACACGGTGCTGCTCACACAAGCTGACGAGAATTCGCAACACATGCCGGATAACTCAGCCACGGGTAGGACGTACGGACCAGCACCCAAATCACATAACCCCTATTGACATGTCATTCGTATCCTAAGCTATTCCTAAGGTTCAACCGAGATTTCTCAGTTGCTGAATCGTCGTTGAACATAATCGCAAGGTCGTATTCACAAATAGTTCCATAATAAAGCATTTAAAACACAATTATATTAATGCTTATTAACATACAAACTTACCTCGAATGCAAAAACGATGAAATGAGTCGATTCTTCCAACACTTTGTTTTTCCCTCGATCTAAATCCGAACATCCCTTTTCTTGATCTATATGTAATTAAATTTAGCTTATTTAATTATCATTCTATTCAATTTAGCCCAAATTACATATTATGACAACTTTACACTTTTGCCCCTAATATTTCAACATTTTTACAATATAATCCTTAGCTCAGAAAAATACAAATTCATGCAATTAATTCATTACCCATGCTAGTCGAATTTCATATAGACTCATAGCAGCCGATATTTTTAATTTATTTCATAAATTAACCACAAAATTTCCACATTTCTCAATTTAACCCCTAATTGACAATTTTACTAAAAATCACTTTACAAATGTTGTTTATCTAACAACAAGCATACATTTTCTATCATCAAACATCAAAATACACCTATATTGATCAATGGAAAAACCCTAAACCTTTAATTTTTTTGCAAATTAGTCCCTGGGCTAGCTAGATTAAGCTGCAACGATTTCAAAAACATAGAAATCATTAAAAACGGGACAAAAATGAACTTAAATGCACAAGGAGACTAGGCCGAATGCTTTAAGCTCTTTAATGGTGTTTCAAAATATTATTTTCAGTGGTGGAAGCTTAATTGAGAAGATGATACTATGTTTTTATTATTTTACTTAAGTTAATTTATTAATTTACCTATTTAACCTTTGTTATAATTCATTAAAATCACTTAATACATGTCCAAGAATGTCCACTAACTTTATAAATGGGCTAATTACCACATAAGGACCTCCACTTTAAGGTTCTATAGCTATTAGACACCTTTAGCTAATAGAACCCAAGTTTTACACTTTACGCGATTTAGTCCTTTTTATCGAATTAAGCTAGCAAACGATAAAATTTCTTAACGAAATTTTTACACAATCATACTATCATGTTGTAGACATTAAAATAATAATAAAATAATTATTTTGACGTCAGATTTGTGGTCCCAAAACCATTATTCTGATTTGACTAAAAATGGTTTTTACAACTCTCCCCCCTTAAGAATTTTCGTACCCGAAAGTATTACCAGAAGAGAGGTTAGGGTACTATTTTCTCATAGCTTCCTCGGGTTCCCACATGGCTTCTTCGATACCGTGAAGTTGCTATAGAACCTTCACTAAAGCTATGCTCTTATTTCTCAACTCTTTAACCTCTCAAGCTAAAACTCTAATCGGTTCTTCGTTATATGTCATATCAGGCTGAATTTCAATCTCTATCGGAGAAATACATTATGGATCTTTTCTAACTCTGACGGTAAAGCTAGTCCATATTCCACTGGCCCTATTCTTTCAGTAATCTCATACGACCCTATAAATCACGGGCTCAATTTTTCTTTGTGTCCAAATCAAAGAATTTCTTTCACGGAGATACTTTCAAAAATACTCTGTCGCCGATTTGAAATTCAATATATTTACGTTTCAAATCCGCATACGATTTCTGTCGATCTGAAGCTACTTTCAAACTGTCAGGAATTACTTTCATTTTATCTTCGGTGTCTCTAACCAAATCAACCCCGTGAATTTTTTTCTCACTAAGCTTGGTCCAATATAATGGAGTTCGGCATTTGCGACCATATAATGCTTCGTATGGTGCCATCTTTATGCTCAATTGAAAACTGTTGTTATATGCGAATTCAACAAACGGTAAATATTTCTCCCAGTTGCCTTCAAACTCTAAAACACACCAACGAAGCATATCTTCGAGAATCTGAATTACTCTCTCAGACTGACTGTCGGTTTGCGGATGAAAAGCAGTACTAAAGTGCAATCGTGTACCCAAAGCTTCTTGCAATTTCTTCCAAAATCGTGACGTAAACCTCGGATCTCTATCCAAAATAATAGAAACTGGCACCCCGTGCAATCTGACAATCTCAGAGATGTACAATTCAGCTAATCTATCGAGTGAAAAGTCTGTACGTACCAGAATGAAATGTGCAGATTTCGTCAGTCTATCAACAACAACCCAGATAGCATCTTTCTTTTTCGGAGATAGGGGTAATCTCGATACGAAATCCATCATAACTCTATCCCATTTCCACTGTGGTATCATCACAAGCTGTAGTAATCCCGAAGGCACTTGATGTTCGGCTTTAACTTGTTGGCAAACTAAGCATCTCGACACAAACTCTGAAATGTCTCGTTTCATGCCTAACCATTAGTAGAATTGTTTTAAATCATTGTACATTTTAGTACTCCCCGGATGAATAGATAAACATCCACTGTGTGCTTTGTGTAGAATTTTCTGAATAAGCTCGATATTCTTTGGTACACATATTCTATCTCGGAACATCAAACAATCATCGGATCCGATCTGATACTCTGAATCAGTAGTCGACTCGCATTGCACTCTTTTAGCTTGCAACTTGTTGTCACATTTCTGAGCTTCACAAATTTGCTGAAGAAATAACGACTTAGCTTTTAACTCAGCTAAAATCGAACCATCATTAGACAAGGTTAACTTTTTGTTCATCGCCCGTAAAGAAAACAAAGATTTTCTACTCAGAGCATCCGCGACTACATTCGCTTTCCCCAGATGATAATCAATCACTAATTCATAGTCTTTCAGCAGCTTGAGCCATCTTCATTGTCGCAAATTCAAATATTTCTGAGTCATTATATACTTCAAACTCTTGTGGTCGGTAAAGATATGACACTTCTCACCGAATAAATAATGTCACTAAATTTTCAAAGTGAAAACAATAGCGGCCAACTCTAAATCGTGCGTCGGATAATTCTTTTCATGCAGCTTTAATTGTCTAGAAGCATAAGCTATCACTTTGCCCCCTTGCATCAAAACAAATCCCAAACCGTTCAATGACGCATCGCTAAAAATCACAAACTCTTTACCCGACTCAGGTTGAACTAAAACTGGTGCTTCAGTTAACAATGCTTTCAACTGTTCAAAACTGTGTTTGCATTTCTCAAACCATTCAAACTTCACATCTTTCTGTAGCAATCGAGTCATAGGCGTAGCAATCATCAAGAACCCTTTTACAAAACATCGATAGTAACCAGCTAATCCCAGAAATCTTCTAACTTCAGATACGTTTCTTGGTGGTTTCCAGTTAACAACTGCTGAAATCTTACTCGGATCAACTTGTATACCTTTCGCTGAAACAATATGCCCCAAAAATCCAACTTCTCGGAGCCAAAACTTGCATTTACTGAATTTAGCAAACAACTTCTTATCTCTCAATGTTTGTAATACAATTCTTAAATGTTCAACATGTTCAGACTCATCTCGGGAATAGATCAGAATGTCATCAAAGAATACAACAACAAATCTTTCTAAATACGGTCTAAAGATTCGATTCATCAAATCCATAAAAACTGTAGGAGCATTAGTTAATCCGAAAGGCATAACAAGAAATTCATAATGCCCATACCTTGTTCTGAACGCAGTCTTCAACACATCTGAATCTTTAACTCGCAACTGATAATAACTAGATCTCAAATCGATCTTCGAAAATACGGTTGCTCATTTCAACTGATCAAACAAATCATCAAATATTGGCAAAGGATACTTATTCTTAATTGTAACCTTGTTGAGCTGACGATAATTGATACACAATCTCATCGACCCATCTTTCTTCTTTACAAATAACACTGGTGCACCACAGGGCGAAAAACTAGGTCGCGCAAAACCTCTATCTGTTAACTCTTGCAACTGAGCTTTCAAATCTTTCAACTCTGTTGGATCCATTCTGTACAGAGCTATCGATATTGGTGATGTTCTCGGTACTAATTCAATAACAAAATCAACCTCTCTGATCGATGGCAACCCAAGTAACTCTTCTGGAAACACATCCGGATACTCACAAACCACTGGTACTGATTCAATCTTCGATTTAGACACTTTTGTATCCAGTACATACGCAAGGTAAGCATCACAACCTTTTCTCACATATTTCTGAGCTAACATCGTCGATATCACAACAGGCAATCCACTCGACTCATTTGATTCAATTCGAAGAATTTCATTATTCTGACATTTCAATTCAATAGTCTTTCGTCTACAATTCACAACAGCATCATGCAGAGTCAACCAATCCATACCCAGAATCACATCGAATTCATCAAACGGTAAAAGCATCAAATTAGCAAGAAAACAGTAACCCCAATTCATCAAAGGACAATTCTTGCAAACTTTATCAACTAGGACATACTTGCCTAGGGGGTTCGATACTTTAATCACAAATTCAGTAGACTCAACAGGCAAACTCTTACTAGACACTAAATTCATACAGACATATGAATGAGTCAATCCAAGATCAATTAAGGCAATTACATTAGTGTCATAGAGAGAAAATGTATCGGTGATAACATCTGGTGATGACGCATCTTTGCGAGCGCAAATAGCGTAAGCTCTGGCTGGTGCTCTAGCCTCAGATCTCAAAGCAGAGTCCTTTGTCGTTCCTTTGCTACTAGTCACATTTCTCATATTTCTAGGTGGTCTCCCTCTAGCAGCTGTGTTACTCAGTCTTGCATTCTGATATCTATCTTTCTCGAGTAACTCAAGACAATCCCAAATGAAGTGATCTTGCGAGCCACATTTAAAACAACCTTTATTATTCATCCAGCGGTCTCCAAAATGTCGCCTTCCACACTGTTGACACTCGGGTGTAATGTTTTTCACACTACCCACACTCGACACTAAAGTATCCTGAGCTTTAGGACTCGTGTTTTGCTTCCCACGATCTCTATTTGAATATCCCATTGAAGCTGTCGAACGATTATACGAATCCCGTGATTTCATTGACGAAGAGTGATATGGTTTACTCATCGACCTCTTTCTCGAATCTCTAGCTTCGAAATCAGCTTTTCTCTCTTCTTTGCCCAGTTCCTCGGCCTTGCATGCTCTATCGACTAATACAACAAATTCTTTCAACTCCAGAATCCCGACTAGCAATCTGATGTCTTCATTCAACCCATCTTCAAATCTCTTACACATAATTGCCTCAGTGGAAACACATTCTCGAGCATATTTACTAAGTCTCACAAACTCTCTTTCGTACTCGGTCATAAACATTCAACCCTGTTTCAGTTTTAGAAATTCTTTTCGCTTTTGATCGATAAACCGCTGGCTGATGTATTTCTTTTTGAACTTGGCTTGAAAGAATTCCCATGTGACCCGTTCGCTTTGCACCGCAGATATCAAAGTATTCCACCACTGATATGTAGTGTCTCTCAGAAGTGATACAGCGCATTTTACACATTCAGCTGGAGTGCAAGATAGTTCATCAAATACTCTGATCGTAATCTCAAGCCAAAACTCGGCTCTCTCAGGATCGTCATCAACTGTAGCTCTGAACTCTTCAGTCCCGTATTTTTAGATTTTATCAACTGGTGGCTTACTCAATCGTAAATGTTCCACATCTTGAGGAGCTACGGGAACCGATTAAGGAATAGGTTGGGGTGGCGGTTGCTGAGCAGTCGGATTAGTTCAAAAAAACTCAGTAAACCACTCGTTCATCATTTGGAAGAAGGCTTCCTTGGCCTCTCCTCCCTGACTACCCGATACAGGTCTCGACTCAGATTGCGCTACTCCGTGAATGGAGGCTGGCGCATTACTCTCAACATCATTAGCCACAGCTCGATTGGGATCCATTTACAATATTAAAACAAGATTTAAACTTTTAGGAGATATCACACTATCACAGGTTATATATAGCATGTATAGCTAGACTCTCACATACGCTACGTCAGTCCTAGAATCGACTAAACTGTAGCTCTGATACCAATAAATGTAACACCCCTCACCCTATTCAACGCTGAAATAGGGTTACGAAGCATTACCAGACTTATTACACAATAAACATAAAATTCTCATACAGTTTCCCATTTCAAATATAAAATCATTCACAATCATTCATCAAGTCCCTAATACGAACCTACGAGGCCCAAAACATACTTTAGAAGTGGTTCGGGACTAAACCGATATCTCAGGAAATTTTTGAAAAGCTTAGAATTTTTCAAAAAAATTTCAATATACAGGGGACACACGCCCGTGTGGCCAGGCCGTGTGTCTCACACGGCCAAAGACACGCCTGTGTCACAGGCCGTGTGGACATTCGAAATAGGATCACATGGCCGTGTCCCAGCTCGTGTTCGACCCCGTCTAACTCTCTGACTTGGGTCACACGGCCAACCATACGCTCGTGTGCCCTTCAAAATGGCCTCACACACTCGTGTGCCAGGCTGTGTGCTAGGCTGTGCCAAACCTGTAGGGTATACTAACGTATGCCAGACGGCCAAGTTACACGTCTGTGTGGTGGGCCGTGTAGAGCATACTGACTTGATTTCTAATTAAACACTAGGGGACACACGGTCGTGTCACCTGACCGTGTGTCACACACGGCTAAGACACACGCCCGTGTCTCTGCCCGTGTGGACAAAAATAAGCTATTTACCAAGCCATCTTTCTCACCCAAAAAGTAACCACCTAAAAACATCAATTGGCATAAAGCAAAGCATCAATAGACATTCAAACCAATCTCAACCAAGCATAATTCATGCCGTTTCAATACCATCAAATACAAGGCACACAAATACCACAATATGCTATTCAACTTCAAACCAAATTCACATTCTCAATTCACTTAACTAGTTAACTTCATTTATACATTTTCATACCTCTAATCACATGCATACAAAATCTTTAAATTTCAACCATATGGTACTCCAAAATACCAATTCAGAACAAGCATATAAATGGTAATATTACACAACATAACAAAGGCTATTTGCACAAATATATACATCACCAAATATACCAAAATAAGCCAACTCTCATGGCTATACACAAAACCAAACACTTAACATTTACAAGCCAACTCAAATGGCTAAATTCATTACCAAACTATATACCAAAACGACCATAATTCTTATACATGCCATATAACCAAATACATAAGCTCAAAAGTACCGAAGTAGAAGCTCGATAGTGTAATGCAATCTCCGACAACTCCCAATCCGAGCTAGATTCGATATTCACTAAAAATACAGAAAAGTAAATAGAGTAAGCTATAAAGCTTAGTAAGTTCGTATAGTAATAAACTCAACTTGCCATAAATACACAATTCACACAATTGAATATAACAATATACAACTCATATTAATCCACAAACCTACCACAAGATCATTTACAAGGTTAGATGTGAAATTCACAATTTCTTTGATTCAAAGATTATACAGTTCATGTACATACCTGTACCATCTCGTACTAATCTCATACTCATCCATATCTTTGACATACCCGTTGAACCATTTGGAATACTATCGGATACCCTGGAGTCTCACACCCTAAGTGCCAATACATAGCCGAAGCTATCTCAATCTCATATCACATATAATGCTCACTCTCGAGCTATCAACGGGTTTGCTCATACAAGCTGACGGTCATGACGTAGCTACACGATGCTGCTCACACAAGCTGACGAGAATCCGTAACACATGCCGAATAACTCAGCCACCAGTAGGACGTACGGGCCAGCACCCAAATCACATAACCCCTAATGACATGTCATTCGTATCCTAATCTATTCCAAAGGTTCAACCGGGATTTCTCATTTGCTGAATCATCGTCGAACATAACCGCAAGGTCGTATTCACAAATAATTCAATAATAAAGCATTTAAAACACAATTATATTAATGCTTATTAACATACGAACTTACCTCGAATGCAAGAATGATGAAATGAGTCGATTAGTCCAACACTTTGTTTTTCCACCGATCTAAATCCGAACATCGATTTTCTTGATCTATATATTATCAAATTTAGCTAATTTAATTATCATTCTATTCAATTTAGCCCAAATTGCATATTATGGCAACTTTACACTTTTGCCCCTAATATTTCAACATTTTTACAATATAGTCCTTAGCTTATAAAAATATAAATTCATGCAATTAAGTCCTTACCCATGCTAGTCGAATTTCATATAGACCCATAGCAGCCCATATTTTTCATTTATTTCATAAATTAACCACAAAATTTCCATATTTCTCAATTTAACCCCTAATTGACAATTTTACTAAAAATCACTTTACAAATGTTGTTTATCTAACAACAAGCATACATTTTCTATCATCAAACATCAAAATACACCTATATTCATCAATGGAAAAACCCTAAACCTTTAATTTTTTTGCAAATTAGTCCCTGGGCTAGCTAGATTAAGCTGCGACGATTTCAAAAACATAGAAATCATTAAAAACGGGACAAAAATAAACTTAAATGCACAAGGAGACTAGGCCGAATGCTTTAAGCTCTTTAATGGTGTTTCAAACTCTTATTTTCGGTTGTGGAAGCTTAATTGAGAAGATGATACTATGTTTTTATTATTTTACTTAAGTTGATTTATTAATTTACCTATTTAACCTTTGTTATAATTCATTAAAATCACTTAATACATGTCCAAGAATGTCCACTAACTTTATAAATGGGCTAATTACCACATAAGGTGTAACACCCCTTACCCGTATTCAACGCCGGAATCGGCCACGAGACGTTACCGAATTAAAGACCTCAAGATCGTCACTTAGGCACAACATGACCACTCTCTTTGGCCATCACAACAACCTCAATCCCGACTTACGAGGCCTCTCTCAAACACACGAGGGCTCTCGAGACCATATTGAAAACTCTTACGACCTTAAAATTTTCTCATTTATACAGGGCTCACACGCCTATGTAAGATTTGGCACGCCCGTGGATGTCACACACGCCCATGGTCACTACCCGTGCATGAAAACTCAAGCATTCTGCCAATGCCCCACGGTTAGGGCACACGCCCGTGCCTTCCGCCCGTGGTGCACACTGACTTCCTTAACACGGCGTAGAGTCTAGACACACGCCCGTGTGACTAGCCCGTGGCCAACACTTATTAATCCCACACGCCCTAGACACACACCCGTGTGGCTAGTCCGTGGTCTATTCTGATTTAAAATACTAACATGCAGGGGACACACGGCTGAGTCACACGCCCGTGGGCTGGCCGTGTGTCACACATGGCTGGACACACGCCCGTGTGTCTATACACATGGACAAGAACAAAGGTATTTGCCAAGTTCTTTTCACCCTTCTAGCGTACACAATCATGCACTCATTCAACACATCCATAATCAACTCACAATCTTACAATCTCACTTAGATAACTACATCTTCCCATATAATAAAGTAGCCAACAACTATGGCATAATACAAAATAGATTACCCATTCAAAGGCTAACTCATCATAGCCATATACAACAAAATTCACTAACTTGTCTAGCCCCTATACATGCCATATACAAAACATTGAGCCTAATGTATTAGAGTGTGCTGATAGTATGGGCGATCTTCTAATTGATCCTCGTATCTCGATTCAACACTTTTGCTCTATAAGACAAGGGAAAAGAAAGAGAGTAAGCTTTGAGCTTAGTAAGTTTACACATAAACAATTAAGCAACATAGTATAAGCTAAACAATAATTAGCATTATACTAACATATAATGTACAACTATGCTTACTCGTTCTATCCCTTACCACATTTCCAACACATCATGAGTCACTTACTCATAACCATTGACATGCACCCCTGCATTCAATATCACATTTACACAATATACAACACATCATTATTTCTCGATAATACATCCACACAGCTATGCTGCTCACTATCACATCCACACAACAAATCTCTCGGTGGTTCCGCACTAAGCCCACCACAATCAATTTATAAGGTAGTATCGCACTTAGCCTACCAACAAGGTATGCATAGTGGTTTTGCACATAGCCCACCAGATAATATACCTAACGATAGCATCGCACATAGCAAGCTCATCGTCAATATGCATTAGGATGGTATCGCACTTAGCCCACCATTTAGCATTATTACAACACATTCACAAATCTACTTACTTAATCATTCATTTCACTTGAACCACATAGGTTCTCAATCATTCTCAACCATGCTATACACTAGCTAGCATTAACAAATTGTATGTATGAATGCATTATTTGTGCATAGACTTACCTCGATACTCAAGAGTATATAAACGTGCAATTTAGTCCACCACTTTGCTCTTGCCTCGGTTTCGATCCGGGCTTTGTCTTTCTTGATCTATAATGAATAAATCAACTTATTCAATACACACATTGACTAAATTGACCCACATCTCATACTTTGGCAAAAATTACTCTTTTGCCCCTAATCTTTCCCATAATTACACTATTGCTCCTAAGGCTCGTAAAGTGATTTTTATTCAACTTTCTAGCCTTTCATGCTTATCCGAACCACTTACTCAACTAAAGCAATCATCAATTCTCATCACAACACACATGTATGACCAAACTCAAGATTTTTACAAACTAGTCCCTACATGCATTTTCTATGGAAACTCACTTAGCAAAAGATGTTTCTACTACATCAAGCTTCCATAATCTTCCATAAAACATCAAAATACATGCATGTCATACATGGCCACATTTTTGAACATCCATCATAGCTCATCAAATAGCTAAAAATAGCTTACTCATGCAACAAGGACTTCAAAAATACAAAAAATATAAAAAACGAGGCTAGATGCACTTACTAGCAAGCTTGAAAAATTTGAAGAACCCTAACAATGGCTCTTGAAATTTTCGGCAGCCTTGGAGAATAAGATGAATGAATTTTGTCATCTTTTCTCCTATTTTAATCACTTAATTGTTAAATGACCAAAATGCCCTTTTTGATAATCTTTCTATTTTAACTCATCCATGCCCAATTTTGTCCAAATATTAGAAATTGGAAAATTGCTATTTAAGGACCTCTAATTAATATTCTAAAGCTATTTCACACAAATAGCTTCTAGAATCTCACATTTTGCAACTTTTGCATTTTAGTCCTTTTGGACAATTCAACCGCAATTTCACAAAATTGCTTCATGAAACTTTCACACTAGCATGCATACATAGCATAAACCTCTGAAACTCATTCATATACCTCAGATTTGGGGTCTCGCACCACTATTCTGACTAGGCCCTGAATCGAGATGTTACAACTCTCCCCCTTTAGAGATTTTCGCCCCTAAAAATCTTACTAGTAAAGAGGTTTGGATGCTGCTCTCTCATTGCTTCTTCCGTTTCCCACGTAGCCTCTTCCACACCGTGTTTCTGCCATAACACTTTCACTAGTGCTATGCTCTTATTTCTCAACTGTTTCACTACTCGAGCCAAGATCTTAATCGGCTCTTCATCATAAGACATATCCGGTCTTATCTCAATTTCCATCGAAGGAACCACATGTGAAGGATCGGAGCGATACCGTCGCAACATCGACACATGGAACACATTATGAATCTTTTCCAACTCTACCGGCAAAGCTAACCGGTATGCTACTGGTCCAACTCTATATGTAATCTCATACGGCCCTATGAATCTTGGACTCAATTTTCCTTTTTGTCCAAATCTCATAATCTTCTTCCATGGGGACACTTTCAAAAACACTTTGTCGCCCACTTCAAACTAAATTTCTTTTCTTTTCAGATTCGAGTAAGACTTCTGTCGGTCCGAAGCAACTTTCAGACTATTACGGATTATTTTCACTTTCTCCTCGGTCTCTTTTACTAGATCGACCCCATGGATCCGTTTCTCACTAAGCTCGGTCCAATACAAAGGAGTCCGACACTTACGACCATACAGGGCCTCATACGGAGTCATCCGTATACTTGACTAATAACTGTTGTTGTAAGCAAATTCGAATAAAGGTAGATATCTCTCCCAACTACCCTCGAATTCTAACACACAACATCGAAGCATATCTTCGAGAACTTGAATCACTCTTTCAGACTGACCATCGATTTGTGGATGGAACGCAGTACTGAAATTCAACTTTGTTCCCAAAGCCTCTTGCAACCTCTTCCAAAACCTCGAAGTGAACCTCGGATCCCTATCCGATATTATAGACACAGGTACACCATGTAACCTCACTATCTCTGTAACATACAACTCAGCTAACTTATCTAGTGAATAATCAACACGTAATGGAATAAAATGAGCCGACTTCGTTAGTCTATCCACAACCACCCACACAGTATCTCTCTTTTTCGGAGTCATCGGCAACCCCATCACAAAATCCATGGTAACCCGATCCCACTTCCATTCGGGTACCATCACTGGCTGAAGCAATCCCGAAGGCACTTGATGCTCAGCTTTCACTTGTTGACAAATCAGACACTTTGTCACGAACTCTGAAATATCTCTTTTCATACTCGGCCACCAATGAGACTTCTTCAAGTCATTATACATTTTTGTATTGCCCGGATGTACTAACAAACATCCACTGTGGGCCTCATGCAAAACCTTTTGGATTAGCTCCTCATCTCTAGGTACACAAATTCTGTCATGGTACAGCAAACAACCATTCGAGCCCACTCGAAGATCGGAATCACTTTCAGATCCATACTTAGCTCTCTTAGCTAGCATCTCACTGTCATTTCTCTGAGCCTCGCATATTTGTTGAACAAACAGTGGCTTAACTCGCAACTCTGCCAGAATAGCACCATCATCAGACAATGTTAAGCTCGCCCTCATAATTCTTAGAGCATACAAGGATTTCCTACTCAAGGCATCCGCAACCACATTCTCTTTCCCCGGGCGGTAATTAATGACTAACTCATAGTCTTTCAACAACTCAAGCCACCATCTCTGTCGCAAATTCAGATCCTTCTGATCCATCAAATATCTCAAACTCTTGTGATCCGTAAAGATTCGATACTTCTCACCATATAAGTAATGTCGCCAAATCTTTAACGCGAAAACAATCGCAGCCAACTCCAAATCATGAGCCAGATAATTCTTCTCGTGCGATTTCAACTGTCTCGAGGTGTAAGTGACTACCTCACCCTCTTGCATCAACACGCAACCGAGACCATTAAACGACGCGTCACTGTAAACCACAAACTCTTTTCCCGATTTTGGTTGAACCAAAATCGGTTCCTCAGTCAATAATGTCTTCAGTCTCTCGAAACTCTGTTGACATTTCTCAGTCCATTCAAACATGACATCTTTGTGCAATAGTTTCGTCATCGGGGTAGCAATCACAGAGAACCCTTTTACGAAACGTCTGTAATATCCTGCTAATCCCAAGAAACTTCTGATTTCTGACACATTCCTCGGTGGTTTCCAATCCACAACAGCCGATATCTTACTCGGGTCAACTCTAACACCATCACCCAACACAATGTGTCCTAGGAATCCGACCTCATGGAGCCAAAACTCACTCTTGCTAAACTTAGCGTACAACTGCTTATCTTTTAAAGTTTCCAAGACAATTCTCAAATATTCTTCATGATCGTTCTCATCCCGAGAATAGATCAATATGTCGTCAATGAAGACAACTACAAACTTGTCCACATATGGTGTGAAAACACGGTTCATCAGATCCATAAAAATTGCAGGTGCATTCGTCAAACCAAACGGCATAACCAAAAACTCATAATGGCCATACCTCGTCCGAAATGCAGTTTTCAACACATCCTGCTCTTTCACTCTCAACTGATAATAACCAGACCTCAGGTCTATCTTAGAGAACACTGTAGCTCCCTTCAGTTGATAAAAAAGATCATCAATCCTTGGTAAAGGATACTTATTCTTAACCGTCACTTTGTTAAGCTGTCTATAGTCTATACACAACCTCATAGACCCATCTTTCTTCTTCACAAACAATACCAGAGCACCCCACGGTGAGTAGCTCGGTCTTCCAAAACCTTTATCTGTCAACTCTTGCAACTGAACCTTTAGTTCTTTCAACTCTAAAGGTGCCATCCTATACGGAGCAATCGAGATAGGTGCCGTTCCCGGAACTAACTCAATCCCAAACTCAACCTCTCTCACTGGAGGTAATCCAGGTAACTCTTCCGGGAATACATCCGGATACTCACATACCACTGGTACTGTTTCAAACTCTACTCCAACCTCTCGAGTATTTAGCACAAAAGCAAGATAGGATTCACACCCTTTTCTCAAGAATTTATCAGCCACTAAGGAAGAAACCATCACTGGTAGACTATCCGATCCACCTAATTCAACCCGAACCACATCTACACTATGACATTTCAAATCAAGAAACTTACTACCATAGTTCACTAAGACACTATGGGTAGTCAACCAATCCATGCCTAGGATTAAATCAAACTCATCAAATGGCAACAACATTAGGTTTGCCAGAAAGCAATGACTCTCAATCATCAAAGGACAATTCTTACACACCTTGTCCACTAACATATGCTTACCTAACGGGTTTGACACCTTAACCACAAAGTCCGTAGACTCAAAAGTCATACTCAAACTAGATGCCATCTCATGCAAATATAAGAATGAGTAGACCCTGGATCTATTAAAGTAATAACAAGGGTGTTAAAGAGAGAAAAAGTACCCGTTATTACATCAGGGGAGGATGCCTCTTCGCGAGCGCGAATGGCATACATCCTCGCAGGTGCTCGACCCTCCGGTCTCACGGTAGAGTCTTTAGATGCACCTCTACCACTATTCCCGCCTCTCGGGTTCCTTGGTGGTCTACCTCTTGCAGACACATCATTGGATCTCATCTATAGCTTCTTTTCCTTATCATCCCTCTCGGGGCAATTTCAGATAAAATGGTCGGGGGAACCACATTTGTAACAGTTTCGACTGTTACCCCAACACTCTCCAGTGTGATATCTTCCACAACTTGGACACTCCGGTTTGTTCCTTGGATTGCCCACACTTTCCATCAAAGTAGCTTGGACTCTCGAACCCGAATGGGCATTGCCCAAGTATTGATGCGAATAACCCACTGGTGCTGTCGTCCTAGGACTCACTTCCTTGGACCTTTTCGACTGGGCTTGATACGACTTGCCCATCGGCCTTTTTCTAGCATCTCGGGCTTCACTCATAGCCCTTCTATTTTCTGTACTCAAGTCTTCGGCCTTGCTTGCCCTTTCGACCAACACTACAAATTCTTTCAACTCCAAAATACCCACTAGGAGTTTGATGTCCTCATTCAGTGAGTCTTCGAACCTCTTACACAACATGGTCTCTGACGACACACATTCTTGAGCGTATTTGCTAAGCCTAACAAACTCAAACTCATAATCTGCTACTGACATTCTTCCTTGCTTCAACCCAAGAAATTCCTTCCTTTTCCGATCAGTAAACCTCTGGCTTATATATTTCTTCCAGAACTCTTCCAGAAAGAAGTCCCACGTCACCCGCTTTCTCGAGACCACTGACGTCAACGTCTTCCACCAATGGTATGCCGAGTCCCTCAGCAAGGATACGACACACATCAAGCTCTCTTCAGGAGTACAAGAGAGTTCATCGAATACTCTCATCGAGTTCTCTAACCGTAACTCGCCTCTCTCAGTGGTCATCATCAACCTTAGCTCTAAACTCCTCACCTCGTGTTTTCTAATCTTATCTACCGGGGTTTCGATATCCTCACTACATCAATACCTTGAGGAGCCACAGAATTGGCCGAGGTATAGGAGGAGGAGGTGGAGGAGGTTGAGCATTAGGGTTCGCCGAACATAATCTGAGTACCAATTGCTCATCATCTGGAGAAAGGCTTCCCGTGCCTCTTCCCCTTGACCCCTAACCTCGGGTCCACTTTGAACAGGCACGGTTCCTTGCACAGGAGCCGGTGCATTACTAGCTGCTTCATCAGCAATCAATGGATCGGAATCCATATTCTATATAAAATAAGATTTAAAATCATCAGAAGCCACCACACTATCAATGTACACTTATGGCATGTATAGCTAGACTCTTACACCCACTACGGTAGTCCTAGAACCGACTAAACCATAGCTCTGATACCATTAAATGTAACACCCCTTACCCGTATTCAACACTGGAATCGGGCACGAGGCGTTGCCGAATTAAAGACCTCAAGATTGCCACTTAGGCACAACATGACCACTCTCTTTGGCCATCACAACAACCTCAATCCCGACTTACGAGGCCTCTCTCAAACACACGAGGGCTCTCGAGACCATATCGAAAAATCTTACGACCTTAAAATTTTCTCATCTATACAGGGCTCACACGCCCGTGTAAGATTTGGCATGCCCGTGGATGTCACACACGCCCATGGTCACTACCCGTGCATGAAAATTCAAGCATTCTGCCAATGCCCCACGGTTAGGGCACACGCCCGTGCCTTCCGCCCGTGGTGCACACAGACTACCTTAACATGGCGTAGAGTCTAGACACACGCCCGTGTGACTAGCCCGTGGCCAACACTGATTAATCCCACACGCCCTAGACACACGCCCGTGCGGCTAGTCCGTGGTCTATTCTGGTTTAAAATACTAACATACAGGGGACACACGGCTGAGTCACACGCCCGTGGGCTGGTCGTGTGTCACACATGGCCTAGACACACGCCCGTGTGTCTATCCACAAGGACAAGAACAAAGCTATTTGCCAAGTTCTTTTCACCCTTCTAGCATACACAATCATGCACTCATTCAACATATCCATAATCAACTCACAATCTTACAATCTCACTTAGATAACTAAATCTTCACATATAATAAATTAGCCAACAACTATGGCATAATACAAAATAGATTACCCATTCAAAGGCTAACTCATCATAGCCATATACAACAAAATTCACTAACTTGTCTAGCCCCTATACATGCCATATACAAAACATTAAGTCTAATGTACCAAAGTGTGCTAATAGTATGGGCGATCTTCCAATTGATCCTCGTATCTCGATTCAACACTTTTGCTCTATAAGACAAGGGAAAAGAAAGAGAGTAAGCTTTGAGCTTAGTAAGTTTACACATAAACAATTAAGCAACATAGTATAAGCTAAACAACAATTAGCATTATACTAACATATAATGTACAACTATGCTTACTCTTTCTATCCCTTACCACATTTCCAACACATCATGAGTCACTTACTCATAACCATTGACATGCACCCTTACATTTAATATCACATTTACACAACATACAACACATCATTATTTCTTGATAATACATCCACACATCTATGTTGCTCACTATCACATCCACACAGCAAATCTCTCGGTGGTTCCGCACTAAGCCCACCACAATCAATTTATAAGGTAGTATCGCACTTAGCCTACCAACAAGGTATTTATAGTGGTTTCGCACATAGCCCACAAGATAATATACCTAATGATAGCATCACACATAGCCAGCTCATCGTCAATATGCATTAGGATGGTATCGCACTTAGCCCACCATTTAGCATTATTACAACACATTCACAAATCTACTTACTTAATCATTCATTTCACTTGAACCACATAGGTTCTCAATCATTCTCAACAATGCTATACACTAGCTAGCATTAACAAATTGTAAGTATGAATGCATTGTTTGTGCATAGACTTACCTCAATACTCAAAAGTATAAAAACGTGCAATTTAGTCCACCACTTTGCTCTTGCCTCAGTTTCGATCCGGGCTTTGTCTTTCTTGATCTATAATGAATAAATCAACTTATTCAATACACACATTGACTAAATCGACCCACATCTCATACTTTGGCAAAAATTACTCTTTTGCCCCTAATCTTTCACATAATTACACTATTTCCCCTAAGGCTCGTAAAGTGATTTTTATTCAACTTTCTAGCCTTTCATGTTTAGCCGAACCACTTACTCAACTAAAGCAATCATCAATTCTCATCACAACACACATGTATGACCAAACTCAAGATTTTTACAAACCAGTCCCTACATGCATTTTCTATGGAAACTCACTTAGCAAAAGATGTTTCTACTACATCAAGCTTCCATAATCTTCCATAAAACATCAAAATACATACATGTCATACATTGCCATATTTTTGAACATCCATCATAGCCCATCAAATAGCTAAAAATAGCTTACTCATGCAACAAGGACTTCAAAAATACAAAGAATATAAAAAACGAGGCTAGATGCACTTACTAGCAATCTTGAAAAATTTGAAGAACCCCAACAATGGCTCTTGAAATTTTCGGCAGCCTTGGAGAAGAAGATGAATGAATTTTGTCATCTTTTCTCCTATTTTAATCACTTAATTGTTAAATGACAAAAATGCCCTTTTTGATAAACTTTCTATTTTAACTCATTCGTGCCCAATTTCAGAAAATTGCTTCATGAAACTTTCACACTAGCATGCATACATAGCATAAACCTCAAAAACTCATTCATATACCTCAGATTTATGGTCTCGTACCACTATTTTGACTAGGCCCTAAATCGAGATATTACATAAGGACCTCCACTTTAAGGTTCTATAGCTATTAGACACCTTTAGCTAATAGAACTCAAGTTTTACACTTTATGCGATTTAGTCCTTTTTATCGAATTAAGTTAGCAAACGATAAAATTTCTTAACGAAATTTTTACACAATCATACTATCATGTTGTAGACATTAAAATAATAATAAAATAATTATTTTGACCTCAAATTTGTTGTCCTGAAAACACTGTTATGATTTGACTAAAAACGGGTTGTTACAGGTTTAATACAAAAATGACCCAAAGCATTTAAGCATACACTAATTCAAAATATTCATAAAATAGCTCCAAGCATGTATTTACAATCATTTTTAACTTATAGAACTATATTCCCTAGGACTTACTATAACACCCCATACCTGAGTCCGAGGCTAAGACCGGATACGAGACATTACTATGCTTGAACTTTCTTAAACATGTACTTACAGGCTATAAAATTTTGTTCCGAATTAAAAACTTCTCTTTCTTAGTCAAATCAGACATTTCATGGGCCTACGAGGCCTCAGACTTACGTCCCAAAACTTTCAAACTCATCCGAAACTTTCTCTCGAAGCAGGGGTCACGTCGTGTGACTTGGGACACGCCTGCACCCCTAAAACATGCCTGTGTCTTTCACCCGTGGAGGATACTGGCAAATTACACACGGCCTGGACACGCCCGTGGCCCTGGCCCGTGTGCCAAACCGTGGCATTCTGACTTATTCACACGGTCTATACACACGCCCTTGTGTGTCAGCCGTGTGACAATTGAATTTCTAAGTGTCAAGTGCAGACTTCACACGGCCTTGGCACACGCCCATGTGCCAACCGTGTGTATCACACGGCCTGAACAAACGGCCGTGTGACCAGCCCGTGGTCTAATCTGACTTAAGATACTAAGGTGTAGGAGACACACGGCCTAGACACACGCCCGTGTGTCTATCCGTGTGGGCACTTAGAGGCTATCTTACCAAGCCTTTTACCACTCCCGTTTGCATACATTCATATACTACTTCAAAACATTCTCAAATCATCAATTAAAACACACGAATTAACACATTTAATCATTAAAGAGATAAAGTCTTTATCCCATACACTAGGGAGAACTACTCCCAATACAAATACAACCAACTTAAGCCATCATCTATGGTCATACACAACCAACTCTAGATTCTCTTAGGCCAATACAATTTGGCTACATCGGTTAGAACTTAATCAACTTTAAAAGAATCCCTATACATGCCATGACTCATAAGGACTTGATACCTCATGCCAAGTGTCTGCTCTATAGTGTGAAAACATCTCTGGCGATCTCCAACCCGAGCTAGTTAAAATAACCTATAAGGGATGAGAAAAGTAAAGGAGTAAGCAATAATGCTTAGTAAGCTCATCTGCATAATGTGTCAAATATTGATATTCATTGAATATAAATAATTACAAAGTATCATACCGAGTTTTCTCATTAACCCACGGTTACTTGCTCAAATATTCTTGAAACTTACTCATTCAATCTCTTACCACATTCTTACCATGTCACAAGCCAATTGCTCGTTCAATTAGCATACATTCCTGCACTGATCACCACATGATCATATAAAACAACACATCAAGCATTTTTAATAAGCTGCTCATGCTACTAATAACTCGGTGGTTTCGCACTTAGCCCACCATTGAATCTCTAATAGGGTGGTATCATTACAGCCCACCAATCATTTATACTTATGGTGGTTCCGCACTTAGCCCTCCTTTCATTTTACATTCATGGATAGTAATCCACATGTATATCTCTATTTCAAATATTCATCCGAGAACATTCTCACACACTTCTATTCTTACTTAACTTTCTATGATACTCGTTTGCATTCACACAATACATTAATAAATCTATCTCATGCAACTAAGGTGTATTGAATACACATAACCCACTAAGGGTTCATCATACACTGAATCCATATCAATTCAATTCTAACACACACTTGTGCTTTTCGTGGTACAACCACATACCTTCTTCCTTTCCACATATACGTTAAATCACTCAAGTTATTAAATAACTCTCTTAAGTCTCATACTCATAATGTCACATAAAATTTATACCCCAATAGGGTCTTTCTTGCATTAACATATCAATGCCATGTCCTTGACATGGTCTTATACGAATTCTTACATCGAGGCCATATTCCAATATGGTCTTACACGAGACTTTAACTATCATTATATCATTCTACATACATTTCCCATTACTCTTAGATTCAATTCTTTTGACCTCTCATCAAAGATATTTCATACATTCATAGAGTAGATATACATTCCATACAACATTGGAACATTAAATTAACTCATACGTAATTGCAACATTCGCACATGAACTTACCTCGATGTCGAAAGGGCCAATAGGGACTTTTTGCCCTCATTTCTCTTTTCATCCGTTCTAGGTCCGAAACTCGTTTTCTTTGATCTAGAACAATGAAATTTACTGATTTAATCACTTATAAATCATAATACACCATAATCTACACTTTAGGCAAAAATGACTATTTTGCCCCTACACTTTGGCAAAATTACGATTTTGCCCCTAGGCTCGTAAATAAATTTTCATCACATTTTCTTGTTAAACAAGCCTAGATAAACATCTAATCCTCTTACAACTATCCACAATTCCAACTATTTCATGCCTTAATGAACAAATTACAACTTTTGCATTCTAGTCCCAATTAGGTGTTTTCATGACAAAACCTTTCACAAAAGTTGTTTCTCATCATCCTATCATTCATTTTCTTCCATAAAAACTCATCAAACAACATAAAGTCTATCATGGTAAGTCCCTATACTTTCAAGCATATTTCAAACTAGTCCTCTCAATAGCTAGCTTAAGCTTTGAGGACTCCAAATATACAAAAATCATAAAAAATAAACACCAAATTGACTTACTTGAATGGAGTAAATCTTGCTGAAATTTTAAGCTTTGAAACCCCTCCCATGGCTAATATTTTTAGTTGGAGAAGAAAGATAAATAAAAAGAGGATAA
Organism: Gossypium sturtianum; assembly: GCA_025698515.1. Classification (NCBI taxonomy): domain Eukaryota; kingdom Viridiplantae; phylum Streptophyta; class Magnoliopsida; order Malvales; family Malvaceae; genus Gossypium; species Gossypium sturtianum. The sequence goes on from CM046950.1 coordinate 105,396,604, forward strand.
CTTTAGCTTATATCATCTTATTTTATTCAATTTTCCAACTAATATCACCAATTTTCTATCATAATAAATGCCCTTGTCCCCTATGTATTATTATGGCCGGCCAACTCACTTAAATAAGACCAATTTTCACAATTGGGACCTCCAATTAATAATCCATAGCTATTTGGCACCTCTAGCAAATAAAATAGAACTTTCACACTTTATGCGATTTAGTCCTTTTTCACAATTTAGCTAGAATTCGCTAAAATTAAGGCACCAAAATTTTCATGCATCCTTATAAACATGTTATAAAACATAACATATCATGCAAATAATTTTATCTAACCTCGAATTAGTGATTCCGAGATCATTATTCTGACTAGCCCCTAAATCGGGCTGTTACACTTACTAAACAGAAGGACATTATCATAATATTGACATCCTACGTACATGCCAAGACTCAAAAGAAATACATCACCAACATTGAGTACGAGATTAGTCGCGGATTTTGAGACGTAGAACAACAGTAATACCTAACCTGAAATGTAACACCCCAAACCCCGCCCAGAAGTTAGGCCCGGATTCGGCGTGCCACATTGAAGTGTTTGAGCGAAAACCTTATTTTCATTGAAACCCTTCTAAAGAAAAGTTAAAAAGGACAATTCCAAAACGACTTTGCTTAAGTTTAATATTTAAGAAAAAAATTATTTAAGTTGAATGATTAAACAGTCGAACAATAATTAAAACCCAAATGTAAAATCAAATTGGAGGTACACGGCCTTATTACATCCCAATGAAACTAAAGTAATTGAAATAGAGTTATTCGAAACAAATAAAGAAAAACTTCTAAGTAACTTGTAGTGTGGCCACCTCTGAGTCCTCTTCCACATCGAGCCGTTTACTAAAGGTCACCTGAAACATTAAATAAAAAAGGGTGTGAGTTTCGAAACTCAGTGTGTACTACCCTTGGTAATCAAATCAACATGCAATTATCATGTTGGGCCTAAGCCCTATCAAAATCGGTGGTCTTGGGCCTTAGCCCACAATGACCTCATATCATATCAATATCACATGAATGCAATGCACCCATCCCAAATCCAACCCTGCACTCCACCAGTACCAACTCTACATTCCTGTGGGGATATAAATATCAACCCACCCAGCCCTACACTCCAAAGGTAGCACCAACAGCGGTACTACTCAAATGTTGCAGCAAAGCTGCTAAACATATAACGGGCTTAAAGCCACCGGTGGATCCACGGTCGTCAAGCGACTATGCGATCCTCACATATCTTCCCCATTATCATCAAACCCACCCAAGTGCAACATATATCTCATGAATGCAACATACACATTTTCACACATTAAGCACCTTGGGGCATTTTAGTCATTTCACTACCTAGGGGTATTTTTGTAATTCTACCCTACAGGGGTATTTTCGTAATTCAACCTTACAGGGGTATTTCTATAATTCTACCTTACAGGGGTATTTACGTAATTTCTTTCACCTCTGGTTTCAGTTATGAACTTTGGCCCATCAACAAGTCCTCGCGGTTAAAGTGAACAAATACTATGCACCAGGTAGGATCTCAGAGAAGAGGAGGTGGGTCACTAGGACCACTTAAGTACCAAGCTCTCCCTCGATCCAATCCTAGACATGCATATGTCGGTTACCACACTCTAACTAATCGACTTGCCCACAAACATGTTTTATTAATAAATTAATTCTTATGCAATTTTAAGAGTTTATCAGAACAAGGCCTAGAGTCCATTAAACCCTAGCATACACTTCTCAAATCCCATAAGGCCCACTCATGTTTATGTAGCCCATTAGGCCCGATCATAATCAAACCATACACCCCTCTCATGTCAATTCAATATTCAACTACACATATCAATCTTTGCCGATTTGGGCCCACGAGCTCGGCAGGCCCATTTAGCCACTTTCGGCTTTTCGACTTTTCGGCGTTGCCGCCATCATGTGTGTGTAGTGTTTGTTCACACTTGGTAATAACGCGTGCGGCAATCCCCTTAATCACGAACCTACAATTGACATCACTTAATGATTAACCAAGGGCTTAATACATTCTTTATCAAAAACTGAAACCTCACCGTAACCTTACCTTGTGCCACTAGTTCTAGTAGCCCTTCCTTAGCTACTAATCACGAATATCCCCTAGATCTGCACCCACACACATATATGCTATCAAAAATCAAGTGACTCATGCTCCACACAAGTCACCTCTATAATCCATACTCATATTCAACCAACCACTAATTCACAACTGAGATGAGAACACTTACCACTTTGCTAACGGTCCTTACCACGCTTGCGATCTTTGAACCCTACCCTTGTTATTACAAGGTTAACGACAAGGAGAGGTTAGATAGCCCTTCGGCTTTTACCAAAACACACTAAAGGAAAATTGACTAATCACTTACCCAAGAAGCAATCGGCCCAAGAAGTATTCGGCTTTTGAGATTAGTATGGTGAAAGGGACTATTCGACACCAATAGGAAGAAGAAGAGAAGAAGTGATCAGCTAGAACCAAAGGTGAACAAGAAAAGGAATTTGAGAAGAGAAGGTATAGAGGATTCGACTTCTGAGCACTTAGAGAGAAATGGGTGTTTAGGCAACTCTCAAGTGAGGAAATTCGGCTAGAAAGAAAAACAAAATTTTGGCATTACCCTAGGAACCTTTCAAAGGAATTCGACACCCTCCTTTTATAGCCAAAAGCCGAAACTCCCTTCCCCTAGAGTCCCATTCGGTACCATCACATCCACACCTCAATCCCCTATCTTTTCTCTCTTATCTTTACCTTAATTTTCTCTCCTAAACACTCCCTTCCATAGTCCACTCTAGCGCCACTACTTCCCTTCCATGTGCAAAAATAAAACCTCCAAATTTACTACTCTCAAGCCTCAAACCTTGGACCTCTCCACCTTATAGTAACGCCACCTTATAGCTCCCCAAGTGGCGCCACCTTGCCACTGAACCACATGCTTCCTTATGTCTTATTTTCCCTTCAATCTATTTAAGAGGCCTAATACCTGAGTCTAAGGTCCCACTAAGGCAAAAATTAAATTTCCCAAATGACATGGCTTAACCCCAGGACTTCCTAGAACCCCCTAACCTTCTAAAATCACTCACCTAATAGATCCAACTTGCATTAGTGCTGTTCTCTTATTCTCAAAAAATTTAAACGCTCCCATTCTCAAGGCCCAATGGGCCCCATTCTACTAGGCCCAAATTTGGGGCGTTACAACTCTACCCCCTTAAAGAAATTTCGTCTTCGAAATTTCTAACTAACTATTAATCGCACCGCTCAAGTCACACCACTATGCTTTCGCTGCACGCTCTGATTTTAATAACACTAACACACTTTAACTCTAATTGAACCCTCTACACTTACCCGGAAAAACCTATCCACTGTAGCAGATAAATATTGCACGCAAACAGTTTTCTATACCGAAAATATTGCATCCACACAAAACATATCCGTTATCACATCTGGTGCATCTCCTTTCTCTCTGCGATGAGCAGCATAGACTAAATGAAACACCTCTAACCCGTATCTGTCGTCGGATTAGGGTTACGAGGCATTACTGTACATATCACAACTCGACATAGTCAAACATATCATCAATCAACTCTTAGTACACTTGTTCAACCAAATTCGAATAGATCAAATAATTTTATTCAAACAAAGTAAACCTCAATTCATTTGTAATAACATAACCAAACCATAATACCAATTATCTCTCCCATTGTCGAAACATATAAAATGAACTTTTTACACATGCATAATCGTATCCCCAACTAAATATGTCATTTCCAATTATTCAACCTATGATTTCATCTATTAATCGAAAATGAAATTTTCAATATAAATGATCTCCACTTTATTCATGTTTCAATTAATCACTTTAATAGTAAGTCTTCATAAATCCATAATCTAAACATATTCAAATTCACATATATCAACTTCCCAAGAGCAGTAATTATAAATCATAAACGCAGACTTCATGCCAAACCATATATATATATATATATACTCATATAAATAAGCACTAAACATGAACTCATATCAACACGAAATTCAAAGTTCAAGCAAGACATATACATATTACAAACAAGGTCATTTATGCATTAGCTTATTAGCACTTAAACTAAGCCATTTTCGCATGGCCATTACTTACATCATCAAAATGCTATTAGGTAATAAACTAGCCTATACATGCCTTAAGTTCAAACCCAAACTTTTAAATGTACCAAAACGAGTCGATAGTGTGGATGACTTTCTCGACGATCCTCACGAGCTCGTAGCTTGATCAAGATCTATAAAATGTAACAACAATCACACAGAGTAAGCTAACTTAGCTTAGTAAGCCTTAAGCAAATATAACCATTTAATCAAATATTTAAACATTTTAAACCAATCTTTTTATAACCTTAATATAAGTTCTTAGCACAATCGGACCATCATGGCCGAATACCACCATCCTTACAAAGTAATTTAATTATCACTTATCAAATCCATATAATTAGGGATGTTTTCGTATACAACAAATTAAATAAGTACCAAGTACATACTTACCACATATAACCGAATATACACATATAATAATATCCTTTAATCTTCACATGTATACAATTATATCATCTATATAATATCTTTTTTTTCCATATATATAAGGCCGAATATACAAAAGCATATTGTTAATTCACTAGTTCAATATACATTATATGTATATTTACCCTTTTTGGCCGAAACTACATAACACATCCATGTTCACATCCAAATCAACTTTCAATATAACATACACATCATTTATAAGGCCGAATACCCTTAATAGAATTTTACAAATATGCCTCAATTGTATCACAAACCAGTAGTATCAATCGTAATGTACTAACTTACCTTATCCCGTACAACCAATAGTCTTCCATGTACCTGAACAATTAGCTCATTTATCGTACTCAAAATTTTACAACTATAACGATCCATTAAAACACATACTTATGAATAATCACCGGCATAAAGCCTGCTAGGCATAAAGCCTGAAACACACTCACCGGCACTAAGCCTGCTAGACCCGAGGTCTGAAATTTATTCATCGGCATTTAGCCTGCTAGGCAATAAGCTCGATACACTTCACCGGCTCAAGGCCTGCTAGGCTCGAAGCCCGAGTATCAATATAATTAAACCATTTCATACACATTACATATTACCAATATCACATATATCACACATAATTCATATTACTATCTCATATCAAATTCAAATAAATTTAACTACATTTCATTATTAAAATCACTCATCACATTCGGCTTTGGCCAATTTCACAATTATAAATTCAAAATTCATCATGTAATCAAGGGTATAACCGATATTAACGATATTAAATTGCTTAAAGACTTACCTCGACTATCGATGGACGACGAAGACCGGCTATTCAACTATTTTCGTTTTTCCCTGATCCAAGTCCGTTTTCTTTTGTTCTTTATCTAAACATAATCAATTTAAGCTCATTCAAGCACATTTTATTTCAATTTAATCCAAAAACACCTAAATGGGCAAATTACCATTTTGCCCCTAATATTTCACACTTTTACAATTTAATCTTATTTGCACAAAACACAAAATATGCAAAATCTCACAACAATATAGCTAGGCCGAATCTTCCATATGATCATATAAGTCTCTACATTTCATTTATTTTTCATTTTAACGCTTCAAAAATTTATTTTCTCAATTTAGCCCAAAATACTAAAATTCACCAAAATTTCCAATTTAAAACATGTTAATTCAAAACATACTTTTAATATTTTTCCATCAAACATTACAAAGCATAAACAACCATCAATGGCCGAATATCAAACATGCTTAAATTCAAAAATTCTAACATGGGTCGACTTGTATTCGAAGCAACAATCTCAAAAACGTAAAAATTAACAAAAACCGAAAACTATACATACCTTATTCAAGCTAATTTGTTGCCGAAAATCAAAGCTTCCCTAATTCTTTTTCTTTACTTAGTTTCGGCTTTCACTTTAGAAGATGAGCATGTCTTTATTTTTTTATGTTATAATGTATATTATAATGCCATATTATTATTTTACTAAATTATCCATTACTTAAAATGATTAAAACACTTTAACTAATGGGCATTCATGTCATATGTCGTCCACTACATCTTGAAATGGCTAAATTTCCACTTTAATGCTTCCTTTTAAAAAGACAACATCAATTTAGCCCTTGCACATTAAACTATCAAATTTATAAATTACGCGATTAAGCCCTTTTTTTCTAATTAAGCATGCAAATAATAAAATTTTTCTATGAAACTTTCACACATATTAATTCACATATAATAAACACAGAAAATAATATTTAAAAATTTTTCAGACTCGGATTCGTGGTCCCAAAACCACCGTTCCGATTAGGGTCAAATTTGGACTGTTACAACTCTCCCCTCTTAGGGATTTTCGTCCCCGAAAATCTTACCGTTAAACAAAGTTGGATATTGTTGCCTCATTGAATCCTCAGGCTCCCACATAGCCTCTTCTACTCCATGTCGATTCCATAGTACTTTTACTAACGGAATTTTCTTGTTTCTCAACTCCTTCACTTCACGAGCTAAAATACGGATCGGTTCCTCCTCGTACGTCATATCAGATCGGATTTCAATCTCGGACGAGAAATCACATGTGACGGATCCGAATGATATCTACGAGCATCAAACATGAAATACGTTGTGTATCTTTTCTAATTCAGAAGGCAACTTCAATCTATAAGCAACAGGCCCGATACGTTTGATGATCTCATACGGTCCGATGAACCTCAGACTTAATTTTCCTTTACGACCAAATCGAAGTACCTTCTTCCACGGTGAAACTTTCAAAAATACCCGGTCTCTGACTTGAAACTCAATGTCTTTACGTTTCATATCCGCATATGACTTTTGGCGATCAGATGCAACTTTCAAACTATCTCGGATTACCGCTACTTTCTGTTCAGTCTCTTTAATCAAATCAACCCCGTGTATCTTGTTTTCACTGAGCTCGGTCCAGTACAATGGTGTGCGACACTTGCGGTCGTACAAAGCTTCGTAAGGTGCCATTTTGATACTAGATTGAAAGCTATTATTGTAAGCAAATTTAATCAAAGGTAAGTATCGTTCCCACATACCTTCAAACTCGAGGACGCAACATCTCAACATATCCTCAAGTATCTTAATGGTTCGTTCAGATTGACCATCTGGCTGCGGATGAAAAGCTGTGCTAAAGTGTAGTTTGGTACCTAAAGCATCTTGCAATTTCTTCCAAAATCGCGACGTGAATCTCGGGTCTCTGTCCGAAACAATGGAAATCGACACACCATGTAATCTCTCAATTTGAGATACATACAACTCAGCAAGATTATCGAGCGAATAGTCCGTACGAACTGGAACAAAGTGAGCTAATTTGGTTAGTCTGTCCACTATAACCCAAATTGCATCTTTCTTGCTCGGTGTCGTAGGCAAACCGGATACAAAATCCATAGCAATTCTATCCCATTTCCATTCAGGTATCATGATCGGCTGAAGTAACCCAGAAGGCACCTGATGTTCGGCTTTTACTTGCTGACAAATTAAGCACTTTGAGACAAATTCAGATATGTCCCGTTTCATACCAGCCACCAATAGAATCAAGCTCAAATCATTATACATTTTTGTGCTACTCGGATGTACGGATAATCGACTATTATGAGCCTCATTCAATATCATCTCGAATCAAATCCACATTCCTCGGAACACATATTCGGCCTTTAAAGTTCAAACAATCATTTTCATCAATTCGAAACTCTGACTCTGCATTACTTTCACACTGAACTCGTCTTGCCATCATATCTTTGTCAACTCTCTGAGCATCACAAATTTCTTGAATATACAACGGTCTTGCTTTCAATTCGGCTATTATCGAACCATCATCAGACATAACCATATGTGCATTCAACGTACGAGGAGCAAATAATTATTTCCGACTTAAGGCGTCCGCAACAACATTGGCTTTCCCCGGATGGTAGTCAATCACTAATTCGTAATCTTTCAACAGCTCTAACCATCTGCGTTGTCTCAAGTTAAAATCTTTCTGAGTCATTAAGTACTTTAAACTCTTGTGATCTGAATAAACATGACATTTCTCACCAAATAGATAATGACGCCAAATCTTTAACGCGAATACAATGGTTGTTAACTCCAAATCATGTGTCGGATAATTTCTTTCATATGGCTTCAACTGTCTCGAAGCATAGGCTACTACTTTGCCTTCCTGCGTTAAAACGCAACCCAAACCATTCAAAGATGCATTACTATAAACAACAAATTCTTTACCCGATTTAGGTTGAACTAACACTGGAGCCTCGGTCAAAAGAGCTTTCAACTGATCGAAACTTTTCTGACATGATTCCGCCCATTTGAACTTGACATCTTTCTGTAATAGCTTTGTCAAAGGTATGGCTATCATAGAAAAACCTTTCACGAATCGTCTGTAATAACCAGCAAGTCCCAGAAAGCTTCAAATCTCAGAAACATTTCTTGGTGGTTTCCAATCAAGTATAGCCGATATTTTATTCGGATCAACCCGAATACCTGACACCGAAACAACGTGACCCAAAAAACTGACCTCATTCAGCCAAAACTCACACTTAAAAAACTTTGCGTATAACTGTTTATCTCGTAAAGTTTGTAGCACCAGTCTCAGATGCTCAGCATGCTCGGTTTCATCTTTGGAGTAGATCAGAATATCATCTATAAACACTACTACAAATCGATCCAAATGCTGTTTGAAAATTCGATTCATCAGATCCATAAAGATAGCAGGTGCATTAGTAAGCCCAAAAGGCATAACCAGAAACTCATAATGTCTGTACCTCGTTCGAAAAGCAGTCTTTGGCACATCGGAATCTCTGACTCGCAACTGATAATAGCCCGATCTCAAATCTATCTTTGAAGACACTGAAGCCCCTTTCAATTGATCAAACAAGTCGTCAATTCGTGGCAACAGATATTTATTCTTTATAGTTACCTTGTTGAGCTGTCGATAATCGATGCACATTCGCATAGTCTCGTCTTTCTTTTTCACAAATAAAACTGGTGCACCCAAGGAGAGAAATTCGGTCATGCAAAGCCTCTATCTCGTTAACTCTTGCAATCGTGCTTTCAACTCTTTTAATTCAGTAGGTGCCATCCGATCACGGAGCTATTGAAATCGAGTCATCCAGGTACTAATTCGATACCAAACTCTATTTCTCGAGCAATGTGGTAAACCCGGTAGTTCTTCAGAAACACATTTGGATACTCGCACACAACCTGCAGTTCAATCAATTTTCGGTCACTTTACTATCCAACACATAAGCCAAGTAAGCTTCACACCCCTTTCTCACATACTTACGGGCTAACATCGAGGATATTACTGCTGGTAACCCATTCAAGTCATTAGATTCAATTCAGATAATTTCACCGTTCTGACATCTCAAATCAATGGTCTTTCTTTTGCAATTAATAACAGCATCGTGCAAAGTTAACCAGTCCATTCCCAAAATTATATCGAACTCGTCGAAAGGAAACAACATTAAATCAGCTGAGAAGCATGAATCCCGAATCATCAACGGGCAACTTTTACACACTTTATCAATTAGAACACATCGACCCAAGGGGTTTGATACACGAATCACAAACTCAGTAGACTCAACAGGCAGAGTCTTACTGGATACTAAAGTTTCACATACATATGAATGAGTCGAACCCGGATCAATCAATGCAATCACAGTAGTATCATAAAGAGTGAAAGTACAGGTGATAACATCTGGGGAAGAAACATCCTCTCTGGTACGTACAGCATATGCTCTAGCAGGTGCACGAGCCTCTGATCGAACTGCAGTGTCTTTGGTTCCTTTCTGACTGTCACTTACATTTCTCAAATGCCTAAGTGGTCTGCCTCGCACTGATACATTACTCGGTCTTGTATTCTGAGCCGTATTTTGCTCAGCTAGCATCGGGCACTCTCGAATAAAATGATCCAACGATCCACATTTAAAGCAGGACCGATCACGAAATCTACAACTCCCTGAATGCCTTTTACCACAATGCTTGCATTCAACCCGATTCTGTTGGACATTACCAACACTGGCCATCGAAGTAGCTCGAGAGCCCACAGGTGGTCGATCTCGTCTAGATAAGTCTGAAGTAGCTCTATGTCGACCAGATTCATCTTTGAACTTCTTGGATACCGAATGAAATGTCTTACTCGAAGATCTTTTACGAATGTCTCTAGCTTCCATTTCAGCCTTTCTTTTCTCTTTTCCAAGCTCTTCGGCTTTGCAAGCTCGTTCGACAAGTACTACGAACTCTTTGATCTCGAGTATGCCGACTAGCAACTTAATATATTCATTCAGACCGTCTTCGAACCTTTTACACATAATGGCTTCAGTTGACACACATTCTCGGGCATATCGGCTCAATCTGACAAACTTTCATTCATACTCAGTCACTGTCATTCGACCCTATTTCAATTCTAGAAATTCTTTTCGTTTCTGATCAATGAATCTCTGACTGATATATTCCTTACGGAACTCGGTCTGGAAGAAATCCCAAGTCACTTTTTTCTTTCGAAACCACCAATACTAGTGTATTCCACCAGTGATATGCAGTGTCCCGTAGTAAGGATATAGCACACTTCAAGCATTCGTCTGGAGTACATGACAGCTCATCGAGCACCCGGATAGTATTATCAAGCCACATCTCAGCTCGTTCCGCGTCGTCATCATCATTAGCTTTAAATTCTTCGGCCCCATATTTCCTGATTTTATCAACTGGAGGCCTGCTAGATCTCATCGGATCTATCATCGGAGGTGCTGAAGGTATCAGAGTTGGATTATTAGGGGGTGGAGGTTGTTGTACAGCCGGATTAGTTTGAATAAATTGGGTAAACCGTTCATTCATCATCTGGTAGAAGGCTTGCTTAACCTCCCCCTCATGGCTACCCGAGATAGGTCGAGAGTCTACCGGCGCTGACCCATGTGCGAGATCAGGCACTATGCTCTCTACATCATCGGCTATGGCTTTGTCGGGATCCATTTACTATATAAAACACAATTTAAATGTCAGAAGTCACCATACTATCGTATTATAAAATAAAGGCATGTATAGCTAGACTCACACGCGCTACGGTAGTCCTAGAATCGACTAAACTGTAAGCTCTAATACCAATCAAATGTAACACCCCTAACCCGTATCCGTCGACAAATTAGGGTAACGAGGCATTACTGTACATATCACAACTCGGCATAGTCAAACATATCATCAATCAACTTTTAGTAAACTTGTTCAACCACATTCGAATAGATCAAATAATTTTATTCAAACAAAGTAAACCTCAATTCATTTGTAATAACATAACCGAACCATAATACCAATTATCTCTCCCATTATCGAAACATATAAAATGAACTTTTTACACATGCATAATCGTATCCCCAACTAAATATGTCATTTCCAATTATTCAACCTATGATTTCATCTATTAATCGAAAATGAAATTTTCAATATAAATGATCTCCACTTTATTCATGTTTCAATTAATCACTTTAATAGTAAGTCTTCATAAATCCATAATCTAAACATATTCAAATTCACATATATCAACTTCCCAAGAGCAGTAATTATAAATCATAAACGTAGACTTCATGCCAAACCATATATATATATATATACTCATATAAATAAGCACTAAACATTAACTCATATCAACACGAAATTCAAAGTTCAATCAAGACATATACATATTACAAACAAGGTCATTTATGCATTAGCTTATTAGCAATTAAACTAAGCCATTTTCGCATGGCCATTACTTACATCATCAAAATGCTATTAGGTAATAAACTAGCCTATACATGCCTTAAGTTCAAACCCAAACTTTTAAAAGTACCAAAGCGAGTCGATAGTGTGGATGACTTTCTCGACGATCCTCTGAGCTCGTAGCTTGATCAAGATCTATAAAACAGAACAACAATCACACAGAGTAAGCTAACTTAGCTTAGTAAGCCTTAAGCAAATATAACCATTTAATCAAATATTTAAACATTTTAAACCAATCTTTTTATAACCTTAATATAAGTTCTTAGCACAATCGGGCCATCATGGCCGAATACCACAATCCTTACAAAGTAATTTAATTATCACTTATCAAATCCATATAATTAGGGATGTTTCCGTATACAACAAATTAAATAAGTACCAAGTACATACTTACCACATATAACCGAATATACACATGTAATAATATCCTTTAATCTTCACATGTATACAATTATATCATCTATATAATATCTTTTCTTTTCCACATATATAAGGCTGAATATACAAAAGCATATTGTTAATTCACTAGTTCAATATACATTATATGTATATTTACCCTTTTGGCCGAAACTACATAACACATCCATGTTCACATCCAAATCAACTTTAAATATAACATACACATCATTTATAAGGCCGGATACCCTTAATAGAAATTTAAAAATATGCCTCAATTGTATCACAAACCAGTAGTATCAATCGTAATGTACTAACTTACCTTATCCCGTACAACCAATAGGCTTCCATGTACCTGAACAATTAGCTCATTTATCGTACTCAAAATTTCACAACTATAACGATCCATTAAAACACATACTTATGAATAATCACCTAAGCATAAAGCCCGCTAGGCATAAAGCACGAAACACACTCACCAAGCACTAAGCTCGCTGGGCCCGAGGTGCTGAAATTTATTCATCGGCATTTAGCCTGCTAGGCAATAAGCCCGATACACTTCACCGGCTCAAGGCCTGCTAAGCTCAAAGCCCGAGTATCAATATAATTAAACCATTTCATACACATTACATATTACCAATATCACATATATCACACATAATTCATATTACTATCTCATATCAAATTCAAATAAATTTAACTACATTCTATTATTAAAATCACTTATCACATTCGGCTTTGGCCAATTTCACAATTATAAATTCAAAATTCATCATGTAATCAAGGTTGTAACCAATATTAACGATATTAAATTGCTTAAAGACTTACCTCGACTATCGATGGACGACGAAGACCGGCTATTCAACTATTTTCGCTGTTCCCCGATCCAAGTCCGTTTTCTTTTGTTCTTTATCTAAACATAATCAAATTAAGCTCATTCAAGCACATTTTATTTCAATTTAATCCAAAAACACCTAAATGGGTAAATTACCATTTTGCCCCTAATATTTCACACTTTTACAATTTAATCCTATTTGCACAAAACACAAAATATGCAAAATCTCACAACAATATAGCTAGGCCGAATCTTCCATATGATCATATAAGTCTCTACATTTCATTTATTTTTCATTTTAACCCTTCAAAAATATATTTTCTCAATTTAGCCCAAAATACTCAAATTCACCAAAATTTCCAATTTAAAACATGTTAATTCAAAACATACTTTTAATATTTTTCCATCAAACATTACAAAGCATAAAAAACCATCAATGGCCGAATATCAAACATGCTTAAATAAAAAAATTCTAACATGGGTCGACTTGTATTTGAAGCAACGATCTCAAAAACGTAAAAATTAACAAAAACTGAAAACTATACATACCTTATTCAAGCTAATTTGTTGCCAAAAATCAAAGCTTCCCTAATTCTTTTTCTTTACTTAGTTTTGGCTTTCAGTTTAGAAGATGAGCATGTCTTTATTTTTTTATGTTATAATGTATATTATAATGCCATATTATTATTTTACTAAATTATCCATTACTTAAAATGATTAAAACACTTTAACTAATGGGCATTCATGTCATATGCCGTCCACTACATCTTGAAATGGCTAAATTTCCACTTTAATGCTTCCTTTTAAAAATACAACATCAATTTAGCCCTTGCACATTAAACTATCAAATTTATAAATTACGCGATTAAGCCCTTTTTTTCTAATTAAGCATGCAAATAATAAAATTTTTCTACGAAACTTTCACACATATTAATTCACATATAATAAACACAAGAACTAATATTTAAAAAATTTTCAGACTCGGATTCATGGTCCCAAAACCACCGTTCCGATTAGGGTCAAATTCGGACTGTTACACTAAAGCTGGCTACCTCGCCTCTGTCTGTCCTGCACCTCTGCCCGGTGCTCCACGTCCATCGCCATTATCGCCCCTAGCTTGTCCACGGCCCCTTGGTGGTTGTTGACCACCCCTTTGTGGCTAAAAATTACCTCTGCCATCGGCTCGCACCTGGTCGGGCCTTCTCGGGCACTCTCTAATCCTCTGTTCCATAGATCTGCAGCTCAAACAAGCTCCTATTATCCTCCAACATTTGCCCGTATGCCCTTTTCCACACACAGCACAAGGTGGTATCCCAGTATTAGCAGCAGCAACAGGGGCCCCAGCTCCAACCGGCCCATTCATTCTGGCCCTCCTTGTAGGCCTCTGTCCGACCCCCATAGCTTCCACGTTTCGTTTGTTCTTGCCCTTCTCATTCTCTCGGTTGAAGCGCTCCGTGCGCTTTACTTCCTCCGCTATCTTTGCTTTCTCCACCAAGACAGCAAAGTCCCGCTCCCTCTGTGGAGCTATAAGTACCCTAAGGTTGTCTCTTAACCCATCCTCTAACCGTACGCATCTCTCATACTCTGTTGCGATTATTCCTTTGGCATACCGGCTAAGGTGCAGAAACTCAGCCTCATATTCTGCTACCGACTTATCTCCCTGAGTCAAACTCAAAAACTCCTTCCTTCAGGCATCCACATAGCCCGCTCCAATGTACTTCCCCTGGAACATCGATTTGAAGAACTCCCAGGTGATTTGCTCCAGTTGGTTACCCCCTTTTACAGTCAACCACCACTGATAAGCTTCCTCCCTAAGTAAGGATATCGCCCCTTTCAACTTTTGTTCCGCCGTGTAGTCCAGGTCGTCCATTATTCTTTCTGTAGCTTCCAACCAGTACTCCGCCACATTCGGGGCCACCCCAGCTACTCCTTTGAAAATCTTCGCCCCATTAGCTCGGAGTCGCTCCGCGATCGACCCACGACTTCCTGTACCATTATTGGGCCCAGCGACCCTTTCTAAAATCCTTAACATGGCCTGCGACACTGCTTCTTCTGTAGCGACAGCCCATTCATTTGGTCACGTTTCAATTACTGGTGAGGCCGGAGCCTCCTCTACTCCAGCGTTGGGCATATGGCCCGATGCCGACGACCCAGCCATAACACTTCCTCGGCCTCTGCCGCGGCCTCTAGCACCTCTTCTAGCGCTCATCGTTGCGTTCGTATTTCCAGGTTAGAATTTTTTATGAAATTAGTTCATAGTTCCACTGGTTAAAACACATGTCTTATGCAAGTAACAATTTAAGAGTTGTTTCGCGGTCGCAAATCAACTACAGGCTTAAGTTTCCTACGGGCTTTAGTCTCTAAAAACCTATTGTTTAAAGTAGCCCAATATCTAAATATAGTTCAACAGTTTAAACCAGTATAATAACAGAAAAAAACTTGGCTCGACGTCGAGGACTCGGTGAACCACACTTCAAGAATCCTGCAAAAACTTTTTAATCTACTCATTTTAAAAACCCAAAATTTAAGGCCTATTTCACAGCCGAGTTTTGCAACTCAGCTCTGATACCACTAAATGTAACACCCCCAGACCCGGCCCAGACGTTATGGCCAAATCTGGTGATGTCACATCAAAAGAGAATTCTAAAACAACTTTGCTTAAGTTTAAGATGTAAAAAAAAATTATTTAAGTTGAATGATTAAACAGTCGAACAATAATTAAAACCCAAATGTAAAATCAAATTGGAGGTACACGGCATTATTACATCCCACTGAAACTAAAGTAATTGAAATAGAGTTATTCAAAACAAATAAAGAAAAACTTCTAAGTAGCTTGTAGTGTGGCCACCTCCGAGTCCTCCTCCACATCGAGCCGTTTACTGAGAGTCACCTGAAACATTAAATAAAAAGGGTGTCAGTTTCGAAACTCAGTGTGTACGACCCTTGGTAATCAAATCAACATACAATTATCACGTTGGGCCTAAGCCCTATCAAAATCGGTGGTCTTGGGCCTTAGCCCACAATGACCTCATATCATATCAATATCACATGAATGCAATGCACCCATCCCAAATCCAACCCTGCACTCCACCCGTACCAACCCTACACTCCTGTGGGGATATAAATATCAACCCACCCAGCCCTACACTCCAAAGGTAGCACCAACAGTGGCACAACTCAAACGTTACAGCAAAGTTGCTAAACATAAAATGGGCTTAAAGCCACCGGTGGATCCACGGTCGTCAAGAGACTATGCGATCCTCACATATCTTCCTCCGTATCATCAAACCCACCCAAGTGCAACATACACATTTTCGTACATTAAGAACCTTGGGGTATTTTAGTCATTTCACTACCTAGGGGTATTTTCGTAATTCAACCCTACAGGGGTATTTCCGTAATTCTACCTTACAGGGGTATTTTCGTAATTTTTTTCACCGCATGTTTTAGTTATGAACTTTGGCCCATCAAGGTGAACAAACACTATGCACCAGGTAGGATCTCAGAGAAGAGGAGGTGGGTCACTAGGACCGCTTAAGTACCAAGCTCTCCCTCGATCCAATCCTAGACATGCATATGTCGGTTACCACACTCTAACTAATCGACTTGCCCACAGACATGTTTTATTAATAAATTAAGTCTTATGCAATTTTAAGAGTTTATCAGAACTAGGCCTAGAGTCCATTAAACCCTAGCATACACTTCTCAAATCCCATAAGGCCCACTCATGTTTATGTAACCCATTAGGCCCGATCATAATCAAACCATACACCCCTTTCATGTCAATTCAATATTCAAATACACAAATCAATCTTTGCCGATTTGGGCCCACGAGCTCGGCAGGCCCATTTAGCCACTTTCGGCTTTTCGGCTTTTCGGCGTTGCCGCCATTGTGTGTGTGTAGTGTTTGTACACACCTGGTAATAACGTGTGCAGCAATCCCCTTAATCATGAACCTACAATTGACATCACTTAACGATTAACCAAGGGCTTAATACATTCTTTATCAAAAACTAAAACCTCACCGTAACCTTACCGTGTTCCACCAGTTCTAGTAGCCCTTCCTTAGCTACTAATCACGAATATCCCCTAGATCTGCACCCACACACATATATGCTATCAAAAATCAAGTGACTCATGCTCCACACAAGTCACCTCTATAATCCATACTCACATTCGGCCAACCACTAATTCACAACTGAGATGAGAACACTTACCACTTTGCTAACGATCCTTACCACACTTGCGATCTTTGAACCTTACCCTTGTTATTACAAGGTTAACGACAAGGAGAGGTTAGATAGCCCTTCGGCTTTTACCAAAACACACTAAAGGAAAATTGACTAAGTACTTACCCAAGAAGCAATCGGCCCAAGAAGTATTCGGCTTTTGAGATTAGTATGGTGAAAGGGACTATTCAGCTCCAATAGGAAGAAGAAGAGAAGAAGTGATCGGCTAGAACCAAAGGTGAACAAGAAAAGGAATTTGAGAAGAGAAGGTATAGAAGATTCGGCTTCTGAGCACTTAGAGAGAAAAGGGTGTTTAGGCAACTCTCAACTGAGGAAATTCGGCTAGAAAGAAAAACAAAATTTCGGCATTACCCTAGGAACCTTTCAAAGGAATTCGACACCCTCCTTTTATAGCCAAAAGCCGAAACTCCCTTCCCCTAGAGTCCCATTCGGCACCATCACATCCACACCTCAATCCCCTATCTTTTCTCTCTTATCTTTACCTTAATTTTCTCTCCTGAACACTCCCTTCCAGAGTCCACTCTAGCGCCACTACTTCCCTTCCATGTGCAAAAATAAAACCTCCAAATTTACCACTCTCAAGCCTCAAACCTTGGACCTCTCCACCTTACAGTAACGCCACCTTATAGCTCCCCAAGTGGCTCCACCTTGCCACTGAACCACATGCTTCCTTATGTCCTATTTTCCCCTCAATCTATTTAAGAGGCCTAATACCTGAGTCTAGGGTCCCACTAAGGCAAAAATTAAATTTCCCAAATGACATGGCTTAACCCCAGGACTACCTAGAAGCCCTCTAACCTTCCAAAATCACTCACCTAATAGATACAACTTGCATTAGTGTCGTTCTCTTGTTCTTAAAAAATTTAAACGCTCCCATTCTCAAGGCCTAATGGGCCCAATTCAACTAGGCCCAAATTCAGGGCGTTACATGCAACCAATTAAGAATTCAAACAGTAAGAAACTCATGATCTCAATGTATCCCAATTTCAACTTTTAACCAAAATCTATCTTTCACAACATAAAAATCATCTCACGAACTATTATAACTTATCAAATTATATTTTCCAACAAATGGCACCCGGTGCCTAATAGTTAGACCGTGTTAAGATTTTGCGCCCAGCGCTAGTCATTTAACTCGACGAAATCATTGGTATGCCCAGCACTAGTCGAACGAATCGATAAATTATTGTGCCCAGTGCTAGTAGGATAACTGACGATAGTCGTGCCCCGCACTAATTGAAAGAATCAACAAATTGTTGTGCCCAATGCTAGTCGGATAACCGACGATAATTACTCAATATCACCTTTTTTATATAAATCCATATACTCCCATTCACTTGAATTAGCAATTATATTAGAGATATAATAATCATCAAGTAGTAACTAGATTAATTAAATCAATTTGTAAAGTGTGAGTTCAAGGAATACGAACTTACCAAAATACGACAGATGCTACGAATTGAGGATGTCTACTCCGTGATCTTTTCCTTGCCACTGTTGATACCCGATCTATTCTTCTCTTGATCTAAGTTTAACAATTTAATTTAATTACTTAGTTTGAATACCATACTTGTTTTTAATAAAATCAATTAACCATAATTCATAATTCATACTTTTACCAAACAACAATTGATATTTTCTCAACTCAATCATTAATATCAATATTAAGTTGATCACATCTTCTTCTAATTTCCATAACTAACCAAATATACAAATAATTTATTAACAATCTCTAAATTCTTGAATTTTATAATTTAACACCATGCTAGTTTAATTGATAGCATTTAACTCCTTGAAAGTTAATACTAACAAAACTCATAGCACAAAATATTTTACTTGCTTAATGGACTTAGTAATTCAACCCAATTTCCAGCACAAGAACAATCTATCAAAAACATTCCCTATACTTCAGAAATTAAAGATTTTACCTTCACAATTTCAAAGTTTGCCACAATTAAAAATCTCAATGCACAAATTCGTGAATTAGCTTACAATTCTACCCACTTTTATTTCAACTTCAAAAATCTACCTCAATAACATTAAGAACTTAGATTTTTCTACCATACTAACTTGTTTTCACATCAACAATTGTAAAATTTCAATATGGGTTATTTAACTCATGATCTTAGGATTCCAAAAACACAAAATCCATGAATAAAGAACCAAAAATTACTAACCAAATTGAGCTCTAAGGCATGAAACAAACTGGTTTAATGTTTTTCTCCCCTTTTCAGCATGCAAAGAGGAAATGAAGCTTTTAATTTTTTTCTTCTTTTTCCCCCACTAATCTATTTTTTTCCTTATTAAACAATTTCTTTTCATTTTATATTTTATTTATTCTAACCAATTTACTAATTGTATCCATGTACATAATATATTTATATATTTAATATATACATAAAATCATCATAAACCTTCACTATCAAAAGTCTTTAATTAATGGCCTATTCTTTGAATAAGTCCTTAATCTAATCCCACTTTGCAATTTAATATCAATACAAATTTTATCACCTATTGAATTTAATCCTTGCATTTAATTTTAAACACTAGTAATTAAAATAGTCTAACTATCATTTAATTCACTACTAAGGTAACTCTCAAAATATTATAAATAAATATTTATAAACCCGATTCACAAAGGTAGGGGTCCCGGAAATATGGTTACCGACACCTCTGACTTATGGGTCATTACAAATCTCCTCCCCTTAAGAAATTTCGTTCCCGAAATTTACTTGAAAAGTGGTGAGGATATTGTGATTTCATCGATTCTTTCGACTCCCACGTAGCTTCCTCGACGTTATGGCTATGCCAAAGAAATTTTTCTAGAGGGACTCACTTATTACGTAACTCTTTCAGCTCCCGAGCTAAAATCTCAACCGGTTCTTCTTCATATGACAGATAAGGCTGAATTTCAACTCATTCTATTGATATGACATGAGACGGATCCTACCGATATCTTCTGAGCATCGATACGTGGTAAACATTATGAATCTTCTGTAGTTCTACTGGTAATGCTAATTGATATGCAACAAGTCCAACTCTTTCAGTGATCTCATACGGACCTATAAAATGAGGGCTCAATTTCCCTTTTCTTCCAAACCGCAATACTTTCTTCCATGGAGACACTCGTAAAAATACCTTATCACCCACTGAGTATTCAATGTCCCGACATTTCAAATCTATATAGGATTTCTTTCTATCGGAAGCTATTTTCAATCTTTCTCGAATCATTTTAACCATATTTTTTGTTTCTTAAATCAATTCTACCCCAACCACTTTCTTCTCAGTCAAGTTAGACCAGCATACGGGTGTTTTGCATCTCTGACCGTATAAGGCTTCATAAGGAGCCATTTGAATGCTTGATTGGAAACTATTATTGTACACGAACTCGGCCAAAGGTAAATAACGTTCCCAACTAAATTTAAAGTCAATCATACAGGCTCGAAGCATATCTTCTAGAATCTGAATAACACATTCAGATTTTCCATCCGTCTGAGGGTGAAAAGCCGTTCTAAAATTTAGCCTCGTACCAAGTAACTCATGCAATTGTTTCCAAAACCTCAAAGTGAATTGACAATCCTGATCAGAGATAATTGACATAGGTACGCTGTGTAAACTGATGATTTCTCGAATATAAACTTCAACTAGCTTTTGTAGAGACCAATCCATTCTGACTGCAAGAAAATGAGCCGACTTTGTGAAACGATCGACTATCACCCAAACACCATTTATCTTATTTGGAGATAACGGTAATCCAGCGACAAAATCCATCGTTATGCGTTCCCATTTCCATTGAGGAATAGAAATAGGTTAAAGCAATCCCGTGGGGACTTGATGTTCCGCCTTGACCCGTTGACATGTTAAGCATCTAGCCACAAATTCAACTATTTTTCTTTTCATGCCCGACCACCAATACAACTCTCGCAGGTCGCGATACATTTGTGTTCCACTAGGGTGTAGAGCAAAAGGACAATCGTGAGCTTCGCGTAATATTAATTCTTTTACTTCAACAACATTTGGAACACAAATTCGATCACAAAATTTTAAACAATCCCGTTCATCGATGCTGAAATCTTTAATTGAGCCATCTTAAACCATTTTTCTCTTCTCTGACAATTTAATGCATGTTATCTGTGCTTCTCTAATTTGATCAGATAATACGGGTTCAATTCTCAACTCGGCTAGTAAACTGTCATCACTATTAATACTGAGTTGAGTGAACATTGCTCGCAACTCGGCTACCACTTTCCTGCTCAACGCATCTACGACAAAATTAGCTTTTCCAGAGTGGTAATCTATAACACAGTCATAATCTTTCAAAAGCTCGATCCAACGACGTTGTCTCAAATTCAAATTCTTTTGAGTTAGGAGGTATTTAAGACTTTTATGATCTGTGAAAATCTGACACTTCTCACCATACAAGTAGTGCCTCCAAATTTTTAGAGCAAAAACCATAGCAGCTAGCTCTAAGTTATGAGTTGGGTAATTACGTTCATGCATTTTTAACTGTCGTGACGCATACGCAATTACCTTACCTTCTTGCAGTAAAACGTAGCCTAAGCCACTCAATGAGGCATCACTATAAACCACAAAATCTTTTCCCGATTCTGGTAAAGTCAAAGTTGGTGTTTAAGTCAACATCTATTTGTCTCTCAAAACTTTCTTGCCATTGATCATTCCAAACAAACTGTACGTTCATTTGCAATAGTTTTGTCATCGAGATAGCTATCTTTGAAAATTCGCTAACAAATCTTCAGTAGTAACCAGCTAAACCCAGAAAACTATGAATTTCTTACACATTCCTCGGTGTTTTCCACTAAATTATGGCTTCAATCTTTTTCTGATCAACATGGATCCCATCTGCAGAAATTACATGCCCCAAAAATACTACTTTTGATAGCCAAAATTCGCATTTAATAAGCTTCTCGTAGCGTTGTTTTTCTTGCAAAATTTGTAAAACAATACGTAAATGTTGTTAGTGGTCGGCTTCTGATTTTGAATAGATCAAAATGTTGTCAATAAATACTACTACGAACTAATCTAGATAGGGCTGAAAGATGCGATTCATGAGATCCATGAATGCCGCAGGAGCATTTGTCAATCCGAAGGGCATCACTAAAAATTTATAATGGCCATAACGTGTATGAAAGGCATTTTTTGATACGTCACTATCTTTCACTTTCAACTGATAGTAACCCGATCTTAAATCAATCTTAGAATAGACTGAAGCTCCTTTCAATTGATCAAATAAGTCATCAATATGAGGGAGAGGGTATCTATTCTTAATTATCAACTTATTCAATTGTCGATAATCAATACAAAGTCGCATCGAGCCGTCTTTCTTTTTAACGAATAGAACTGGAGCTCCCCAGGGCGATTTACTAGGACGTATAAATCCACGGTTCAGTAGATCTTGCAGTTGAATCTTCAATTTGTCAAATTCAGTTGGTTCCATCCGATAAGGGGGTATTGATACTGGAGCTATACCCAGAAATACTTCGATTGCAAGCTCAACCTATCAATCAGGTGGTAATCCTAGCAACTCTTCGGGAAACACTTCATGAAATTCAAAAACAAACTTGATATCACTGATTTCACTATCCCTGAGCTTCGAGTTGACAACATAAGCTAGAAAAGCTTCACAGCCTTGCCTCAATAACTTATCAGCTTGAATCAACGAAACAATCCGAGTTAAACCACCCGTTTTAATACCACTAACTTTGATCGTCTCATTATTAGAATCTTGGACCGAAAACTTTTCCTTTTGACAATCGAGAACTACCCCGTGCTAAGTTAACAAATCCATACCTAGAATTACATCAAAATCACCAAAAGGCATCATTAGTAAATCCACTAGAAACATCAAATTTTGAATTTTCAGCGGACAACGTTTACAAACTTGATCAACTAATATAGTTTGAACCAATGGACTAGATACATACATAGCGACTTTAGACGTCTCGTATCTCATTTTTCCAGATTCAATCATATAAGAATTAACAAACAAATGAGAAGAACTAGGGTCAATTAAGGTATATACAGGTGTAGAGAATAATAAGAAAATACATGCTACAACATTAGTAGCATCTCCCTCATCACGTGTACGCACCACATAAGCACGAGCCAGTGCTCTAGTCTCAGGCTAATACGTAACTATTTCATTCCTTTTTCTGGATCCACCCCTCGAATTCGATCCACCTCTACTTGTTCCTCAACCCTTAACAGTGGAGACAACTTTTTGTGAATGATTTGGTGTATCACATTTATTCTTTGGACATTCACAAGAAAAATGTTCTAGGGATCCGCATCGGAAGCAGCCCTTCGTCAACTTCTAGCATTTTCCCTAATGTTTCTTACCACAATGCTCACAGGTCAACACTTTAGAACTTTTATTCAGCCCCTTTACACTCCCAACAGAAACTGTCAGTTGACGGTCTTGTATTCTATTTGATGCCGTCGATTTTGCAACTGTCTTTCCAAAATCCCGAGACCCTTTTACTTTTCTTTGGTATTGAATTTGAATTGGGACTCCCAAACCGCTTTCCCGTGACACGAGAAGGTTCAACTTTCTTTCTCAATCCAAGAGATTGTTCCACAATTTTTGCTTGTTCAGATAAATCTGTGAACTCTTTAATCTTCAATGCTACTAATTGAGTTCTAATCTCATTACGCATTCCACGTAAGTATTTCTTACAGCTTGATTCTTTAGCAGGAACAAGTTCCATAGCGTACTTGTTGAGTAGCATATATTCCTATTCATAATCCACCATAGATAAATCTCCTTGTTTCAACAAAAGAAATTCATGTTTTCTATCCTCGAGATATAACTCCTCGATAAATTTCTTTTGAAATTTTGCTTGAAAGAATTTCTAATCTATGGTTTATGTAGGAATGTGTCGTGTGATGATTTCCCACCATGTGTAGGCTTCACCTTGCAACAACGAAACAACAAAAATAACACTTTCTCGAAAATTACATTCAAGTTGTTGAAGAACCCTAGCCATTGATTCCAACCATAACTCAGCCATCGAGAGGTCAACTCCTTTTATCCCTACAAATTCTGTAGCACCATATCTCCTTAATTCCTTAATAGCTGTAGGTGTAGTATTGTTGGAGAAGTAGCTCCCACCACCCTCTGAAGAGCTTTCGCTATGATTCGTAATACATCAGTTTCAGATTGCCCTTCAATTAGGCCACTATTAGCATTTGGTTGCCGAATACCATTAGCATGAACACTCGGTGTTACCAATTCAAATTCATCAAATTCCCATGTAGATTCATCACCAATATGTACTTCTTGATCAACTACGTCATCTTTAACTATAAATAAGAATAGTATAAATTAGCATCCAATCTTGACTCAAATTCAATTTAACTTTGGCATGTACCCCTAGACTCAATTCGAGCTCGATTTAGTCTGAGAATTGGCTAAACTTATAGCTCTGATAACACTAAATTTAACACCCTAACCTATATCTATCGCAGGATTAGGGTTACAGAGCATTACTGTATAATTGGAACATTTAAACATAAATTTCATTCATAATCATAAAAATATTATAACCTAATCATTCACATATATATCGTCTCTAAATTGAGCCTTCGAGGCCCTAAAAATATCTTAGAAACAATTTGGGACCAATATGAAATCATTTGAAAAGTTTAGGAAAAAGTTACAAAATTTTGACTACAGGGGTCACACGGCCGTGTGGCCAGGCCGTGTGCCTTAAATAGCCAAGACACACGCACATGTCCTAGGCCGTGTAACCTTCGAACTAAGGACACACAGTCGTGTCCCAGCCCGTGTCCTCACCTATGTAACTCTCTAAGTAGGGTCACACGACCGTGTCACATACCTGTCTGTCAAGCTGTGTAACTTTCGAACTTGCCCCACATGCTCGTGTGCTAGGCCGTGTACTCACTACCCTTTATGCAAAGGAACCAACAGGGGGCACACGACCATGTTTCTTGGCCGTGTGTCACACACGGCTGAGACACACTGTAACACCCTGATTTAGGGGCTATGCGTGTTGGGTATAATTTAAGTTCTAGTAGGTTTTGGGTATACGTGGTTGTGTTTTGGAAGTGTTGAGAACGCTCGGGTTAAACGGGAAGACTTGGGAAAATTTTGGATTTTTTTTTTAAGTAATAAAGGGGAGCTTGGCTTTGGGAGGCCTTAAAAGAATTAATTGGGAGAATAGGACACATGAAAGGCATTGGCAAAGTGGTTATGCGCTGTTTAAGGGGCTGGAAGTAGGGCCATTGAGGGCCTGGGTTCGAGTTTAGGCGGCAACAAAAGTGGCGTTTTATTTTTTGTTTTGGGCGTTGGGCTTTGTAAGGCCTTAAAGATATATGGTGAGGAATTCGGACAAGAAAGATGGGCTGGTGGAGTGGCTCTCATGCGCTACTTAGGCGCTGGAGGGGAGGGAGGTCGCGGTTTCGAGGGGCCGGAGAAGCATTTGGCATTTTTATTTTTGTTGGTGGTTATGGGCTTGAGTAGAAAGGGTTTAAAATTAAATGGTGTAGCTTTATGGCATAAAAATCAAAGTGGCCGAATGGCCTGGGGCTTTGGAGGGAGGCGTGCAGCAGTTGGTCCCAGGTTCGAACCCAAGGCTGTGCAATTGGTTTTTATTTTTTATTCTCTTTGGCTTTTTGGCTTTTTGGACGGCACATGGGAGCTCCAAAGGGATAAAGATTAAGCTGCTGCTGTTTAATTTTTGTAGAATTCGGCTGGAGGAGTTTGTACAGCACATGGGTTCTTTATTTTATTATTTATTGATAAGGAAAAAAAGGGATAATATAGCATTATTATTAGATTATTATTAAGGGATTAGACTAAGGTTGGTTATTTTTTTTAGTTTAAGTAGATAAATTGTTGTTGCTTTATTTATTTTAATAGATAAAGTTAGATGGGTGTTGCTTAGTTGTTGAATTCTTACCGTGAGTAGGTCAGCTTTATTTATTTTATTTTGTTAAATATAGGATTATTTTACTTAGTTTAAAATTAGTGGTTAGGAGATAATGGTTAGTTTTTTTTGTTTTTAATGAAGTAATAAAATATGGATAAATAATGGGGGAGTTGGCTAATTCAAAATTGATTTGAATTAGTGGCCATAGGAGATGGCCGGAACTTGGAGTCTTCAAGGGGGGAGGTGGCCGAATGCTATAAATAGGGGGGTAGAGTGCCGAATTATTCTTCAAGTCTTTTGCCGAATCTCTCCCTCTCCCTCTTGGTGTGCCGAAATTCCCTTCCCCTATTTAGTTGTCACCTTGGCCGAATAGTAGGTGTGGTGTGGATCACTTTGGGCCCTTTTTCAATCGTTGGAAGAGGTAAGTAGGCTTAGCCGAATGCCTATTTCTTTCCCTCTCTGTTCTCTGTCGACTTCTACAAGGTAAGAACTGATTTCGGTTTGTTTGGAAACATGTTATTATCAGAGGTGAACCATCACTTGACTCGGGATTTGGTAGGAAACCAAGTCGGTTGTAAGGTAAGGGGTAAGTGATTCATTAATATTCGGATATGGGCCTTATTTTGAGTACTTAGGTGTTGACCCACTCTGACTTTGGTTATAGGGCAAATCGTCAGAAGCAAAGGAAAGCCTTCGGGATCTCAGTATTTCGGTAAGGGTGTTAATAGGTGATCTAGATTCGATATTTGTAGGTTTTGATTGCTGTGATTAATCGTGTGGTTCGATTAAGTATCGTCGATGGATGCGAGTAGTACTACCAAGGTGGGCAAGGGAAAGCTCCCATCCCAAAGTTCAAGAAGAGATCCATTTCTGCTGTACGAGATTGGCCACCAGGGTGTGGGCCAGCAAGAGAAAACGTTAGGTAAATAGCCGTAGTCTCACTAAACGATAGCATCGAGGATCGAGAGTCTAGAACTCCAAGTAATAAGGTGTGTGGTTAGACCATTGTTTCCGGGATTTGTATGATATCTGTTGTGCTATATGTTTACTAATGAATGCAGTGGCCATATGTGTAATGGATACCCTAAAGGGGTATGTGACGACCAGGTTAGTAGCAAATTGGCTAATATGTGATAATTGATTTTAACTATGTGAGCATGCCTATATTTGTGAATATCATGTACATGCATCATCTCAAAGATCATATTATGTTACATGTGCATGGGTGGGTTTTGAAAGAAGGTACGGGTGTACTTCGAGTACGTGGTTGATGTCAGCTTTGTGCTACATCGTGGATTGGCGCTGACTGAGGTCGCGTTGTGGATCTTTGCGATTTAGTTCGCGTGGTTACCTTGATTGATATGGGCTTTATGCCATATCGTGGCTTGATGGATTGCTGTGTGCTCCATCGTGGTTTGATGTCGCCTATACGCTACATCGTGGATGGCATTGGTTGCCTTTATGGAGGGAAAGGAGAGGGTGACTCGATAGTCCCCGTGTGTGGTAGGTTTGGATAAGGGGTGTGTAGCGGATGGACCTTAGGATTGGGTTGGGTATCATGATTGCATGGTTTCGTTATGAATTGATATGGAAATGGGCCAAGCCCAATATGACTTGTGGATTTGTATGTTTTGAGAACATACGTGGAAATGGGCCAAGCCCAGCGATCAGTGGATTGATGAGAAAAGGGCCTAGCCCAGTATTTGATATGATTTGATTGTGGGCCAAGCCCAGATTGTGGTAATATTTAATTATGTCATATCGCATTTAATAATTGGGTTGGTTGTGGCTAACATGTGGGTGGATATCAGTGGTTTAATTACACACTGAGTCTGTATGACTCACCTAATTATTTATCCAACATCGCAGGTGAGTCGTGAGTAATGGACCGGGTTGGAGAGGCTGCAAGGTGGCCCATGCAGAAGGAGACGCTTTGAATATTTTCTTTATGCATTTTAGTTTGAAGTACTTGGATTAATTATTTTGTAATAAGGGCCACTTTTGATTAAAGTACTCTATTTATAGTTGATAAAGGTTATATCGTATTTAGTAATAATTCTACAAAGGATTTATATTATAATAAATTATAATAAAGTTTTAAATCAAACCAAGCTTATATTATATAATAATTTTTAATGGACTTACTTCCCAAAAGTTAACAAAATTTTCAAGTTTTACTCTAAAGACAAAGATTTTTAACCGTCATTCCGCAGTGACATAACCAGATCCGGACGAGACTTGTGGGCCGGGTTTGGGGATGTTACACACACGCCCGTGTGGACTAAAATTCACCTATAAACAAGCCCTTTCAAAACCATTACAAGCATAACCATTCAACCTATCTAAGCACACTTTAAAAGGGACTTTAAGCAACATCCAAACACCATAAAACATGCTCAAAAACATATCAAAACGAACATCTTAAGTGCCTAACCAATGTGCCATCATTGACACCGCATTTAAACCATCCATCAACAACAAATATTGTAACAGCCCAATTTAGACCCTAGTCGGAATAGTGGTTTCGGGACCACAAATTTGAGTCTAAAAAATATTTTAATATTATTTTTTGAGTCTACAGCATGTGAATTGGTATGTATGAAATTTTCGTGATTTAATTTAATCGTTTGTGTGCTTAATTTGCAAAAAAGACTAAATTGTAGAAAATGCAAAAGTAGCCTTTTATTTAATAAAGTGACTAATTGACATAATATATTAAATGTGAGGTCCTTATGTTGTAAATAGACCATTGAATTTCTGAATGGACATATATGCCAAGGGTTAGTGGATTTTAAATGTGTTTAATAAGGCTATTTTGGTAAATGATGAATTAATGTTTATTAACTAAACAAAACATGATTTTTGCTTCATCTTTTCATCATTTTGACGAAAATCAAAAAGAAAACAAGGGTTCAAAGCTTTCAAATATTCGACCTTGTTCAAGCTTAATCAAGGTATGAGTTTTGTTCGGTTCTTGATGATTTTTACGTTTCTGTGATCGTTGTTAAGTATTTTATCTAGCCCATGTCATGATTTTCGAAATTGTTAGTGATTTTGAAAAGTCCCATCAATGAATTTGTGAGTTTAACGATGTTAATTGATGAATTATGAAAGATATGTGTTGGGTTTAAAAGTTTTGTATTGTGATTTTTGATGAATTTAATTATTGTGGACTAAATTATGAAAATGAGAAATTGAGGGGCTAAAATGTGAAATAAATGAAATATGTGGGTTTATATGAGCTAAAGGAATATTCGGCCAAGCTATGATATAGTTAAATTATGTGTATTTTGTGATTTTATGAAATAGGGACTAAAATGTCAAAATGTGAAAATGTGAGGGCTAATTTGTAAAATGCCCTAAATATGTGTATATGGATTGAATTGAATGATTTGGTGAATAAAAGAGTTAAATTTGAATGTGTATAGATCAAGAACCAAAGAAAACGGAATTAGATCTGGGGAAATCAAAAGTAGTTGAATAGCCGTTCGTTTCTGTTCTTTCCCGTACGAGGTAAGTCGATATACAAATAAATGTGTTTGAATTGAATTATTATTACTTATAAGTGAATGAATTGTTATACTTGGCTATTTGAGCTGAATATGTGAAATCCGAGAAAGTTCCGATAATGTGATGACGTCCGAAAAGTCCCGTACGAACCTTAGGAAATAGTTAGGATACATATGTCATGACATAAGATTTCAATATGTGTTATCGTGTAAGACTATGTCTGGGATGTTGGCATCGATTTGTGATTTACGTGTAAGACCATCTCTGGGACATCGGCATTGTATTTGATTTCATGTAAGACCCTGTCTGGGATAGTGGCATCGTTATTGATTACATGTAAGACCACGTCTGGGACGTTGGCATTGTACGAGCTTTCAGAGCTATCCGAGTATCCTATTTGATTCCGAACGGTTCAACGGGAATTCTGAGAAATGAATAAGTATACGAATGTGCATCTGAATTTTGGTACGTATGTATGTGTATGAAATTTGGCAATGAAAGGTATGTATGTATATGATCATTTGATATGTGAGCTACATTACATGATATGTGATTATGAGCAAGTGAACATGATCAATTGAGATATAAGAGAAATATGACTTGTGATTGTGTTATGCCATGAACCATATGTATGAAATGGTTTATAATTTTTTTGTCAACTTAGGGTGCAGGGGAACACACGACCAAACTACACGCCCATGGGGCAGACCGTGTGCCATACATGGCCTAGAAACACACCTGTGTGTCTACCCGTGTGGACAAAAGCAAGGCTATTTACCAAGCCTTTTTCCCACCTCTACTTGCACCAACATAAGCCACCGTCAAGACTAACACACATCAATGTTACTACACTATTTTAACATGCTAAACTTATCACATACTTATCAATCCAATCATGCAATTTGCTCACCCATGAAAAACATCATCATTTTCATATATCAATAATAGGAAACAACCATCATCTATGGCCTTATACAAAATGAATCAAATCTCCAAGTCAAGCCAACACATTTGGCCAAAACAATATGACACTTTAAAAGACTAAGTCCCTATACGTGTCATACTCAAAAAGATAAATCTAATTATACCAAATGTTTAGATTGATAGTGTGATCGAGCCTCCGACGTCCTTGATCCCCGAGTTAGCTTGGCGATACTATAAGAAAAAGGAAAAGAGAGGGAGTAAGCACAAAGCTTAGTAAGTTGCATGTAAATAATTAACAACAATTACCATGCATTATCATACACATATCATCTTATAAGATTGCACAAAATTTTCAAATGATTAAAATCTTAACTTACTAATTTTCACCCTTACTAATCATACAACATAATTCGAATTCATTTCTCATGAATTCTCATGTAGGTACCTGTATCACTTACAACATAATCGTAACTTTTCTCACTTTTGACACAAGCTCTAAATTACCCGTTGAACTAATTGGAATACCAAAGGATACCCGACAAGCCTCACACAAGAGGGTAAAATGCCGATGCCATGTCCCAGACATGGTCTTACACTGGCTTACATTTCGAGGCCAATGCCATGTCCCAGACATGGTCTTACACTAGCTCTCATCTCAATGCCGACGTCATGTTCCAAACATGGTCTTACACTGGCTCTCATAATGTGGCCGATGCCATGTCCCAGACATGGTCTTACACTAGCACACATATCAATACCAATGCCATGTCCCAGACATGGTCTTACACTAGCGCACATATATCGCTCAAATGTCATGGCTTGGATATCGAATCTATTCCTAAGGTTCAACCGGGAGTATATCACATCAACTTTCGTCATGCATATTCATAGCAATAATCAAACATTTTATGCAATATCAATTTTTTAAAGCATAAATGCAATAACGTTGTATTATTTACGTACAACTTACCTCGGTATACAAAAAGTAAGCGACTAAATTGAATTAGTCTACTAGCTTGGTTTTCTCCCAGTCTAGGTCCGGACTCCATTTTTCTTGATATATATTGATAAAATTCACTCATTTAATCATCACATTAATCAAGATATTTCAAAATTTCCTACTTTGGAAAAATTACTGTTTTGCCCCTAGACTTTCACATAATTACAATTTTGCCCCTAGGCTCGTGAATCGATTTTCATCAAATTTCCCCATTAGCCAAGCCTAGCCGAATCTATTTTAAGCTTATAGCAACTCACAAATCAAATTATTTCACACATTTACTACATATTTTACAAC
Organism: Gossypium sturtianum; assembly: GCA_025698515.1. Classification (NCBI taxonomy): domain Eukaryota; kingdom Viridiplantae; phylum Streptophyta; class Magnoliopsida; order Malvales; family Malvaceae; genus Gossypium; species Gossypium sturtianum. Next base: position 105,428,608 of record CM046950.1, read on the forward strand.
CGTTACAAAAAGGTCTATTTTAGGTGTTTTCATGGAAACTCCTTTCACAAAAGTTGTTTATTTAACAACCAAGTTTCATTTTCTTCCATAAAAATTCAGCAAACAAAACTAATGTTCTCATGGAAAATCCCTAGACTCTCAACCATTTTGCAAAATAGTCCCCTCATTAGCTAGCTTAAGCTACTAGGGTTCCAAAAACACAAAAATCATCAAATTTGACCATAAAAATAATTTACTTGCAAGGGTTTAAGTTGCTGAACATTTTAAGCACTCCAAGCTCCTCTTTTTGCTGAAATTTTCGGTGGGGGTAAGAAGAAGATGAAAAGATGACATCTTTTCTCTTTATTTTATTTTATTTCATCAATTAGTCACCTAATTTCACCAACTTTGACCAATTTTAATTTCTTTGTCCCCTATGGCCGGTCACCACCCTCTAAAGGGCCTAATTGCACATTAAGGACCTCTAATTTAAGGTTCTATAGCTATTTGACACCTTTAGCTTGTAGAACAAAACTTTCGCACTTTATGCGATTTAGTCCTTTTTCAAAATTAAGCATGCAATCACTAAAATTAATTCACCAAAATTTTCATGTACTCATATAATCATACTATAACACATAAACTAATATTAAAATAATTTCCTCTAACCTCAGATTAGTGTTCCTGAAACCACTGTTCTGATTAGCCCTAAAATCGGGCTGTTACAATTATCCCCCTTAGGGATTTTCATCCCCAAAAATCTTACCAGCAAAAAGGTTCGGGTATTGGTCTCTCATGGTTTCCTCGGGCTCCCATGTGGCCTCTTCAACCCCATGTCTATGCCATAGTACTTTCATAAGTGCTATACTTTTTTTCCTCAATTTATTGACCTCCCGATCTAAAATCTTAACCGGCTCTTCACTATAGGTCATGTCTGAACGAGTCTCAACGTCTGTTGGTGAAATCAAATGTGACGGGTCAGATCGGTAACGGCGCAACATAGACACATGGAATACATCGTGGATCTTTTCTAATTTAGATGGCAAGGCTAATCGGTATGCTACCGGTCCAATTCTCTCAGTCACCTCATACGACCCAATAAAACGTGGACTTAACTTGCCTTTCTTACCGAATCTGAGGACTTTCTTCCACGGGGATACTTTCAAAAATACCTTATCACCTACTTGAAGCTCAATCTCTTTCCGTTTTAAGTCCGCGTAGGATTCCTGTCTATCCGAAGCAGCCTTCAAATAGTCACGAGTCACTTTTACTTTCTCTTCGGTTTCCCTAACTAAGTCAACCCCGTGTATCTGATTTTCCTTGAGTTCGGACCAATACAAAGGCGTTCGACATTTACGCCCATATAATGCCTCAGAAGGCGCCATTTTCAAACTCGTCTGAAAACTATTATTGTAAGTGATCTCTACCAACGATAAATATTTTTCCCAACTAACTTGGAACTCAAGAACACAACACCGCAACATGTCTTCAAGTATCTGAATTACTCTTTCTGACTAATCTTCGGTTTGCGGATGGATAGCCGTGCTAAAATTTAGCTTTGTCCCCAAAGCTTCTTGTAACTGTTTCCAAAAACGTGATGTGAACCTTTGATCTCTATCCGAAATGATCAATAAAGGTACCCCGTGAAGTCTCACAATTTCAAAAACATATAAATCAACCAATTTCTCAAGTGGATAATCGGTACGCACTGGTATAAAATGAGCCGACTTAGTTAGCCTATCAACCACAACCCATACAATATCTTTCTTCCTTGGCGTCAACGTCAATCCCAACACAAAATCCATGGTAATACAGTCCCATTTCCACTTGGGAACCATCACGGGTTGAAGTAAACCCGAAGGTACTTGGTGTTTGGCTTTCACTTGCTGAAAAATTAAACACTTAGAGACAAACTCTGAGATGTCTCTTTTCATTCCCGACCACCAATACATTTTCTTGAAGTCATTATACATTTTCACACTACCCAGATGGATAGACATACAACTGCTATCTGCCTCATGCAGAATTTTCCGAATAAGCTCATCATCTTTGGGTACACAAATTCTGTCTCGAAACGTTAAACAACCATCGGCACAAATTCGAAAATCTGATTCAATACCCGTCTTGCACTGAGTTATCTTGGCTTGTAACTCTTTATCACTTTTCTGAACTTCACAAATTTCTTGCAGAAACATCGGTCTAGCTCTCAACTCTGCTAAGACCGAACCATCATTAGTCACAGACAACTGGGTATTCATAGCCCTCAAGGCAAACAACGACTTCCTACTCAAAGCATCAGCGACCACATTTGCCTTCCAAGGGTGATAGTCAATTATCAACTCATAATCCTTTATCAACTCTAAGCATCTCCACTGCCGTAGGTTTAACTCCTTTTGAGTCATCAAATACTTTAGACTTTTATGGCCAGTGAACACTCGACATCTCTCGCCATACAAATGGTGTCTCCAAATCTTCAATGCGAACACTATGGCGGCCAGCTCTAAATCGTGAGTCAGATAATTTCTCTCATGTGGCTTCAGTTGTCTCGAGGCATATGCTATTACCTTGCCTTCTTGCATGAGCACGCATCCCAATCCATTCAAGGATACGTCATTATACACTACGAATTCCTTTCCCAGTTCCGGTTGCACTAAAATTGGAGCTTCTGTCAACAATGCTTTTAGTTTCTCAAAACTCTGTTGACATTTTTCTGTCCATTTGAACTTGACATCTTTCTATAGCAACCTCGTCATTGGCGTAGCAATCATGGAGAATCCTTTAAAAAACCATCTGTAGTATCCCACTAAGCCCAAAAAGCTTCTAATCTCTGATACATTTCTCGACGGTTTCCAATCAACGATAGCTATATCTTGCCCGGGTCAACTATAATTCCATCACCTGACACGATGTGTCCTAAGAATCCGACCTCTCGGAGCCAAAACTCACTTTTGCTAAACTTAGCATACAACTGCTTATCTCTTAAAGTTTGCAAAATAGTTCTCAAATGCTCCGCGTGCTCACTCTCATCATGAGAATAAATTAATATATCATCGGTAAAAATAATGACAAACTTATCCAAATACGGTCGAAAAATATGATTCATTAAATCCATAAACACGGCAAGAGCATTTGTTAAGCCAAAGGGCATGACCAGGAACTCATAGTGGCCATACCTCGTCCGAAATGCAGTTTTCGACACATCCTGCTCTTTAACTCTCAACTGATAGTAACCGAACCTCAGGTCTATCTTAGAAAACACTGTGGCTCCCTTCAATTGGTCAAACAAATTGTCAATCCTTGGCAAGGGATACTTGTTCCTAACTGTAACCTTGTTGAGCTATCGGTAGTCTATATATAATCTCATCGACCCATCTTTATTTTTCACAAAAAGTACCGGAGCACCCCACGGAGAATAACTCGGTCTTGCAAAACCCTTATCCGTTAAGTCTTGCAACTGGATTTTCAGCTCCTTTAACCCCGTCGAAGCCATCCTATATGGGGCAATCGAAATAGTTGCCTTACCCGGGACCAACTCAATACCAAACTCAACTTCCCAAATTTGAGGCAATCCAGGCAACTCCTCCGGAAATACATCCGAATACTCACATACCACTGGCACTGACTCAATCTTTATTTTTGACTCTTGAGTATTCAACACAAATGCGAGATAAGACTCATACCCTTTTCTTGTACATTTCCCAGCCGCCAAAGAAGAAATCACTACAGGTAAGCTATCTAATTCACTTGATTCAACCCGAAGGATATCCCCATTTTCACATTTCAGTTCAATAAATTTTCTCCCATAATTTACTATCACATCATGAGCTGCTAACCAGTCCATACCAAGAATCACATCAAATTCATCAAACGGTAGCAGCAAAAGATTAGCCGGAAAACAATAACCTCTAATTGTAAGAGGACAATTTCTAAACACTTGGTCAACTAGCATATGCTTGCCTAACGAGTTTGACACTTTTATGACAATTTCTGTGGAGTCAACAGGCATATTCATACTAGATACCAATTTCATACAAACATACGAATGGGTAGACCCCGGATCAATCAAAGTAACAACAGAGATATCATGAAGAGAAATAGTACCCGTAATCACATCTGGTGGCGATGCCTCTTCGCGAGCGCGAATGGCATAAGTCCTTGCAAGCGCTCGGCCCTCAGACCTCACGGTAGAATCTCTAGGCACACCTCTGCTGCTAGCCCCACTTCCCGTGTTCTTTTGTGGTCTACCCCTAGGAGGAGCATTACTCACTCGCACATCTTGCTTTCTATCTTTTTCTTCCATCTCAGGACAATTTCGAATGAAGTGGTCTAATGAACCGCACTTGAAACAGCCTCTTTTATTTCCTCAACACTCATCGAAATGTCATCTACCACACTGTGAACACTCCGGTTTATTTGTTCGAGCACTACCAACACTCGCAATAGAAGTGGTTTGAACCTTAGAAACCGAGCACTGTTTACTCCTATTTCTACTCGAGAATCTCGCTGAAGCATTTGATCGAGTGGTGAACTCTTTTGACTTCTTGGATGAGGACTGAAATGATTTCCCCAACTGTCTTTTCTTTGAGTCACGGGACTCAATATCAGCTTTCCTTTTCTCTTTGGCCAATTCCTCGGCCTTGCAAGCTCTCTCCACTAGTACAACAAATTCTTTCAGTTCTAAAATACCAACAAAAAATTGGATGTCCTCCTTTAATCCATCCTCAAACCTCTTACACATGATGGCTTCGGTGGATACGCACTCCCGAGCGTATTTACTGAGCCTCACGAACTCACGCTCATACTCTGTTACTGTCATTCAGCCTTGCTTTAGCTCAAGGAATTCCTTCTTTTTTTGGTGTATAAACCTCTGACTAATATACTTCTTTCGGAACTCCTCTTGGAAAAACTCCCATGTAATCCTTTCCCTTGGTATAACCGAAAAAAGGGTGTTCCACCATTGATAGGCCGAGTCTCACAGGAGTGATACAACACACTTCATACATTCCTCAGGTGTGCAAGAAAGCTCATTGAATACCCTAATGGTATTTTCTAGCCAGAGTTCTGCTCTCTCTGGGTCGTCATCTATATTTGCTCTAAATTCCTCAGCCTCTTGCTTCCGAATTCTATCAACTGGAGGTTTTTCCCTTCTTAACATCTCCACCACTTGGGGTGCTACAGGGGCAGACTGGGGAATTGGAGGGGGTGGAGGAGGTGGAGCATTTGGGTTTGCACGAACAAACTCTGAATACCAAACATTCATCATGTGGAGGAAGGCTTCTCTAGCCCCTCCGCCCTGATTTAGTGTCACGGGCCCACTTTTGACTGGCGCAGTCCCTTCTACGGGAGCTGGCGCATTACTTTCTACATCATCCGCCACTGCTCTGTAGGAATCCATTTACTGTATAAAAATACATTTAAATTGTTCGGAGTCCTTACACTATCGTAATTCATATATGGCATGTATAGCTAGACTCGTACACACGCTAGGTTAGTCTAAGAATCGACTAAACCATAGCTCTAATACCACTAAATGTAACACCTCTTACCCGTATTTAACGCTTGAACAGGATACGAGGCGTTACCTAACTCAAACACGTACTAAGATACAATTTCGGGTTATGAAATTCTGTTCAAATTTAAAACTTTTCAATATTCATCTTAAAGTCCTTAATATGAGCCTACGAGGCCTAAATCATACTTTAGAAATGGTACGATCTAAACCCGGCACTTTAAAAACTTTGGAAAATTTCACTAAAAACAGGGGCACACGCCCGTGTGGCAAGGGACACGCCCCTTGTCCCTAGCCGTGTGGATTTATTTTTCAATTCGAACCTACATGGGTTTTCACAGGGCCTGACACACGCCCGTGTCCATGGCCCATGTCCTTCACATGGCCATGACATGCCCGTGTCTCTGCCCGTGTGTAAAAACCTTGACATTCTGTTTCTAACGTCATCAACTCAATAAGGTCACACGGCCAAGGCACACGCCCATGTTCTTAGGCCGTGTGGTGAATTAAATTCCTAAATTCAAGTGTAGACTTCACATGGCCTGGGCACATTCCCATGTCCTATGGCCGTGTCTTCCACACGGTTGAGACACACGGCCGAGCCTCAGCCCGTGTGGTTACTACTGGGCATTCTATTTTTTCAACTTAGGGTGTAGGGTAACACACGGCCAAACTACACGCCCATGGGGCAGACCGTGTGCCATACATGGCCTAGAAACACACCTGTGTGTCTACCCGTGTGGACAAAAGCAAGGCTATTTACCAAGCCTTTTTCCCACCTCTACTTGCACCAACATAAGCCACCATCAAAACTTACACACATCAATGTTACTACACTATTTTAACATGCTAAACTTATCACATACTTATCAATCCAATCATGCAATTTGCTCACCCATGAAAAACATCATTGTTTTCATATATCAATAATAGGAAACAACCATCATCTATGGCCTTATATAAAATGAATCAAATCTCCAAGTCAAGCCAACACATTTGGCCAAAACAATATGACACTTGACAAAGACTAAGTCCCTATACATGCCATACTCAAAATGATAAATCTAATTATACCAAATGTTTAGATTGATAGTGTGATCGAGCCTCTGACGTCCTTGATCCCCGAGCTAGCTTGGTGATACTATAAGAAAAGGGAAAAGAGAGGGAGTAAGCATAAAGCTTAGTAAGTCGCATGTAAATAATTAACAATAATTACCATGCATTATCATACACATATCATCTTATAAGCTTCAACAAAATTTTCAAATGATTAAAAGCTTAACTTACTCATTTTCACCTCTACTACTCATACAACATGATTCGAGCTCATTTCTCATGAATTTTCATGTAGGTACCTGTATCACTTACAACATAATCGTAACTTTTCTCACTTTTGACACAAGCTCTAAATTACCCGTTGAACCAGTTGGAATACCAAAGGATACCCGACAAGCCTCACACAATAGGGTAAAATGCTGATGCCATGTCCCAGACATGGTCTTACACTGGCTTACATTTTGAGGCCGATGCCATGTCCCAGACATGGTCTTACACTAGCTCTCATCTCAATGCCGACGCCATATTCCAAACATGGTCTTACACTGGCTCTCATAATGTGGCCGATGCCATGTCCCAGACATGGTCTTACACTAGCATACATATCAACACCGATGCCATATCCCAGACATGGTCTTGCACTGGCTCTCATAATGTGGCCAATGCCATGTCCCAGACATGGTCTTACACTAGCGCACATATATCGCTCAAATGTCATGGCTTAGATATCCAATCTATTCCTAAGGTTCAACCGGGAGTATATCACATCAACTTTCGTCATGCATATTCATAGCAATAATCAAACATTTTATACAATATCAATTGTTTAAAGCATAAATGCAATAACGTTGTATTATTTACGCACAACTTACCTCGGTATACAAAAAGTGAGCGACTAAATTGAATTAGTCTACTAGCTTGGTTTTCCCTCGGTCTAGGTCCGGACTCTGTTTTTCTTGATCTATATTGATAAAATTCACTCATTTAATCATCAAATTGATCAAGATATTTCAAAATTTCCTACTTTGGTAAAATTACCGTTTTGCCCCTAGACTTTCACATAATTATGATTTTGCCCCTAGGCTCGTAAATCAATTTTCATCAATTTTCCTCATTAACCAAGCCTAGCTGAATCTATTTTAAGCTTATAGCAACTAACAAATCAATTTTTTTCATACATTTACTACCTATTTTACAACCTTTACAAAAAGGTCCATTTTAGGTGTCTTCATGGAAACTCCTTTCACAAAAGTTGTTTATTTAACAACCAAATTTCATTTTGTTCCATAAAAATTCAGCAAAAAACACTAATGTTCTCATGGAAAACCCTATACTCTCAACCATTTTGCAAAATAGTCCCCTCATTAGCTAGCTTAACCTACAAGGGTTCCAAAAACACAAAAATCATCAAATTTGACCATCAAAATCACTTAGTTGCAAGGGTTTAATTTGCTAAAAATTTTAAGCACTCCAAGCTCCTCTTTTTGCTAAAATTTTCGGTGGGGGTATGAAGAAGATGAAAAAATGACATCTTTTCTCTTTATTTTATTTTATTTCATCAACTAGTCACCCAATTTCACCAACTTTTACCAATTTTAATTTCTTTGTCCCCTATGGCTGGTCATCACCCTCTAAAGGTCCTAATTGCACATTAATGACCTCTAATTTAAGGTTCTATAGCTATTTGCCACCTTTAGCTTGTAGAACAAAACTTTTACACTTTATGCGATTTAGTCCTTTTTCAAAATTAAGCATGCAATCAATAAAATTAATTCACCAAAATTTTCATGTACTTATATAATCATACTATAACACAAAATAATATTAAAATAATTTTCTCCAACCTCGGATTAGTGGTCCCAACACCACTATTTCGACTAGCCCCAAAATCAAGCTGTTACAGTATGTATGTATATGATCATTTGATATGTGAGCAACATTACATGATATGTGATTATGAGCAAGTGAACATGATCAATTGAGATATAAGAGAAATATGACTTGTGATTGTGTTATGCCATGAACCATATGTATGAAATGGTTTATAAATTATTCTAAGTGACAAGTTATTTTGTATATGGCTTACTAAGCTTTTGAAAGCTTACTTTGTGTGTGTTTGCATTGTTTGATAGATTATTGAAGCTACTGGGAGCTCGGGGATCATCGAGGATCATCACCATACTATCGAACTCTATTTTGGTACTTTTTAGAAGTGTAAATGTTAAAAGTATGGCATGTATAGGCTAGGACTAGTGTGTTATGTTTTCATATATGCTTTTTATAGCCATGTGATATGGATTTCTTTTGGAAGAAAATATGGTTTGGATGTGGTACATGATTTGTGCTAAGTAATGGTATGTTTTGATGTTTATAAATGACCAAAAGAAATGGTCAATTTGGTATGTGCTTTGTTGAGAATTTGGTATTATTTTGGTATGAAAATGGAAGTGATATTTTGGGGCATTGATCATGTATGAATTAATGAGTTGTTATGAGATTTTGGTATGTTTTGGGTTAAGGTTTTGAGTATGAAATTTTTTGATGAGGAGATGGTTTAAAGGGTGTATGTTTTGTGCTTGAAATTGGCTGGAAATATAGCATATTTTTTGCTTGTTTGATGTTTAGGGAGGACCCAAATTGGGTAGCAAATTGGCCTTGTAAATGGCCTATTTTGTGCCCACACGGGCAGGGACACGGGCGTGTGTCTCTACCGTGTTGCTCGAGGGCCACTTCGAAGTGAGCCTGGGCAGAGCACACGGTCGCACACACGGGCGTGTGCTAGGCCGTGTGACCAAGTTAGTAGCCTTCCTAATTTTTACACGGCCTGGCACACGGGCGTATCTTGTGGCCAAGTGGACAAGTCAGTATGTATGCCCTGTTTTGCCACGGCCTGGACACATGGGCATGTCTAAGCCGTGTGCCTGCACACGGGTGTGTGACCTCTGTAACTTTGAAAAATGTTTAAGTTTCAAAAAAAATTGTATGAGCTCGGTTTAGTCGCGACCCCTTCCCAATGCATGTTTAAGGTCTCGTAGACCTTCAAAAGGGACTCTATGTGTATATTTTGCTTTGGAATGTTTGTGAATATTTGATGTTAGTGAAATGTTTGTGATATGATCCGATATGTTCGGTAACGCCTCTTAACTTTGTCTGACGATGGATACGAGTAAGGGGTGTTACAATTTATTGGTATCAGAGCTACGGTTTAGTCGATTCTAGGACTAACGTAGCGTATGTGAGTTTAGTTATACATGCCACATATTTGAACTGCGATAGTGTGATGAATCTTGACAAATAAAATTTGTTTTCGTATAGAAAATGGATCCCGAACGAGCCGTAGCTGAAGATGTTGAAAGTAATGCGCCTGCTCCCGCTCAAGGGACAGCGCCGTCTGATTCTAGACCGGTTATTAGCGGTCAGGAAGGAGAGGCTAAACAAGCCTTCTTCCAAATGATGAATGAGTGGTTCACTCAGTATGCTAGAGCAAATCCGGCTGTTCCTCAACCTCCACCCTCGCAAGTTCCTGTAGCTCCCCAAGTTATAGATCTGATTCGTCTGAATAAACCTCCGGTTGATAAGATTAGAAAATATGGGGCTAAAGAATTCCGTGAGAGAGCTGAGTTCTGGCTTGAGAATACGATTCGGGTATTTGATGAGTTGTCATGTACCCCTGATGAATGTGTTAAATGTATCGTTTCTTTATTGAGAGATACAGCTTATCAATGGTGGAAAACTCTGACTTATCGAGAGAACAAATTACTTGGGATTTCTTTCAGACTGAATTTAGAAAGAAATCCATCAGTGAGAGATTTATAGATCAGAAATGCAAATAGTTTGAACGAGAATGTGTAAAAGGTACGAAGACGGCTTGAATGAAGATATCCGTTTGTTAGTCAAAATTTTGGAAATAAAAGAATTTGTTGTGCTTGTTGACCGAGCGTGTAAAGCTGAAGAACTAGGGAAAGAGAAAAGAAAAGCTTATTCGGAAGCTAGAGAGGTGCGAAAATGAATAATGAGTAAGTCATATCAGTCGACATCAAAGAAATTCCGAGATGATTATAGCCGTTCAAAGGCTAATATGGGACATTCGAGTAGAGATCGTGCAAGATCACATTCGAGCTTTCGAGCTCCAGCTACTTCGATTGCAAGTGTTGGAAATGTCAGATCTGAGCGACTCAAGTGTAGACATTATGGTAAAAGACATTCGGGCAATTGTCAATTAAATGATCGAGCTTGTTTGAAATGTGGATCTTTAGATCACTTTATCCGAAACTATCCTGAGTCTGTTGAGCAATAGATTGTACAGAATCTGAAGTCGAATAACGCTTCAGCTAGGGGTAGACCTCCCAGAAACACAGGAAATATGAGTGGTAGCCAGAGAGCTAGGAAAGATATAGCTGCGAGATTTGAGGCGAGAGCACCTGCCAGAGCTTATGCTATTCGCGCTCGCGAAGAAGCTTCGTCTCTAAACATCATTATAGATACTTTTATTCTTTATGATACTTCTGTGATCGCATTGATAGATCCAGGGTCTACTCATTCATATATATGCATGAACTTAGTATCCAGTAAGACTTTGCCTATAGAGTCTACTGAATTTGTAATTAGAGTATCGAACCCCTTAGGCAAGTGTGTTTTGGTTGACAAAGTGTGCAAGAATTGTCTGTTAATGTTTCGAGATATCTGTTTCTTGGCTGATCTAATGTTATTACCCTTTGATGAGTTTGATATAATTCTGGGTATGGATTGGCTAACATTGCATGATGCTGTAGTGAATTGCAAACGGAAGACTATTGATTTGAGATGTCAGAATGATGAAATAATACAGATTGAGTCCAGTGATTTAAATGGGTTACTGGCCGTAATATCTTCGATGAAAGCTCTGAATTATGTGAAAAAGGGATGTGAAGCTTATCTTCCGTATGTGATTGATACGAAAGTGAAAGAAAAGAAAGTTGAATCTGTGTCAGTTGTTTGTAAGTTTCCTAACGTATTTCTTGAAGAATTACCGGGATTACCTCTGATACGAGAAGTTGAGTTTGGCATTGAGTTTGTGTCGGGTACGACCCCTATCTCAATAGCTCCGTATAGAATGGCTCCGACAGAATTGAAAGAATTGAAGTCTCAGTTGCAAGAATTGACAGACAGAGGTTTTGAACGACCGAGCTTTTCTCCTTGGGGCGCTCCAGTTCTGTTTGTGAAAAAGAAAGATGGCACGATGAGAATGTGCATTGATTACCATTAGTTAAACAAAGTGACTATTAAGAACAAATATCCTTTGCCCAGAATCGATGATTTTTTCGATCAGCTGAAAGGAGCTACTATGTTTACAAAGATAGATTTGAGATCGGGATACTATCAGTTGCGAGTAAAAGATTTAAACATTCTGAAAACTACTTTCAGAACGAGGTGCGGGCATTATGAATTTTTAGTTATGCCTTTCGGACTAACAAATGCTCCTGCTGTCTTTATGGACTTGATGAAAAGAATTTTTAGACTGTATTTAGATCGATTTGTTGTTGTATTCATTGACGACATTTTGATTTATTCGTGTGATGAAATTGAGCATGTCGAACATTTGAGATTTGTGCTACAAACTCTGCGTGATAAGCAATTGTATGCAAAGTTTAGTAAATGTGAGTTCTGGTTGCGCGAAGTTGGCTTTTTGGGGCATATTGTGTCAGCATCCAGTATACGAGTTGATTCGAGCAAGATTTCAGCTATTTTAGAGTGGAAGCCTCCGAAAAATGTGTCTGAAGTCTGCAGTTTTTTGGGACTTGCTGGTTACTATCGACGATTTGTAAAAGGCTTTTCGATGTTTGCAACTCCATTGACGAGATTGCTTCAGAAAGATGTGAAATTTGAATGGTCTGAAAAGTGTCAGAAAAGCTTTGATCAATTGAAAGCCCTTTTGACTGAAGCTCCAGTTTTGGTACAGCCAGAATCGGGTAAAGAGTTCGTGATTTTTAGTGATGCTTCGTTAAACGGTCTGGGTTGCGTCTTGATGTAGGAAGGCAAAGTTATAGCTTATGCCTCGAGACAATTGAAACTACATGAAAAGAATTATCCGGCGCACGACCTTGAGTTATCTGTGATTGTGTTCGCTTTGAAAATTTGGCGTCACTATCTTTTCGGTGAGAAATGTCATGTGTTTTCAGATCATAAAAGTCTGAAATATTTGATGACTCGGAAAGACTTGAATCTGTGACAGAGAAGATGGTTAAAACTGTTAAAAGACTACAAGCTTGTGATTGATTGTCATCCGGGAAAAGAAAATGTTGTTGCCGATGCTTTGAGTCAGAAATCGTTGTTTGCCTTACATACGATGAATACTCATTTAGTTCTATTTGATGATGGTTCGGTTTTAGCCGAATTGAAAGCGAGACCGTTGTTCTTACAGCAGATTTGTGATGCCGAAAAAGTTGACAATAAAATGCTAGCGAAACAACCTCTGTGTGATTTGAACTCTGATTTAGAATTTCAAGTTGATGATAATGATTGTCTGAGATTCCAAGATCGGATTTGTGTTTCGAGAAATCTAGAGTTGATTCAGTTGATTTTGAAATAAGCTCATAGCAGTCGCTTATCGGTTCATCCAAAAAGTACAAAGATGTATAATGATTTGAAATAACTTTACTGGTGGCCTGGAATGAAAAGAGATATCTCTAATTTTGTTTCGAAATGTTTGATCTTTCAGCAAGTTAAAGCTGAACATCAAGTGTCATCCGGTTTGTTACAACCGATTATGATTCCCGAGTGGAAATGGGATAGAGTGATGATGGATTTTGTTTCTGGTTTACCTTTAACTATGAAGAAGAAAGATGCAATCTGGGTTATAGTTGATAGATTGAAAAAATCAGCTCATTTTATTCCGGTGAGAACAGATTATTCGCTTGATAAGTTAGCTGAGTTATACATTTCTGATATTGTGAGATTGGACGGGGTGCCACTATCTATTGTGTCTGACAGAGATCCGAGGTTTACTTCACGGTTTTGGAAGAAACTGCAAGAGGCTTTAAGTACGAAGTTAAACTTCAGTACTGCTTTCACCCACAGATGGATGGTCAATCCGAGCGGATTATTCAGATACTCGAGGATATGTTGAGATGTTGCATTCTTGAGTTTGAAGGTAAATGGGAACAGTATTTGCCATTGATTGAATTCGCGTATAATAATAGTTTTCAATAGAGCATTAAAATGGCACCGTACGAAGCCTTGTATGGTAGGAAATGCCGAACACCTCTGTACTGATCTGAACTTAGTGAAAATAAAATTCACGGGGTTGATTTGATTAAAGAGACTGAACAGAAAGTAAAAGTGATACAAAATATTCTAAAAGCAGCGTCTGATCGACAAAAATCATAAACAAATTTGAAACAAAAAGATATTGAATTTGAGATCGGTCATAAAATATTTTTGAAAGTGTCTCTATGGAAGAAAATACTCCGATTCGGCAGAAAAGGCAAATTGAGTCCGAGATTTATCGGGCCGTATGAGATTATCGAGCGTATTGCTACCATCTGAGTTAGAAAAGATCCATAATGTGTTTCATGTATCGATGCTTCGACGATACAAATCTAATCCCTCGCATGTGATTTCTCCGTCTGAGATAGAGATTCAGTCTGATATGACTTATGAAGAAGAACCGATTCGTATCTTAGCTCGCGAGGTTAAAGAATTGAGAAATAAGAAAATTCCATTAGTAAAAGTATTATGGCATCATCACGGGGTCGAAGAAGCTACGTGGGAGCCCGAAGATGCTATGAGACAGCAATATCCGAATCTGTTCAACGGTATGATTTTCGGGGACGAAAATCCCTAAAGGGGAGAGTTGTAACAGCCCAGTTTAGACCCTAGTCAGAATAGTGGTTTCGCGACCACAAATCCGAGTTTGAAAAATATTTTAATATTATTTTATGAGTCTACAACATGTGAATTGGTATGTGTGAAATTTTCGTGATTTATTTTGATTGTTTTTGTGCTTAATTTGCAAAAAGGACTAAATTGTAGAAAATGCAAAAGTAGCCTTCTATTTAATAAAGTGTCGAATTGACATAGTATATTAAATGTGAGGTCCTTATGTTGTAAATGGACCATTGAATTTATGAATGGACATATATGCCAAGGGTTAGTGGATTTTAAATGTGTTTAATAAGGCTATTTTGGTAAATGATGAATTAATGTTTATTAATTAAACAAAACATGATTTTGGTAATTGTGTTTAATAAGGCTATTTTTGCTTCATCTTTTCATCATTTTGCCGAAAATCAAAAAGAAAACAAGGGTTCAAAGCTTTCAAATATTCGACCTTGTTCAAGCTTAATCAAGGTATGAGTTTTGTTCGGTTCTTGATGATTTTTACGTTTTTGTGATCGTTGTTAAGTATTCTATCTAGCCCATGTCATGATTTCTGAAATTGTTAGTGATTTTTAAAAGTCTCATTGATGAATTTGTGAGTTTAATGATGTTAATTGATGAATTATGAAAGATATGTGTTGGGTTTACATGTTTTGTATTGTGATTTTTGATGAATTTAATTATTGTGGACTAAATTATTAAAATGAGAAATTTAGGGGCTAGAATGTGAAATAAATGAAATATGTGGGCTTATATGAGCTAAAGGAATATTCGGCCAAGCTATGATATTGTTAAATTATGTGTATTTTGAGATTTTATGAAATAGGGACTAAAATGTCAAAATGTGAAAATGTGAGGGCTAATTTGTAAAATGCCCTAAATATATGTATATGGATTGAATTGAATGATTTGGTGAATAAAAGTTAAATTTGAATGTGTATAGATCAAGAACCAAAGAAAACAAAATTAGATCGGGAGAAATCGAAAGTAGTTGGATAGCCATTCATTTCCGTTCTTTCACGTACGAGGTAAGTCGATATACAAATAAATGTGTTTGAATTGAATTATTATTGCTTATATGTGAATGATTGTTATATATGGCTATTTGAGCTGAATATGTGAAATCCCGGGAAGTTCCAATAATGTGATGATGTTCAAAAAGTCCCGTACGAACATTAGAAAATAGTTAGGATACGTATGTCATGACATAGGATTTCGATATGTGTTATCGTGTAAGACCACGTCTGGGATGTTGGCATCGATTTGTGATTTACGTGTAAGACCATGTCTGGGACATTGGCATCATATTTGATTTTGTGTAAGACTGTAACACCCCATACCCGAGTCCAAGGCTAAGACTGGATACGAGACATTACCATGCTTGAACTCACTTAAACATGTACTTACGAGCTGTAAAATTTTGTTCCGAAATAGAAACTCTTCTTTCTTAGTCAAAACGTACATATCATGGGCCTATGAGGCCTTAAAAACATATCCGGTAACTTTCGGAATACAATCGGGAACTTTTCCTCGAAACAGGGGTCACACGCCCATGTGGCTTGGGGCACGCCCGTGTACCCCTAAGACACGCCCATGTCTCCCAACCGTGGTCGACACTGACTAATCTCACACGGTCTTGACACACCCGTGGACTGAAACCGTGTGCTATAACTTGATATACTGACTTGTTCACACGGCCGGGGCACACGCCCATGTTCTAACCGTGTATCACACACGGTCTAAACAAACGGTCGTGGGATTAGCCTGTGGTCTATTTTGACTTAAGATAGAAAGGTGCAGGGTGCACACGGCCTAGACACACGCCCGTGTGTCCATCCGTGTGGGAACTTAGAGGCTATTTACCAAGCCAATTGCCACCCTGAAATCAAGACCAAACTCATGCCCAATTTAGCAACTCAAGTATTACATCTAACATGAACAAGGATGCATACTTCATTGATAGATTAAAACATGCATACTTAATCATTCATGACTCATCTCTTTGGCCATATACAAAAAGAATGCTAAGCTTGATAGCCAACACTTTGGCTAGTTTTAAAACATAACTTAAAATGAAATGTTTCCTATACATGCCATACTTAATATAAACAATTTGGCTATACAAAAATAGCGATTGATAGTGTGCTCCGAGCTCCAGTGACAATGATCCAAGAGATTAGCTTGGCGAGACTACATGGAAAGAAAGAATAAAGGACATAAGCATTTAGCTTAGTAAGTTTGCATGTAATTCTCATAGCAATATATTTGCTTAACATTAACCATTCATCATAAACAATGGCATTATGAAATCTCAAGTATCTAAGCTTACTTACTCTTACTGATTCTTACATATCTCATGCTCGTACGGTAACAAGATACCTGTATCACTTGATCACATAGATCAGTATACTTTACTATGATAAGCATAATCTCAACTTCATCATTCATATCATGAATAATACTCTTAATTAACTCTGACTAGCATAACTTGATAATAACTTTACTTACTTAACTTTCTTACTTTCTCATTTAATCTTTACTCTTTTGCCCGATGAATTACTATGAATAACAGAGGATACTAAATCTCAAAACACATGTGTCTTGATGCCAATGCTATATCCTTGATATAGTCTTACATTGGATCTCTTACTTGGTATTGATGCCATGTCTTGACATGGGCTTACACGAAGTCTTGCTTATGAGTTCCCTTGGGAACTTACCATTGCCATGTCTCGACATGGTCTTACTTGGTGTCTTTACTTGTCAATGCCGAGCCTTGGCTTGGACTTACATGAAATATTTCTTGTTACTCACCAATACCATGCCTTGGCTTGGACTTACATGGGATCTCTATCTCTTTATAGCTTTTCAATGCCAAGACTTGTCTTGGACTTACATGATAACTTTGCTTGGAGACTCACCAATGCCATGCCTTGGCTTGGGCTTATATGGGTCTTCATCTCATAATAACTCTTCAATGCCAAGACTTGTCTTGGTCTTACATGATAACTTGCTTGATTGCCGATGCCATGCCTTGGCTTGGTCTTATACGGACTTTCTCATTTCATGTGATAGATCGAGTATCCTAAGTAATTCAACTTCAATCGGGACTTTCTCATGCTTGATCTCATTGATTTCTTTGTTTAACATAGCATTAACAATCTCATGGAATTAAAATATATTCTACATTATACTAAGCAATTCAGTGATATTAATCATAAAGCTTAGAAAACATACAAACTTACCTCAATATACAAAATGTGTGTAGATATGCAATTTAGTCCTCGACTTTGTTCTTGCCTCGGTTTCGATCCGGGCTTCATTTTTCTTGATCTATAATAATAATTAGATCATTTAATACTCACATTGACTAAATTGACTCTTAACTCATACTTTGGCAAAATTACTATTTTGCCCCTAAATTTTCTCATATTTGCACTTTTGCCCCTAGGCTCGTAAAATGATTCTCATTTAACTTTCTTAAACATCATGCTTAGCTGTTTCATTTTCTCTACTATAATAATCATCAATTCTCACTATTTCTAATAGGTATGACCAATTTCAAAAATATTACAAATTAGTCCATACTATCATTTTTCATGAAATTCACTAAGGAAAAGATGTTTATCTAACATCAAACTCTCATAAACTTCCATAAAATATCATTTTACAAGCAAGTCACTATTGGGTAGATTTTTGAACATGCATCTTAGCTCATTTTATAGCTAAAAATAGCTAATTCATAATACGAAAACTTCAAAAATACGAAGAATATTAAAAACGGGGCTAAGATGAACTTACTAGCAAGCTTGAAAGATGAAAAAACTAGCTATGGGGTTCTTCAAATTTTCGGCACCAAGGAAGAAGATCAATGAAATTTTTATCATCTTTTTCCTATTTTAATCATTTAATTTGTAAATGACCAAAATGCCCTTCTCTTTAAAAATTTACAATTTACTAACTCATGTCCATTTTTGTCCAAAAATTATAATTTGGGCAAATTTCTATTTAAGGACTTCTAATTAATATTTCTAAAGCTATTTCATACAAAAAGCTTCTAGAAACTCATATTTTGCAACTTTTGCAATTTAGTCCTATTTGATCATTCCTTGTCAATTTCACAAAATTTCTACATGGAACTTTATAACTATCATGCAAACATGTCATAAACCTTAAGAACTTAATTTACTAACTCAGATTTGTGGTCTCGCACCACTATTCCGACTAGGCCCTAAATCGGGCTGTTATAATTCTCCCCCTCTTAGGAACTTTCGTCCTCGAAAA
The DNA here is from genome assembly GCA_025698515.1 of Gossypium sturtianum. Classification (NCBI taxonomy): domain Eukaryota; kingdom Viridiplantae; phylum Streptophyta; class Magnoliopsida; order Malvales; family Malvaceae; genus Gossypium; species Gossypium sturtianum. Next base: position 105,447,293 of record CM046950.1, read on the forward strand.
TCTTACCAGCAAACAGGTTTGGATACTGGTTTCTCATGCTCTTTTCTGGTTCCCACATAGCTTCTTCTATTCCATGTCTTTGCCACAATACTTTTACCAGGGCAATACTTTTATTTCTTAGCTGCTTGACTTCCCGAGCTAAAATCTTAACTGGTTCTTCACCATAAGTCATGTCGGGATGAATCTCTATCTCTGATGGGGTAATTACATGTGAAGGATCTGATCGGTAGCGTCGCAACATGGACACATGAAACACATCGTGAATCTTTTCTAACTCTGATGGCAAAGCCAATCGATAAGCTACCGGCCCAACTTTCTCAGTAATCTCATATGGTCCAATAAAACGTGGACTCAACTTGCCTTTCCGGCCAAATCTGAGAACTTTTCTCCATGGTGACACTTTCAAGAAAACTTTATCTCCGACTTGATACTATATCTCTTTTCTCTTTAAGTCCGAATAGGACTTCAGTCTATCTGATGCAGCTTTTAAACATTCTCGTATCACTTTCACTTTCTCTTCAGCTTCTCTAACCAAATCAACCCCGTGAATTTGGTTTTCCTTGAGTTCAGTCCAAAATAAAGGCGTTCTGCACTTACGCCTATATAGAGCCTCATAAGGCGCCATCTTTAAACTCGACTGAAAACTATTATTGTAGGCAAACTCTACCAATGGGAGAAACTTTTCCCAACTGCCTCGGAATTCAAAAATACAACATCTGAGCATATCCTCGAGTACTTGAATTAACCTCTCCGACTGACCGTCAGTTTGAGGATGAAAAGCGGTACTAAAGTTCAACTTTGTACCCAAGGCCTCTTGCAACTTCTTTCAAAATCTGGATGTGAACCTCGGATCTCTATCCGAGATAATTGACAACGGAACACCGTGAAGCCTTATTATTTCTGACACATACAAGTTTGCCAACTTGTCTAGTGAGTAATCAACTCGTACAGGTAAGAAATGAGCTGACTTTGTGAGTCTATCAACTACAACCCATACAACATCTTTCTTGCTCGGAGATAATGGTAAACCCGTTACAAAATCCATAGTAATACGGTCCCATTTCCACTCCAGAACCAAAATGGGTTGAAGCAAACCCGAAGGTACTTGGTGTTCAGCCTTTACTTGCTGACAAATCAAGCATTTGGAAACAAACTCTGAAATATCTTTCTTCATTCTCGGCCACCAATACTGTTGCTTTAAGTCATTAAACATTTTGGTACTACCCGGATGTACAGATAAACATCCGTTATGTGCCTCATGCAAAATTCTCTGAATAAGCTCGTCCTTTCTCGGTACACAAATTCTATCTTTGAACATCAGACTTCCATTGGGACTAATCCGAAAATCAGACTCAACATCTGTCTCGCACTGAGCTCTCTTGACTTGCAATTCACTATCTTCTTTCTGAGCCTCAAAAATCTCTTGGAGGAATACTGGTCTAGCTTTCAACTCAGCTAGAATAGAACCATCAGTGGATAAAGTCATCCGTGAATTTATTGCCCTTAATGCAAATAGGGACTTTCTACTCAAAGCGTCGGCGACCACATTCGCCTTCTCGGGATGGTAGTCAATGACCATCTCATAGTCTTTTATCAACTCTAACCATCACCGCTGCCTTAATTTCAACTCTTTCTGCATCATCAAGTACCTCAAACTTTTGTGATCGGTGAAAATCCGACATCTCTCACCATATAGGTGGTGTCTCCATATCTTCAATGCGAAGACTATGGCAGCCAACTCTAGATCGTGGGTCGGATAATTCTTCTCATGAGGCTTCAACTGTCTTGAGGCATAAGCAATCATTTTGCCTTCTTACATAAGTACACAGCCTAATCCATTTAAGGATGCATCGCTGTAAATCACAAACTCTTTCCCTGCCTCAGGTGGTACTAAAACTGGAGCTTCTGTCAACATCGCTTTCAGTTTCTCGAAACTTTGTTGACATCTTTCTGTCCACTCAAACTTCACATTTTTCCGTAACAATTTATCCATCGGGGTTGCAATAATAGAAAACCCCTTGACGAAACGTCTATAATAGCAAGCTAGGCCTAGGAAACTTCTAACCTCAGAGACATTCTTCGGTGGCTTCCAGTCCATAATAGTCGAAATCTTACTGGGGTCTACTCGAACTCCTTCTCCCGAGACAATATGTCCCAAAAATCCTACTTCCTTGAGCCAAAATTCGCTTTTACTGAACTTGGCATACAACTGATTTTCTCGTAGAATCTGTAAAACTGTCCGTAGGTTCTCAGCATGCTCATTCTCATCTCGGGAATAAATCAGTATGTCGTCAATGAAAACGACTACAAACTTGTCGAGGTATGGTCTAAAAAATGCGGTTCATTAAGTCCATGAATACCGCAGGAGCATTGGTCAAACCAAGAGGCATGACTAAAAATTCATAATGCCCATACCTTGTTCAAAAAGCTGTCTTAGACACATCTGATTCCTTTACTCTTAACTAATAGTACCCTGATCTCAAGTCTATTTTGGAGAACACAGTGGCTCCTTTCAATTGATCGAACAAATCATCGATCCTAGGCAGTGGGTACTTGTTCTTCACCGTCACTTTATTAAGCTGACGGTAATCTATGCACAATCTCATGGTGCCATCTTTCTTTTCACAAATAAAACTGGAGCACCCGGGAGAGAACAACTTGACCTAGCAAAGCCTTTATCATCGCTCTTGCAACTGTGACTTCAGCTCCTTTAACTCCGTTGGAGCCATTGTGTAAGGAGTAATAGATATTGGTGCGATCACAGGGAGCCGGTTCAATGCCAAACTCAATCTCTCTTCTTGAGGGTAGTCCCGGTAATTCTTCGGAAAAACATCCACGTACTCACATACTATCGGTACTGACTCAATCTTTAACTCTGTTTCTTTATCATTCATCACAAAGACCAAATATACCTCGTACCCCTTTCTTATGTATCTCTGTGCCGTCATGTGAAAAATCATTGTCGGTGATTTACTTTGCTCATCTGATTCTATATGGAGAATATCCCCATTCTCACATCTCGTCTCAATATATTTCTTCCCACAATTAACTATTACATCATGAGTGGTCAACCAGTCCATACCAAGAATGATGTCAAACTCATCAAATGGTAGCAACATAAGATTTGCTTTAACGTAATGACCTCTAATCATTAATGGACAATCTTTACATACTTCATCAACTAACACACTCTTGCCTAAAGGATTAGCCACCTTAATCGTAAATTATGTAGAATCTATAGGCATATTCATGCTGGATACTAGTTTCATACAAATGTAAGAGCGTGTGGATCCGGGATCTATTAAAGCAATAACTTTAACATCATGAAGAGAAAAGGTACCCGTAATAACATCAGGAGAAGATTCCTCTTCGAGAGTGCGAATGGCATAAGTCCTCGCAGGTGCCCTACCCTCGGGTCTCGCAGCCTGCTCTCTAGGGTTACCCCTTTCTACATGCCCCACTTCCTGGGTTCCTTTGCGGTCTTCCTCTGACTACACTCCCGGATCTCGGGTTCTGAGCTCTATCTTCTTTCATTGTCTCTAGACAATCTTTTATGTAGTGGTCCTGGGAACCACATCTGAAACATGCATTTTCATGTGCTCGACATTCTCCAAAATGATGTCTGCCACACTGTGGGCATTCGGATCTATCCGATCGGATGTTCCCCACACTAGCAACTGAGGTTGTCTGTGCCTTACTTCTCGAATACTGCTTACTCTTGTCCTTCCTTGAAAACTCAGTGGAAGTAGCCAATCGGGTGGAGAAATCTCTTGACTTCTTGGATGTGGATTGGAATGACTTATTCCACTGTCTCTTTTTAGAGTCACTAGACTCTATTTCAGACTTTCTCTTCTCCTTTACTAGTTCTTCGGCTTTACAAGCCCTCTCTACTAGCATAACGAATTCCTTCAGTTATAGGACAGCAACAAACAATTTGATGTCCTCATTTAGCCCATCTTCAAATCTCTTACTCATGATGGCCTCGGTGGACACGCATTCTCGAGCGTATTTGCTGAGCCGTACAAACTCACGCTCATAATCGGTCACAGACATCTTGCCTTGCTTTAACTCTAGAAATTCCTTTCTTTTCTAGTCCACGAACCTTTGACTGATATACTTTTTCTTGAACTCTTATTGGAAGAATCCCCATGTGACCTTTTCCCTTGGTACCACAGACACCAATGTGTTCCACCATTGATAGGCAGAATCTCTTAAAAGAGAGACTACACACTTCATGCATTCCTCAGATGTGCATGACAACTCATTAAATACCCTGATGGTATTTTCTAACCAGAATTCATCTTTTTTCGGATCATCATCTTTTCTAGCTTGGAATTCTTCTGCCCCATGTTTCCTGATTCTATCAACTGGAGGCTTCTCTCCTCTTACCACCTCTACTACTTGAGGGGCTACTAGGATAGGTTGAGGAATAGGTGGGGGTGGAGGGGGTTGCGCATTCGGGTTCGTACGAACAAACTCCGTATACCATGTATTCATCATATGGAGGAAGGCTTCTCTAGCCTCTTCTCCTCCATCTTGACTCACCGTAGTGGGTCTATTCTCAATCTCGTTCGGCATCGTCCCTTCGGTGGGAGCCGGCGCGTTACTTTCTACGTCATCTGCGACAGCTCTATCGAGATCCATTTACTAAATGTATAAACATAATTTAAGCCGTCAGGAGTCGTCACACTATCATTATAAAAACATTCTTACGTATGGCATGTATAGCTAGACTCGTGCTCGTGCTACGTTAGTCCTAGAACCACTAAACTGTAGCTCTGATACCACTAAATGTAACACCTCATACCCGAGTCCAAGGCTAAGACTGGATACGAGACATTACCATGCTTGAACTCACTTAAACATGTACCTACAGGCTGTAAAATTTTGTTCCGAAATAGAAACTCTTCTTTCTTAGTCAAAACGTACATATCATGGGCCTATGAGGCCTTAAACACATATCAGGGAACTTTCAGAATACAATCGGGAACTTTTCCTCAAAACAGGGGTCACACGCCTATGTGGCTTGGGGCACGCCCGTGTACCCCTAAGACACGCCCATGTCTCCCAACCGTGGTTGACACTGACTAATCTCACACGGTCTTGACACGCCCGTGGACTGAAACTGTGTGCTATACCTTGATATACTGACTTCTTCACACGGCCGGGGTGTAACACCCCAAACTCGGACAAGACACCACGCCCGAATCTGGTATGTTACGGGGAAAAACGTCTTTGAGTGAACAGATTTTTTTTTTTTTTTTTTAAGGTGAAAACATAGTGAATTTGAGGAAGGTTTGAGTAGGCTTGTTTGATTAGATTTTTGAAAACTTATCCAAGTATATAGTTAAAACGAGTTGATTTCATTTAGGACTTCCAATAGTTTCTTAGTGCCATTTTGAAACATTTTAAACTTAGTAGTAAATCGAGTTTGGTTTGAAAATCATTTGAGTTTATTGATTAACGAAACATAGCGAGATACCCGATGGTATAGTTTAAAACACATTGCGATATAATTTTGAAAACGTTGTCTTTCCAAGTTTTAGCAAAATTTCATGCCAAGTTATTTGTTAAGCAGGTTGAGAATCTAATTAAAGCATACCCATCATAAAACTTAACTTAAAGGCCTTTTACAAATCCAAATTAAAACCCAAATAAAAGTAATTAAACTAAAGTACCCAAATGATAGAGTTGGAGTAAAACTTTATTAAGCATGGCATGAGCACCCCGAGTCCATCCGGCTCCATGTCCGCGTCTCGAGTCACTGAAATGTCAAAGGAGAGGTGAGTCGAATGACTCGATGCATAAATCCGCTCCCCGATGAAACAACATGCTATCACACATCATACATAGCAACATAATTAATGCAACCCGATCCTAACCATCCGTATCTCCTTTTTCTACCCCCGTGTGGTACCAAACCACTTTGGTGGTGCCAAACCACTGGTGACATATAGTCACAATGTGTTACCCAAGAACACTGGTGTCCCAAAGACACAATGTGCTACCCAAGCAGTGGTGACCGTAGTCACGATAATCGAATGATGGGGCCAACCCATCGTGTGATACCCAATCACTAGCGACGATCCCATATCTCATGTGGGGCCAACCCACGATGGTGTTAACCACGGGGACAAGTCGCAATGAGGTGCCCAACCTCACGGTGTCCCAAAGACACAAATGTGCTACCAAAGCAACGGTGACCGTAGTCACAATAATCGAATGATGGGGCCAACCCATCGTGTGATACCCAATCACTAGCGAGACGATCCCATATCTCAAAGTGGGGCCAACCCACGGTGGTGTTAACCACGGGGACAAGTCGCAATGAGGTGCCCAACCTCACGGTGTCCCAAAGACACAAATGTGCTACCAAAGCACCGGTGACCCAAAGTCACAAGGTGTGTTACCAAAACACTTGGTGCTCGTCGGCACAAAATCATCAACGCCCCCTCCACTCATATCACCCATCAACAAACCAACTCATGTAATCATGCATATCATACAAATTATGCATATCATGCTAATATGTTTGACTCATGTCCCATATCACATACATACATAGTCATGATACCATATAGATCATCGATAATCTAGTAACAATCTTGACTTACCCGATACGTACACATACCCCGTTTGGGTATCCAATAATCCATCATCTTGTCATGATTTTATTAGGCAAACAGGTTTATTAATAATATTACTAAATATCGGTGTGTTAGTTTACACACACAGTAATTACGAGTCTAGAAATCCCGGACAAAAGCGATCTAAGCCCCTCGAGTACTAGCTCCTACAATCGGCCAAAGCATAGGGGTTAGGCATCCACACATTCGACCAACAACATCTAGACCAAAAGGGTTTGTCGAAAGCCCTTACCTTTCACCGATTTGGTTTCCTACCAAATCCCGAACCAAAAAGTGGTTCCCTTAGACAATCGGCCAACCTATAAAGAAGGAAGTATTAATCTCTTGAAGCTTTGACTAAACGAGAATTAAGAGAATAAACTAACAACAATACCAACCCTTACCAATCAGCTAACGAAAGCAGGGAGACTTCTCTTGTTTGCTTCCAAAATCAAAGAGTCCTATAACAAGATGATTCACAAACGATTAACACTCCTCCAAAGTTACCATATTCGGCTCTTAATCAAACCCGAATCGATTAAGAACAGAAAGAGAAAAGAAATGGCCATACGGCCAAACACTTACCCAACACCCAAGATCGATCAACCAACAAGATCACCCTTCACTAACATTCGGTCAAGAGAGGAGCTATTAGAAGGGAGAAAAGATTCGCCAACACCTTCAAAGAAAGAAAAGAGAATTGTCTTTAGGCGTTTAACACACCGTGTTCGGTTACGAATGAGAGAAGAGAGAAAACAAATGCGAGATGAGAGTAGAGTGAGAATTGAGTTTCGGCAAGATGGTTTAAGAGAAAGAGAAAAAATCGGCAATAATAGAAGAGAGGTTCGGTTTAAGATTTTGGGAAGAAATGAAATGATGGAATACTTTAGGAGATAACTTTCGGTTTACACAAATGAAAAGAAAAAAAAAAACTAGAAGAGCCTTTCTTGCCAACAACACAAAATGTAAAGAAAAACCAATTACCAAAATTCGGCAAAGAGAGTTGCTTGGGGTTGTTTTAACAAAGAAGAAAATGTTGGCTTCAAAATGCCTTTTGGCCGAAAATACACCAAGTGAGAAGTGCATTTCGGCACACCACACTTCCCATCACCAAACCGTCCACACTCCCACTCCAACACCCCACAAAATCGGCCAAAATCCCTCCATTCACTCCACTCCCCACATTCAAACAACAAGACCAAGTCTTCCTCCTAAACTCACTCTCCTCCCACCATTTGAACGGTTTGACCAAGTCCAAAGAAGAATTTGAATTGCCTTCTACTTCCTCCTCCCATGCCGTCCAAAAAGAATGCAAAAATGTGGCCACTCCGCAGCTTGAACTCAGGACCTCTGCCTCCTGCAATTGACGCCAACCCCAGCTCCAAGTGGCGCATGCTTTGCCACTCCACCAGCTCCTCTTTTGTGCTCAAGAACACCAAATAAAACTCTTATACCCTAGCTCCTACAGCTCCCCTGACTTAACACCCAAAAATCAAAATTTTTCCCATTCACTCAGGCATACATTTAGACTTCAATTAAGCCCCCAAAACATAGAAATAGCCACGCAAACACACTAGACACATGCAAAAACATGCAACGACAACAACACCCCTAACACTCGGATATTACGGTTCTACCCCTAAAAAAATAATTTCGACCCGAAATTACACGATCGAGAAGAGTTGCGGGTATTCTTGTCTCATCATATCCTCGGGTTCCCACGTAGCTTCTTCTACGCCATGATTCCGCCAAAGAACCTTAACCAAAGGCACGGACTTCTTCACGCGAGAACCTTCACATCTCGATCAAGAATGCGCACGCGAGGTTCCTCTTCCATAGTCAAATCTGGATTTACCTCGATCTCTTCCCGCTGCTACCACATGCGACGGATCGAGCGATAGCGTCGAAGCATCGAAACGTGGAATACGTCGTGAATCTGACTAAGCTCTGCTGGCAACTCAAGTTGATACGCTACTGGTCCCACTCGTCTCAATACCTTATACGGCCCAATAAACCTCGGACTTATCTTGCCTTTCTTCCCGAACCTCAACACCTTCTTCCAAGGCGAGACCTTCAGAAACACTCGATCCCCACAGCGAACTCTATATTTCTTACGCTTAAGATCGGCATAAGACTTCTGCCGGTCGAAGCTTCCTTCAATCGAGACCGATCGCTTAACCTTGTCTTGGTCTCAACAACCAACTCGGGTCCTAACAGCTGACGTTCACCTAACTCCGTCCAACACGTAGGTGAGCGACACTTCCTACCATACAATGCCTCATACGGTGCCATCTTAATGCTCGCTTGGTAACTGTTGTTGTAAGCAAACTCAGCTAATGGTAGAAACTCCTCCCAACTACCTCTGAAATCCAAGATACAACCTCTCGGCATATCCTCTAGGACACGAATGACCCTTTACGATTGGCCGTCGATCTGCGGGTGAAAAGCCGTCTTTGAAATCCAAGCAGTACCCGAGCTGATGTAACGCTTTCGGAACCTTGGCGTGAATCTAGGATCCCTATCCGAGATTATCGAAATCGGCACACCGTGCAACCTCACTATCTACGAAACATACGACCGCTAGCCACGAAGTGAGTAGTCAACCCTCAGGAATAAAGTGGTGATTTAGTCGATCGATCCACCACTACCCAAATGAATCTTTCTTGCTTGGCGTGGCGGTAATCCACCGGCGAAATCCATGGTTATCCTTTCCCACTTCCACGAGGAATCTTCACGGTGAAGCAACCCCGAAGCGACAAGCGATGTTCAGCCTTGACCTGGCGACAAGTCGGACACTTCCCAACAAACTCTGTCACCTCCTTCTTCAAGCCGAGGCCACCAAAATCGCTCTCTAAGATCCTATACATCTTGCTACCTCCGGGATGCATAGCATATAAGCTAGCTATGTGCGTCACGAAGAATCTTCTGCCTCGGCTCAACATCTTTAGGCATACAAGCCTTACCTAGAAAACCGAACCTGCGTCACGGACAAGGCGTTGTAACCATCCGGACCACCGTCCTGCACTGCGCAACCTTCGCGCACTCGGAACCTCATCCAATAAGCTGTTTCTCTACGATCTGCTCCAACCCAAGTGAGGCAACACCGCAACTGCGAGAATACTCCGTCGTCATACAAACTCAAATGGGCAAACAAAGCTCTTAAGTCAAAGAAACAACCTTGCGGCTCAGCGCGTGCGCCCCACCACGTTAGCCTTGCGGGATGATACTCAATCAAGCGATCGTAATCTTTCGGCAACTCCACCCATCTGCGGCGCCTCAAATTCAAATCCTTACGAGTCGTGAGATGCTTGAACTCTTGTGATGCGTGTAGACTATCGATCTCTCTCAGTACAAGTAGTGCCTCCAAATCTTTAAAGCGAAGACCACAGTTTGCTAGCTCCAAATCGTCGTCGGATAGTTGACCTCATGTGGCCTCGGTATCGAGAAAGCGTAAGCCACAACCTTACCCTCTTGCATCGACACACAACCCAAGCCCGTATGTGATGCATCGCAATAAAGCGTGAATTCCTTACCGGCCTCGGGTTGAATTAGAAGGAGCCTCGGTCAAAATCTTCTTTAACTTATCGAAGCTTTCTGCTTTGTTTCTCGGTCCATACAAGCGGAACTTCTTTCCTCGACAACTTGGTCATCAGTGCGCTATCAGCGAAAACCCTCAACAAACCTTCCGGTGATATCCGGCCAAACCTAGAAAACTCGAGATCTCGACCAGCGACCTAGGCGGCTTCCAATCCAAAAGCGCCTCAATCTTACGAGGATCTACTCGAATCCCCTCGGCCGACACTACATGACCCAGAAAGTCACTTCTCTAAACGAACTTCGCATGCTTAGAACTTAGCATAGAGTTGCTTTTCCCTCAAAGTCTGCAACACCACTGCAAATGCTTATCATGCTCTTCCTCGTCGCCAGAGTACACCAAGATGTCGTCTATGAAAACCACGACGAACCGAGTCGGATCTTTGCTTTGAAACACCACATTCATCATATCCATAAATGCTGCCGGGTCGTTAGTCAACCCGAGCGGCATTACGAGAAATTTGTAGTGCCCATACCGAGTCAGAAACGGCTGTTTTATGGATATCCGCCTCCTTAACCTTTAGCGGTGATACCCGGATCTCAAGTCGATCTTTGAGAATCTGCGGCACCCTTGGTGATCAAACAAGTCATCTATCCGTGGCAGCGGATACTTGTTTTTAATCGTCGGCTTGTTCAGCTGGCGGTAGTCTATACACATCCGCATCGAGCCATCTTTCTTCTTGACAAAGTGCCGGCGCACCCCACGGCGAGACACTAGGCCTAATAAAACCTCGATCCAATAACTCCACGGATCGAGCCTTAAGCTCCACCAATTCCTTTGGTGCCATCCTATCTGAGCAATAGACAGCGGCGCGATTCCGGGTAATAGATCAATCCCGAACTCCACCTCCACGATCGGCGGCAAACACAGGAAGCTCCTCGGGGAAAAACATCGACAAAACTCCTTAGCAGTGCAGAACCTTCTCCACAGCGGACTCTTTAGCCTCCAAGGCATACACGCATGAACTACATACGCTTCCACGACCTTTCACGACCATCTTCTCAGCCTTGAGCGGATACCACATTTGATAAGTAATCTCTCCTATTACCTATCATAGCCACCTCTTCACCCTCGGCCGTCTTAAGAACCATGCGCTTGGCGCGCAATCCAACCTACTTTGGTACTTGACCAACCAATCCATCCCAAGAATCGGATCGAACTCCCCAAGCGGCGGTTCCATCGGATCGGCCGACAAACACTACCCCTTGGAGTTCTAAGGGTACCTCTCTAAAGCAGTTTATCTACTACTACTGAGTGACCTAGAGGGCTAATCACGGTCATCGCCTAGAAGATATCTCGAGTCTAAATCCATGGTCTCTACTATACTCGGCAACATAAGAGTGCGTTGAACCCACATCAATCAAAGCGGTATAAGGAGAACCAAAAATCAAAAAGCGTCTGCAGGTTATGGCGTCAGGTGCGTCGCCCTCCTCTCGGCGCCTCGCGACATACACTAATCCATCTTTGTCTAGCATCGAACTACTCGCACCTCTGCGGTGCTCCACGGCCCCGACCGGACCCGTTACCACCTCTGCCATTACCACGGCCCCTCTGCGGTGGCGGTCCACTACCTCTGAGCGATTACGGCCGACTCTCGGGCCGAATCTTAGCCAACCTCGCGGACGGTCCCTCACGATGCTCGAGAGAACCACACTCGAAGCAACCTTTTCCTCGATCCGGCAACCACCCCAATGAGATTTCCCTGCGAGTCACCTTTGCGGTGGTCCACGCCTCGCGACAACAAACCTAGCGAGCTAGTTCGGCCCACTCGGTCTAGCCCTTTTACGCGGGATTACGGCGATCGGAAGACCCAAAGCTCCTCTTATGTCTATTTCGGTCCATGCCTTGTCTCACGACTCCTTAACACCCTCGGCTACCTTAGCCTTCTCAACTAAGGCGACAAACTCGCTCTCTGGCGAGAGAGCAATCAGCGACCTCAAGTCGTCTCGCGAGACCATCCTCGAAGCGAACACACCTCTCATGCTCGGTGGCCACAATGCCCCCGGCATACCTACTCGGCCGGGAACTCGACCTCGTACTCGAAACCGATTTACTCCCTGAACAAGCCTCGAAAATGCCTTCCATTGGGAGTCAATATAACTAGCTCAGATGTACTTCTTTTGATATGCGGCCTGAAGTAATCCCATGTCCGAGATCCTCTGCTTTGCCACTTCCCCGAACCGTGAGCCACCAGCGTCGACTCATCCGGGAGAAGCGTCGATGCCCTTGACTTCTCTTGGCGGTCAAATCGGATCATCCATGATCCGCTCGATCGCCTCCGGCCGGTATTCGGTCTTTGGGAGCAACACCGAAACACCTCGGAAGAATTCGGCCCCATTGGCGAAAGTCGCTCGAGCAGCATTTCCTAACTCCGCGCCACTACCAACTCACGCTACCCTTTCCAACACTCGCGGCATCGCGCTGTGACAACTGCGTCGTCCCGGTCGATCTTGGAACTCACCACCTCGGTGGTGGCGGAGCCGTATCTCATTTTACGAACCACGACCCGATCCTCACGGGCTCGAAAACCGTCATCCTACCACGACCTGCGTCCACGACCACGTCCACCTCTAGCGCTCATGACTAATCTTCCTACGTATCGATTAAGAATTTTTATGCATCGATACTTATTCCACTTGTTTAAAAGCAAGTCTTATGAATATTTTAAGAGGATTTGTTCTCGCGAGTTCACAAAATCCTATCGAGTTTCAATCTCTAAAGTAGTATACTATTGCTATTCATCGAGATCATATCACATCCAATCAATTCACAAGCAATAGTGCGGGGTACTGCCACAGGCGGCCCAGTGCCAGGAGACTCGGTGCCATGCCTTTCAAACCATACTTTAAGAATAAAGACTAATAAAACAACCTTTTGAAAACATTTTGGGCCTCGGGCCCGCAGTAGAAAACCTTTGAACTTGGCTCACGATGCAAAATTGTAACACCCCAAACTCGGACAAGACACCACGCTTGAATCACGGTATGTTCACGGGGAAACGTCTTTGAGTGAGCAGTTTTTTTTTTTTTTTAAGGTGAAAACATAGTGAATTTGAGGAAGGTTTGAGTAGGCTTGTTTGATTAGATTTTTGAAAACTTATCCAAGTATATAGTTAAAGCGAGTTGATTTCATTTAGGACTTCCAATAGTTTCTTAGTGCCATTTTGAAACATTTTAAACTTAGTAGTAAATCGAGTTTGGTTTGAAAATCATTTGAGTTTATTGATTAACGAAACATAGCGAGATACCCGATGGTATAGTTTAAAACACATTCGCGATATAATTTTGAAAGCGTTGTCTTTCCAAGTTTTAGCAAAATTTCATGCCAAGTTATTTGTTAAGCGGGTTGAGAATCTAATTAAAGCATACCCATCATAAAACTTAACTTAAAGGCCTTTTACAAATCCAAATTAAAACCCAAATAAAAGTAATTAAACTAAAGTACCCAAATGATAGAGTTGGAGTAAAACTTTATTAAGCATGGCATGAGCACCCGAGTCCATCCGGCTCCATGTCGCGTCTACGAGTCACTGAAATGTCAAAGGAGAGGGTGAGTCGAATGACTCGATGCATAAATCCGCTCCCAGGTGAAACAACATGCTATCACACATCATACATAGCAACATAATTAATGCAACCCGATCCTAACCATCAGTATCTCCTTTTTCTACCCAGTGTGGTACCAAACCACTTTGGTGGTGCCAAACCACTGGTGACATATAGTCACAATGTGTTACAGAACTTTGGTGTCCCAAAGACACAATGTGCTACCCAAGCAGCGGTGGCCGTAGTCACGATAATCGAATGATGGGGCCAACCCATCGTGTGATACCCAATCACTAGCGAGACGATCCCATATCTCATGTGGGGCCAACCCACGGTGGTGTTAACCACGGGGACAAGTCGCAATGAGGTGCCCAACCTCTGGTGTCCCAAAGACACAAATGTGCTACCAAAGCACTTGGTGGCCGTAGTCACAATAATCGAATGATGGGGCCAACCCATCGTGTGATACCAATCACTGTGACGATCCCATATCTCAAAGTGGGGCCAACCCACGGTGGTGTTAACCACGGGGACAAGTCGCAATGAGGTGCCCAACCTCTGGTGTCCCAAAGACACAAATGTGCTACCAAAGCCTTTGGTGACCCAAAGTCACAAGGTGTGTTACCAAAACAACGGTGCTCGTCGACACAAAATCATCACTGCCCCCTCCACTCATATCACCCATCAACAAACCAACTCATGTAATCATGCATATCATACAAATTATGCATATCATGCTAATATGTTTGACTCATGTCCCATATCACATACATACATAGTCATGATACCATATAGATCATCGAGTAATCTAGTAACAATCTTGACTTACCCGGATCGTACACATACCCGTTTGGGTATCCAATAATCCATCATCTTGTCATGATTTTATTAGGCAAGCAGGTTTATTAATAATATTACTAAATATCGGTGTGTTAGTTTACACACACAGTAATTCTGAGTCTAGAAATCCTAGGACAAAAGCGATCTAAGCCCCTCGGTACTAGCTCCTACAATCGGCCAAAGCATAGGGTTAGGCATCCACACATTCGACCAACAACATCTAGACCAAAAAGGGTTTGTCGAAGCCCTTACCTTTCACTGATTTGGTTTCCTACCAAATCCAGAACAAAAAGTGGTTCCCTTAGACAATCGGCCAACCTATAAAGAAGGAAGTATTAATCTCTTGAAGCTTTGACTAAGCGAGAATTAAGAGAATAAACTAACAACAATACCAACCCTTACCAATCAGCTAACGAAGCAGGAGACTTCTCTTGTTTGCTTCCAAAAATCAAGAGTCCTATAACAAGATGATTCACAAGCGATTAACACTCCTCCAAAGTTACCATATTGGCTCTTAATCAAACCAGAATCGATTAAAACAGAAAGAGAAAAGAAATGGCCATACGGCCAAACACTTACCCAACACCCAAGATCGATCAACCAACAAGATCACCCTTCACTAACATTCGGTCAAGAGAGGAGCTATTAGAAGGGAGAAAAGATTCGACCAACACCTTCAAAGAAAGAAAAGAGAATTGTCTTTAGGCGTTTAACACACCGTGTTCGGTTACGAATGAGAGAAGAGAAAACAAATGCGAGATGAGAGTAGAGTGAGAATTGAGTTTCGGCAAGATGGTTTAAGAAAGAGAAAAATCGGCAATAATAGAAGAGAGGTTCGGTTTAAGATTTTGGGAAGAAATGAAATGATAGAATACTTTAGGAGATAACTTTCGGTTTACACAAATGAAAAGAAAAAAAGAAACTAGAAGAGCCTTGACCAACAACACAAAATGTAAAGAAAAACCAATTACCAAAATTCGGCAAAGAGAGTTGCTTGGGGTTGTTTTAACAAAGAAGAAAATGTTGGCTTCAAAATGCCTTTTGGTAGAAAATACACCAAGTGAGAAGTGCATTTCGGCACACCACACTTCCCATCACCAAACCGTCCACACTCCCACCAACACCCCACAAATCGGCCAAAATCCCTCCATTCACTCCACTCCCCACATTCAAACAACAAGACCAAGTCTTCCTCCTAAACTCACTCTCCTCCCACCATTTGAGCAGTTTGACCAAGTCCAAAGAAGAATTTGAATTGCCTTCTACTTCCTCCTCCCATGCTGTCCAAAAGAATGCAAAAATGTGGCCACTCATGCAGCTTGAACTTCGGGACCTCTGCCTCCTGCAATTGGCGCCAACCCAGCTCCAAGTGGCGCATGCTTTGCCACTCCACCAGCTCCTCTTTTGTGCTCAAGAACACCAAATAAAACTCTTATACCCTAGCTCCTACGGCTCCACGACTTAACACCCAAAAATCAAAATTTTTCCCATTCACTCGAGGCATACATTTAGACTTCAATTAAGCCCCCAAAACATAGAAATAGCCACGCATGACACACTAGACACATGCAAAAACATGCAACAACAACACGACCCCTAACAGGGATATTACACGGGTACACGCCCATGTTCTAAGCGTGTATCACACCGCGGTCTAAACAAGCGGCCGTGGGATTAGCCCGTGGTCTATTACGACTTAAGATACAAAGGTGCGAGTGCACACGGCCTGAACACACGCGCGTGTGTCCATCCATGTGAGCACTTAGAGGCTATTTACCAAGCCAATTGCCACCACAAAATCAAGACCAAACTCATGCTCAATTCAACAACTCAAGTATTACATCTAACATGAACAAGGATGCATACTTCATTGATAGATTAAAACATACATACTTAATCATTCATGACTCATCTCTTTGGCCATATACAAAAAGAATGCTAAGCTTGATAGCCAACACTTTGGCTAGTTTTAAAAACATAACTCAAAATGAAATGTTTCCTATACATGCCATACTTAATATAAACAACTTGTCTATACCAAAATAGCGATTGATAGTGTGCTCCAGAGCTCAGTGACGATGATCCACGAGATTAGCTTAGGCGGGACTACATGGAAAGAAAGAATAAAGGGCGTAAGCATTTAGCTTAGTAAGTTTGCATGTAATTCTCATAGCAATATATTTGCTTAACATTAACCATTCATCATAAACAATGGCATTATGAAATCTCAAGTATTTAAACTTACTTACTCTTCACGATTCTTACGTATCTCATGGTACTTACTATTCTCATGCTCGTACGGTAACAAGATACCTGTATCACTTGATCACATAGATCAGTATACTTTACTATGATAAGCATAATCTCAACTTCATCCTTCATATCATGAATAATACTCTTAATTAACTCTGACTAGCATAACTTGATAATAACTTTACTTACTTAACTTTCTTACTTTCTCATTTTATCTTTACTCTTTTGCCCGATGAATTACTATGAATAACAGAGGATACTAAATCTCAAAACACATGTGTCTTGATGCCAATGCTATATCCTTGATATAGTCTTACATGGGATCTCTTACTTGGTATTGATGCCATGTCTTGACATGGGCTTACACGAAGTCTTGCTTATGAGTTCCCTTGGGAACTTACCATTGCCATGTCTCGACATGGTCTTACTTGGTGTCTTTACTTGTCAATGCCGACCCTTGGCTTGGACTTACATGAAATATTTCTTGTTACTCACCAATACCATGCCTTGGCTTGGACTTACATGGGATCTCTATCTCTTTATAGCTTTTCAATGCCAAGACTTGTCTTGGACTTACATGATAACTTTGCTTGGAGACTCACCAATGCCATGCCTTGGCAGGCTTATATGGGTCTTCATCTCATAATAACTCTTCAATGCCAAGACTTGTCTTGGTCTTACATGATAACTTGCTTGATTGCCGATGCCATGCCTTGGCTTGGTCTTATCGGACTTTCTCATTTCATGTGATAGATCGAGTATCCTAAGTAATTCAACTTCAATCGGGACTTTCTCATGCTTGATCTCATTGATTTCTTTGTTTAACATAGCATTAACAATCTCATGGAATTAAAATATATTCTACATTATACTAAGCAATTGAGTGATATTAATCATAAAGCTTAGAAAACATACAAACTTACCTCATATACAAAATGTGTGTAGATATGCAATTTAGTCCTCGACTTTGTTCTTGCCTCGGTTTCCGATCAGGGCTTCATTTTCTTGATCTATAATAATAATTAGATCATTTAATACTCACATTGACTAAATTGACTCTTAACTCATACTTTGGCAAAATTACTATTTTGCCCTAAATTTTCTCATATTTGCACTTTTGCCCCTAGGCTCGTAAAATGATTCTCATTTAACTTTCTTAAACATCATGCTTAGTTTGTTTCATTTTCTCTACTATAATAATCATCAATTCTCACTATTTCTAATAGGTATGACCAATTTCAAAAATATTACAAATTAGTCCATACTATAATTTTTCATGAAATTCACTAAGGAAAAGATGTTTATCTAACATCAAACTCTCATAAACTTCCAAAAATATCATTTTACAAGCATGTCACTATTGGGTAGGTTTTTAACATGCATCTTAGCTCGTTTATAGCTAAAAATAGCTAATTCATAATCTGAGAACTTCAAAAATACGAAGAAGATTAAAAAGCAGGCCTAAGATGAACTTACTAGCAAGCTTGAAAGATGAACAAACCCTAACTATAGGGTTCTTCAAATTTTCGGCACCAAATAAGAAGATGAATGAAATTTTTATCATCTTTTCCTATTTTAATCATTTAATTGGTAAATGACCAAAATGCCATTCTCTTTAAAAATTTACAATTTACTAACTCATGTCCATTTTTGTCCAAAAATTATAATTTGGGAAAATTGCTATTTAAGGACTTCTAATTAATATTTCTAAAGCTATTTCATACAAAAAGCTTCTAGAAACTCATATTTTGCAACTTTTGCAATTTAGTCTATTTGATCATTCGATGTCAATTTCACAAAATTTCTACATGGAACTTTAATACTATCATGCAAACATGTCATAAACCTTAAGAACTCAATTTACTAACTTCCGGTTTGTGGTCTCGCACCACTATTCCGAAACTAGGCCCTAAATCGAGCTATTACAACGACCACATTTGGGACCAGTGGCATCGTTATTGATTACATGTAAGACCACGTATGGGGCGTTGGCATTGTCACGAGCTTTGAGCTATCCAAGTATCCTATTTGATTCCAAGCGGTTCAGCGGGAATTACGAGAAATAAATGAGTATCACGAATGTGCATCCGAATTTGATGCGTATGTATGTGTATGAAATTTGGCAATGAAAGGTATGTATGTATATGATCATTTGATATGTGAGCTACATTACATGATATGTGATTATGAGCAAGTGAACATGATCAATTGAGATATAACAAATATGACTTGAGATTGTGTTATGCCATGAACCATATGTATGAAATGGTTTATAATTGTTCTAAGTGACAAGTTTTTTTGTATATGGCTTACTAAGCTTTTGAAAGCTTACTTTGTGTGTGTTTGCATTGTTCTATAGATTATCAAAGCTACTAGGAGCTCGAGGATCGTCGAGGATCATCACCACACTATCGAACTCTATTTTGGTACTTTTTGGAAGTGTAAATGTTAAAAGTTTGGCATGTATAGGCTAGGACTAGTGTGTTATGTTTTGAGATATTCTTTTTATAGCCATGTGATATGGCTTGCTTGTGGAAGAAAATATGGTTTGGATGTGGTACATGATATGTGCTAAGTAATGGTATGTTTTGATGTTTATAAATGACCAAAAGAAATGGTCAATTTGGTATGTGCTTTGTTGAGAATTTGGTATGATTTTAGTATGAAAATTGAAGTGATATTTTGGGATATTGATCATGTATGAATTAGTGAGTTGTTATGACATTTTGGTATGTTTTGGGTTTAGGTTTTGAGTATGAAATTGGTTGATGAGGAGATGGTTTAAAGGGTGTATGTTTTGTGCTTGAAATTGCACGGAAATGTAGCATATTTGTTGCTTGTTTGATGTTTGTAGGGAGGACCCAAATTGGGTGGAAAAATTGGCCTTGTAAATGGCCTATTTTTCTGCCCACATGAAGCGAGGACACAGCGTGTGTCTCTCTGTGTTGCTCGAGGGCCACTTGAGTGAGCTTGGGCGAGCACACGCGGTCGCACACATGGGCGTGTGCTAGGCCATGTGACCAAGTCGATAGCCTCCCTAATTTTCACACGGCTTGGCACATGGGTGTGTCTTGTGGCCGTGTGGACAAGTCGATATGTATGCCACTGTTTTGCCACGGCTTTGGACACACGGACGTGTCTAAGCCATGTGAGGCACATGGCTTTTGCCTACACGGGCGTGTGACCTCTGTAACTTTGAAAATGTTTAAGTTTCGAAAAAAATTTGTATGAGCTCGGTTTAGTCCAGGCCTTTCCAATGCATGTTTAAGGTCTCATAGACCTTCAAAGGGACTTTATGTGTATATTTAGCTTTGGAATGTTTGTGAATATTTGATGTTTGTGAAATGTTTGTGATATGATCCGATATGTTTGGTAAGGCCTCTTAACCTTAGTCAGACGACAGATCTGAGTTAGGGGTGTTACAAATATACCATTCATAGGTACCTCAAATAAAGTTCAAGCATTCAATAATTTAATATGGTAAATGCACATCCTATACTAATCATTCTCAACAAAAAATTCAACCAACGAGGTTCAATTGAATAAGCTTCCTTAATCTACTAATCAAGCATCACGGGTTTAATACCAAAATGACCCAAATCATTTTAAGCAAACACTAATTCAAAGCATTCATATAATAGCTCCAAACATGTATTTACAATCATTTTTAACTTATAGACTATATTCCCTATGACTTACTAAACAAAAAGGACATTATCATAATATTGACATCCTAGGTACATGCCAAGGCTCAAAAGAAATACATCACCAACATTGAGTGCGGGATTTGTCGTGGATCTTTGAGGCGTAGAACAACAAAGTAATACCTAACACGCAGCCAATTAAAAATTCAAGCGGTAAGCAACTCATGATCTCAATGTATCCCACTTTCAACTATTAACCAAAATCTAACTTTCACAACATAAAAATCATCTCATAAACTATTATACCTTATCAAATTATATTTTCCAACAAATGGCACCCAATGCCTAAAAGGTTGAAGCCGTGATTAAGATTTTGCGCCCGGTGCTAGTCATTTAATTAGAACAAAATCATTGGTGCGCTTGACACTAGTCGAGCGAATCGACAAATTATTGCGCCCAGCGCTAGTCGGATAACAGGCGATAGTTGTGCCAGCACTAGTCGAGCGAATCGACAAATTATTAGCCTAGCTTTAGTCGGATAACAGGCAATAGTTACTCAATCGAAATTTTGTAATATTACTTTTATCGAGTCAATATCACCTTTTTTATATAAATCCATATACTTCTATTCACTTGAATTAGCAATTATATTAGAGATATAATAATCATCAAGTAGTAACTAGATTAATTAAATCAATTTGTAAAGTTCGAGTTCGGAATATGAACTTTGCCAAAATCTGACGGATGCTACTGAATCGAGGATGTCTACTCATGTCATCTTTTCCTTGCCACGGTTGATACGATCTATTCTTCTCTTGATCTAAGTTTAACAATTTAATTTAATTACTTAATTTGAATACCATACTTGTATTTAATAAAATCAATTAACCATAATTCATAATTCATACTTTTACCAAACAACAATTGACGTTTTTTCTCAACTCAATCATTAACATCAATATTAAAGTTGATCACATTTTCTTCTAATGTCCATAACTAACCAAATATACAAATACTTTATTAACAATCTCTAAATTTTTGAATTTTATAATTTAACACCATGCTAGTTTTATTTATAACATTTAACTCCTTGAAAGTTAATACTAACAAAACTCATAGCACAAAATATTTTACTTGCTTAATGGATTTAGTAATTCAACCAAATTTCCAACATAAGAACAATCCATCAAAAATAGTCCCCATACTTCACAAAATTAAATATTTTACCCTCACAATTTCAAACTTTGCCACAATTAAAAATCTCAAAGCACAAACAATTCTTCCCACTTCTATTTCAACTTCAAAAATCTACCCCAATAACATTAAGAACTTAGATTTTTCTACCATACTAACTTGTTTTAACGTCAACAATTGTAAAATTTTAACATGGGTTATTTAACTCATGATCTTGGGATTCCAAAACACAAAATCCATGAATAAAGAACCAAAAATTACTAACCAAATTAAGCTCTAAGACATGAAACAAAATGGTAGAATGTTCTTCTCCCTTTTCGAATGCAAAGAGAAATGAAGCTTTTAATTTTTTCCTTCTTTTTCCCCCACTAATCTATTTGTTTCCTTATTAAACAATTTCTTTTCATTTTATATTTTATTTATTCTAACCAATTTACTAATTTTCCCCATGTACATAATATATTTATATATTTAATATATACATAAAATCATCATAAACTTCCACTATCAAAAGTCTATATAATTAATGGCCTATTATTTGAATAAGTCCTTAATCTAATCCCACATTGCAATTTAAATATCAATACAAATTTTATCACCTATTTAATTTAATCCTTGTACTTAATTTTAAACACTAGTAATTAAAATAGTCTAACTATTATTTAATTCACTTCTAAGGTAACTCTAAAAATATTATAAATAAATATTTATAAACCAAATTCACAAAGCGGGAGTCCCAGGAAGTATAGTTCTGACACACGCACTTTGACTTAGGAAATAGATTCTACGAGTTTTCCTGATTTCTGATTTGCCCATATTTTTAGAATTTGACAATTTTACCTCGATTTTCTAGATTTTACGGTTTTGCCTAAAATTTTCTATTTTGATCAATTTAGGCTCCTTTGGATGCCAGTTTTTCCTCGGTGTGGTGCAATTAAGTGTTATTTCAACGCAATCATGCGGTGGAAGCCGCTGTTGGATTGCACTGACATCGGTCGTTGAATCTTATCTGACACCGGTGAGAAATGGAATTTTTCACTGGTGAGAAAATTGGCGATAGGTTCAACGCGGTATGCTTTTACCCTTTGTGTTTGTCATGTGCTTTTTATACTTTGGTAAAATATATCTCATTTTATCTTTTATCCCAATCTCTTTTATATTTAAAATTTTTAGTTTTATTAAATTTAAAAACAATGTTTCATTATAATAATATTGTTTGTATTTTCATGATATTAAATACTATTTTTAATTGGATTTTTATAAAAATTAATTATATATTCTATTAAAATATTTATAATAAAATATCATAAGATACACTTTAATATTTTATTAAATGAATTTATAAATTAACATATTTTAATAATTTTGTAAAAGTTTATATATCAATTCTAATCGATGTCCTTAATAGTCATTTTATATTCTCACCTCCCACTTGCTACTGATATGCGTTTGAATCCAAACACACACTCCACCATTGTTTCTAATCTCACTTTCTGATGATCTAAATCTCACCGCTTCTGATAACTAATCTCACATACATTGTTTTTAATCTCACCGAGGTAAACACATCTATCCATCCAAACTAAGCCTTAGTCCTCAACACTATTCAAATGATTCAACGGTTTGTTCTACTTTGATGGTTTGCGGGATGAAGACCCAAATACTCATTTGGCTAATTTCTTAGAATTCTGCGGACTTTTAAATTTAATGGTGTTTCTAATGATGTCATTAAGCTTGCGATTATTTCCCTTTTCATTGAGGAATAAAACTAAACGATGGTTGAACTCGTTACCACGAGGTTCCATCACTACTTCAGGAACAAATGACTGAAAGTTTCTATTAAAGTATTTTTTTTGGCTAAAATGACAAAGTTGAGGAATGATATCTCTTCTTTTGTGCCGGATGGATTTAGAAACTCTTTACGATGCATAGGAGAGGTATAAGGACTTATTGAGAAGGTGCCTCACCATGGGTTACCTCTCTATGGCTACAGGTTCAAACTTTTATAACGTTTTGAACCCCTCAACTAGGCAACTAATCGATGCAAATTGTCCGGTGGGACTACGAATAACAAAACACACGAAGTAGGCGTATGAATTTATCGAAGAGATGTCACTAAATAATTATCGATTGGCAAGTCATGAGACAAAGCCTAATAAAGTAGCAGGTTTTAACTCTTTGGCGGGATCACCATGTTATCTAACCAGTAGAGCTTTTAAATAAAAAAATTAATGGTTTGTATGGTTCACGAAGGTACATCCAAGCAGTGCGGTAGATACAAATGGAGGAAGGGTGAACAACACGTACGT